>OZ023138.1:25686983-26246909 GCA_963675895.2 Styela plicata
TCCATATCTGAACAGTGGATTTTAAACAGTTAATATAATACAGACATGCTTGAAATGAATTTTCTTTTTTTTTTAAATGTGATAAATTTTAAAATCGGTGTTACTTAACTCAGAAAAGTGAATAATGGCGGGATCGCGTGATAACTTTGTTTGCACTTTGGGCTATATATTGGGCGCTCGGCAATATTATGTGCATTTATAGCATTGCGATTTACCAGTGAACCGTGCGAAAAGATTTGCTAGTTATTCGGATTTAAAAATATATTGTTTAATTACATAGATATATTGAGATTTTATAATTATTACAAATATTCGATTCGATTCGTGTTTTCAAAATTTTAAAATTCTCGATTCGGTTTTCTGTAGATCGAACCCACCAGAGAAAAATGAGTTTTTCTTCAGAAAATAAATGTTATTTTTTGAACTCCCCAATTAGGTTTTTTTATTTACAAACTGTTCAATTGATATTACACAGTCTTTTTTGATCGATTAGTGGCTACACACCGAAGTTTTCTTTTTTCCAATCCTAATTTTACTAAAAATAAACGTAAATGTATTCCTAGTTTATATTATAATTGATATTATTCAATATTTAACAAAATATCCGTTTCATCATTTCATGCCAAATATGGAATGATTGCGAGACCCATTAGAAAATACCAGTTCTTGACTGGTAATGATATAACGTAGTTTATAGGTGCACAAAACCTGTCTGGTCTGGTTTATGCAAGACCGGCCTAATGTTAATTGACCTGCCTCTGAGGCGTCCAGAAAAGATGGGTCATACCGGAGAAAATTTATAAAAACCAAAACCATCACCACCGTTATGGAACAGTCGCAAGTTGGTTTTGAAACTTTTCGAATACCATAAATTGAATATGCTCTTTGACCATAATTTCTACAAACTCATTGATTAACCCCTGTCTGTGATTAGCAACTTTAAAATCATAAATCGTAATTGGCAAGCATAGACAGGATTCCGGCGCCGGGTTATTTATCATAAATGATATATTTGAGAATGTTAATATAAATAAATAGTTAATATAAGGCTGATTCTAGTACACAATGTACAGTAGTAAACTGCTAGGACAGAAACTTCTGGATTCTTGCTAATACTCATTCTGATTAGAAATTGCGTTTTGTACTATTCACTGTATTTTATTTTACGACATCTTGCAGTAGCTCTTTGTTGCTGCCTATACCTGGTAGTTTGTTGGCTCTTTTTAGGCGCTTCTTCAGACCTTGCTTGGATTCAGTTTTAACAAAAATCAAATCATTGACCGAAGGGATTCGCCGCCATGAACCTACGATCAGCAAAGAAAATGAGGGAAAACTGAAACCGCGATCAAGGATGGGATTCGATTGAGGTGCAGCTGTACCACTTCATCCCACTTCATCAAAGTTGCCGTGCCTAACGGTTATTGGGTTCACGGATAGGCCATGGCAAATAAATAAAAAAACCCTGAAAAAAGTACTTTGTGTGACGATTAAAAAAAGGTTTTTTCGAGCGACGCCAGATTCGGTGGCTCAGTCGGTTAAATGCGATGGTTTTGTCAGGAAGGCCGATGGCTCGGCTGTTTCAACGCCGAGTGGGCCATTTATCAAATCACTTCGCGGGAAGCTGGGCTTATTTGTTTGAAGTTTGGCAGGTTTACAATATATTAGTTATACAATTTTGTAAGTTTTGTTTGGCATTGTTTAACTAAGGCAGGACTGACACATCATGTGTTATTTTGTAAGGTCGGCCCTGTATACCTTGCCCGATTTATAGTTTTTGTTTTGACTTTTGGTTTTTGTTTTAATCCCATAGTCAGACGACTAAACCAGTAAATATTTCGAAAAAGTAAATAAAGCCTTTACGTAGTGGCATAAATTTCTCGAGCCACAAAATTTTATTTGCTTTTGTTTATAATTTTTTATTACCTTTGGTGGACTACACAATAGCATATGGTGCCATGGTTCCTCCCTCGCTGACCGAGTAAAGGATGCTCTTTTTCATAGGACGTCCAGCAGGTCACAACAATACTTTGTGGATAATGTCGCAGAAAAATGAATTCATATAAAAATAATCAAAAATTCGAATTTTTTTATTCAGGTGTCAGGTGTTTATATCGGGTGTCATGACAAGCTATATTCTTTGGCTGAAACTTGTATTTTTTGTTGGTCGAGGTAAAGCAACCAAAATTTGTTTACGTATGGCCCGAAAAAATATCCTAAAACAAGACTACGGGGCTTGGAAATGTCTAAATATTGGGTTGAAAAAATGCAAAAACATTTAAGATTTTCGTCCATTTTAAAAGCCTTTGGGAGACGAAAGATCATTTTTGGTCAGCGCCCGAATTATGACCCCGGTAATACTTTTGTGTGGAGCGGTGATTTCCAGTAATTTCCAGCTTTTAAGTTCGTTATACATTTCTGTAGGTTAATTTTATCATATCGCGTTTTATCGCGAATGAGTCTCGCATGAATAACTCTGGCGAAGCTATGTCTCATGCCAGTCGAAACTTTACTAATAATCATGTTTTGCCAAAGATGAATCACTGATGGAAGCGCTGACTAGGGGCGATCCATCTGTGGCGCATGCTTGGTAAAATGAAACTTCTAGTCAACAGTTAATCGACAAGTTATGAGAAGGGAATCAGAGACGCTGTTGCGATGTAAATCTTTCTCCTTTCTCGTTATTTGAATTTTTGTGCCTAAAACTTACTTAGTGATTTCTTCTCGCTCAATTTTTAACGCGCCTAGAAAAGAGATTTTATAAAATTCAAAGTTTAATAAAGACCTTGCAACATATTTAGGAAATGAACGAATATTTGTTATAAACATTCACTAATATCATTGCGAAACATTGCTGTTTATTATTTCAGATGAACGAAATTGCTAGTATTTTGAAGCAAGTCATGATTTATGTCCAGATTTGCCGCGTAACATAGCATTTCATAGCAAAATGAATCGATATAAGAATAATTAAAATACGAAATAACTTTTAATAAACTGCGAACAATCTGTGGCTCATGTTTGATAATATTGCATTTGCTTTGTCAGTTACGAAACTAGTTTTTTTGCAGATACACAGGTCTTCGATTTTTTATGATGTATGAAACGTGATAATGTAAGAGCAGATGCGGCGCAAGTATTAAATTTTAGGCAATTTTGCGCGCCTAAACTTTTGAATTTATTGAGAAAAATTTCTCATTAGGCAAATTAAAGAAATAAGTGCCACTGACGCGCGAAAGAACAAAAAACTGAACCGAAATTCTTCGGGTTATATTTTTATTTTGATCGAGCTGAAGCAACAAAAATTCTTGCTGATGACGCGAAAAAATATCCTAAAACCAGAATTCGGTGATTGAAAGTGTCTAAATATTGGATTTAACCAATGCAAAAAGTTTTGATATTTCTGTCCCTTCCGAAAGAACTTGGATTCTTGAATTATATTGGTCAGCGACGGAAATATGACGCCATAAATACTCTAGTGTGGAGCGATTATTTTCAGTATTTCAGATTTTCATTGAAAGCCCTGTAGGTTAATTTTATCATATCGTGTTTTCAACAAGTCTCGGATGGATGACTGTGGCAAAGCGCGTCACACGTAATCGGAAATTGTTTTTAAAAACATAATTTGCCAAGCATGGATCACTGATGGATCGCGATTACTGAGCGTTATCCAACTATGGCGGATGTTCGGCGAAATACAACTTCTGACTTAGATGATTGATAAAATTGGAAATCATGATTGGGACTTACTTGTCGATACCACATATCATGGTAGGTTCTATGGATCATACTTGATCAAACAACCTTATTCGAATTGCATATATTATTGTTTCAGTGAATGGAGAATTTCTTGGGAGGTATTCAAAAGTGCTCATGCGATATAAACTTCCCCATTCTCGTTGTAATATGTTTGTTAGGTTGAATTTTTGTGCTTTAAAACTCTCTTAGTTATTTCTTCACGCTGAATTTTCAACGCGAGTGGAAAAGAGATTCAATAAAATTCAAAGTTTAACTAGAACTGCTAAGCAGTTCTGACAGGCTTCCAAGCAGAAATTTTTCCGATATGTCCCTAACTTATATCTATACCTGACACTCGGCATAAGTTTGACTGAGATACCTTGCACAGTTAAGCGTTTGTCGATGAATTACTAATTTATCTATGGGCCAGGCTTGGAACTGATATGATAATAACTTATACCTATATTCGACATATGGCCCAAGTTTGACCGGGATACCTTTAATAGTTAATCGTTTTTTGATTAATTTATAATTTATCTATGGGCCATGCTTGGAACTGATATGACTATACCTTATACCTATACTTACATATGGTCCAAGTTTGACCGGGATACCTTGAACAGTTAAGCATTTTTCAATGAATTAGTAATTTATCTATGGGCCATGCTTGGAACTGATATGACACTAACTTATACCTATACTTGACATATGGCCCAAGTTTGACCGGAAAACCTTCAATAGTTAAGCTTTTTTCAAAGAATTAGTAATTTATCTATGGGCCATGCTTGGAACTGATATCACTTTAACTTATACATATACTTGACATATGGCCCAAGTTTGACTGATATACCTTCGATAGTTAAGCGTTTTTCGATTAATTTGTAATTTATCTATGGGCCATGCTTGGAACTGATATGACATTAACTTATACCTATACTTGACATATGGCCCAAGTTTGACCTGGATACCCTCAACAGTTAATCGTTTTTTGAAAAATCAGTAATTTATCTATGGGCCATGCTGGTAACATACAAGACAAAACTAAAACTTGAATCTTCTAATTCATTCTGAGACTCGGTCCAAGTTTGATCAGTGAACCTTTTACAGTTTTTTAGTAAACGGCAATGCTTGTTTTTTACTTATCTATGGTTTATCTATGGACCATTCGTGGAACTGACCCCATTTTATCAAACTTTCATCTACTACTCATACCTGATACTCGGTCCAAGTTTGACTGATATACCTTTTATAGTTTAGGTGGAGTAGGTTGGGAGAGGCGGGTGGGCTCAGTACCTCTTTGATCTGTAGCGCTATGATGGGAGGATTTCATATTCCTGGCAGGGTCACCCATATCAGAAAGTTATGCAGTGAGGGGGAAGCCAAAGGTAATCCACCCAGCTATGGGTTAAATAGTCTCATACTCATGATGGTAAACACAAGAAATTCTTCAAAAAACAAAGGCGTAAAGGAGTCTGTTCCGCGAATCGGCAGCCTCTCGCCCGGCAGTGCAGGTGGGCACGCGCAGCCACCTCTCGGTCGTCATTCAACGACTTCGCGTACCAATTTTAACTCGACTAGAGAAAACAACCAAGAAATAGTCGAACATGTTCGCGACCTTGATTCCTCTCAAGTCACAGCTCTGACTGGCCAGTCCGCAGAGGTTCTTCCTCATAGGAACCCACAGAGTATACACCTATCGAAATCAAATCCAAGTAAAAATTTTCGACAAAAATGGACGAGAGAGGAATACAAAGAAGTTTTGCGAGCGTATTATATTGCACGCTCTCTTCATATGCAAAATACTACACAACAAACATATCAGATTTGGCGGGAAAGAAACCCTGGAAGGCGAATGAATCTAGATTCTAACAAACTGGCCAATGTCAGGCGAGACATCATAAAAAACCACAGACTATCGGAAATGGATATTGTTAATTTGAGAAAAGAAGTAGACCAAACAAGCATAATAGAAGACGATTCAGAAAATCATTTGGAACCGGAAACGTCAAGAGATAACGATCAGCAATTTCCACCAAATATCACATCGAATTTTGAAGAATCTTACGAAACTCTCAAATGTGATATTTTAGGAAAACTGAAGGAAGTCCAGCTAACACAAATTGAAAGCCGAAAACGGCTTCCTAAACTTTGCCCGTCTTTGGAATTGTTCAATTTAATTCACAAAGTCAATAAAGCACTAGAAGCAATCGTTGGAGATTACACAAAACTTGATATCAATACGATAAATCAGATGATGTACGCAACTGCAGTTACGGTGACAGAACGTATGGGATTATCAACCTTAAATCCTCAGAAAATAACCCATCACACATCCGCCCCCTGGAAACAAAGAATTCAAAGAGTGATAAATAACAAAAGGAAAGACATATCAGTACTGAACGAAACTGAAAATCCCAATTCTAAAATCAGTACCAAGAAGAAAAAGAGAATTCAACAGAAATATTGCATAAAAAACAATTCAGATCTTGCTGCAACAAAAGAACAACTGAAACAACAGATACAGGCAAAAGCACAAAGAATCAGACGATATGAGAAAAGAGCACGTCAGTTCCGTGAAAACAAATTATTCAAATTAGAACCCAAAAAATTTTATCGAGAAATCGGGAAGAAAACCATAAACGTCGTGAAACCCCCGGCAAAACAAGATATCAGTATATTTTGGAGAGATTTATGGGAATCCAGAAAAGTGCACAATACAGACGCTTCGTGGATAAAAAGAGAAGCTATAAATCAGAACAACCTGACGCCACAAGAATGGCAAGGCATCAGTGAAACACAACTGCAAAATGCAATAAAAAAAACGCAAAATTGGAAATCCCCCGGAATCGATCAAGTTGCAAATTTTTGGCTTAAACATTTGACAAGCCTGCACGGAGTACTTTTGAAAGCATTCAATGAGGTAATTGCCAAACCCGAAAATGCACCCAAGTGGTGGACACATGGAATAACGTATTTACTACCTAAATCGGAAAATACAGAAATGGTCAAAAACTATCGGCCTATAACCTGCCTACCAACATTGTACAAGGTATTAACAGCAATTTTATCTGAAAGTATTCATTCCCATCTAAATTTGAATAATATACTGCCAGCTGAACAGAAGGGATGTAGAAAACAGTCATACGGATGTAAAGACCAACTACTCATCAATAAAATGATATTAGAAGATTGTCGAAAAAGAAAACGAAACCTAAGCACAGCCTGGATTGATTACCGTAAAGCATTCGACAGTGTGCCACATTCATGGCTTTTGAATGTTATGCAACTATACAAAGTTTCACCACTCATAATTGAATTTATTTCACAGAGCATGGAAAATTGGAAAACAAACCTGTTATTAAGCCACTTGAAAGGAACTATTTCTATCGAAAATGTTAATATAAATAATGGCATATTTCAAGGTGATTCATTATCGCCATTATTATTTTGCCTGTCGGTCGCGCCATTAAGCAGGATGATAAATGACACAAAGGGAGGGTATAAAATACAACAACGGTCTCTAACCCATTTGTTTTTCATGGATGATTTGAAGTTGTATGCCAAAAGTAAACCTGAATTAAAAGACAAATTACAAATAGTCAAAAACTTCAGCAATGATATAAAAATGGAATTCGGATTAGAAAAATGCGCAGAGGCAAATTTTCTAAAAGGAAAGTTAACAAAATTGACTGGAACAGTATTAGAAGGGGGAAATGTCATAAAAGAATTAGCGAGTGATGGTTGTTACAAATATCTTGGAATCGAAGAAAGCGATAATATTCATCACTCTGACATGAAAAGAAAACTGAAGTTAGAATACTGCCGAAGAACTCGAATGATACTGAAAAGTCAACTGAACGCACACAACAAAATTGCAGCCATTAACAGTCTTTCGGTACCTGTTTTGACATACAGCTTTAACATCGTCAATTGGACAATTACCGACCTAAAAAAAATCGATACGAAAACAAGGAAATTATTGACAATGCACAACATGCACCATCCAAAAGCTGACGTTGCAAGAATTTACTTGCCGAGAAAAGAAGGTGGGCGAGGATTGATCATGCTTGAAAACTCATACAAAGTGTCTACAATTGGATTATGCACATATTTGAAAATGACAAGCGACCCTCTATTGAAATCGGTAAAAGTTTATGACAAAGAAAAAGGAAGTCACTCAATATTCAAAGAATCAGCAAAATATCTACAAGAATTAAATTTAACAGTGGAACAAGGAGAACGGGAGATAAAAAGCCCTTCGAGTGAAGCAAAGAAACTGAAGGAAAAAATAAGATTATGTTATTTAAGGAAGTTGAAAGAAGTTTGGACAAGTAAACCATTACACGGGCAATACCCCAAGCGAATATTTCAAGCACACGTGGATTTCAAGTTAACTCAACTCTGGTTGAGAAGTCCAGATTTGAAAGCTGAGACAGAAGGATTTCTGATGGCGGCACAGGACCAATCTCTCCTCACGAATCAGTACAAGAAAAATGTTTTAAAAATTGGTAACAACTCAAAATGCCGACTGTGTAATGAATTTGAGGAAACAATAGATCACATCATCTCAGGATGTCCAGTTCATGCAAAAACTGAATATATACATCGACATAATAGGGCTGCTTCTTACATTCATTGGAAAATCTGCAAACATTTTAAATTTGAAACAAAAGACAAATGGTATGAACACGAACCAAAACCAGTACATGAAAATAACGAAGTAACAATAATTTGGGATCTGCAAGTTCACACGGACAAAGAAATCAGAGCAAACAGACCTGACATCATAGTTAAACACAAAAACTCAAACAACTGCTACCTCATCGATATGACCGTCCCATCAGATAAGAATGTTCAACAGAAAGAACTTGAAAAGATGTCAAAATATAAAGACTTGGAATTAGAAATTACCCGGATGTGGAAAATGAAAGTTTCTACAATTCCAATTGTAATCGGAGCATTGGGATTGATAAAAAAAGGATTTCAAGAACATTTGGATAAAATACCTTGCCATATAGCGGTTTGGCCCATTCAGAAAACTGTTTTACTTGGTACTGCGCACATATTGCGCAAACATTTATCTATGAATGTGAACATGTGATATTGTGCTCGCAAAATTGCAGCATCTCCTTAGGTGCATGGTATGTACCCGGAGATGTAATGAAGCAGAGCATTGATACTAAAAAAGATAATAATAATAAAATCTCACGGGGTGGATCCCTACTGAGCGCGTCCCCAGGTGGCGGATAGGGGAAAAGCCTTCGGATACGGAGGTTAGCTGCGAATAACCAATAAGCAGTCGTGGACCAACCAAACACGGGATATTCATTCATCTGTGTCAAATATATGGGTGGATAGGACCCTGCTGTGGTAAGCAACCTATCTAGTGCAAGTATCACAAACAAACTGCTCGCAACTCAAAGGTGTTTATCGTGCCCAGGAGTGAATGGCTTCTGCGATATGAGGTCGATAACGATTTCTAGTAGACTTGGGCGAACCTACTAGTACAAGCCTTACCCTATGAGCCGGGCAACTTAGGGTGACCGTTATTCCCGCGCGTCAGAATATTCTTTATGGGAGATAAAAATATCAATAATAAAAATTTGTCAAACCTAACTCAGAGGATCCCGGATCAAAATGTAGCAGTTGATGAAATTGCTGATCTGCAAGGGAATGCTCTGAATAACACTGTGTCTGCGAGTGGGGTAGTATGGTCAAATGATGAACGAAAGAAATTGGTTGAAATTGACTTGGAGGAAAGGAATAAAGGGCGTGGATTTATGTCGAGAGTAAAGGAAAGGTGGGATAAAGAATTCCCAAATAAATCGCGCATGTCGGAACAAAATTTGCGTGATAATGCAAGACGATTTTTAAAAGAATTTCAGCAGTCACAACTATTAGAACATGAAGATAATACACAAAATACACAAGGCATTGAAAACAAAGCAAAAATTTCTACGATGTGGACAAACAGCATGAAGGAACACTTGGTGAAATTTGATTTGGAAGAACGAGCAAAAGGACTTGGATTCATAAAAAGATTAAAACAAAGGTGGGATTCTCATTTTCCGCAGCATAGCAGCATTTCACCCCAATGTTTACGAGACAATGCATCCCGATTCAAAAAAGACCCGACACTCATGAATCTTTTGTTGGTACAAAATTCAACTCAAGTTACAGCGGAATCAGAAACACATATTTACCTGGAAGAAAACATTGATTGTCATTTATTGTCCAGAAACAGCGAAACTCTCGAAGACCCTGCGTTATCTCATGGTTTTTCCGCAGAACAAATCACATCGATAGAAGACCAAGAGTTTGCTCAGAATTTTGTACTACAGCTAAAACAAATGAAAATGTCAACGGATGTTCAAATTGAAAAAAGAGAAAAACTTAATAAAATAACTATAGATGGCGAATTTAAAGAGAGAATAAACCGAGTCATAGGGCAGTATTTGCAACATATCAAGACTTTGCCAGAATTAACTGATGTTGTGTATGCCGCAGCTATCACAGCGGAAAAAATAATTGGAATAAAGCCAAATAAAAGAAATGGGAAGATAATAAAAAACAGGCGAATACGGAAACTTGAAAACCAGATAAAGGAACTTCGACAGCTAATAGCAAATATTTCAAATGAGCTACACAGAAGAAATGTTTTATGGAGAAAAGCCACATCGAAAGAAAAAAGAATACTGGAGACATTGAGGAAAAAATCCGGAAGTAATTTAATCAGCCAGGTGGATTTACTAAATGCAAAAGAAAAAAATGGCTTGATTCGATGAGATCGAAAATTGTAAAACTTCAGCGTGCTAAAGAACGGGAAGCCAGGTTGAGAAACAACAGTTTATTTAAAAAAGACGAAGGAAAATTGTACAAAAGGTTACACAATTCATGCCAATCCGGTATAGTCCCACCAATGGAAAAGTTCGAAAATTTTTGGGGTCAACTTTGGGAAGATGATAGCAAAACACCAAATAAGAAATGGATGGAAGTCATAGAAAATCGGATAAAAGAAAAAATTAGGACGACGAATACATTTGAAATCACACCTCAAGAGCTCTCAGCAGTAATTCGTAAAAGGAAGAATTGGACGGCACCGGGAATTGACGGCATACCGAACTTTTGGTGGAAAACATTAAGAGTAACTTGGAAGCCGATGCAGAATATTATGCAAAGCTGGATCGAGGATGCATCAAAAATCCCTGACTGGATAGCACTTGGAAGGACAGTTCTTATTCCGAAAACTGATAACCTGTCTTCCGAAAAAGATTACCGGCCAATTACATGCCTGAATACATCATATAAATGGTTTACTGGTATTCTGGCAAGATACATCAAGACTCATGCAACAGAAAACAACATATGGGATGAAAATCAAATGGGAACTTGCGACAACGTACTTGGAACTGTGGACCAGTTGTTAATTGATAATTGCATTATGGACGAAGTGAAAACATATAAAAGGAATTTAGCAGTGGCGTATTATGATTATCAGAAAGCCTATGACCGTGTACACCATGATTGGATTCTTAAAGTTTTTCGCTGGATTGGTTTACCTGATTGCACCTGTTTTTTGATATCAGAACTGATGAAGAAATGGAAGACAAGATTAGAACTGACTGTCAACGGCGAGCTCAAACGGAGCAGATGGATGAAAATAACAAGAGGATTTTTGCAAGGAGATAGTTTCTCTCCAGTTGGGTTTTGTTTAACGGAATTACCAATAGCCACAATGCTTCAAGATACAGACGGATATAGAATGGGCCCACCTGGGAAAAGAAATATCAAAAAAACACACAATTTATTTATCGACGATTTGAAAGTTTATCAACCAACCCACGAAAAATTGAAATTGGTAAATGACTTGCTAGTGCAAGCCAGTGTTGACACTGGTGCTAGTTATGGAGTAAAAAAATGTGCAGAAGTGGTGTTTGAAAGGGGAGTCATGCTGCAATGTGATGGACTGCAAATATTGAATGAAAGAATGAGATCACTTAACCCGGAACAAAACGAAGTGTATAAATTTTTGGGATGCGAACAAGGAGACGGTATTGACATGGAGAGAATTATGAAAAGAATAACTAAAGAAATGATGGAACGGATGTTGAGTTTGGTCAGTCTGCGACTCTATGATAAAAATTTGATAAAGGCTATTAATTGTAGAGTCATACCTGTTGCAAGCTATGTAATGAATGCCTGTATATTTTCGAAAAAGGATCTCGACCACCTGGACAAAACAATCAAAAGTATATTGAGAAAAAATAACATGCACGCAAAACAAGGAAGTGATGAACGGTTATATTTGAAAAGAGAAAATGGAGGACGATCGTTAAAAAGTTTGAAAGCCGTGTATGCGGAAACAAAAGTCAGAATTGCCTGTTACATGGCAATGTCTGAAAACAAATGGATCAAGACAGCGTGGATGCGACAAAGAATGCGCGAAGGAAGGTCCGTCAAGCTTGAAGCAGAGAGAGCAATGCAAGAGGTCGGTGAAAAAGTCGAATTTGCACAAAATCACATAAAATTAAACAATCAGGAATTGACTGGGACTTGGAAGGAAATTTGGAAAAAA
The DNA here is from genome assembly GCA_963675895.2 of Styela plicata. Taxonomy (NCBI): domain Eukaryota; kingdom Metazoa; phylum Chordata; class Ascidiacea; order Stolidobranchia; family Styelidae; genus Styela; species Styela plicata. Next base: position 25,699,294 of record OZ023138.1, read on the forward strand.
TTGAAGTATATTTTGAAGAGCAAAACAGAAGAAACCCGACTTAAACAATACAAAACAAAAACTATGCAAAGTCAAATATTTCAATCACTTGAGAAGGAAAGCCACAACTGGTTAAAAGGTAATGTTGTTCCTGAGAAAACAGCTGCAATTATATGTGTACAAGAACAAATGGTCGAAACAAGAGGATGGAAGATGAGTCGTGGGTTGATGGTGGAAACTGATAAATGTCGATTGTGTAATGAAATAAAGGAAACGGTGATACATTTAGTATCGGGATGTAAAAAACTGGCGGGAAATGAATACATAAAAAGACACAACAACGCTCTGATGGTTTTGGCTGTTGAATGGGCAAAACAGGAAGGCGTTTTGTCAGCTGACACTATCTGGTACAAATTGAACTGGCCGAAAGGGACTGTGTTTGAAAAAGATGGAAAAAAACTTTGTTGGGATTTCGAATTTAATATGAGAAAAACTACTACAGCAAGAAGACCAGACCTCATAATTGAGGATACAGGTAAAAAAAAAGATATTAATTATCGACATGGCGTGTCCAAATGAGAAAAATATTATTTCAAAATATAATGAAAAATTAGAAAAATACCAACAGTTGGCGTTTGAAATGAGAGAACGGAGACATGGTTTTAGAGTTGAAATTGTTCCTGTGGTTATCGGATGCCTGGGAGGCGGAATGGAGAAATTGAAAAAACATGTTGCAAAAATAATTCGGGATGAAAAGAGAGTGAGCCAAATATGTGACCAGATGCTGAAAGTGGTTCTATTCCAAAGTGAATCAATCGTGAGAAAGACATTGTCTGGACTTATACAAACAATTTAAAACTTTACTCGCAGACACATTGTTTATCAGAACTGCCAAAACTTGTCAGTTCTTATATCGGCCTGTAAAACAGGCTTAATAATCTATAATAAAATTAGCTATTCCACAAGTCTTCCAGCTTCGCTTGGAAGCCTAATAATAATAATAATAATAATAATAATAAAATTAGCAATTCCACAAGTCTTCCAGCTTCGCTTGGAAGCCTAATAATAAAGACCATGCAACATATTTAGGAAATGAACGAATATCTGTTATAAACATTCACTAATATCCCTGCGAATCGTTTCTGGTTATTATTTCAGATGAACGAAATTCCTTGTATTTTACCATATTTTGAAGCAAAGTCATGATTTACGTCCAGATTTGCCGCGTAACATAACATTTCACAGCAAAATGAGTCGATATAAGAATAATCGAAATACGAAATAACTTCTAATAAACTGCGGACAATCTGTGGCCCATGTTTGATAATATTGCATTTGCTTTGTCAGTCACCAAACTAGTTTTTGCAGATGTAGAGGTCTACAATGTTTTATGACGTAAAAGCAGATGCGGCGTAAGTATCGAATCTTGGGCATTTAAATTTGGCGCGTTCAAAGTTTTGGATTTATTGAGGAAAATTCCTCATTAGGCAAACCAAAGAAATAACTGCCACTGGTGCACGAAAAAAGAATAAAAAAACTGGACTGAAATTCGTTGCCTTGTATTTTTTTTTTAATCGAGGTCAAGAAACAAAAATTTTTGCTGATAACGCGAAGAAATATCCTAAAACCAGAATTCAGGGATTAGAAGTGTTGGATTTAAATATCGGATTTAACAAATGCAAAAAAGTTTAAGGGACGGTCCTTTCCGTAAGAACTTGGAAGATTAAACTCTATTGTTCAGCGACGGAAATATGACGCCATAAACACTCTAGAGTGAAGCGATTATATTCAGTATTTCAGATTTTCATTAACAGCCTTGTAGGTTAATTTTATCATATCGTGTTTTAAACAAGTCTCGGATGGATGACTGTGGGAAGGCGCGTCACACGCAATCGGAAATTTTTTTTAAGAACATAATTTGCCAAGTATGAATCAATGATCAACCGAGTTGACTAAGCGTTATCCATTTATGGCGCATTCTTGGCAAATTAAAAATTTCGATTGAGACACTTGATGAAGTAGAATTCATAATGTTATATATCATGGTAGGTACTATGGGCCATACTTGATTGCATATAATAATGTTTGGTTAGAAACTGGCAACAGTAAATCGATCAGTTGTTAAAAGGGAATCAAAAGCGCTCATGCGATATAAACTTCCCCTTTCTCGTTATAAATATGTTTCTTTGGTTGAGGTTTTTTGATAAACGCGTGGGTGAATCCCATTTCAGAGTGACAACACCTAGTTCTCCTTCGGTTGTCGCGTGGTTTCTTCTGGAGATTCGAACTATTTTTTTAAAAACCTTTCAACATTCGCAATACTACTATTTCGTTGCGATATTTTTTGCATAGGGTTTGCATTTTTCGATACATTCATTTATTTTCGAGTTCAAATTAATCTCGAATTATTATAATTTCAAATCGAATCTTTTCAAATCGGATTCTGGTGAGAATATTTATGAGGAAATGATAATAAATAACTTGTTCCTTTATTTTATTGGTGAAAATTTTTGGCATGTAAAACCCACACATATCCATGATACTGTTTTATTGCTGCTTAATATAAAATCGACCTTGGTCATTCTGAATCTGGTTTTGATTTTTAAATTCCTGAAATATAACTATTCAAACATATTTCGCTTTTCATACGTTGTTAGATTTATCTTCTTTGGGTGAAATGAAATTGCATATATCTGTGCTATAGCAGGTCTATAATAGGGCTAGTGAGCCCACTTTTTGGAATATAGTGACTATGAAACCATAAAGTTACGGATATGTAATTTCACAAAACGCTGGATATATGATCATGGATGTGGCAGCTGCAAGCAACCCGACACAACAGACTGGTGAGATGTTTCTTTTGTGAGAATATCAGGAAATCAAGTTTTGAAAAAATAGACTTTGGCCTTTTATGGGGTTGCCATTATTGTTTTCTTGAACATGTGGAAGGATATATTCTAAACAAATTAGTTGTTTTGGCGATAAAAAAAACCATACGGTTTTCTAAACATTCGTTTTCTTCGGATGAACAAAAACGCTTCAAAACTATCAACATTGATATTCCTTAGCGATATTGATGATATTGAAGGTCTGTGTACTTTTTTACTTTCACATATACTTAAAAAAGAAATATTAGCCTTTCTATGGAAAATTTTTTTCTAAAATGTCGCGCTGTAATAAATTTAGGAAAAATGATGAAATGTTATGACGACTAGTGATGACGACGAGTAAAAATCAAAAATGAATTAACGACAGAACTAGGCAACGTAGTTTTACTTTCAAAACTGGGTAGTAATAAAAAATAGGTGAACTGGGTAACAAATGTTTGTCGGCATTTAAGGCTTTTTTAGTAGATTTGAGAGGTGAAATTTTTATAATAAAAAATATGATCCACCTGCAACAAAAGATTTAAAAAATTCATTAAACGCTTCTCTGTGTGATAAGGATTCTAGAGTGTCGTACAGTGGTCTGTGTGCAGCTCTTTTCCTTGTGTGTTTGTTACTAGGGCTGGGCAATTCCATTCGGTGATTCGAAGTACAGACTATCGGAATCATTCGTGAATCGGTTATAGGAACAAAACATGCTAAATGAAGTGCATTGTTTTAATTTTAGCGACAAAATGCAATCGATTTTAGTCAAATTTGACCAAAATTTGTTGTATTTCGTCATTAAAATGAAAATACATGTCTTTTAACTCAGTTTATGCTAATATTTGTTAATCGTATCTGTATATTTCCTAATCATCATAATAGCAGCTATAAAAGTAATAGTAAAAATGGGATATGTGTTATTTTTATGAAACCCACGATTTGATTCGGAAAAATTCTTCGATTCGAATTTCAAATGATTCGATTCTGCCCATCCCTACTTGTGACTTCGGATTCTTTGGTGACAGTTGTCCCAAGGATTCCTGAATGAAATAGTATTGAAGTCGGAAGCAACACGATCTTTATTCAACGAAATGACAAGTGTATTTGTAAGCCTTCGTTTGCTCATATCCTAACTTGTTTAGACAATAACAAAATATAACTCGCATAACAGCGAATAAAGACCATCATGCATTCATCAGTATATATTTATCATTATTTGCTATTGTTTTTGTGTGAAGAAGTTAGGCTATGATCAACAAAAGGTTACAAATATACTTGTTATTTCGTGGAAAGAGATCATGTTGTCTTTGAAAAAAGAACTTGCAACAGTTTAGACGAATATTATTAATAATATATTGAAAAAATGAACGAATAGTTGATATGTACACTCACCAGTACTTTGTTGGTTAATATTATTGAGTGAAGGGGATTTAGATTTATTCTGTTTACTGTGATATTGTTTTGCTCTATGGGAGAATTCCATTTTATCGTGCGTCCATTATTGAAATTTGGTTCATTTTATTCACCTCAAAATTTAAGTAGATGTTGCTAACATTTTTTTTAATTAAATAAATTTCTCTGCGATGAAGTGTAACTTCGGGAAGTTATATCAAACAAATGTCATTAAATGTTTCATGCAATAACCTACACGTTACGTCTCCAAATTTATGAGTTCCGTATTTCTTTTTGCTATTGTGGCCATTTCATCAAATTGATATCAATCCAATTTTTTTTTTCAAATTTTTTGGATCTTCAGAAGGATGACTCCTATAAACGCGTATCAATTCTTTTCCAGGAAACCTTTCCAGGGTTTTATATCTCATTTACTGTGGCATTTAAAAAGTTTCCATCTATTTTTGAATAAAAATTCAACTTGCGTCGATTAAATCAAGTTAAGATTCTTTGGAAAGATATTTTCAAATGGATTGATAACTCTGAACCATACTTGAGCTAACATATCCCGACAACCTTATTCTAATTGCATATATTAATGTATTAGTGAGTCGAGAATTTCTTAGGAGGTATTCTAAAGTGCTCATGCGATATAAACTTCCATATTTTAGTTATAATATGTTTGTTAGGTTGAATTATTTTTTTTTAAAACTACCTTAGTGATTTATTTGGTCAGCGACGGAAATATGACGCCACGAATACTCTAGTGTGGAGCGATTATATTCAGTATTTCAGATTTTCATTAAAAGCCTTGTAGGTTAATTTTATCATATCGTGTTTTTTTTTTCATGTTGTAAAAAATGTTTCTTTTACCAAAGTAATTATAAATGGAAACCTTGAACAGAATTTTTTGCCGATACAGCTACAACAACAAATAGCACCTTCTTGATTCTTATTTCAATTTTTGAGTTTTTCAACGTCTTGGACTGCTTTGTTGGTCGTGACAACACCGAATACGTTGGTCTTGATGGTAGATGTCAATTTTTGTTCTTTCTTCTAATTTTTTTCATCGACATAACCTAAACGTTACGTCTTCAAATTTATGAGTTCCGTATTTCTTTTTACTATTGTGGCCATTTTATCAAATTGAATATCAATCCAATTTTTTTTTCACCCATGGATCTTCTGAACGATAAACGCGTATCAATTCTGTTCCAGGAAACCTTTCCAGGGTTTTATATCTCATTTACTGTGGCATTTAAAAAAGTTTCCATCTATTTTTGAATAAAAATTCAACTCGCGTCGATTAGATCAAGTTAAGATTCTTTGGAAAGATATTCTAAAACACATATCATTGGTTGTAAAATAATATATTATAATTCAAGAACAACATGTCCATTCTCCATAAACATTAAAAACGTGATTTAATTCGAATCCCATGTTGTAAAAAATGTTTTTTTTTTCAAGGCATTATAAATCGAAAATTTGAACGGAATTTTTCGCTGATACAGCTGCAACAACAGACAGCACCTTCTTGATTCATATCCCAATTTTTGAGTTTTCAAATACATGACGATGATGACGGTAGCTGTATCCGTAGTTATTTTAACCTTTTTCGAGAGTTAAGAATCATCGTTTAGAACCCACCCATGTTTTCGCGTTGACTGAATAAGAGATTCATTAAAATTCAAAGTTTAATAATAAAGATCTTGCAATATATTTAGGAAATTAATGAATATTAGATATAAACATTCAACAACATCACCGCGAATGGTTGCTGGTTATTACTAACGGAAGAAAGTAGATTCACATTTGTTCTGTTCATTTTAATGTTGTTTTATCATTTGATAAAATCAATTTTAATGATGCGTTTATCATTGAACCTATTTCATTATAAATAGAATGATCCAACATTTCAAATAAACGAAATTACTAGTAATTAAACATATTTTGAAGCCACGTCATGATTTATGTCCAGATTTGCCGCGTAACATAACATTTCACAGCAAAATGAATCGATATACAAAATAACTTTCAATAATCTGCGCACAATCTGGTGCTCATGTTTGATAATATTGCATTTGCTTTGTCAGTTACGAAGCTAGTTTTTTGCAGATGGAGGGGTCTACAATTTTTATATGTTCATATGATGTATAAAAGTTGATAATGTAAGAGCAGATGTGGCGCATATATAAAATCTTGGGCATCTAAATTTTACGCGTTCAAAGTTTTGGATTTATTGAGGAAAATTCCTCATTAGGCAAACCAAAGAAATAACTGCCGCTGGTGCGCGAAAAAAGAAACAAAATACCTGGACCGAAATACGTTGTCTTGGATTTTTTTTAATCGAGGTCAAGAAACAAAAATTCTTGCTGATGATGCGAAAAAATATCCTAAAACCAGAATTCGGTGATTAAAAGTGTTGGATTCAAATATTGGATTTAACAAATGCAAAATGTATAAGGTTACGATCCTTTCCGTAAGAACTTGGAAGATTAAATTCTATTGGTCAGCGACGGAAATATGACGCCTCTAGATTGAAGCGAATATTTTCAGTATTTCAAATTTTCGTTAAAAGCCTTGTAGGTTAATTTTATCAACAAGTCTCGGATGGATGACTGTGGCAAGGCGCGTCACACGCAGTCGGAAATTGTTTTTAAAAACATAATTGGCCCAGTATGAATCACTGATCAACCGAGTTGACTAAGCGTTATCCATTATGGCGCATTCTTGGCAAATTGAAATTTGAAATTGAAATTTGAAATTGAAAGTTTTAGATACTTGATGAAGTATAATTTATAATGTTATATATCACGGCAGGTACTATGGGCCATACTCGATTGCATATAATAATGTTTGGTTACAAATTGGCAACAATAAATCAATCAGTTGTTAAAAGGGAATCAAAAAACTTTGTTATTTGGTGGAATGAGATCATGTTGTCTTTGAAAAAAGAACTTGCAACAGCTTAGACGTATATTTTTAATAATATATTGAGGAAATGAACGAATAGTTGATATGTACACTCATCAGTACTTTGTTGATTAATATTATTGAGTGAAGGGGATTTAGATTTAGAACATATTCCATGTTGCTAACTACGAAACTAGTTTTTTTGTAGACGGAGGGGTCTACATTTTTTTATGACGTATAAAACGTGATAATGTAAGAGCAGATGCGGCGCGAGTATCGAATCTTGGGCATCTAAATTTGGCGCGTTCAAAGTTTTGGATTTATTGAGGAAAATTCGTCATTAGGCAAACCAATAAAATAATTGCCACTGGTGCGCGAAAAAAGAAACAAAAAACTGGACCGACATTCGTTGTCTTGGATTTTTTTTAATCGAGGTCAAGAAACAAAAATTCTTGCTGATGACGCGAAAAAATATCTTTAAACCAGAATTCGGGGATTAGAAGTGTTGGATTTAAATATTGAATTTAACAAATGCAAAAAGTTTAAGGGACGGTCCTTTCCGTATGAACTTGGAAGATTAAACTCTATTGTTTAACGACGGAAATATGACGCCATAAACACTCTAGTGTGTAGCGATTATTTTCAGTATTTCAGATTTTCGTTAAAAGCCTTGAAGGTTAATTTTATCATATCGTGTTTTCAACAAGTCTCGGATGGATGACTGTGGGAAGGCGCGTCACACGCAATCTGAAATTTTTTTAAAAACATAATTTGCCAAGTATGAATCACTGATCAACCGAGTTGACTAAGCGTTATCCATTTATGGCGCATTCTTGGCAAATTAAAAATTTCGATTGAGATACTTGATGAAGTAAAATTCATAATGTTATATATCATGGTAGTTACTATGAGCCATACTTGATTGCATATAATAATGTTTGGTTACAAATTGGCAACAGTAAATCGATCAGTCGTTAAAAGGGAATCAAAAGTGCTCATGCGATATAAACTTCCCTTTTCTCGATATAAATATATTTCTTTGGTTGAAGGTTTTTTATAAACGTGTGCGTGAATCCCATTTCAGGGTGACAACTCCTAGTTCTCCTTCTCTTGTCGCGTGGTTTCTTCTGGAGATTCGAACTATTTTTTTTAAAACCTTTCAACATTCGCAATACTACTATTTCGTTGCGATATTTCTTGCACAGGGTTGGCATTTTTCGATACATTCATTTATTTTCGAGTTCAAATTAATCTCGAATTATAAGAATTTCAAATCGAATCTTTTCAAATCGGATTCTGGTGGGAATATTTATGAAGAAATGATAATAAATAACTTGTTCTTTTATGTTATTGGTGAAAATTTTTGGCATGTAAAACCCATACATATCCCATGACACTGTTTTATTGCTGCTTAATACAAAATCGACCTTAGTTATCCTGAATCTGGTTTTGATTTTTAAATTCTTGAAATATAACTATTCAAACATATTTCGCTTTTCATACGTTGTTAGATTTATCTTCTTTGGGTGAAATGAAATTACGTGTAGTGACCAAGCATATATCTGTGCTATAGCAGGGCTATAATAGGGGCTAGTGGTCCCACTTTTGGAATATAGTGACTATGAAACCCTAAAGTTAAGGAAATTTAATTTCACAAAACGTTGGATATATGATCATGGATGTGGCAGCCGCAAGCAACCCGACACAACAGACTGGTGAGATGTTTCTTTTGTGAGAATATCAGGAAATCAAGTTTTGAAAAAATGGATTTTGGCCTTTTATAGGGATGCCATTATTGTTTTCTTAAACATCTGGAAGGATATATTCTAAACAAATTAGTTGTTTTGGTGATAAAAAAATCATACGGTGTTTTAAACATTCGTTTTCTTCGGATGAACAAAAATGCTTCTAAACTCTCATCATTGCTATTCCTTTGCGATGTTGATGATATTGAAGGTTTGTGTATAGTTTTACTATCACATATACTTGAAAAAGACATATTAGCCTTTCTATGAATTTTTTTTTTAAATGTCACGCTATAATAAATTCAGGAAAAATGACAAAAATGTTATAAAGACTAGTGATGACGACGAGTAAAAATCAAAAATGAATTTAAGACAGAACTAGGCAACGTAGTTTCACTTTCAAAACTGGGTAGTAATAAAAATAGTTGAACTGGGTAACAAATGTTTGTCGGCATTTAAGGCATTTTAAACAGATTTGAGAGGTGAAATTTGCATGATAAAAAACATGATCCACCTGCAACATGAGATTTAAAAAATTCATTAAACGCTTCTCTGTGTGATAAGGATTCTAGAGTGTCGTACAGTGGTCTGTGAGCAGCCCTATTCCTTGTGTATTTGTGACTAGGGCTAGGCAATTCCATTCGGTGATTCGAAGTACAGACTATTGGAATCATTCGGGAATCGTTCATAAGAACAAAACATGCTAAATGAAGTGCATTGTTTTAATTTTAGCGACAAAATGCAATCGATTTTAGTCAAATTTGTTGTATTTCGTCATTAAATGAAAATACATGGCTTTTAACTCAGTTTATGCTAATATTTGTGAATCTTATCTGTATATTTCCTAATCATCATAATGTCAGCTATAAAAGTAATGATAAAAATGGGATATTTGTTATTTTTATGAAACCCACGATTCGGAAAAATTATCCGATTCGAATTCCAAATGATTCGATTTTGCCCAGGCCTACTTGTGACTCCGGATTCGTATATGACAGTTGTCCCAAGGATTCCTGAATGAAATAGTATTGAAGTCGGAAGCAACACGATCTTTATTCAACGAAATGACAAGTATATTTGTAAGCCTTCGTTTGCTCATATTCTATCTTGTTTAGACAAAAACAAAACAAAATATAACTCGCATAACAGCGAATAAAGACCCCAAATTGTGCTGGTTATTATTGAAGGAAGAAAGTAGATTTACATTTGTTCTGTTCATTGTGATATTGTTTTACCATTTGATAAAATCAATTTTAATGATGCGTTTATCATTTAACCTATTTCACTGTATAAATAGAAAGTTCCAACATTTCAAATAAACGAAATTACTGGTATTTAAACATATTTTGAAGCAAAGTCGGGATTTAAGTTCAGATTTGCCACTTAACATAATATTCCACAGCAAAATGATTCCATATAAGAATAATCGAAAAACGAAATAACTTCTAATAAACTGCGGACAATACGCTAATATTCCCTCATAAAGTTGGGTACTACGGCCATATTGACCCCAAATACGCTAATATCCCCTAATGAATTTAGTACCTCAGTCATATTGGCTCTAAAAATGCTAACGTCCCCTCATGAAGTTGAGTATCACGGTCATATTGACCCTAAATACGTTAATATCCCCTCATGAAGTTCAGGACCCCGACCATAATGGCTTTGAAAATGTGAATTTTCCCTCATGAAGTTTAGCACCACGGCCATAATGGCTCTAAAAATATTCATTCCCCCATATGAAGTTGAGTACCACGACCATAACGACTCTATAAATGCTAATATACCTTCAGAACCACGACAATAATGACTCTAAATACGCTAATAACCCCTTATGAAGTTTAGTACCACGGCCATATCGGTTCTAAAAATGGTTATATCCCCTCATGAAGTTGGGTACCACCACGATAATTACTCTAAATACTCTAATGTCCCCTCACGAAGTTTAGTACCATGGCCTTATTGACTCTAAAATTGCTAATGTCCCCTCATGAAGTTGAGTATCACGGTCATATTGACCCTAAATACTCTATTATCTTCATGAAGTAGAGTTCCACAATGATAATGGTTCTAAATGCGCTAATTTCCCCTCATGAAGATGAGTACCACGACGATATCTACATACGCTAATATCCCCTCATGAAGTTTAGTACCATGGCCATATTGGCTCTAAAAATGCTAATATTTCTTCATGAAGTTGAGTACCACGACCATAATGACGCTAAATACGCTAATATCCCCTCATGAAGTTTAGTACCATGGCCATAATGACTCTAAATACGCTGATATCCCCTCATGGAGTTTAGTACCATGGCCATATTGGCTCTAAAAATGCTAATATCCTCTCACGAAGTTGATTACCACGGCCATAATGACTCTAAATACGCTGATATCCCCTCATGAAGTTTAGTACCATGGCCATATTGGCTCTAAAAATGCTAATATCCCCTCATGAAGTTGAGTACCACGACCATAATGACTCTAAATACGCTAATATCCCCTTATAAAGTTTAGTACCACGGCCATATTGGCTCTAAAAATGCGAATATCCCCTCATGAAGTTGAGTACCACGACCATAATGACTCTCAATACGCTAATATCCCCTCATGAAGTTTAGTACCACGGCCATATCGGTTCTAAAAATGGTTATATCCCCTCATGAAGTTGGGTACCACCACGATAATTACTCTAAATACGCTAATATCCCATTATGAAGTTTAGTACCACGGCCATAATGGCTATGAATACGCTTATATATCCTCATGAAGTTGAGAACCACGGCCATAAGGGCTCTATAAATGATAATAACCCTTCATAAATTTGAGTACCACGCCATATCGATCCTAAATAAACTAATATTTCCTCATGAAGTTTAGTACCACGGTCATCATGGCTCTAAAAAAATATTCATACCCCCGTTATGAAGTTGAGAACCACGACAATAGTGACTCAACTTCATGAGAGGATATCAGCATTTTTAGAGCCAATATGGCCATGCGGTTCCCGTAAATTGTGTTTTTTGTATAGATAAATAATAAACTCAATACTAAATAATAAACTAAATGCGTGTCGATTGAACTTTGATTACTGAACTTTGATTGAACTTTGATTACTTTAGTACTGACATACACGCATGTGGCATGTGATAATTCCATACGCCCATTATTTTAGTATCCAAATTTAAGCAATTTTTTTTACCTTTACTACATCGGGAATTCCGCCTTTAATCGAGGCGGAATGTTGCAATATATATATTTATATTTGAAAGTTGGCAATCGTGTCCATTTGGTATATCACACAAGATGGCGATCGGGATGAGGAAAGAATCACAAATATCCTTTCTCATTTGTGATAAATTCGACCAATATATTTTTACAACATGGTGGCGACAGTGAGCCGATCCTTATAAGGAATTTCATTTTGCCAACATGATCGAGGCACTATTCATTGTTGATCGACGCTTTTCTTTTATGTTTTGACAATTCTTATTCTAATTGGGAAATATTAATCACTAGATGCAAGTTTATGTAACATTGGCCCATCGTTTAACGTGTCGCGTTGTCGCAACTTTATCGCCGTTTTGGGTAAAAGGCTGTCCAATAGGCAACCTATCTGAATCATGATGAATAAACTTGATATACCAATAGTTCTTTATCAATATCTATATATTATGCGAGAATAAAGGGGAGGGGTGAATTTATGCGATACTGATTGTTCTGGTGAGCTGTGATTTTTTAATACATAGGAAGCCAAGTAAAATCTACCGCAAATTGTCGTCTTGTACATTACAGGCCTAATTTATTTAAAAAAAAAAACTGTCATATAAGTCATCACAGATTAACTACAGAAAGTCAGTAATGATCTGGCACTGGTAATATCTATATTAAGAATTGACACGTGTATACTATAATTTTACGCACATGCCTATCCATGCTGTATGCACATTCGCATTGCTTTTGCTGTTGTTGCGAAAAATGCGCAATAGTTTAATTTACTAGAAGCAAGACTATCTATACAATATCAAAATCATTGGAAAACGCCATGGCGTCCTGATAAAGACGATAGACATACGTCTATACAGAAAAAATTTCTCCAAAAAAAAAAAATCGCTTCGAGAAAAATCACCCGGAAGCAAATTGTCCTATTAAATCAACTTTTTTGTCACAAGATTTTAAAATGTTCCGGTAAATTGAATTTTAATTCTCCTTATTAGTCAGATTCTCACGGTCAATTTATGGAAATCGTCTTCGGTACAATCGATCAATCCTTTGAATATTATCTGAAGCGCTATGTCCGGATATTACGTAATCAGAATTGGATGTAGCTGACTTTAAATAAGAATCTTCATGTTGCAATCCGTGCGCACTGTATAAAATTTTCCACTGCGAATTGCCTCTCACTCGCAAGAAGCAGTGCGGAAGGTTTACCGAAAATATGTATCCTAAAGGTACACAGGTTGCAGGTACACAACAAGAAAACCATTGAATTCATTATGCAAATAAGAAATATTTCCAGAAAACTACGTTGATGTTTTTGTAATAAGTAATTACATATATCAAATAACAAGTAAATATGTATAAGTGACGATTCTGCAATCTAGCTTTAGAGTCCACCGTTAAGAAATCTCGTATTTTATGAAATTTTATAATGACCTTGGAATAATATAACAGAATAAAATTAATAGAGGCAAATGTGTTATGATTCGATAAACATGTTTCACACAGTTTCATATTATATTATTTGATAGTATTTATTTGATTCTGGATTTTCTATGACTTTAAAAAATATAAAACTAATCGCAAAGTATTAGTAGTGAATTCGTTAGAAAATATCTGTGTAGTTTTTCAAATTCCATAATAGATTTTAGTTAATAGTAAATCTCTTCTTATTTTCACGATGTTGGTCGAATTTCAGTTTATTTGTACGCAGTCTTTGAACCGATGAAGGCAACCAGTAAAATTGGAATAATTGCATTTATAAAAATTTGCACGCAAATGGATGCAAGGGTGCAAACGTAAGTGGGCTGAAACATTGCGGAGTGCAATTACACCGAGAGCATAAGTATGTGGATATAAAAAAGGTCTTCAACATATTAAATAATTTACTCGGTTTCGGAAAAAGGTGGTATCCGTAGCGTCGAAAATTTTGGTATCGGCCCATCTGTACGTTATACTTGGCTATCAATTGGGACCGGAAAATACAAATCTTTTAAAATTCGAATTGCTAATAAATATAAATTCCACTTTTCAAAATTAAAATTTTATGGGAATCCAATAAAGATTTATGTAAATATGGCATTCGCAACAAATAAATTTGAAGAAATTATACTTTTTTCCTGTGGTCGATTCTCGACTATTTCAAATAATTTGCGCTTCGAATCGATTTTCTGAGTTTATAAAATATTTTTTCCACTTTCACTTACTTAATAATTTAAAATAATTACACAAAATATGCTCGAAATTATATTATTCATATTTTACACTTGCTCGAGGACCTCACGCGCACCGATTACGGGCCTTCGTTTCGATGGTCGCTAATTCAGTGAGCGTGTCGTAACCATATATATATATTATATATATGCATATTACTTGGAAAATTAAAATATTCCCGAGCGGTGCCTTTACCGCACCTTATAATGAACAGACCTCAGCGCCCAGAATCATTTTTTTTGTTAACAGTGAAAGCAAATAAATAGACGCTGTCGCTAATGGAGAATAAGATAACGGATCCATGTCTGAACAGTGGATTTACAACAGTTAATACAATACAGACATGCTCGGAATAATATTTTATTTTTTAAACTGTGATAAGTTTTAAAATCGGTGTTACTTAACTAAGCAAAGTGCAAATGAATAATGACGGGATCGCGTGATCATTTTGTTTGCACTTTGGGCTATATATTGGGCGCTCGGCAATATTATGTGCATTTATAGCATTGCGGTTTACCAGTGAACCGTGCGAAAAGATTTGCTAGTTATTCGGATTTAAAAATATATTGTTAAATTACATAGATATATTGAGATTTTATAATTATTACAAATATTCGATCCGATTCGTGTTTTCAAAATTTTAAAATTCTCGATTCGGTTTTCTGTAGATCGAACCCACCAGAGAAAAATGAGTTTTTCTTCAGGAAATAAATGTTATTTTTTGAACTCCCCTATTAGGTTTTTTTTATTTACAAACTGTTCAATTGATATTACACAGTCTTTTTTGATCGATTTGTGGCTACACACCGAAGTTTTCTTTTTTCCAATCCTAATTTTACTAAAAATAAACGTAAATGTATTCCTAGTTTATATTATAATTGATATTATTCAATATTTAACAAAATATCCGTTTCATCATTTCATGCCAAATATGGAATGATTGCGAGACCCATTAGAAAATACCAGTTCTTGACTGGTAATGATATAACGTAGCTTATAGGTGCACAAAACCTGTCTGGTCTGGTTTATGCAAGACCGGCCTAATGTTAATTGACCTGCCTCTGAGGCGTCCAGAAAAGATGGGTCATACCGGAGAAAATTTATAAAAACCTAAACCATCACCACCGTTATGGAACAGTCGCAAGTTGGTTTTGAAACTTTTCGAATACCATAAATTGAATATGCTCTTTGACCATAATTTCTACAAACTCATTGATTAACCCCTCTCTGTGATTAGAAACTTTAAAATCATAAAACGTAATTGGCAGGCATAGACAGGCTTCCGGCGCCGGGTTATTTATCATTAATGATATATTTGAGAATGTAGCTAGTAGCCGGCGATGTGTCGTTAATATAAGGCTGATTCTAGTACTCAATGAACAGTAGTAAACTGCCAGAACAGAAACTCCTGGATTCTTGCTAATACTCATTCTGATTAGAAATTGCGTTTTGTACTATTCACTGTATTTTATTTTACGACATCTTGCAGTAGCTCTTTGTTGCTGCCTATACCTGGTAGTTTGTTGGCTCTTTTTAGGCGCTTCTTCAGACCTTGCTTGGATTCAGTTTTAACAAAAATCAAATCATTGACCGAAGTGATTCGCCGCCATGAACCTACAATCAGCAAAGAAAATGAGGGAAAACTAAAACCGCGATCAAGAATGGGATTCGATTGAGGTGCAGCTGTACCACTTCATCAAAGTTGCCGTGCCTAACGGTTATTGGGTTCACGGATAGGCCATGGCAAATAAATCGAAAAACCCTGAAAAAAGTACTTTAGGTGACGATTAAAAAAAGTTTTTTTCGAGCGACGCCAGATTCGGTGGCTCAGTCGGTAAAATGCGATGGTTTTGTCAGGAAGGCCGATGGCTCGGCTGTTTCAACGACGAGTGGGCCATTCATCAATGCACTTCGCGGGAAGCTGGGCTTGTTTGTTTGAAGTTTGGCAGGTTTACAGTATATTAGTTATACAATTTTGTAAGTTTTGTTTGGCATTGTTTAACTAAGGCAGGACTGACACATCATGTGTTATTTTGTAGGTCGGCCCTGTATAACTTGCCCGATTTATAATTTATGTTTTGACTTTTGGTTTTTGTTTTAATCCCAGTCTGACGACTAAACCAGTAAACATTTCAAAAAGTAAATAAAGCCTTTACGCAGTGGCATAAATTTCTCGAGCCACAAAATTTTATTTGCTTTTGTTTATAATTTTTATTACCTTTGGTGGACTACACAATAGCATATGGTGCCATGGTTCCTCCCTCGCTGACCGAAAAAAAGGATGCTCTTTTTCATAGGACGTCCAGCAAGTCACAACAATATTTTGTGGATAATGTCGCAGAAAAATGAATTCATATAAAAATAATCAAAAATTTGAATTTTTCATTCAGGTGTCAGTTGTTTATATCGGGTGTCATAACAAGCTATATTCTTTGGCTGAAACTTGTATTTTTTGTTGGTCGAGGTAAAGCAACCAAAATTTGTTTACGTATGGCCCGAAAAAATATCCTAAAACAAGACTACGTTGCTTGGGAATGTCTAAATATTGGGTTGAAAAAATGCAAAAACATTTAAGATTTTCGTCCATTTTGAAAGCATTTGGGAGACTTAAAATCATTTGCTTTGTCAGTTACGAAACTAGTTTTTTTGCAGATGCACAGGTCGTCGATTTTTTATGATGTATGAAACGTGATAATGTAAGAGCAGATGCGGCGCAAGTATTAAATTTTAGGCAATTTTGCGCGCCTAAACTTTTGAATTTATTGAGAAAAATTTCTCATTAGGCGAATTAAAGAAATAAGTGCCACTGACGCGCGAAAGAACAAAAAACTGAACCGAAATTCTTCGGGTTATATTTTTATTTTGATCGAGCTGAAGCAACAAAAATTCTTGCTGATGACGCGAAAAAATATCCTAAAACCAGAATTCGGTGATTGAAAGTCTAAATATTGGATTTAACCAATGCAAAAAGTTTTGATATTTCTGTCCCTTCCGAAAGAACTTGGATTCTTGAATTATATTGGTCAGCGACGAAAATATGACGCCATAAATACTCTAGTGTGGAGCGATTATTTTCAGTATTTCAGATTTTCATTGAAAGCCCTGTAGGTTAATTTTATCATATCGTGTTTTCAACAAGTCTCGGATGGATGACTGTGGCAAAGCGCGTCACACGTAATCGGAAATTGTTTTTAAAAACATAATTTGCCAAGCATGGATCACTGATGGATCGCGATTACTGAGCGTTATCCAACTATGGCGGATGTTCGGCGAAATACAACTTCTGACTTAACAACTTCTGACTTAGATGATTGATAAAATTGGAAATCATGATTGGGACTTACTTGTCGATACCACATATCATGGTAGGTTCTATGGATCAAACTTGATCAAACAACCTTATTCGAATTGCATATATTATTGTTTCAGTGAATGGAGAATTTCATGGGAGGTATTCAAAAGTGCTCATGCGATATAAACTTCCCCATTCTCGTTGTGATATGTTTGTTAGGTTGAATTTTTGTGCTTTAAAACTCTCTTAGTTATTTCTTCACGCTGAATTTTCAACGCGAGTGGAAAAGAGATTCAATAAAATTCAAAGTTTAATAAAGACCTTGCAACATATTTAGGAAATGAACGAATATCTGTTATAAACATTCACTAATATCCCTGCGAATCGTTTCTGGTTATTATTTCAGATGAACGAAATTCCTTGTATTTTACCATATTTTGAAGCAAAGTCATGATTTACGTCCAGATTTGCCGCGTAACATAACATTCCACAGCAAAATGAGTCGATATAAGAATAATCGAAATACGAAATAACTTCTAATAAACTGCGGACAATCTGTGGCCCATGTTTGATAATATTGCATTTGCTTTGTCAGTTACCAAACTAGTTTTTGCCGATGGAGAGGTCTACAATTTTTTTATGACGTATAAAACGTGATAATGTAAGAGCAGATGCGGCGTAAGTATCGAATCTTGGGCATTTAAATTTGGCGCGTTCAAAGTTTTGGATTTATTGAAGAAAATTCCTCATTAGGCAAACCAAAGAAATAACTGCCACTGGTGCACGAAAAAAGAATAAAAAACTGGACTGAAATTCGTTGCTTTGTATTTTTTTTTAATCGAGGTCAAGAAACAAAAATTTTTGCTGATAACGCGAAGAAATATCCTAAAACCAGAATTCAGGGATTAGAAGTGTTGGATTTAAATATCGGATTTAACAAATGCAAAAAAGTTTAAGGGACGGTCTTTTACGTAAGAACTTGGAAGATTAAATTCTATTGTTCAGCGACGGAAATATGACGCCATAAACACTCTAGTGTGAAGCGATTATATTCAGTATTTCAGATTTTCATTAAAAGCCTTGTAGGTTAATTTTATCATATCGTGTTTTCAACAAGTCTCGGATGGATGACTGTGGGAAGGCACGTCACACGCAATCGGAAATTTTTTTAAGAACATAATTTGCCAAGTATGAATCACTGATCAACCGAGTTGACTAAGCGTTATCCATTTATGGCGCATTCTTGGCAAATTAAAAATTTCGATTGAGATACTTGATGAAGTAGAATTCATAATGTTATATATCATGGTAGGTACTATGGGCCATACTTGATTGCATATAATGATGTTTGGTTACAAATTGGCAACAGTAAATCGATCAGTTGTTAAAAGGGAATCAAAAGCGCTCATGCGATATAAACTTCCCCTTTCTCGTTATAAATATGTTTCTTTGGTTGAGGTTTTTTGATAAAAGCGTTGGTGATCTCGAATAATAATAATTTCAAATCGAATCTTTTCAAATCGGATTCTGGTGAGAATATTTAAGAGGAAATGATAATAAATAACTTGTTCTTTTATTTTATTGGTGAAATTTTTTGGCATGTAAAGCCCACACATATCCATGACACTGTTTTATTGCTGCTCCATACACAATTAACCTTAGTTATTCTGAATTTGGTTTTTATTTTTAACTGGTGAGACTAGTGAGATGTTTCTTTTGTGAGAATATCAGGAAATCAAGTTTTGAAAAAATGGATTTTGGCCTTTTATGGGGATGCCATTATTTTTTTCTTGAACATATGGAAGGATATATACTAAACAAATTAGTTGTTTTGGTGATAAAAAAAAATTCATACGGTTTTCTGAGCATTCGTTTTCTTCGGATGAACAAAAATGCTTCAAAACTATCAACATTGATATTCCTTAGCGATATTGATGATATTGAAGGTCTGTGTACTTTTTTACTTTCACGTATACTTAAAAAAGAAATATTAGCCTTTCTATGGAAAATTTTTTTCTAAAATGTCGCGCTGTAATAAATTTAGGAAAAATGATAAAATGTTATGACGACTAGTGATGACGACAAGTAAAAATCAAAAATAAATTGACGACAGAACTAGGCAACGTAGTTTTACTTTCAAAACTGGGTAGTAATAAAAAATAGGTGAACTGGGTAACAAATGTTTGTCGGCATTTAAGGCTTTTTTAGTAGATTTGAGAGGTGAAATTTTTATGATAAAAAACATGATTCACCTGCAACATAAGATTTAAAAAATTCATTAAACGCTTCTCTGTGTGATAAGGATTCTAGAGTGTCGTACAGTGGTCTGTGTGTTCCTTGTGTGTTTGTGACTAGGGCTGGGCAATTCCATTCGGTGATTCGAAGTACAGACTATCGGAATCATTCGTGAATCGGTCATAGGAACAAAACATGCTAAATGAAGTGCATTGTTTTAATTTTAGCGACAAAATGCAATCGATTTTAGTCAAATTTCACCAAAATTTGTTGTATTTCGTCATTAAAATGAAAATACATGGCTTTTAAGTTATTTGTGAATCGTATCTGTATATTTCCTAATCATCATAATGGCAGCTATAAAAGTAATGATAAAAATGGGATATTTGTTATTTTTATGAAACCCACGATTTGATTCGGAAAAATACTTCGATTCGAATTTCAAATGATTCGATTCTGCCCATCCCTACTTGTGACTTCGGATTCTTAGGTGACAGTTGTCCCAAGGATTCCTGAATGAAATAGTATTGAAGTCGGAAGCAACACGATCTTTATTCAACGAAATGACAAGTGTATTTGTAAGCCTTCGTTTGCTCATATCCTAACTTGTTTAGACAATAACAAAATATAACTCGCGTAACAGCGAATAAAGACCATCATGCATTCATCAGTACATATTTATCATTATTCGCTATTGTTTTTGTGTGAAGAAGTTAGGCTATGATCAACAAAAGCTTACAAATATACTTGTTATTTCGTGGAAAGAGATCATGTTGTCTTTGAAAAAAGAACTTGCAACAATTTAGACATATATTATTAATAATATATTGAAAAAATGAACGAATAGTTGATATGTACACTCACCAGTACTTTGTGGGTTAATATTATTGAGTGAAGGGGATTTACATTTATTCTGTTTACTGTGATATTGTTTTGCTCTATGGGAGAATTCCATTTTATCGTGCGTCCATTATTGAAATTTGGTTCATTTTATTCACCTCAAAATTTAAGTAGATGTTGCTAACATTTTTTTTTAATTAAAAAATTTTCTCTGCGATGAAGTGTAACTTCGGGAAGTTATATCAAACAAATGTCATTAAATGTTTCATGCAATAACCTACACGTTACGTCTCCAAATTTATGAGTTCCGTATTTCTTTTTGCTATTGTGGCCATTTCATCAAATTGATATCAATCCAATTTTTTTTTTTTCAAATTTTTTGGATCTTCAGAAGGATGACTCCTATAAACGCGTATCAATTCCTGTATTAGTGAGTCGAGAATTTCTTAGGAGGTATTCTAAAGTGCTCATGCGATATAAACTTCCCCATTTTAGGGGTGCCATTATTGTTTTCTTGAACATGTGGAAGGATATATACTAAACAAATTAGTTGTTTTGGTGACAAAAAAAAATTCATACGGTTTTCTAAACATTCGTTTTCTTCGGAAGAACAAAAATGCTTCAAAACTCTCATCATTGCTATTCCTTAGCGATGTTGATGATCTTGAAGGTCTGTGTATAGTTTTACTATCACATATACTTAAAAAAGACATATCAACTTTTCGTTTGGAAATTTTTTTGTAAAATGTCGCGCTATAATAAATCTAGGAAAAATGATAAAATGTTATGACGACTAGTGATGACGACAAGTAAAAATCAAAAATAAATTGACGACAGAACTAGGCAACGTAGTTTTACTTTCAAAACCGGATAGTAATAAAAAATAGGTGAATTGGATAACAAATGTTTGACGGCATTTAAGGCATTTTTAATAGATTTGAATAGTGAAATTTTTATGATAAAAAATATGATCCACCTGCAACATATAATTTATGAAATTCATTAAACGCTTCTCTGTGTGATAAGAATTCTAGAGTGTCGTACAGTGGTCCGTGAGCAGCCCTTTTTTCCTTGTGTATTTGTGACTAGGGCTGGGCAATTCGATTCGGTGATTCGAAGTACAGACTATTCGAATCATTCGTGAATGGGTCATGGGAACAAAACATGCTAAATAAAGTGCATTGTTTTAATTTTAGCGACAATGTGCAATCGATTTTAGTCAAATTTGACCAAAATTTGTTGTATTTCGTCATTGAAATGAAAATACTGGGCGTTTAAGTCAGTTTATGTCAATATTTGTATGTTAGGTCCCTATATTTCTTAATACCCATAATGGCGGCTATAAAAGTAATAGTAAAAATGGGATATTTGTTATTTTTATAAAACCAACGATTAGCTTCGGAAAAATTGATCGATTCGGATTCCGAATGATTCGATTTTGCCCAGCCCTACTTGTGACTTCGGATTCGTATGTGACAGTTCTCCCAAGGATTCTTGAATGAAATAGTATTGAAGTCGAAAGCAACACGATCTTTATTCTACGAAATGACAAGTATATTTGTAAGCCTTCGTTTGCTCATATTCTAACTTGTTTAGACAAAAACAAAATATAACTCACATAACAGCGAATAAAGACCATTATCCATTCATCAGTATATACTTATCATTATTCGCTATTGTTTTTGTGTGAAGAAGTTTGGCTATTATCAACAAAAGCTTACAAATATACTTGTTATTTCGTGGAAAGAGATCATGTTGTCTTTGAAAAAAGAACTTGCAACAGTTTAGACGTATATTATTAATAATATATTGAGGAAATGAACGAATAGTTGATATGTACACTCATCAGTACTATCGAGAGAAGAGGATTTAAATTTAATCTGTTTACTGTGCTATTGTTTTGCGTTATGGTAGAATTCCTCTTTATCGTGCGTCCATTATTAAAATTTGATTCATTTTATTCTCCTCAAAATTTAAGTAGATGTTGCTAACATTTTTTTAAATTAAAATTTTCTTAGCGATGAAGTGTAACTTCGGGAAGTTATATCAAACGAATGTCATTAAATGTTTCATGTAATAACCTAAACGTTACGTCTTCAAATTTATGAGTTCCGTATTTCTTTTTGCTATTGTGGCCATTTTATCAAATTGATATCAATCCAATTTTTTTTTTTCAAATTTTTTTGGATCTTCGGAACGATATCTCTTATAAACGCGTATCAATTCTGTTCCAGGAAACCTTTCCAGGGTTTTATATCTCATTTACTGTGGCATTTAAAAAAGTTTCCATCTATTTTTGAATAAAAATTCAACTTGCGTCGATTAGATCAAGTTAAGATTCTTTGGAAAGATATTCTAAACCACATATCATTGGTTGTAAAATAATATATTATAATTCAAGATTAACATGTCCATTCTCCATAAACATTAAAAACGTGATTTAATTCGTATCCCATGTTATAAAAAATGTTTTTTTTTCAAGGCATTATAAATCGAAAACTAGAACGGAATTTTTCGCCGATACAGCTGCAACAACAGACAGCACCTTCTTGATTCTTATCCCAATTTTTGAGTTTTCAAATACATGACGAGGATGACGGTAGCTGTATCTGTAGATATTTTAACCTTTTTCTATAGTTTAGAATCATCGTTTAGAACCCACCCATGTTTTCGCGTTGACTGAATAAGAGATTCAATAAAATTCAAAGTTTAATAATAAAGATCTTGCAATATATTTAGGAAATTAATGAATATTAGATATGAACATTCAACAACATCACCGCGAATCGCTACTGGTTAATATTAATGGAAGAAAGTAGATTTACATTTGTTCTGTTCATTGTGAAATTGTTTTGTTCTTTGATAAAATCAATGTTAATGACGCGTTTATCATTCAACTTATTTCATTGTATAAATAGAAAGTTCCAACATTTCAAATAAACGAAATTACTAGTAATTAAACATATTTTGAAGCCACGTCATGATTTAGGTCCAGATTTGCCGCGTAACATAACAATTCACAGCAAAATGAATCGAAATACAAAATACCTTTCAATAATCTGCGGACAATCTGTGGCTCATGTTTGATAATATTGCATTTGCTTTCTCAGTTACGAAACTAGTTTTTTGCACATGGAGGGTTCTACATTTTTTTATGACGTATAAAACGTGATAATGTAAGAGCAGATGCTGCGCAAGTATCGAATCTTGGGCATCTAAATTTGGCGCGTTCAAAGTTTTGGATTTATTGAGGAAAATTCCTCATTAGGCAAACCAAAGAAATAACTGCCACTGGCGCACGAAAAAAGAAACAAAAAAACTGGACCGAAATTCGTTGTCTTGTATTTTTTTTAATCGAGGTCAAGAAACATAAATTCTTGCTGATGATGCGAAAAAATATCCTAAAACCAGAATTCGGTGATTAAAAGTGTTGGATTCAAATATTGGATTTATCAAATGCAAAAAGTTTAAGGGACGGTCCTTTCCGTAAGAACTTGGAAGATTAAATTCTATTGGTCAGCGGCGGAAATATGACGCCTCTAGAGTGAAGCGATTATATTCAGTATTTCAAATTTTCGTTAAAAGCCTTGTAGGTTAATTTTATCATATCGTGTTTTCAACAAGTCTCGGATGGATGACTGTGGGAAGGCGCGTCACACGCAGTCGGAAATTGTTTTTAAAAACATAATTGGCCAAGTATGAATCACTGATCAACCGAGTTGACTAAGCGTTATCCATTTATGGCGCATTCTTGGCAAATTAAAAATTTCGATTGAGATACTTGATGAAGTAGAATTCATAATGTTATATATCACGGCAGGTACTATGGGCCATACTTGATTGCATATAATAATGTTTGGTTACAAATTGGCAACAGTAAATCGATCAGTTGTTAAAAGGGAATCAAAAGCGCTCATGCGATATAAACTTCCCCTTTCTCGTTATAAATATGTTTCTTTGGTTGAAGTTTTTTGATAAAAGCGTTGGTGATCTCGAATTATAATAATTTCAAATCGAATCTTTTCAAATCGGATTCTGGTGAGAATATTTAAGAGGAAATGATAATAAATAACTTGTTCTTTTATTTTATTGGTGAAATTTTTTGGCATGTAAAGCCCACACATATCCATGACACTGTTTTATTGCTGCTCCATACACAATTAACCTTAGTTATTCTGAATTTGGTTTTTATTTTTAACTGGTGAGACTAGTGAGATGTTTCTTTTGTGAGAATATCAGGAAATCAAGTTTTGAAAAAATGGATTTTGGCCTTTTATGGGGATGCCATTATTTTTTTCTTGAACATATGGAAGGATATATACTAAACAAATTAGTTGTTTTGGTGATAAAATAATCCATACGGTTTTCTAAATATTCGTATTCTTCGGACGAACAAAAATGCTTCAAAACTCTCATCATTGCTATTCCTTAGCGATGTTGATGATGTTGAAGGTCTGTGTACAGTTTTACTATCACATATACTTAAAAAAGACATATCAACCTTTCTATGGGAAATTTTTTTGTAAAACGTCGCGCTATAATAAATTTAGGAAAAATGATAATATGTTATGACGACTAGTGATGACGACGACTAAAAATCAAAAATAAATTGACGACAGAGGTAGGCAATGTAGTTTTACTTTCAAAACCGGATAGTAATAAAAAATAGGTGAACTGGATAACAAATGTTTGACGGCATTTAAGGCATTTTTAATAGATTTGAGAGGTGAAATTTTTATGATAAAAAACAAGATCCACCTGCAACATAAGATTTATAAAATTCATTAAACGCTTTTCTGTGTGATAAGAATTCTAGAGTGTCGTACACTGGTCCGTGAGCAGCCCTTTTTCCTCGTGTATTTGTGACTAGGTCTGGGCAATTCCATTCGGTGATTCGAAGTACAGACTATCGTAATCATTCGTGAATGGGTCATAGGAACAAAACATGCCGAATGAAGTGCATCGTTTTCATTTTAGCCACAATGTGCAATCGATTTTAGTCAAATTTGACCAAAATTTGTTGTATTTCGTCATTGAAATGAAAATACTGGGCTTTTAAGTAAGTTTATGCTAATATTTGTATGTTAGATCCTTATATTTCTTAATCACCATAATGGCGGCTATAAAAGTAATAGTACAAATGGGATATTTGTTATTTTTATGAAACCCACGATTCGGAAAAATTATTCGATTCGAATTCCAAATGATTCGATTTTGCCCCGCTCTACCTGTGACTTCGGATTCGTATGTGACAGTTGTCCCAAGGATTCCTGAATGAAATAGTATTGAAGTCGAAAGCAACACGATCTTTATTCCACGAATGACAAGTATATTTGTAAGCCTTCGTTTGCTCATATTCTATCTTGTTTAGACAATAACAAAATATAACTTGCATAACAGCGAATAAAGACCATCATGCATTCATCAGTATATACTTATCATTATTCGCTATTGTTTTTGTATGAAGAAGTTAGACTATATTAAACAAAAGTTTACAAATATACTTGTTATTTCGTGGAAAGAGATCATGTTGTCTTTGAAAAAAGAACTTGCAACAGTTTAGGTGCATATGATTATTAATATATTGAGGAAATGAACGAATAGTTGATATGTACACTCATCAGTACTTTGTTAAATAATATTATTGAGTGAAGGGGATTTAGCTTTAAAACATATTCCATGTTGCTAACTACGAAACTAGTTTTTTTGTAGATGGAGGGGTCTACATTTTTTTTATGACGTATAAAACGTGATAATGTAAGAGCAGATGCGGCGCAAGTATCGAATCTTGGGCATCTAAATTTGGCGCGTTCAAAGTTTTGGATTTATTGAGGAAAATTCCTCATTAGGCAAACCAATAAAATAATTGCCACTGGTGCGCGAAAAAAGAAACAAAAAACTGGACCGACATTCTTTGTCTTGGATTTTTTTTAATCGAGGTCAAGAAACAAAAATTCTTGCTGTGTTTTTTGTATAGATAAATAATAAACTCAATACTAAATAATACACTAAATGCGTGTCGATTGAACGGTGATTACTGAACTTTGATTGAACTTCGATTACTTTAGTACTGACATACACGCATGTGGCATGTGATAATTCCATACGCCCATTATTTTAGTATCCAAATTTAAGCAATTTTTTTACCTTTACTACATCGGGAATTCCGCCTTTAATCGAGGCGGAATGTTGCAATATATATATATTTATATTTGAAAGTTGGCAATCGTGTCCATTGGTATATCACACAAGATGGCGACCGGGATGAGGAGAGAATCACAAATATCCTTTCTCATTTGTAATAAATTCGACCAATATATTTTTACAACATGGTGGCGACAGTGAGCCGATCCTAATAAGGAATTTCATTTTGCCAACATGATCGAGGCACCATTCATTGTTGATCGACGCTTTTCTTTTATGTTTTGACAATTCTTATTCTAATTGGGAAATATTAATCACTAGATGCAAGTTCATGTAACATTCGCCCATCGTTTAACGTGTCGCGTTGTCGCAACCTTATCGCCGTTTTGGGTAAAAGGCTGTCCAATAGGCAACCTATCTGAATCATGATGAATAAACTTGATATACCAATAGTTCTTTATCAATATCTATATATTATGCGAGAATAAAGGGGAGGGGTGAATTTATGCGATACTGATTGTTCTAGAGAGAATGTGCTGTGCTTTTTTAATACATAGGAAGCCAAGTAAAATCTACCGCAAATTGTCGTCTTGTACATTACAGCTTGATTTATTTAAAAAAAAAACTGTCATATAAGTCACCACAGATTAACTACAGAAAGTCAGTAATGATCTGGCACTGGTAATATCTATATCAAGAATTGACACGTGAATTTTAAGCACATGCCTATCCATGCTATATGCACATTCGCATTGCTTTTGCTGTTGTTGCGAAAAATGCGCAATATTTTAATTTACTAGAAGCAAGACTATCTATACAATATCAAAATCATTGGAAAACGCCATGGCGTCCCAATAAAGACGATAGACATACGTCTATACAGGAAAAATTTCTCCAAAAAAAAAAAAAATCGCTTCGAGAAAAATCACCCGGAAGCAAATTGTCCTATTGAATCAACTTTTTTGTCACAAGATTTTAAGATGTTCCGGTAAATTAAATTAAATTAAATAAGCAAAAATTCGAATTTTTTTATTCAGGTGTCAGGTGTTTATATCGGGTGTCATGACAAGCTATATTCTTTGGCTGAAACTTGTATTTTTTGTTGGTCGAGGTAAAGCAACCAAAATTTGTTTACGTATGGCCCGAAAAAATATCCTAAAACAAGACTACGGGGCTTGGAAATGTCTAAATATTGGGTTGAAAAAATGCAAAAACGTTTAAGATTTTCGTCCATTTTAAAAGCCTTTGGGAGACGAAAGATCATTTTTGGTCAGCGCCCGAATTATGACCCCGGTAATACTTTTGTGTGGAGCGGTGATTTCCAGTAATTCAGCTTTTAAGTTCGTTATACATTTCTGTAGGTTAATTTTATCATATCGCGTTTTATCGCGAACGAGTCTCGCATGAATAACTCTGGCGAAGCTATGTCTCATGCCAGTCGAAACTTTACTAATAATCATGTTTTGCCAAAAATCAATCACTGATGGAAGCGCTGACTAGGCGCGGTCCATCTGTGGCGCATGCTTGGTAAAATGAAACTTCTAGTCAACAGTTAATCGACAAGTTATGAGAAGGGAATCAGAGACGCTGTTGCGATGTAAACCTTTCTCCTTTCTCGTTATTTGAACTTTTGTGCCTAAAACTTACTTAGTGATTTCTTCTCGCTCAATTTTTAACGCGCCTAGAAAAGAGATTTTATAAAATTCAAAGTTTAATAAAGACCTTGCAACATATTTAGGAAATGAACGAATATTTGTTATAAACATTCACTAATATCATTGCGAAACATTGCTGTTTATTATTTCAGATGAACGAAATTGCTAGTATTTTGAAGCAAGTCATGATTTATGTCCAGATTTGCCGCGTAACATAGCATTTCATAGCAAAATGAATCGATATAAGAATAATTAAAATACGAAATAACTTTTAATAAACTGCGAACAATCTGTGGCTCATGTTTGATAATATTGCATTTGCTTTGTCAGTTACGAAACTAGTTTTTTTGCAGATACACAGGTCTTCGATTTTTTTATGATGTATGAAACGTGATAATGTAAGAGCAGATGCGGCGCAAGTATTAAATTTTAGGCAATTTTGCGCGCCTAAACTTTTGAATTTATTGAGAAAAATTTCTCATTAGGCAAATTAAAGAAATAAGTGCCACTGACGCGCGAAAGAACAAAAAACTGAACCGAAATTCTTCGGGTTATATTTTTATTTTGATTGAGCTGAAGCAACAAAAATTCTTGCTGATGACGCGAAAAAATATCCTAAAACCAGAATTCGGTGATTGAAAGTGTCTAAATATTGGATTTAACCAATGCAAAAAGTTTTGATATTTCTGTTCCTTCCGAAAGAACTTGGATTCTTGAATTATATTGGTCAGCGACGGAAATATGACGCCATAAATACTCTAGTGTGGAGCGATTATTTTCAGTATTTCAGATTTTCATTGAAAGCCCTGTAGGTTAATTTTATCATATCGTGTTTTCAACAAGTCTCGGATGGATGACTGTGGCAAAGCGCGTCACACGTAATCGGAAACTGTTTTTAAAAACATAATTTGCCAAGCATGGATCACTGATGGATCGCGATTACTGAGCGTTATCCAACTATGGCGGATGTTCGGCGAAATACAACTTCTGACTTAACAACTTCTGACTTAGATGATTGATAAAATTGGAAATCATGATTGGGACTTACTTGTCGATACCACATATCATGGTAGGTTCCATGGATCATACTTGATCAAACAACCTTACAGAGGTATTCAAAAGTGCTCATGCGATATAAACTTCCCCATTCTCGTTGTAATATGTTTGTTAGGTTGAATTTTTGTGCTTTAAAACTCTCTTAGTTATTTCTTCACGCTGAATTTTCAACGCGAGTGGAAAAGAGATTCAATAAAATTCAAAGTTTAATAATAAAGACCTTGCAACATATTTAGGAAATGAACGAATATCTGTTATAAACATTCACTAATATCCCTGCGAATCGTTTCTGGTTATTATTTCAGATGAACGAAATTCCTTGTATTTTACCATATTTTGAAGCAAAGTCATGATTTACGTCCAGATTTGCCGCGTAACATAACATTTCACAGCAAAATGAGTCGATATAAGAATAATCGAAATACGAAATAACTTCTAATAAACTGCGGACAATCTGTGGCCCATGTTTGATAATATTGCATTTGCTTTGTCAGTCACCAAACTAGTTTTTGCAAATGTAGAGGTCTACAATTTTTTTATGACGTATAAAACGTGATAATGTAAGAGCAGATGCGGCGTAAGTATCGAATCTTGGGCATTTAAATTTGGCGCGTTCAAAGTTTTGGATTTATTGAGGAAAATTCCTCATTAGGCAAACCAAAGAAATAACTGCCACTGGTGCGCGAAAAAAGAATAAAAAACTGGACTGAAATTCGTTGCCTTGTATTTTTTTTTAATCGAGGTCAAGAAACAAAAATTTTTGCTGATAACGCGAAGAAATATCCTAAAACCAGAATACAGGGATTAGAAGTGTTGGATTTGAATATCGGATTTAACAAATGCAAAAAAGTTTTAGGGACGGTCCTTTCCGTAAGAACTTGGAAGATTAAATTCTATTGTTCAGCGACGGAAATATGACGCCATAAACACTCTACTGTGAAGCGATTATATTCAGTATTTCAGATTTTCATTAAAAGCCTTGTAGGTTAATTTTATCATATCGTGTTTCGTGAATCCCATTTCAGAGTGACAACATCTAGTTCTCCTTCGGTTGTCGCGTGGTTTCTTCTGGAGATTCGAACTATTTTTTTAAAACCTTTCAACATTCGCAATACTATTATTTCGTTGCGATATTTCTTGCACATGGTTTTTGAAATGGCATTTTTCGACACTTTCATTTATTTTCGAGTTCAAATTAATCTCGAATTATTATAATTTCAAATCGAATCTTTTCAAATCGGATTCTGGTGAGAATATTTATGAGGAAATGATAATAAATAACTTGTTCTTTTATTTTATTGGTGAAAATTTTTGGCATGTAAAACCCACACATATCCATGATACTGTTTTATTGCTGCTTAATATAAAATCGACCTTAGTCATTCTGAATCTGGTTTTGATTTTTAAATTCCTGAAATATAACTATTCAAACATATTTCGCTTTTCATACGTTGTTAGATTTATCTTCTTTGGGTGAAATGAAATTGCGTGTAGTGACCAAGCATATATCTGTGCTATAGCAGGGCTATAATAGGGGCTAGTGAGCCCACTTTTTGGAATATAGTGACTATGAAACCATAAAGTTACGGAAATTTAATTTCACAAAACGGAAGGATATATAATAAACAAATTAGTTGTTTTGGTGATAAAAAAATCATACGGTGTTCTAAACATTCGTTTTCTTCGGATGAACAAAAATGCTTCAAAACTATCAACATTGATATTCCTTAGCGATATTGATGATATTGAAGGTCTGTGTACTTTTTACTTTCACATATACTTAAAAAAGAAATATTAGCCTTTCTATGGAAAATTTTTTTGTAAAATGTCGCGCTATAATCAATTTCGAAAAAATGATAAAATGTTATGACGACTAGTGATGACGACGAGTAAAAATCAAAAATGAATTTACGACAGAACTAAGCAACGTAGTTTTACTTTCAAAACTGGGTAGTAATAAAAATAGGTGAACTGGGTAACAAATGTTTGTCGGCATTTAAGGCATTTTAAACAGATTTGAGAGGTGAAATTTGCATGATAAAAAACATGATCCACCTGCAACATAAGATTTAAAAAACTCTGTGTGATAAGGATTCTAGAGTGTCGTACAGTGGTCCGTGAGCAGCCCCTTTTCCTTGTCTATTTGTGACTAGGGCTGGGCAATTCCATTCGGTGATTCGAAGTACAGACTATTCGAATCATTCGTGAATGGGTCATAGGAACAAAACATGCTAAATGAAGTGCATTGTTTTAATTTTAGCGACAAAATGCAATCGATTTTAGTCAAATTTGGCCAAAATTTGTTGTATTTCGTCATTGAAATGAAAATACCGGTCTTTTAAGTCAGTTTATGTCAATATTTGTATGTTATGTCCCTATATTTCTTAATACCTATAATGGCGGCTATAAAAGTAATAGTAAAAATGGGATATTTGTTATTTTTATAAAACCAACGATTAGATTCGGAAAAATTGATCGATTCGGATTCCGAATGATTCGATTTCGCCCAGCCCTACTTGCGACTTCGGATTCGTATGTGACAGTTCTCCCAAGGATTCTTGAATGAAATAGTATTGAAGTCGAAAGCAACACGATCTTTATTCTACGAAATGACAAGTATATTTGTAAGCCTTCGTTTGCTCATACCCTAACTTGTTTAGACAAAAACAAAACATAACTCGCATAACGGCGAATAAAGACCATTATGCATTCATCAGTATATACTTATCATTATTCGCTATTGTTTTTGTGTGAAGAAGTTAGGCTATGATCAACAAAAGCTTACAAATATACTTGTTATTTCGTGGAAAGAGATCATGTTGTCTTTGAAAAAAGAACTTGCAACTGTTTAGGTGTATATGATTAATAATATATTGAGGAAATGAACGAATAGTTGATATGTACACTCACCAGTACTTTGTTGATTAATATTATTGAGTGAAGGGGATTTAGATTTAAAACATATTCCATGATGCAAAAAAAATTTTTTTTTTCAAAGCATTTCAAATCGAAACTTCATACGAATTTTTCGCCGATACAGCTACAACAACAGAAAGCACCTTTGTGATTCATATTCCAATTTTTGAGTTTTTCGAATTTATGACGATGATGACGGTAGCTTGTATCCACAGATATTTCAAACTTTTTCGAGAATTTAGAATCATTTGCCCCCACCCATGTTTTCACGTTAACTAACATTTTTGTGTGTTTATATATTCAGCAACCGATAATAGTCGCCCCCTTTTGTGGGTTTATTTATTGTGGTTCAACTACCGCGAAGTGGTACGTGCACGCTCGTTACCTACATCGTCTTGGTCATGAGCTACTACCGACTACGTTGGTCTTGATGGTAGACGTGGTAAACGCTAATATTTGTTCTTCTAATTTTTTTATTGACATTTACTCTGACCAAGGCCTAAAAGAAACCAACTATCGGCCACTTAAAAGCAGAAAACTACATAAGGTGTAGTACGAGCAACTACACTGTGTCCAGAAAACATTCCAAACGGAACTGAACTGTGCAGTGAGTGATATCTGCCCTGGGTGATGGTAAAACAATCCACCATTTCCTAATTACCAGTCCGAAGGCTTATTTACTTTTCGTAAAATTTTAAGGAAATAAATTAATTACTTGATTTTATAGAAGCTATGGAAAGAAAATTCGTCACAAAATAATATTAGTGTTGTTTTCAATGTCAGTTATGTTTTCTTATGGATCACGATACAAACGGATTCTGTAAAAACAAGTTACACGTGTCGTCCATTATTACGCCATAATTTACGCAGGAAATTTTCATATTTTGGCCATCTGTATTTAAGGTTCTGAGTGCGACACAGCCTTCAAGTATTAGTAAGGTGTATATTTAATGAATGAATGAAAATATTGGATAGTTTATGTGCCCTAACATTTAAGTGTGAAAGTTGCTAACGGTTTTTCGAAATTACGAGGTAATTGGCACCGTGTGGATATTTTGGAAATTTCTTCTCGGATGGGTGACTGTGAACCATACTTGATCAAACCTAATCCGACAACC
This sequence comes from Styela plicata, assembly GCA_963675895.2. NCBI lineage: Eukaryota > Metazoa > Chordata > Ascidiacea > Stolidobranchia > Styelidae > Styela > Styela plicata. Next base: position 25,732,879 of record OZ023138.1, read on the forward strand.
TTATTCTAATTGCATATATTAATGTTTTAGTGAATCGAGAATTACTTAGGAGGTATCCTAAAGTGCTCATGCGATATAAACTTCCCCATTTTAGTTAAAATATGTTTGTTAGGTTGAATTTTTGTGTTTTAAAACTACCTTAGTAATTTCTTCACGATCAATTTTGAACGCGAGTGGAAAAGAGATTCAATAAAATTCAAAGTTTAATAATAAAGACCTTGCAGCATATTTAGGAAATGAACGAATATTTGTTATAAACATTCACTAATATCACCCCAAATTGTGCTGGTTGTTATTAAAGGAAGAAAGTAGATTTACATTTGTTCTGTTCATTGTGATATTGTTTTGTTATTTGATAAAATCAATTTTAATGATGCGTTTATCATTGAACTTATTTCATTGCATAAATATAATGATCCAATATTTCAAATAAACGAAATTACTAGTAATTAAACATATTTTGAAGCAAAGTCGTGATTTATGTCCAGATTTGCCGCGTAACATAACAATTCACAGCAAAATGAATCGATATAAGAATAATCGAAATACGAAATAACTTCTAATAAACTGCGGACAATACCATGGTCAATGATGGGATACTACTTGGGAAACTTCACGATGGGATAAACTAAACTTCATGTGGGGATATTAGCGCATTCAGAGTCATTATCGTCATGGTACTCAACTTCATGAGGAGATATTAGCGTTTTTAGAGCCAATATGACCATGCTACTAAACTTCATGAGGGGAGATTAGCGCATTTAGAGTCATTATCGTCGTGGTACTCAACTTCATGAGGAGATATCAGCGTTTTTAGAGCCAATATGACCATGGTACTAAACTTCATGAAGGGTATATTAGCGTATTTAGAGTCATTATGGCCGTGGTACTCAACTTCATGAGGGGATATTAGCATTTTTAGAGCCAATATGGCCATGGTACTAAACTTCATGAGGGGATATTAGCGTATTTAGAGTCATTATGGTCGTGGTACTCGACTACATGAGGAGATATTAGCGTATTTAGGGTCAAGATAACCGTGATACTCAACTACATGAGGGGATATTCGCATTTTTAGTGCCAATATGGCCGTGGTACTAAACTTCATGAGGTGATATCAGCGTATTTAGAGTCATTATGGTCTTAGTAATGAACTTCGTGAGAGGATATTAGCGTTTTTAGAGCCAATATGGCCATGGTACTAAACTTCATGAGGGGATATCAGCGTATTTATTGTCATTATGGCCGTGGTAATCAACTTCGTGAGAGGATATTAGCATTTTTAGAGCCAATATGGCCATGGTACTAAACTTCATGAGGGGATATCAGCGTATTTAAAGTCATTATGGCCATGGTACTAAACTTCATGAGGGGATATTAGCGTATTTAGAGTCATTATGGTCGTGGTACTCAACTTCATGAGGGGATATTAGCGTATTTAGGGTCAAGATAACCGTGATACTCAACTACATGAGGGGATATTCGCATTTTTAGGGCCATCATGACCGTGGTACTCAACTTCATGAGGGCCTATTAACATTTATAGAGCCGTTATGGTCGTTGTACTCGACTTCATGGTGGGGGTGTTAGCTTTTTCAGGTCTTTATGGAAGTTCATTGGGGAATTAGCGCCACGCATGATCGGGTCCCTCGTGTTCATAAGGGGTTATTATCGCTTATTGCTTCCGTAAGATTTACGTATGGCCATTGTATGGTTTGAATCGGCCTTAGCGCGGTTCATATATGGCGTTAGGCGTGGAATCGTTCACCCGTTTGATGAATGACCGAAGGCTGCACGAGAGGTCGTTGTTTGCCATATATAATTAAGCTGAATACTCGGCTTTTCTCTCTCGCAGGATAAAATTGAATTTCTATGATTTGGCGTGAGAAAGCTCCATATTGTCCTTTTTTAAAGCGGACCAAGTTCTGTGATTTGAAATTCATTGCCTTTCCCCACTCTGCTTTCCCGATCGTGTGGATTTGCAAGCTTTCAAAACTCGAGTTAATAAGTGTCTTCTGGGAATGAAGGGTTCTTCAGCCTTCGTTTCTGCCCACATGTAGCTCTTGGCATAAGCGTGGTTTGGGTGACTCTTATTATTGAAAGTCTCTTAGACCCTTGCTCTGAGCGAATTCAGATAAAAAAGTGTTATTAAATTTAAGGTCTGCTGGACCGATAGCCTATCTCAACCGGAAAATTTCCGTCAAAACATGTTTTTCCAAGTATGGGTCACAAATGGATCGCGTCGTCGAGGCGCGGTCCATATGTGGCTTATGCTTGACAAAATATTATTTCTGATTATGTAATCAGAATAGCTAGTGTAAATATTTGCAGGCCTATTTATACAGCATATACTTAACCTAAATGATCCCATATGTAACAACGAGCGTGTTCAATCGCAATATCTCGAGAACTTTGAGCAATCATATCAATGTTTCACTTTATTCAGAAAAAAAAAACATTTTATTTGTCCAAATCATAATTCAAAAAGATCACACTTTTGTTGAATTTCACTTTAGTTATGTCAGGAAGTAGCGTCTAAAAGAAGCCAATAACCGTCTGCACTGATATCACAAAATTTAGCAGCCCTAACTGTACAACAAGTGGAAAGTATCCAAGAAATGGCTGGAGCGCTACCTAATCGAGCACAGTTAAGGCCACAATACGCGCGAACTTTACCTTACCGATGCGTTTCGTTTCGGGTAACAAAATAAGAACGGCTATGCACGCTTGCATTGCCCTGTCGCTAATCGTATTCACATCCTACAAAGCACAATCACACGCAACGAAACGGGCACTATCGCTTAGTTATCGGAAACCTTTCAGTTCCGTTGGAAAACGTAAGGAACTGCATGCGGTTCATTGCGCTAGCGTAAAACGCAAGGCTAAATAAAACAAACCCTAAAAAGTACAACCTACCTAAACGTGTATTGTGGCTTTCAGTGGTGTCTGCTTTGTACGCAGCTAGAACCATCTACCATTTAATTATATGATAAACAGTTCATTTCAATATCTGTGCGCAAAAGGACAAATCGTGTTGTAAAGAAGCCCTGGCATATCTACAAACCAGGCAAAACCTGAAAAGAAGTTCGCTATAAGCATCTGATCGCCAACATACACACTTTGGACACACATTAATCGAACATGAGCTTATGCAGGCAGGCAAAACGCAGAAAGGTACCAACTACGATAATGAACAAATATCAAGTTAATCTGTCCCATGATCGCTCATGTGGGCCTAAATTAAATAAAGGGATGAATTGGTACCAAGAGGCATTCATGCTGCGCGATTTATCGGTGAGTCATCCCTATCATATATAGTTGATATAGTCAAGCAACTTGTAAATAGTTTCATCTATCAAAACAATTTGTAAATATATATTTTCATTGTTTTGTTGAGCTTAGGTCCCTGACAACAACGCCTATAGAGTCACGAATTTCGCTGTTATAAGACCTTATCATTATTACATTTTCTGTGGTTATGGAGAATCCTGCAAAAATTGGCAACGCCCGAACAATTGTTGGCGTTCTTTAATGACAGGCCTGGCGTCTGTTAGTGCATTTCGGCTCTATTCGTTCTGAATAAAAACTACATAACATCCTAACATCCTGGACTTCATTGTCCCCCACCTGCCGGCGACACCACAAGTCGGCAGATTGATACGATTATGCGTAATATTAGAGTGGGACAAGAGCAACGCTTCTCGCACCTCAGGCGGTTCTCGCAAATTGTGTTTTTTGTATAGATAAATAATAAACTCAATACTAAATAATAAACTAAATGGGTGTCGATTGAACTTTGATTTAGTACTGATATAAACGCATGTGGCATGTGATAATTCCACCCGCCCGTTATTTTAGTATCCAAATTTAAGCAATTTTTTACCTTTTTACTACATCGGGAATTCCGACTTTAATGGAGGCGGAATGTTGCAATATATATATTTATATTTGAAAGTTGGCAATCGTGTCCATTTGGTATATCACACAAGATGGCGACCGTGATAAGGAAAGAATCACAAATATCATTTCTCATTTGTGATAAATTCGACCAATATATTTTTACAACATGGTGGCGACGGTGGGCCGATCCTAATAAGGAATTTCATTTTGCCAACATGATCGAGGCACCATTCATTGTTGATCGGCGCTTTTCTTTTATGTTTTGACAATTCTTATTCTAATTGGGAAATATTAATCACTAGATGCAAGTTCATCTAACATGGGCCCATCGTTTAACGTGTCGCAACCCTATCGCCGTGTTGGGTAAAAAGCTGTTCAACAATCAACCTATCTGAATCATGCTGAGATAAACTTGATATACCAATAGTTCTTTATCAATATCTATATATTGTGCGAGGAAAAAGGAGAGAGGTGAATTTATGCGATACTGATTGTTCTGGTGAGAATGAGCTGTGATTTTTTAATACATAGGAAGCCAAGTAAAATCTACCGCAAATTTGTCATCGTGTACATTACAGGCCTAATTTATTTAAAAAAAAACTGTCATATAAGTCACCACAGATTAACTACAGAAAGTCAGTAATGATCTGGCACTGGTAATATCTATATTAAGAATTGACACGTGTATACTATAATTTTACGCACATGCCTATCCATGCTATATGCACATTCGCATTGCTTTTGCTGTTGTTGCGAAAAATGCGCAATAGTTTAATTTACTAGAAGCAAGACTATCTATACAATATCAAAATCATTGGAAAACGCCATGGCGTCCTAACAAAGAAGATAGACATACGTCTATGCAGAAAAAATTTCTTCAAAAAAAAAAAAGTTCGCTTCGAGAAAAATCACCCGGAAGCAAATTGTCCTATTGAATCAACTTTTTTGTCACAAGATTTTAAGTTGTTCCGGTAAATAGAATTTTAATTCTCCTTATTAGTCAGATTCTCACGGTCAATTTATGCAAATCGTCTTCGGTACAATCGACCAATCCTCTGAATATTATCTCAAGCGCTATGTCTAATATTACGTAAGAATCAGAATTGGATGTAGCTGACTTTAAATAAGAATCTTTCTTTTGCAATCCGTGCGCACTGTATAAAATTTTCCATTGCGAATTGCCTCTCACTCGCAAGAAGCAGTGCGGAAGGTTTGCCGAAAATATGTATCCTAAAGGTACACAGGTTGCAGGTACACAACTAGAAAACCATTGAATTCATTATGCAAATAAGAAATATTTCTAGAAAACTACGTGAATGTTTTTGTAATAGGTAATTACATATATCAAATAACAAGTAAATATGTATAAGTGACGATTCTGCAATCTAGATTTAGAGTCCACCGTTAAGAAATCTCGTATTTTATAAAATTTTATAATGACCTTGGAATAATATAACAGAATAAAATTAATAGAGGCATATATGTTATGATTCGATAAACATGTTTCACACAGTTTCATATTATATTATTTGATAATATTTATTTGATTCTGGATTTTCTATAAATTTAAAAAATATAAAAATAATCGCAAAGTATTAGTAGTGAATTCGTTAGAAAATATCTGTGTAGTTTTTCAAATTCCATAATAGATTTTAGTTAATAGTAAATCTCTTCTTATTTTCACGATGTTGGTCGAATTTCAGTTTATTTGTACGCAGTCTTTGAACCGATGAAGGCAACCAGTAAAATTAGTATAATTGCATTTATAAAAATTTGCGCGCGAATGGAGCAAACGTAAGTGGGCTGAAACATTGCATTGCATCAGATGCGGCGGAAGTATTGAATTTTAGGCAATTTTGCGCGCCTAAACTTTTGAATTTATTGAGAAAAATTTCTCATTAGGCAAATAAAAGAAAAAGGGGCCGCTGACGCGCGAAAGAACAAAAAACTGGACCGAAATTCTTCGGGTTATATTTTTTTATTTTAATCGATCTGAAGCAACAAAAATTCTTGCTGATGACGCGAAAAAATATCCTAAAACCCGAATTCGGTGATTGAAAGTGTCTAATTATTGGATTTAACCACTGCAAAAAGTTTTGATATTTCTGTCCCTTCCGAAAGAACTTGGAAAATTCAATTATATTGGTCAGCGACGGAAATATGACGCCATAAATACTCTAGTGTGGAGCGATTATTTTCAGTATTTCAGATTTTCGTTAAAAGCCTTGTAGGTTAATTTTATCATATCGTGTTTTCAACAAGTTTCGGATGGATGACTGTGGGAAGGCGCGTCACACGCAATCGGAAATTTTTAAAAAAAAATATTAAAAAATTTTAAATTTTTAAATTGTTTTTTTTTTAAAAAAATTTTTTTTTATGTTTTTAAAAACATAATTTGCCAAGCATGGATCACTGATGGATCGCGATTACTGAGCGTTATCCAACTATGGCGGATGTTCGGCGAAATACAACTTCTGACTTAGATGATTGATAAAATTGGAAATCATGATTGGGACTTACTTGTCGATGCCACATATCATGGTAAGTTCTATGGATCATACTTGATCAAACAACCTCATTCTAATTGCATATATTATTGTTTCAGTGAATGGAGAATTTCTTGGGAGGTATTCAAAAGTGCTCATGCGATATAAACTTCCTCATTCTCGTTGTAATATGTTTGTTGGGTTAAATTTTTGTGCTTTAAAACTCTCTTAGTTATTTCTTCACGCTGAATTTTCAACGCGAGGGGAAAAGAGATTCAATAAAATTCAAAGTTTAATAAAGACCTTGCAACATATTTAGGAAATGAAGGAATATTTGTTATAAACATTCACTAATATCCCTGCGAATCGTTTCTGGTTATTATTTCAGATGAACGAAATTCCTTGTATTTTACCATATTTTGAAGCAAAGTCATGATTTACGTCCAGATTTGCCGCGTAACATAACATTTCACAGCAAAATGAATCGATATAAGAATAATCAAAATACGAAATAACTTCTAATAAACTGCGGACAATCTGTGGCTTATGTTTGTTAATATTGCATTTGCTTTGTCAGTTACCAAACTAGTTTTTGCAGATGGAGAGGTCTACAATTTTTTTATGACGTATAAAACGTGATAATGTAAGAGCAGATGCGGCGCAAGTATCGAATCTTGGGCACTTAAATTTGGTGCGTTCAAAGTTTTGGATTTATTGAGGAAAATTCCTCATTAGGCAAACCAAAGAAATAACTGCCACTGGTGCGCGAAAAAAGAATAAAAAACTGGACTGAAATTCGTTGCCTTGTATTTTTTTTTTTATTCGAAGTCAAGAAACAAAAATTTTTGCTGATAACGCGAAGAAATATCCTAAAACCAGAATTCAGGGATTAGAAGTGTTGGATTTAAATATCGGATTTAACAAATGCAAAATGTTTAAGGGACGGTCCTTTCCGTAAGAACTTGGAAGATTAAATTCTATTGTTCAGCGACGGAAATATGACGCCATAAACACTCTAGTGTGAAGCGATTATATTCAGTATTTCAGATTTTCATTAAAAGCCTTGTAGGTTAATTTTATCATATCGTGTTTTAAACAAGTCTCGGATGGATGACTGTGGGAAGGCGCGTCACACGCAATCTGAAATTTTTTTTAAGAACATAATTTGCCAAGTATGAATCACTGATCAACCGAGTTGACTAAGCGTTATCCATTTATGGCGCATTCTTGGCAAATTAAAAATTTCGATTGAGATACTTGATGAAGTAGAATTCATAATGTTATATATCATGGTAGGTACTATGGGCCATACTTGATTGCATATAATGATGTTTGGTTACAAATTGGCAACAGTAAATCGATCAGTTGTTAAAAAGGAATCAAAAGCGCTCATGCGATATAAACTTCCCCTTTCTCGTTATAAATATGTTTCTTTGGTTGAGGTTTTTTGATAAACGCATTGGTGGGTGGGTGAATCCCATTTCAGGGTGACGACACCTAGTTCTCCTTCTCTTGTCGCGTGGTTTCTTCTGGAGATTCGAACTATTTTTTTTAAAACCTTTCAACATTCGCAATACTACTATTTCGTTGCGATATTTCTTGCACAGGGTTGGCATTTTTCGATACATTCATTTATTTTCGAGTTCAAATTAATCTCGAATTATTATAATTTCAAATCGAATCTTTTCAAATCGGATTCTGGTGAGAATATTTATGAGGAAATGATAATAAATAACTTGTTCTTTTATTTTATTGGTGAAAATTTTTGGCATGTAAAACCCACACATATCCATGATACTGTTTTGTTGCTGCTTAATATAAAATCGACCTTAGTCATTCTGAATCTGGTTTTGATTTTTAAATTCCTGAAATATAACTATTCAAACATATTTCGCTTTTCATACGTTGTTAGATTTATCTTCTTTGGGTGAAATGAAATTGCATATATCTGTGCTATAGCAGGTCTATAATAGGGGCTAGTGAGCCCACTTTTTGGAATATAGTGACTATGAAACCATAAAGTTACGAAAATGTAATTTCACAAAACGCTGGATATATGATCATGGATGTGGCAGCTGCAAGCAACCCGACACAACAGACTGGTGAGATGTTTCTTTTGTGAGAATATCAGGAAATCAAGTTTTGAAAAAATGGATTTTGGCTTTTTATAGGGGTTGCCAATGTTGTTTTCTTGAACATCTGGAAGGATATATACTAAACAAATTAGTTGTTTTGGTAAAAAAAAAAATTCATACGGTTTTCTAAACATTCGTTTTTTTCGGATGAACAAAAATGCTTCAAAACTATCAACATTGATATTCCTTAGCGATATTGATGATATTGAAGGTCTGTGTACTTTTTTACTTTCACGTATACTTAAAAAAAGAAATATTAGCCTTTCTATGGAAAATTTTTTTCTAAAATGTCGCGCTGTAATAAATTTAGGAAAAATGATGAAATGTTATGACGACGAGTAAAAATCAAAAATGAATTTACGACAGAACTAGGCAACGTAGTTTTACTTTCAAAACTCGGTAGTAATAAAAAATAGGTGAACTGGGTAACAAATGTTTGTCGGCATTTAAGGCTTTTTTAGTAGATTTGAGAGGTGAAATTTTTATGATAAAAAACATGATCCACCTGCAACATAAGATTTAAAAAATTCATTAAACGCTTCTCTGTGTGATAAGGATTCTAGACTGTCGTACAGTGGTCTGTGTGCAGCCCTTTTCCTTGTGTGTTTGTGACTAGGGCTGGGCAATTCCATTCGGTGATTCGAAGTACAGACTATCGGAATCATTCGTGAATCGGTCATAGGAACAAAACATGCTAAATGAAGTGCATTGTTTTAATTTTAGCGACAAAATGCAATCGATTTTAGTCAAATTTGACCAAAATTTGTTGTATTTCGTCATTAAAATGAAAATACATGGCTTTTAACTCAGTTATTTGTGAATCGTATCTGTATATTTCCTAATCATCATAATGGCAGCTATAAAAGTAATAGTAAAAATGGGATATGTGTTATTTTTATGAAACCCACGATTTGATTCGGAAAAATACTTCGATTCGAATTTCAAATGATTCGATTCTGCCCATCCCTACTTGTGACTTCGGATTCGTTGGTGACAGTTGTCCCAAGGATTCCTGAATGAAATAGTATTGAAGTCGAAAGCAACACGATCTTTATTCAACGAAATGACAAGTATATTTGTAAGCCTTCGTTTGCTCATATTCTATCTTGTTTAGACAAAAACAAAATATAACTTGCATAACAGCGAATAAAGACCATCATGCATTCATCAGTATATATTTATCATTATTCGCTATTGTTTTTGTATGAAGAAGTTAGGCTATGATTAGCAAAAGCTTACAAATATACTTGTTATTTCGTGGAAAGAGATCATGTTGTCTTTGAAAAAAGAACTTGTAACAGTTTAGGTGTATATTATTAATTATATATTGAGGAAATGAACGAATAGTTGATATGTACACTCACCAGTACTTTGTTGGTTAATATTATTGAGTGAAGGGGATTTAGATTTATTCTGTTTACTGTGATATAATTTTGCTCCATGGGAGAATTCCATTTTATCGTGCGTCCATTATTGAAATTTGGTTCATTTTATTCACCTCAAAATTTAAGTAGATGTTGCTAACATTTTTTTAAATTAAAAAATTTTCTCTGCGATGAAGTGTAACTTCGGGAAGTTATATCAAACGAATGTCATTAAATGTTTCATGCAATAACCTACAAGTTACGTCTCCAAATTTATGAGTTCCGTATTTCTTTTTGCTATTGTGGCCATTTCATCAAATTGATATCAATCCAATTTTTTTTTTCAAATTTTTCGAATCTTCAGAAGGATGACTCTTATAAACGCGTATCAATTCTTTTCCAGGAAACCTTTCTAGGGTTTTATATCTCATTTACTGTGGCATTTAAAAAAGTTTCCATCTATTTTTGAATAAAAATTCAACTTGCGTCGATTAAATCAAGTTAAGATTCTCTGGAAAGATATTTTCAATTGGATTGATAACTCTGAACCATACTTGAGCTAACATATCCCGACAACCTTATTCTAATTGCATATATTAATGTATTAGTGAGTCGAGAATTTCTTAGGAGGTATTCTAAAGTGCTCATGCGATATAAACTTCCCCATTTTAGTTATAATATGTTTGTTAGGTTGAAATATTTTTTTTTAAAACTACCTTAGTGATTTATTTGTTCAGCGACGGAAATATGACGCCATAAACACTCTAGTGTGGAGCGATTATTTTCAGTATTTCAGATTTTCATTAAAAGCCTTGTAGGTTAATTTTATCATATCGTGTTTTTTTCATGTTGTAAAAAATGTTTCTTTTACCAAAGTAATTATAAATCGAAACCTTGAACAGAATTTTTTGCCGATACAGCTACAACAACAAATAGCACCTTCTTGATTCTTATTTCAATTTTTGTGTTTTTCATCGTCTTGGACTGCTTTGTTGGTAGTGAGCTAACACCGAATACGTTGGTCTTGATGGTAGACGTCAATTTTTGTTCTTTCTTCTAATTTTTTTTATCGACATTCACTCTGAGCAAGGCCTAAAGGAAACCAACTATCGGTCACTTAAAAGCAGAGAGCTACTAAAGATGTAATACCAGCAACTACACTGTGCACAGAAAATATCCCAAACGGAACTGAACTGCCATGGTGAAGCGCAGTGAGTAATATCTGCCCTAGGTGTTGGTAAAACCATCCACCATTTCCTAATTTCCAGTCCGAAGGCTTAAACACTTTTCTTGAAATTTTAAGGAAATAAATTAATTACTTGATTTTATAGAAGCCATGGAAAGGAAATTCGTCACCAAATAATATCACTGTTGTTTTCAATGTCAGTTCTGTTTTTTTGTGGATCACGATACAAACGGCGTTTTGTAAAAACAAGTTACATGTGTCGCCCATTATTACGCCATAATTTACCACAGATATATTTCATATTTTGGCCATCTGTATTTAAGGTTCTGAATGCGACAAAGCCTTCAAGTATTTGTAAGATTTATATTTGATAAATGACCGAAAGTTTTTGTTAGTTTATACGCCCTAACATTAAAGTGTAAAAGTTGCATCGGTTTTTCAAAATTACGAGTTACTTGGCAACAAAAGCTTACAAATATACTTGTTATTTCGTGGAAAAAGATCATGTTGTCTTTGAAAAAAGAACTTGCAACAGTTTAGACGTATATTTTTAATTATATATTGAGGAAATGAACGAATAGTTGATATGTACACTCATCAGTACTTTGTTGTCGAGAGAAGGGGATTTGGATTTATTCTGTTTACTGTGATATTGTTTTATTTTATGGTAGAATTCCATTTTATCGTGCGTCCATTATTGAAATTTGGTTCATTTTATTCACCTCAAAATTTAAGTAGATGTCGCTAAATTTTTTTAAATTAAAATTTTCTCTGCGATGAAGTGTAACTTCGGGAAGTTATATCAAACGAATGTCATTAAATGTTTCATGCAATAACCTACACGTTACGTCTCCAAATTTATGAGTTCCGTATTTCTTTTTGGTATTGGGGCCATTTTATCAAATTGATATCAATCCAATTTTTTTTTCAAATTTTGTGGATCTTCGGAACGATGACTCCTATAAATAAACGCGTATCAATCCTGTTCTAGGAAACCTTTCCAGGGTTTTATATCTCATTTACTGTGGCATTTAAAAAAGTTTCCATCTATTTTTGAATAAAAATTCAACCTGCGTCGATTAGATCAAGTTAAGATTCTTTGGAAAGATATTCTAAACCACATATCATTGGTTGTAAAATAATAAATGTTAATTCAATAAAAACATGGGTATTCTCCATAAACGTTAAAAACGTAATTTAAACGTAAAACATATGTTGTAAAAAATGTTTTTTTTTCAAGTCATTATAAATCGAAAACTTGAATCGAATTTTTCGCCAAAACAGCTACAACAACAGACAGCACCTTTTTAATTCTTATTCCAATTTTTGAGTTTTTCAAATACATGACGATGATGACGGTAGCTGTATCCGTAGATATTTTAACCTTTTTCTATAGTTTAGAATCATCGTTTAGAACCCACCCATGTTTTCGCGTTGACTGAATAAGAGATTCATTAAAATTCAAAGTTTAATAATAAAGATCTTGCAATATATTTAGGACATTAATGAATATTAGATATGAACATTCAACATCACCGCGAATCGCTACTGGTTAATATTAATGGAAGAAAGTAGATTCACATTTGTTCCGTTCATTGTGAAATTGTTTTGTTCTTTGATAAAATCAATGTTAATGACGCGTTTATCATTGAACTTATTTCATTGTATAAATAGAAAGTTCCAACATTTCAGATAAACGAAATTACTAGTAATTAAACATATTTTGAAGCCACGTCATGCTTTATGTCCAGATTTGCCGCGTAACATAACAATTCACAGCAAAATGAATCGAAATACAAAATACCTTTCAATAATCTGCGGACAATCTGTGGCTCATGTTTGATAATATTGCATTTGCTTTGTCAGTTACGAAACTAGTTTTTTGCACATGGAGGGTTCTACATTTTTTTATGACGTATAAAACGTGATAATGTAAGAGCAGATGCTGCGCAAGTATCGAATCTTGGGCATTTAAATTTGGCGCGTTCAAAGTTTTGGATTTATTGAGGAAAATTCCTCATCAGGCAAACCAAAGAAATAACTGCCACTGGCGCACGAAAAAAGAAACAAAAAAAAAAACTGGACCGAAATACGTTGTCTTGTATTTTTTTTAATCGAGGTCAAGAAACATAAATTCTTGCTGATGATGCGAAAAAATATCTTAAAACCAGAATTTGGTGATTAAAAGTGTTGGATTCAAATATTGGATTTAACAAATGCAAAAAGTTTAAGGTTACGATCCTTTCCGTAAGAACTTGGAAGATTAAATTCTATTGGTCAGCGACGGAAATATGACGCCTCTAGAGTGAAGCGATTATTTTCAGTATTTCAGATTTTCATTGAAAGCCCTGTAGGTTAATTTTATCATATCGTGTTTTCAACAAGTCTCGGATGGATGACTGTGGGAAGGCGGAAATTGTTTTTAAAAACATAATTGGCCAAGTATGAATCACTGATCAACCGAGTTGACTAAGCGTTATCCATTTATGGCGCATTCTTGGCAAATTAAAAATTTCGATCGAGATACTTGATGAAGTAGAATTCATAATGTTATATATCACGGCAGGTACTATGGGCCATACTTGATTACATATAATAACGTTTGGTTACAAATTGGCAACAGTAAATCGATCAGTTGTTAAAAGGGAATCAAAAGCGCTCATGCGATATAAACTTCCCCTTTCTCGTTATAAATATGTTTCTTTGGTTGAAGTTTTTTGATAAACGCGTTGGTGATCTCGAATTATAATAATTTCAAATCGAATCTTTTCAAATCGGATTCTGGTGAGAATATTTATGAGGAAATGATAATAAATAACTTGTTCTTTTATTTTATTGGTGAAATTTTTTGGCATGTAAAACCCACACATATCCATGACACTGTTTTATTGCTGCTCCATACAAAATTGACCTTAGTTATTCTGAATTTGGTTTTTATTTTTAACTGGTGAGACTGGTGAGATGTTTCTTTTGTGAGATTATCAGGAAATCGAGTTTTGAAAAAATGGATTTTGGCCTTTTATGGGGGGTGCCATTATTGTTTTCTTGAACATGTGGAAGGATATATACTAAACAAATTAGTTGTTTTGGTGACAAAAAAAAATTCATACGGTTTTCTAAACATTCGTTTTCTTCGGATGAACAAAAATGCTTCAAAACTCTCATCATTGCTATTCCTTAGCGATGTTGATGATATTGAAGGTCTGTGTATAGTTTTATTATCACATATACTTGAAAAAGACATATCAACCTTTCCTTTGGAAATTTTTTTGTAAAATGTCGCGCTATAATAAATTTAGGAAAAATGATAAAATGTTATGACGACTAGTGATGACGACAAGTAAAAATCAAAAATAAATTGACGACAGAACTAGGCAACGTAGTTTTACTTTCAAAACTGAATAGTAATAAAAAATAGGTGAACTGGATAACAAATGTTTGACGGCATTTAAGGCATTTTTAATAGATTTGAAAGGTGAAATTTTTATGATAAAAAATATGATCCACCTGCAACATATAATTTATAAAATTCATTAAACGCTTCTCTGTATGATAAGGATTTTAGAGTGTCGTACAGTGGTCCGTGAGCAGCCCCTTTTCCTTGTGTATTTGTGACTAGGGCTGGGCAATTCGATTCGGTGATTCGAAGTACAGACTATTGAAATCATTCGTGAATTGGTCATAGGAACAAAACATGCTAAATAAAGTGCATTGTTTTAATTTTAGCGACAAAATGCAATCGATTTTAGTCAAATTTCACCAAAATTTGTTGTATTTCGTCATTAAAATGAAAATACATGGCTTTTAAGTCAGTTTATGCTAATATTTGTGAATCGCATCTTATATTTCCTAATCACCATAATGGCAGCTATAAAAGTAATAGTAAAAATGGGATAATTGTTATTTTCACGAAACCCAAGATTCGATTCGGAAAAATTATTCGATTCGAGTTCCAAATGATTTGATTTTGCCCAGCCCTACTTGTGACTTCGGATTCGTATGTGACAGTTCTCCCAAGGATTCCTGAATGAAATACTATTGAAGTCGGAAGCAACACGATCTTTATTCTACGAAATGACAAGTATATTTGTAAGCCTTCGTTTGCTCATATTCTAACTTGTTTAGACAAAAACAAAACATAACTTGCATAACAGAGAATAAAGACCATTATTCATTCATCAGTATATAATTATCAATATTCGCAATTGTTTTTGTGTGAAGAAGTTAGGCTATGATCAACAAAAGCTTACAAATATACTTGTTATTTCGTGGAAAGAGATCATGTTGTCTTTGAAAAAAGAACTTGCAACAGTTTAGACGTATATTATTGATAATATATTGAGGAAATGAACGAATAGTTGATATGTACACTCACCAGTACTTTGTTGATTAATATTATTGAGTGAGTAAGGGATTTAGATTTAAAACATATTCCATGTTGTAAAAAATGTTTTTTTTCAAGGCATTATAAATCAAAATCTTGAACGGAATTTTCCGCCGATACAGCTACAACAACAGACAGCACCTTCTTGATTCGTATTCCAATTTTTAAGTTTTTCAAATACATGACGATGATGACGGTAGCTTGTATCCGTAGATATTTTAACCTTTTTTGGGCGTTAAGAATCATTTGCCCCCACCCATGTTTTCGCGTCAACTAACATTTTTGTGTGTTTATATATCCAACAACCGATAATAGACGTCCCCTTTTGTATTTATTGTGGTTTTATACCTTTTATACCTTCCGCCATCACCGCCTAAGACTGTTTGTTAAAATGCTGTTCAGAGAGCGCCCAATATTCTAACAGGCGATATTTGTTTAGGGCTGGGCAAGACCGAATCATTCGGAATTCAAATCTGATTCGAATATTTTTTCGAATCTGATCGAAACACTAATTTTATGCAAATAACAAATATCCCATTTTCACTATTATAACTTGTCTCCATCGTGAAAATGAAGAAATGCATAATTTATCATACATATTTTAACCTCGAAATATAATCGATTTTTGGTCAAATTTGAAAAAATGAAGATCCTAGTCTATTCAGCGAGTTTTTGCGCCTATGAACGATTCAATATTTTACTCGTAATATCTTCAATGATTCTAGATATGATAAAACGGGCAGGTTTGAGCTGAAATGTGCGATCGAAAAAACCCGCCATTTCCTAACGGAAACCTAAAAAACTTTACGTTTAAAAAACGTTTACCACGGCCATTTTCTTTAGAGAGGAACATTATGAACCTGTCATGCAAAAGAAACGGATCACACATGTCATTAATATTACTTAAATTTATGAAGCATGAGTCACAGATGGACCGTGCCTCATCGACGCGACCCATCAGTGACCCATACTTAACAAAAGATGTTTTCACAAATTATTTCCGATTGGAGGATGGACCACGCCGCGAATCAGTTCTACACAAAATATCTTTCTCGGTATTGGGTGTTAAAAAGTTGTTTCATCGTCTATTTTCTGGCAGACAAAAATATTGAGGCGTCGGATATTAATTTTGTCCATTGCAATAATATATATATATATATATATATATATACGCACAAACAATTTTACCATTATGTGACATTTCGTGTATATGCCCATGTTAGAGCTCGGATAGTAAATGTTCTATTTTAAATCGCCTTTTTACACTGTTGGTTTTGAATAAATACCCCCCAAGAGTTAATAATATTTCTGAATGCCTTACAACCTGCCAACAAATGTTATTTTTCTCATTCAGATTTTTAGGAATTTTTAATAAAGGGATATCACATTCGAGTATTGTTCATGTCGTCACAGAAAAAGAAAAAAGATTCCGGAGGAGAAGTAGAGCAAAGTTGGTTAATACATAATATTTTTTTTTAATTTTCTTGAGAGTGAATTTTTTGATCTAACATGTTTTGTTAAGTGTG
Organism: Styela plicata; assembly: GCA_963675895.2. Classification (NCBI taxonomy): domain Eukaryota; kingdom Metazoa; phylum Chordata; class Ascidiacea; order Stolidobranchia; family Styelidae; genus Styela; species Styela plicata. The sequence goes on from OZ023138.1 coordinate 25,749,860, forward strand.
AGTCACCGATGGATTGTGCCGGTTCGGCACGATCCATCTGTGGCTAATGTTTGGGAAAATTCAATTTCTGACTCACGAATAAATAAATGGTCACTCTTTATTAGATTGATTTTTATACAAGTTTGTCGAAGTATCAAATCGAAATTTCTCGTATAATATATATATATATATCTGTCCGGTACTGGCAGGAAAAAACAGCACGGTTGTCATGTGAAGTTAATGTCCAAGATAGATCGCGCTTCGGTAGCGCCGTGGACCAGTGACTAATTAACTTACTGAGTCGGGCTGTTCAAGATATTCGATTCGAGATATTCGATTCGCGATATTCGAACCACAAATTATTGAATGCGATTTTTGCAACAGTTCGAAATCAACAAAATGGCAATTTTGCTTTTTTTTCGAAAATAAGTGTAAAATTTTACGCCAATTATGACATGATAAAAATATGGTTTTATTTGCGTATTGTATTATTGATTAGATTATTTGATCCGATTATTCGATTCGATTATGGGACCAAAAGATTTAAGATTCATTCAAATTATTATATCGATTATATAATAATATTATTGATAATATAAAACTAACAATCTTTAGGCAACAGCACATTGCATGGAGCAGCAAGAGGAGGGGCAATGATCGGGAGAGCAGCTGGATCAGCCCTGGGATCCGTCTTGGGTGCCGGTGCAGCGGCTCCTGCAGGAGCTTTATCAAAAGTTGCAGGGGATTATGCAGGTGAGAGTGAATTCGGACACATTACATTGAATCGCTTTAATTATCGCCCGGTGAAGATACCACTAACCACACTTTACTATGGCGCTCAGTTCCGCTCAAATGCAGTCTGGTTTCTATACCTTTCAGTAGTTCTCTGATATTATGTGATCTTTAGTTATATTCATTCAGGCATTGCTTCCGACATTGCTTGGAGTGTAATTTTCCAATACCAGAATTTCATCTTATGAAACTGGCCAAATAATTTAATTAAGCAACGCGTCCTACGTTTAAAACCACTTGAAAAAACACACTTTGCGACTTTTTAAGTCGACTGTGGGAATCATTTCCGCCTCCTGAAATACCCTAGTGGTTGGATTCATATATCGCTTCTATAATAATCGATACAACCAGTTAAGTGACTTGTGGATAACGTTTTACGGACTGACCTGAATGCTCTTTCTTTGCAATGAAAGATTATCAAATGAAATGAAATTTATTTCACAGTATGTGAATAATTTTTGCTGTCAATCTAGTCATTTCAAACTAAGTAAATAAAACGAAAATACCACAACACTAGGTAACCTTGTTTCTAGTTTAACTCTCAAAACCAAGTAATACCTCGATCATCGTTTGTCTGCATTCATGTCATTTTCAATGGATTTGAAGGTTAACCTTTTTAATAGTCTATTTTGAAAGATTTTAGGTATCTATCATAATAGGAATCTAGTTGTGAAATAGGTGAATTTACGCGGCGAAGTCCGAAACAGAAATCTAGTTAAGAAGGTTAAACATTTTCAAATGTTTTATTTTGAAAGTTTTTTTTATAATCGAAATGTGATTTTGTTCATAGTTTTTTCATAATAGGAATCTAGTTGTGAAATAGGTGAATTTACTAGGTGAAGTTTGAAACAGAAATCTAGTTAAGAGGGTTAAACTAGACAATGTATATAAACTTGAAACTTGGCAAGTATTTCGGTGCTTTCACCTTGCATTGAAAACAATAATAGAATCGTAGAATAGCAAACCCTCTGTCAAACACGCGGTGATGTAATAGGTCTCTGAAAATTTTGATTCATTTCAGCGAGTGTAACCAGAGTATAAGAAAAAATATATTCCATTGGTATAGAGGCTATGAACCAACATTGCGATTCATTTCAGAAGGGAGTTCTGCGAAGCAGACCGATACACCGAAGAACAAGAATGAAAGGAAGAAAAGCAGAAAAAGGGCAAAGGGAAGGCTAAGAGAAAGTAAAGAACTCCTATAATTAAATTATATATAAGAAAGTTGTCTCCCCGTCTTACCTACTTTCTACTGTTAACCTACTTTCAGGCATCAGGTAACCCCGTTCAAAATTATATTAGGTCACACATGATATACACATGGTTTCGCTAGAGATGCAAGCTCAACAAATTATGAAAAGTCGGGACGTTGTTTTATTGTAAAAACGTTAATGGGCATTTTTTTTAAGTCTTAAATGCACGCAAAATATACATATACTAAGAAGACAATTAAAGACTTATTTTTGGCGTGTAGTAAAGTAAAGGTGATCTCTGCACCACGATCCTCCCAACGATTCAGTCTTATTCCATTTTATTTATCAAACGACTTACAATTTACTCGGCGCTGGAGTGACCTTTCGATTCAACATTTTGTGACAAACTGACACGAAATCTATCAATCATCCACTTTTCCAATTTAGAAGCACGTAGCGTAAAGGAAGAGGAAAAATTCTCTATTGCTGTCTCTGGACTTTATTTTCCAAATTTTATTTAAATTTTCTCGCAGTCACACCCTAAATAATTCTTTTCGTTCTTTCTGTTGCTAAAACCAGTCCCTGCCCAAAAAGATAACAAAGTTGATTTTTTTGTGCATTTAACCTCGTTCTAAGTTAAGAAATGGGGAAAATGGAGCGAATATCAATATACTTCATTTGAAAAACTAAACTACTGCATCCTGAATAGAAATATTCTACAGAAAATTTGAAAGAGACAAACTTTTTATTTTAATATTTTTCTAATGAGACCCTCATTGCAATAAAAGTGCACAAACAAATGGATCATCGTTTATAGAAAGACCGCAATCAGGATGATGCTTTTCATGGGAGTTAGGAAACTACAGTTCTTTGGTTCCAATTTCGAGAGTTTGAGAGGGATAGGATATGTCGCTCTCTAACTCTAAACCAACAAAAACAAAATTCCTGTTCTATATCACAAAATTGTACCAAAATATAGATATAGTGTTTTTTGACAGCTCTGTCGATTCAGTAGGCGACATAGGTACGCACTAAGTATTGGTGTGTCCGCTAGCTTTAAAATAAATTAAACTGCACGAAAAGGTAAACGATAGTCACAAAATTATTTGCAATAATTGCGCATACAAGTTAATATATTGATGCAAAATCATAAAGGAACACGAAAGCATGCGCCACAAATAAGTCATCGCTCGGTGGTGAATGCACTCCCGACAAATTTAACGGGTTTCATTTCGGAAACTTGATTTCAAGCGTTCTTCGTTGAGCACTATCACTGTTGAGCAAGTCACTGATAGATCGACTCGCCGAGGCGCGTACTCCATTGAGTTGTCGATTGACAAAATGATATTTCTAATTGGGTTAAATTGATATCGGATAAAATCGTTGAATACTTCCGAAATGGATTGAAAACATCAATTGCGATCCTGTTGTATTGTCATTATGCATTGTCTGGTATAATAATGAAACATAGACTGAAGCCTTACACATATCTGAATCATCGAAGAATATTATTCTCATTTTCTCACACTTTTAGGAAACTACGCGGTTCGCGATGTGAATGTGGGAAGTATTGTTGCCGAAAATGTTGTTTAGGAGGATCAATTAGTGTAAGAAAACGCGGTGAATGTCCAACGAACATCACAGGTATTATTTTCTTCCTGAATTAGAAGAAGAGTTGCCACTTTATTTTCGTAATTGAATATAGAATCACCTCATTTTGCATACAATTTTAACAAATCTACACTGTGACATAAGTACCTTTACTGGTCATTTTTAGTAATTCCACATGTCCAAAGTTAAAAAAAACTCCTTGTTGATGAGATTTATGACAATTATGGGCCGCAAGCGTCAATCGTGAATTTTTTTTAATACCGGTGAGTAAAATTACTGTTAAAGACTATAGTGATATTATTGCATTTTTTGTTACAGTGTAACTTTATTTTACAAATTTCACTAGAGAAATTCAATGAATGTTAAAATTTACAACGATAACTTTTTCAAAACAACAAATAGAATATCATTTCAAATTCATGCTTTGGTATAGGACGTTTCGAAATTTGCCGAATACCTTTAAATATAATAAATAAATACAGTAATGACGAAAAACATATGTTATTTTTTGGTTTTAAAACATTTTCTAATATCGCATAAAGTTACTTTCTTTTTAAAAAAAATGCTCTAAAAGTACGAAAGTGGGTGATATGTCAAAATTATTAATGTGACTATGACCTTATTTTTAATTTTCAGTGAAGAACGCAGGAGAAAAAGGAAAACCAACCAGAGTTGATGAAAAAGGATCTTCAGCGGAATGGGGAAGTTCTAATGAGGGAGAAAGTAGTAGCAGCAGTAGCAGCAGCACAGAAAGTGAGTGATTAATAAACAAACCATATAGATCGCTTTTGAGGCACAGTGTAACGACAATACAGCAAAATTGTCGATCATATACAGTACATTTACTCATTTACTAAACGATATTGATAAAATTGCTAAAGCGACTTTTCCAGTCCGTTCTGGGCTGGTATTGAAAATTGTTGTCCGAAGTACCGATCCATCAGCATTCTTGGCATAAATCAACAGAGCTGTTTCGATTTCAAAAAATAAGTTAATTTAGGATAACTGTATTCTTTCACAGTATCACAAACTTTTTCGCTTTTCATTGCTTTCTATAGATTGCTGTTTCGTTATATAGAAATACTTTTTATATTAAAAACTCTTCAAATTCGGGTATTTTGTTTTGAAATTCTCAGTGTACGATAGCAAGCATTGTAATTATAGATCTTTCGCTTGTGTGTCCCTTGCGACTGTTTCTTTACATGTGATTTTACAATTGTCGACAGTGAAATTACAGGAAAATGCGATTAAAAATACTGTTGAGGCAGTAATAATACTGTTGCATAAAGGTAAAATCGCATGTAAATAAACAGTTATTTTACTACTGCGTATAGGAAATTTACTGTTTTTCTGGGATGAAATTTACAGTTTCGGCAGTAAATACTGATTTGGACAGTTTTTTTGTTACCAGGTCAAATTTCAAAAGTCGCCTTCCAATGCTGGGGTCAATATAGTTAAAAATCGAAGCGTGCGCAATGCCCTTTTATTCAGTTGCAAATCGGAAAATTGTTGGGGAAGTGCGGTTTTAGAATTTTTTAAACAAAACATAAAAATAAGGGAAGAAAATGAGGGAAAAACGCGGCAAAGCGCGATTTCTTTCATTGAAACATTATTATAGGGTCCGAGAAGGGGAAAAAGTTTGAGCTTAGCCGATTTTGAATCATTGAAAACTTTACTAATCAATAAAAACGTTGTATAGTACGCAGTAAATACCTTAAAATGGTCAAGAAAAAAATAATCAAGCCGAAGATACGAGTAGATACTGGTAAATTGTGATTTTTTCAGTGATATTCAGTTTTAGGATTTCCGCGCAAGATCCAGCTAACCGGTCGCTTGTTGGGTAGAGGCTACTTCATTATGTAGAACCAGCAACTGCAGTCTCAGTAAAAAACATCAACGAAGACTGAAACACTATGCCCAAAGGCAATGAGCCGTGTTGGCCCTGGGTGATAGAGAACCATCTATCATACAGTTGCTTTCAAAAATGCTTTGAGTGAATTTCAATCTTGTATTTCAAAACATGGTTTCAAAACTGTAACGACATTCGTTGGCTTGCATTTTTTATCGAAGTGAAGCAACAAAAATTCTGGTGAAGTGAAAAATACCCCCAAAAACAGATTTCAGGGCTTGAAAGTGTCCAATTATTGGATTTCCAATGCAAAAAAGTTTTGAAATTTCCGTCCTTTCCGTAAGAACTTGGAAGATTGAATCCTATTGGTCAGCGACGGTAATTTGACGCCATAAATTATTTATGGCGTCACCGATTATTTTCAGTATTTGAGATTTTCATTGAAAGCTCTGTAGGTTAATTTTATCATATCGTGTTTCCAACAAGTCTCGGATGGATGACTGGCAAGGCGCGCCACACGCAATCGGAACGTTTTATGAAAACATATTTTGCCAAGTATGGATCACTGATGGATCGCGCTTACTAAGCGTTAGCTATTTATAGCGGGTGGCTGGCAAAATAAAATAAAATTTCTGACTTGGACAATTGATAAATTGGAAATCATGATTGGGACATACTCGTCGATGCCACATATCATGGTTGATTCTATAGAGCATACTTGATCAAACTTAATCCGACAACCTTATTCTAATTGCGTATATCAATGTTTTAGTAAATCGACGAAAAGTTCTCAGAAGGTATTCAAAAGTGCTCATGCGATATAAACTTCCCTTTTCTCGTTGTAATATGTTTTTTAGGTTGAATTTTTGTGTTTTTTAAACTACCTTAGTGATTTCTTCACGCTCAATTTTTAACGCGACTGGAAAACAGATTCAATAAAATTCACAGTTTAATAAAGACCTCGCAATATATTTAGGAAATGAACTTATTTTTGGTTCCCCAATATCACCGCGAATCATTGCTGATTATCATTAACGGAAGAAAGTAGATTTTTTATTGTGAAATTGTTCTGCCCTTCGGAAAAATCAATTTCAATGATGCGTTTATCATTAAACTTATTTCACCTTATAAATAGAATGTTCCAATATTTCAGATGCAAGAAATTTCTGGTATTTTACCATATTTTGAAGCAAAGTCATGATTTATGTCCAATTTTACCGCGTAACATAACCTTTCACAGCAAAATAAATCGATATGAGAATAATCGAAATACGAAATAACTTCTAATAAACTGCGGTCCATCTTTAGTTCATGTTTGCAGTAGCGTATTTATGGTGGGCCATGGTGATATGCAATCCCCTCGAAGACCAAATAAAAACTTGAAAAATGGCCTTTTAAGTGCATCAATATCTATGAAATGGAAACAATCTTTGCATCTTCTTTTACTCATTTAGACGGTTTCAGGCCCTGAGATCCTATTTTGTCAAAGGATTTCGCGTCTTAATGTGATATACAATAAAAACACTATTTTTCAGTATATTTGACAACGATTTTTTTTTACAATTTTGACACCCTTTTCAAGGTACTGAATACGCCACTGCGATTGCATTTGCTTTATTAGTGGAGCAACTGTGTTCTGTAGAAAGAGGAAGATATAATTTTTCATGTTCTTTGTTCATCTAATGTATATAAAGTCATGATGTAAGACCATATGCCACAGAGGATATTAAATCTTGGCCTACCCTGTAGGTACGGAAAAGTTCTAACGTATTTCCCGCGTCTCGTAAGAGGCGACTAAAAGGAAGCAAAGCAGTGCTAGGTGGTTTTACATCGCCCAGGGTGAATACCACTCCCTACACTTTACTATTGCGGTTCAGTTTCGTTTGGGATGTTTACAGTTTAGAGTGCAGTTGCTTGAACCACATCCTTTAGTAGCTCTTTGCTATTGAGTGGCCGTTGTTTGGTTTCCTTTGGGAGCTGCTTCCGGCTTTACTCAGAGTGAATTTCAATATCAAAAATAAATAAAACAAGTTGCGCGCCTAAACTTTTCACTTTCTAGAAGGAAAAATCCTCATTTTGAAAGCAAAATTTTATTTTTTAGCAAATGTAGGCAAATAAATATATAAATGCCATTGACGAACGGATAATTTGAAATGTCCTTGTACAAAAAAACTATTTTCTTCGATTCAAATTGCATTAGAAAAAAAAACAGACCTAAAGACTGACAGGGCCCAACATTTTTTAAGTTATAGTGATCAATTTGTATCGGGTGTCATAATAGTGTCATAATAAGTACGCTGGGCAGAAATTGTTTGTCCGACAATTGCATTTTTTGTTAATCGAGGTAAAGCAACCAAAATTATTTACTTATGGCCCGAAAAAATATCCTAAAATAAGATTATATCACGGCTTCGTAGGAGTCTAAATATTGGTTGTCAACAAGTTGTCAATACTGAACTGACCAGTTATGAGATCATTATCAAATCGTTTATATATATTTTTTATAGCCTACCCTCAAGTTGTCAAGCTCAATTTTTCTTCAGTTTGAAAAAATCATTTGCAAAACCGTTTTTACGTCTATCATTCAGCTGTGGAACGACATATATGTTGATGAAATTTAATTTAAAATTGGTATCAGAATTAAGGTATGAATAAATGAGGTTTTGTGCGAAATTAATATTGATCCTCGTACCGTACTGGACTAAGTGTGAAAACAATGAATCGTACCTTGCTACCGTGACGGAAAATTCAACGTACCGTACCGAACTTGGCGCTGTACTATGAAAATAACTAAATTTCAGAATTGAACGAGAAGAAAAAGTGAGAAATCACCCCTTTTGAAGAGCATGAGAGGATATTTCCCTAAATTTACTATAAAATTACTATAAAATTTCTTTAAAATTATCACAATAGAAATTCTCAAAGTTATTTACTATAAAATTAATATAAAATATATTGGAGAAATATCGCAATGGGAAGCCTTGAAGTTATTTTCTATAAAACTACTATATAATTGCTTTAAAAAATATCACAACTTTTTCTCTTAAAGTTGATTACTTTAAAATTACTATAAAGTTTACTATAAACTTTTAGTAAGTTTATTGCCTTTTTATAGTGTTTTGAAAGTATTTTATAGTAAATTTTTATTAGGGGAACATATCGCCGAGGTGCTATCCAACAACAGCCCGTAATTGGCGTAGATATCATCAACATGGCGTTTTTTGACTTCCGGAAATCCGCGATCACTGCAAATGACCAGTAGATTAATGTACTTTTGTAACGGTGTATTTAAGTGCTTTGTTATGTCCTGTGAATACGGTAGCGGCGTCTCTTACCTTCTTGAAGCGGCGGGGGGAGCAATTACCTCTTTTTTTTTTAAATAAATGTGACGTACGACCTGGTGGCGGCGAAAGACGTAAAATCTTACGGGTTTTTTGTAAATATTCGCCAAATTCGGAGTAAAACGTAGTTTACGAGAACATTTTACATATTGTGTTGTATTTACGCATAAATGTAAAAAATAGTGGGTTCCACTAAACTTAGGTGGTGTATTGCAGTGCGTGGCTCCACACCTACACTGTAACAAAAGTTCAATTTTTCAACGACACCTCGTGATATTTTAAATTGCACCAAAACCCAGGACAATATCTACAAAAATTTTTAATAGCAGTGAAGACTGAGATCGCAGAAATGGATTATTCTCGTTTAAGATGTTCAGTGGTAGTTTTATTCATGTATCGTGGTTGCCACAAACAGCTCTCGTGCATTGGTGGAATGCATTGAAAAAGCACCAGGAATTTAAAAAAATTATGTACAATATCAAAGATTTCCAAATCGTGCGTTGTAACAAGTCAACCAAGACAGATGTAGTCCACCTAAAAAGGTAGTAATTACCTCGCGGCTAGGCTAGGACAAACCTGGAATCTACAATCTGATAAACTATCAAGTTACGTTTTGACCCCTCGTGTGTTATTTCTGGAATGCATACACAAAACACATGGTAATTTATACTGGCTAACACACAGTTGCTATACCTGCCAGGTGATTCGGGTAATAATCAGTTGTAGCTAAACCAAGTAGACTAGAAAAACTACAACCAGTAAAGTCTCTGAATCCATCCATTTTTGTTCAATTCACTCTTGAGCAAACCTGGAAGCAGAAATGTACTAATGACCCCTTAATAGTGAAGAGCTACTGCAGTCTATCCGGAAAACATCCCAAATAGAAGTGAACCGCTGACTTTTCCACTAACTGTACACAAGTATCACGCCACCAAGCTGTAATCATCGAAGATTTATATTGAGCAAACAATACCAGGAATTTTGTCCGTTATTATATTTATAGAATGAAGATATCGAACAGGGGCGTCGTAATAAGTATTACTCGATGCTAGGTTCCGCAATTTCGATTGTGTGTATACAGAGTTTTCCCGTGTAGAATGATAACGTTGGTCCGACCTCGTGGCCGGTTGCTATCATCAATTTTTCCATTTTTTATGATGACAACGCTGGCCCATGACGTGGATCATCGTTATCAACGTTTTTCGTAAATCCTCAAAAAAATATTTTTTTCAAAAATATACTCAAGTTTTTCTTAAAAATATTTTTTCAATTTTTTTTTTCAAAAAAACAATTCTGGATTATTTTCCAAAAAAGGGATTTTTCTATAAAAAGGCGAAAAAATTTTCGATACCGATTGGCCACCATAAACAACCTAATAAACGAGGAAATGTCGATTATTTTGCTTCAATATTCGAATCAACCCTGTCTGACAAAAAAACTATATTTTACAAAGCAGTCGAAAGAATAACCTCACGGAAGATTTTGAACATATTTGGTTTATGTACATTATGTTGTGATGTGATAATCACGATAATTGGAGGTTAAAACGGGATATTAAAATACGAATATTCAATATTATTAAGCTTATTCTATGAATATTCAAGAGTTTGTTCGACCGTGTTCATGACACAGACCCCTCCTCGTGTGGGGGTCAAACTCTTTAAGTACATCAAGTGGTATCTGCTCTGGGTGATGGTAGAGACACACATTATTTGAATCCCTTTAGTCCCTCTTATCACACGCAGGAATAACATAAGGAAATCTGAAGAATCGATAAAAAGATGTGACGGCAATGATCATTTTTAATGCATAAAATTTAGTATTTTCAAAGTCAGACAAAGTTGGAGTCGGAAACGCAGAAAATATGAAGCTCATAGTTAAAGTTGTTGGTTACACCAACTTCCACACCTTTGGTCACGTAATTTTCCGGGGTCGAACTACTATTTTAAGAATTTGACTAAAATATTTTATTCTGAATTTGTATCGAAAAAGCTTTCTCAGCTCTTAGAGATGCTCAATTTTGTCATCGCTGTAAGCAATTTCGGAGCTAAATATATTAGGTACCCGTGTTGATAACTCGTCATTTCACCTCGAGTACTAAGTCGGGTCCGACTACTTTCAAGTCAAATCGAATCATGCATTTGCGAGGAACTGACGAGTCGATTACCGAATTGTGCAATGATAGATCAATTTTTCCACTTATCATTCTGAGAAGTTTATAGAAACTTCGACTGAATAGCTACAGTAACTAGCAAAGGCTGTTTTTAAAATTTAGCCTAATTTGATAAACTTTATAAATATGTATTATAAATAATTGCAACTTCATTTTCAACAATTTGCTTAATCAATCAATTTCTAAAGGTTGTGCAACAATGTGACTGTGGAGGGAGTTCACGAAAAATTTGTACTATAAAACTGTGATGTCATGTAGGGGCGAATACTTAATTTCTGCGAAACTCACACACTACGTTTTTTTTTCAGTATGAAAACGTAGTAAAACATTGAAATTTTCCAAATCAAAATAGTCAAATCAAATAAGAATTTGGCTCATTTTAAAGATCTTGTGTGTTGCTGATATGGCTGGATTCTCCTAATGCCGAATGTTTAGAGTCGTGGTTTCGAATCGTCACCATATTAAATTTAACATTTTGGGCATTTCTATTCGGTTTGAGGAAATCCATTTTTGTGAAGATCAAACCCATCTCTAGTGACAATAAATACTATTGATTCACACTGATTTTCTATTACATTTAAGAAGAACGTGGATTCACATTGTTGTTATGTCACTCCCATGAAGAAACAGATTTATCAGTTGTCTAAATGGCAATATAAAACTGCTTACAGTAAAGAAAACTTGAAATTCTTGTGTAATATTCATCAGAATTGCCAATATATTATGTATATATATATATAAATAGCAAAATATCGCTTTCGATTACTTATGGTGTTTACAAGGGATGTATCTAGAAAATTATGAGTGTCGGCTGATTTTAAAAAAAAATGTGATTGTACTGAAATCACAAGTCAACAAGGCTTTGGAAAAGGACCTAAATGCATCTAAAACAGGTTGCAGTTGCACTGCTTTAAAATAGTCCATTGATTGGCGATTATGCAATAACTTTGGCCATGGTTTGGCCAAGTTCAGACGAATTAATTTTAGATATCATCCAACGTTACATGTTAAATATTAATGTCCTTTAAAAGATATTGAGTAAAACTTTTTTCATTACCAATATGAGCTGGTTGCATTCATATCTAGGTCCAATCTAAACCCTTTCACTTTGGTCGACTACATGTTCATGCTTGTTCGTACGTTAATAACTCTCAATATGGTCGCTACATATGACAACATTGGTTCTATCCATACATGATTTTCGAGGGACTCTGTTATCAGTAGGATCGATTCACGCTTGGCTACTCAATATATTTGCTAGAGAATTTGCCGACATTGCAGGTCAACACAAATAGAGTTGCGCAGGTCACGTGATTGCCTGATTATGTGTTACGTAACTTTGGGTGTCTATAATGCCAGATATCGAAGTAAGGACTCGAATTAAGTTGTCAATAAATTCATTGCTATTATTACGCTCATTTTGATAACGAACATGGTTAGGTTACTCAATAAAATAAAAACTAAATAAAATTTCAATAATATTTGGTCAATTGAATTACATGTAAACGTATTTAGTATTTTTTGTGAAACATTTTTTAGGAATCAATATGACATTTGGGCATTTTCATGTCTCCGATGCATATGTGAAATGCGTTATTTCCTTTCTTACATATGCGCAATTTATTAAATCAAAATATACTCTGATTATCCACTACAAATTTCTCGTACGTTAGAACTAAATTGTTATCTTTATGATTGTTGTTAACTTGCTATCAATCGATTGTCTGTAAATTATTCCAATCGAAGCAGAAATATCTCGACTTTTACTATCACCAAATTCAACTTTGATTGCATAGCACGAGCACAATAGTAGATTACAGAATTACCTGCCCGTTGAACGGATCGGAATTAGCTATTGATTATAAAAAAAGGTAGACGACGTCAAGCGTTCGTTACGTTGAATGGAATAATTCTTTACACGAAAGAAACTATTTATTTCCTTTAATCTTGATAGTTGCTACATAATACATTATGTTTGATTGGGCCATTATAATTGTCTTCATGATAATAGTACTCGACGGGTCGATACGGGTCTACTTATTATAAACATTAAATGGTTTGCTTAATACGTGATTTGACGCGGTGTGCGTACAACGTAAACAATATTTTCGTTGGTGAAGTGGCTACGTCCCTGTTCTTTACTTATACACTGCTAGACAGAGTACTGAGTACCACTGAAAAGTAATGTCAACAAGTTTGACCACACAAATGAAAAAGCTACAGCTTCGTCTGCTGTCTTGGTGGAATACATCTCAAACGCAACTTATTCTCAATGGTAAAGCGCAGTGAGTAGTAAACGCCGTTGACGGTGGCCTTTCTTATACTGTTTACGTATACTTTGTAAAATGAAAGTCATTGTCACAGCCAGGTTGTGTTATCAAGATTGAGAATTTTATTACGAAATTCAAGTCATTAACACTGTTTTGTAGTTACGCTTTATTGTATTTATTTGTATGATTGCGCGAATTTTGATGTCATTGTTTGTCGCTTAATTATCACGATATTGTTGTACGTATTGATTGAATGACTGAAATTAATTTTACCTCACCTCTCACTTTTTTGGTTTTATCGGGTGTAAAAAAGTGTGGTATCTATTGTGGGCGATTATAAAAACTACCAATGTGCTGAGCTATTTTACGATACAATATTACAATAAAACAAAAAACCCGGCTTCAGCGTAGTTTTTACTTTTCCACCTTTTTATGGAATTACTTTCCCGATTGAACTAAAATGCGAGCTCCCTATTCTATTGGTTATTGCACTATTAAACTAAGGCTTAACAAATTTAGGTGCATTTAAATTAACATTCTAATTGATAGAGATGACCACTGAATGAATAATAATGAATAAATTTCCAGAAAATAGACGTATGTTTTAGTATTTAATCGTTTTGTTTGATAATTTTTAAACTGCTGATTTTAATAATTAACTCGATAATGAGGTAACAGATATTCGATTTTGGCCACCCCCAGTAGCATTAAAAATTATGTGAAAATGCTTTAGTGCTATGTTCTCAAGTTCCTCTCGCCCCCCGAGGGAGTCATGGGGCGTTTGCCACAAGTCTCTGAGTGCCACTAACGTAGGTCGAGAACTGCAATATTGTTTTCATTTTTTGCGTCAAGACGAGGAACACCCGATTTTAAACTAATTTTGTATTTGTTCGGTTTTGCGTAATTTGTTTTTGTAGCCGTGAGTGTTACTGGGCGCATAATATCAAGATCCAAGCTTTTTTCCTGACTTTGCCCTTTCTCCTGACTCATTTTACATGCCTGTTTATTGCTCATTTTTACTATGTTTTTTGTGGAGTCGAAATAAAAATTCTTCTCACTCCACCTGCGGCTGAGCCTAATATAATAATATATATGATACATGTCTGGCTTCACGTTGATGGCGAGACCTGTTGTTGAGTGTCGGTCACTGATCGAACGCGCTGCCAAAGCGCTGTCCAACATTGACTCATGCTTGACATAATAAAATTACTGACCGGGTCAGATTATTGATTTCGTGTGCTTCGTTTTTGCTATGTTTTTTATCGGTAGATCGAATGACAACGTTATTATAGAATCGTTATTTTTTTGTCTTTCTATCAAGAAAAAATGATTGAAATATAATTTGTTAGTTGCGTGTACTGCATGGGCAGATTCATTTATCGATAGGTGTATGGAGTTTTTCATGTAGTAAAGTCGAAACTGAAAACTTTTGCCTGTATGACAACTTGATCCCAGTGCTGTTGGAAGGTTTTACTTACTTTTCCACTAACTGCACACAAGTATCACGCCAACAAGCTGTAATCATCAAATATTTATATTGAGCAAACAATACCAGGAATTTTGTCCGTTATTATATTTATAGAATGAAGATATCGAACAGGGGGGTCGTAATAAATAATAATCGATGCTAGGTTCCGCAATTACGATTGTGTGTATACAGATTTTTCCCTTTGTAGAATGAGAACGTTGGTCCGACCTCGCGGCCCGTTGCTATCATCAATTTTTCCATTTTTTTTATGATGACAACGCTGGACCATGACGTGGTCATTTAAAACTTCAATTTACCGGAAACCTACTCACACTAATCGTTACTTGAATTTCCAATCAACCATCCCAACAGCCACAAGAGATCAGTTGTCAACAGCCTCATCAATCGCGCCAAAATGTTAGTTTCAGATGAAAGGGATCAAAGAAAAGAGATAAATTTAGTTAAAAAGACCTTGAGAGTCAACGGTTACCCTAAGCATTTTCTACGCGATTACGTCAAGACAGAACAGATGAATGAGGAAAAACCGACTAGCAACGTTTTTGCTACCATTCCCTATGTCAAAGGATTCAGTGAAAAAGTAAGAAGGACACTTGGGGAAGCAGACATCAGAGTCTCATACAGGCCCACTAATAAGTTAGGAGATAGCACCGGAACTGCAATCTTGTTTTTATTTTTTGCGCTAAGACGAGGAACACCCGATTTTCAACTAATCGTGCTTCATCTCTGCACCACGATACTCCCAACGATTCATTCTTATTCCATTTCATTTATCAAACGACTGACAATTTATTCGATTCAACATTTTGTGACAAACTGACTCGAAATCTGTCAATAATTCACTTTTCCAATTTAGAAGCACGTAGCGTAAAGGAAGAAGAAAAATTCTCTATTGTTGTCTCTCGACCTCATTTTCCAAATTTTATTTCAATTTTTGCGCAGTCACATTCTAAATAATTATTTTCGTTTTTTCTGTTGCTAAAACCATTCCCTGCCCAAAAAGGTAACAAAGTCGATTTTTTTTTTGTGCATTTGACCTCGTTCTAAGTTAAGAAATGCGGAAAGTGGAGCGAACACCAATATACTTCATTTAAAAAACTAACTACTGCATCCTGAATAGAAATATTCTATAGAAAATTAGAAAGAGACAAACTTTTTATTTTAATATGTTTCTAATGATCTGAGACCTTCATTGCAATAAAAGTGCATACACAAATGGATCATCGTTTATAGAAAGACGGCAATCAGGATGATGCTTTTTATGGGAGTTAGGAAACTTTGGTTTCAATTTCAAAAATTTGAAAGGGGTAGGATATATCGTTCTCTTCCTCTAAATCCGCAAAAAATACCTGTTCTTTATCATAAAATTGTACCAAAATATAGATATAGTGTATTTTGACAGCTCTGTCGATTCAATAGGCGACACAGGTACGCACTAATCATGGGTGCGTCCGCTAGGCTTAAAATTAATTAAACTGCCCGAAATATTAATTAATAGACACAAAATTATTCGCAATAATTGCACACACAAGTTAATATATTCATGCAAAATCTTGAAGAAACACGAAAGCATGCGCCACAAATAAGTCACCGCTCGGTGGTGAAATCTATGAAAGCACTTCCGAAAACGAAATTTAACGGGTTTCATTTCGGAAACTTTCTTTCAAGCGTTCTTCGTTGAGCAGAAGTAACTGATAAATCGACTCGACGAGGCGCGTCCTTCATTGAGTTGTTGATTGACAAAATGATATTTCTAATTGGGTTAAATTGATATCGGAAAAAAATCGTTGAATACTTCCGAATTGGATTGAAAACATCAATTGCGATCCTATTGTATTGTCATTATGCATTGTCTG
This sequence comes from Styela plicata, assembly GCA_963675895.2. NCBI lineage: Eukaryota > Metazoa > Chordata > Ascidiacea > Stolidobranchia > Styelidae > Styela > Styela plicata. The sequence goes on from OZ023138.1 coordinate 25,766,410, forward strand.
ATATAATAATGAAACATAGACTGGAGCCTTACACATATCTGAATCATCAAAGTATATTATTCTCATTTTACACTTTTAGGAAAAAACGTGGTTTACAATGTGGGAAGTGTTGCTGCCGAAAATGCTGTTTTTGGAGGATCAAGTAGTGTAACAAAAAGCGGTGAATGTCCAACGAACATCACAGGTATTAATTTCTTCCTGAATTAGAAGAAGAGTTGCCACTTTATTTTCGAAATTGAATATAGAATCACCTCATTTTGCATACAATTTTAATAAATCTACACTGTGACATAAGTACAGTAAATTTACTGGTCATTTTCATTAATTCCAGATGTCCGAAGTTAAAAAAACGCCTTGTTGCTGATATTTATGACAATTATGGGCCGCAAGCGTCAATCTTGAATTTTTGTCAATACCGGCAAGTAAAATTGCTGTTAAAGACTAGAGATATTCTTGCATTTTTTGTTACAGTGTAACTTTATTTTACAAATTTCACTAGAGAAATTCAATGAATGTTAAAATTTACAACGATAACTTTTTTAAAACAATAAATAAAAGTCGTTTCAAATTCATGCTTTGGCATAGGGCGTTTCGACATTTGCCGAATACCTTAAAATATAATAAATAAATATAGTAATGACGAAACACATCTTTTATTTGAGGTTTTAAAACATTTTCCAATATCGCATAAAGTTACTTTCCTTTTAAAAAAAATGTCCTAAAAGTACGAAAGTGGGTGATATGTCAAAATTATTAATATGACTATGACCTTATTTTTAATTTTCAGTGAAGAACGCAAGAGAAAAAGGAAAACCAACCAGAGTTGATGACGAAGGTTCTTCAGCGGAATGGGGAAGTTCTAATGAGGGAGAAAGTAGTAGCAGCAGTAGCAGCAGCACAGAAAGTGAGTGATTAATAAACAAACCATATAGATCGCTTTTGAGGCACAGTGTAACAACAATACAGCAAAATTGTCGATCATATACAGTAAATTTACTCATTTACTAAACGATATTGATAAAATTGCTAAAGCGACATATCCAGCCCGTTCTGGGATGGTATTGAAAATTGTTGTCCGAAGTACCGATCCATCAGCATTCTTGGCATAAATCAACAGAGCTGTTTCGATTTCAAAAAATAAGTTAATTTAAGATAACTGTATTCTTTCACATCAGTGCCACAAACTTTTTCGCTTTTCATTGCTTTCAATAGATTGCTGTTTCGTTATATAGAAATACTTTTTATATTAAAAACTCTTCAAATTCGGGTATTTTGTTTTGAAATTCTCAGTGTACGATAGCAAGCATTGTAATTATAGATCTTTCGCTTGTGTGTCCCTTGCGACTGTTTCTTTACATGTGATTTTACAATTGTCGACAGTGAAATTACAGGAAAATGCAATTAAAAATACTGTTAAGACAGTAATAATACTGTTGCATAAAGGTAAAATCGCATGTAAATAAACAGTTATTTTACTCCTGCGTATAGGAAATTTACTGTTTTTCTGGGATGAAATTCACAGTTTCGGCAGTAAATACTGATTTGGAAAGTGTTTTTGTTACCAGGTCAAATTTCAAAGGTCGCCTTTCAATGCTGCGGTCAATATAGTTAAAAATCGAAGCGTGCGCAATGCCCTTTTATTCAGTTGCAAATCTGAAAATTGTTGGGGAAGTGCGGTTTTAGAATTTTTTAAACAAAACATAAAAATAAGGGAAGAAAATGAGGGAAAAACGCGGCAAAGCGCGATTTCTTTCATTGAAACATTATTATAGGGTCCGAGAAGTGGAACAAGTTTGAGTTTAGCCGATTTTGAATCATTGAAAACTTTACTAATCAATAAAAACGTTGTATAGTACGCAGTAGCTACCTTAAAATGTGGTCTAGAAAAAAAAATCAAGCCGAAGATACGAGTAAATACTGGTAAATTGTGATTTTTTCAGTGATATTCAGTTTTAGGACTTCGACGCAAGAACCGACTAACCGATCGCTTGTGGGGTAGAGGCTACTTCAGTATGTAGAACCAGCCACTGCACTCTCAGTAGAAAACATCAACGAAGACTGAAACGCTATGCCCAAAGGCAATGAGCCGTGTTGGCCCTGGGCGATAGAGAACCATCCACCACACAGTTGCTTCCAAAAATGCTTTGAGTGAATTTCAATCTTGTATTTCAAAACATGGTTTCAAAACTGTAACGACATTCGTTGGCTTGCATTTTTTATCGAAGTGAAGCAACAAAAATTCTGGCGAAGTGAAAAATACCCCCAAAAACAGATTTCAGGGCTTGAAAGTGTCTAATTATTGGATTTCCAATGCAAAAAAGTTTTGAAATTTCCGTCCTTTCCGTAAGAGCATGGAAGATTGAATCCTATTGGTCAGCGACGGAAATTTGACGCCATAAATGCCGATTATTTTCAGTATTTCAGATTTTCATTGAAAGCTCTGTAGGTTAATTTTATCATATCGTGTTTCCAACAAGTCTCGGATGGATGACTGGCAAGGCGCGCCACACGCAATCGGAACGTTTTGTGAAAACATATTTTGCCAAGTATGGATCGCTGATGGATCGCGCTTACTAAGCGTTAGCCATTTATAGCGGGTGGCTGGCAAAATAAAATTTCTGACTTGGACAATTGATAAATTGGAAATCATGATGGGACATACTCGTCGATGCCACATATCATGGCTGATTCTATAGAGCATACTTGATCAAACATAATCCGACAACCTTATTCTAATTGCGTATATCAATGTTTTAGTGAATTGACGAAAAGTTCTTAGAAGGCATTCAACGTGCTCATGCGATATAAACTTCCCTTTTCTCGTTTTAATATGTTTTTAGGTTGAATTTTTGTATTTTTTAAACTACCTTAGAGATTTCTTCACGCTCAATTTTTAACGCGACTGGAAAACAGATTCAATAAAATTTAAAGTTTAATAAAGACCTTGCAATATATTTAGGAAATGAACTTATTTTTGGTTCCCCAATATCACCGCAAATCATTGCTGATTATCATTAACGGAAGAAAGTAGATTTTTTATTGTGAAATTGTTCTGCCCTTCGGAAAAATCAATTTCAATGATGCGTTTATCATTAAACTTATGTCACCTTATAAATAGAATGTTCCAATATTTCAGATGCAAGAAATTTCTGGTATTTTACCATATTTTGAAGCGAAGTCATGATTTATGTCCAATTTTACCGCGTAACATAACCTTTCACAGCAAAATGAATCGATATAAGAATAATCGAAATACGAAATAACTTCTAATAAACTGCGGAGAATCTGTGGCTCAAGTTTGATAATATTGCATTTGCTTTGTCAGTTACGAAACTGTTTTTTTTTGAAGATGAAGGGGGCTACGATTTTATGTTGACATGATGTATAAAACATGATAATGTAAGAGCAGATGCAGCGCAAGTATTAAATCTTGGGCAACTAAATTTTGCGCGTCTACGGTTTTCGCCTTATTAGAGAAAAATTCGTCGTTAGGCAAATCAAATAAGTAAGTGCCCCTAGCGCGCCCTATCCCCTCAAAAAAATTGATGGAAACTTGCATTTTGTGTGTATCGAGGTAAAACCGAAATTATTTGCTGATGACGCAAAAAAAATGTCCTAAACGAGGTCTTAATATTGGATTTAGGAAATGCGAGAAGCTTTGAAATTTTCGTCCATTTTGATAGCATTGGGGAGACGAAATATCATTTTTTGACGATTTTATTGACGATCCAATGATCTGCCGCGAGGGAATTTCATGCTATGGACCATACATATTTCAACAACCTTCTTTAATTGCATATATCAATGATACAAGTTGACAATAGTAAATCGATCGGTTATGAAAAGGGAATCAAAAGCGCTCATGTGATATAAACTTCTCCTTCCTCGTTATGTTGGTTTGGTTGAATTTTTGTTGTTTGTGATGATGTTAGTGTTGTTTGCGGTGATTTACTGTCACTATACAAGGTAACATTTCACAGCAAAATAAATCGATATGAGAATAATCGAAATACGAAACATCTTTTAATCACCTGCGGTCCATCTTTAGTTCATGTTTGCAGTAGCGTATTTATGGTGGGCCATGGTGATATGCAATCCCCTCGAAGACCAAATAAAAACTTGAAGAATGTTCTTTTAAGTGCCTCAATATCTATGAAATGCAAACAATCTTTGCATCTTCTTTTACTCATTTAGACGGTTTCAGGCCCTGAGATCCTATTTTGTCAAAAGATTTCGCGTCTTCTTCGTGAGTTCAAAGCTGTTTTAATGTGATATACAATAAAAACACTATTTTTCAGTATATTTGACATTATATTCGCGATTTTTTTTTACAATTTTGACACCCTTTTCAAGGTACTGAATACGCCACTGCGATTGTATTTGCTTTATTAGTGGAGCAACTGTGTTCTGTAGAAAGAGGAAGATATAATTTTTCACGTTCTTTGTTCATCTAATCTATATAAAGTCATGATGTAAGACCATATGCCACAGAGGATATTAAATCTTGGTCTGCCCTGTAGGTACGGAAAAGTTCTAACGTATTTCCCGCGTCTCGTAAGAGGCGACTAAAAGGAAGCAAAGCAGTGCTAGGTGGTTTTACATCGCCCAGGGTGAATACCACTCCCTGCACTTTACTATTGCGGTTCAGTTCCGTTTGGGATGTTTACAGTTTAGAGTGCAGTTGCTTGAACCACATCCTTTAGCAGCTCTTTGCTATTGAGTGGCCGTTGATTGGTTTCTTTTGGGAGCTGCTTCCGGCCTTACTCAGAGTGAATTTCAATATGAAAAATAAATAAAACAAGTTGCGCGCCTAAACTTTTCACTTTCTAGAAGGAAAAATTCTCATTTTGAAAGCAAAATTTTATTTTTTAGCAAATGTAGGCAAATAAATATATAAATGCCATTGACGAACGGATAATTTGAAATGTCCTTGTACAAAAAAACTATTTTTTTCGATTCAAATTGCATTAGAAAAAAAAAACAGACCTAAAGACTGACAGGGCCCAACATTTTTTAAGTTATATTGATCATTTGTATCGGGTGTTATTATAGTGTCATAATAAGTACGCTGGGCAGAAATTGTTTGTCCGACAATTGCATTTTTTGTTAATCGAGGTAAAGCGACCAAAATTATTTACTTATGGCCCGAAAAAATATCCTAAAATAAGATTATATCACGGCTTCGTACGAGTCTAAATATTGGATTAAAAAAATGAAAAAGGTCAAGATTTTGTTCATTTTAACAGCACTTCGGAGTCGTAAGATCATGACGATTTTATTGGTCAGCGAGCGTATTATGACCTCCAAATACTCTATTGTGGAGCGAATATTTTCAGCATTCAACACTAAGTTAATTTTATCATATCGTATTTTTAACGAGTCTCGGATGGATGACTATAGCGAGGCGCGTTTCTTGCCGATCAGAAACTTATTTAAAAAAAACTATTTTGCCGAACATTTATCACTGACGGATCGCGCTGAATACTAAATCAAGCATCCCGCCTTTTCCTTTTACGTAAAACAATTTTTGTTACAAGTTGTCAATACTGAATTGACCAGTTATGAGATCATTATCAAATCATTTATATATATTTTTTATAGCCTACCCTCAAGTTGTCAAGCTCAATTTTTCTTCAGTTTGAAAAAATCATTTGCAAAACCGTTTTTACGTCTATCATTCAGCTGTGGAACGACATATATATTGAATGAAATTTAATTTAAAATTGGTATCAGAATTAAGGTGTGAATAAATGAGGTTTTGTACGAAATTAATATTGATCCTCGTACCGTACTGGACTAAGTGTGAAAATGGAACAATGAATCGTACCTTGCTACCGTGACAGAAAATTCAACGTACCGTACCGAACTTGGCGCTGTACCATGAAAATAACATTCAGAATTTTCATAAATTTCAGAATTGAACGAGAAGAAAAAGTGAGAAATCACCTTTTTGAAGAGCATGAGAGGATATTTCCCTAAATTTACTATAAAATTACTATAAAATTTCTTTGAAATTATCACAATGAAAAGTCCTAAAGTTATTTACTATAAAATTTCTTTAAAATTATCACAATAGAAATTCTTAAAGTTATTTACTATAAAATTAATATAAAATATATTGGAGAAATATCGCAATGGGAAGCCTTGAAGTTATTTTCTATAAAACTACTATATAATTGCTTGAAAAAAATATCGCAACTTTTTCTCTTAAAGTTGATTACTTTAAAATTACTATAAAGTTTACTATAAACTTTTAGTAAGTTTATAGCCTTTTTATAGTGTTTTGATAGTATTCTATAGTAAATTTTTATTAGGGGAACATATCGCCGAGGTGCTATCCAACAACAGCCCGTAATTGGCGTAGATATCATCAACATGGCGTTTTTTGACTTCCGGAAATCCGCGATCCCTGCAAATGACCAGTAGATTAATGTACTTTTGTAACGGTGTATTTAAGTGCTTTGTTATGTCCTGTGAATACGGTAGCGGCGTCTCTTACCTTCTTGAAGCGGCGGGGGGAGCAATTACCTCTTGTTTTTAAATAAATGTGACGTACGACCTGGTGGCGGCGAAAGGCGTAAAATCTTACGGGTTTTTTGTAAATATTCGCCAAATTCGGAGGAAAACGTAGTTTACGAGAACATTTTACCTATTGTGTTGTATTTACGCATAAATATAAAAAATAGTGGGTTCCACTAAACGCAGGTGGTGCATTGCAGTGCGTGGCTCCACACCTACACTGTAACAAAAGTTCAATTTTTCAACGGCACCTCGTGATATTTTAAATTGCACCAAAACCCAGGACAATATCTACAAAAATTTTTAATAGCAGTGAAGACTGAGATCGCAGAAATGGATTATTCATGTTTAAGATGTTCAGGGGTAGTTTCATTTATGTATCGTGCTTGCCACAAGCAGCTCTCGTGCATTGGTGGAATGCATTGAAAAAGCACCAGGAATTTAGAAAAATCATGTACAATATCAAAGATTTCCAAATCGTGCCTTGTAACAAGTCAACCAAGACAGATGTAGTCCACCTAAAAAGGTAGTAATTACCTCACTAGGCTGTGACAAACCTGGAATCTACAATCTAATTTACAATCTACAGTTTTGACCTCTTGTGTGTTATTTCTGGAATGCATACACAAAACACATGGTAATTTATACTGGCTAACACACAGTTGCTATACCTGCCAGGTGATTCGGGTAATAATCAGTTATAGCTAAACCAAGTAGACTAGAAAAACTACAACCAGTAAAGTCTCGGAATCCATCCATTTTTGTTTAATTCACTCTTGAGCAAACCTGGAAGCAGAAATGTACTAATGACCCCTTAATAGTGAAGAGCTACTGCAGTCTATCCGGAAAACATCCCAACCGCTGACTTTTCCACTAACTGTACACAAGTATCACGCCACCAAGCTGTAATCATCAAAGATTTATATTGAGCAAACAATACCAGGAATTTTGTCCGTTATTATATTTATAGAATTAAGATATCGAACAGGGGCGTCGTAATAAGTATTACTCGATGCTATGTTCCGCAATTTCGATTGTGTGTATACAGATTTTTCCCGTTGGTCCGACCTCGTGGCCCGTTGCTATCATCAATTTTTCCATTTTTTATGATGACAACGCTGGCCCATGACGTGGATCATCGTTATCAATGTTTTTCGTAAATCCTCAAAAAAATATTTTTTTCAAAAATATACTCAAGTTTTTCTTAAAAATATTTTTTCAATTTTTTTTTTCAAAAAAACAATTCTGGATTATTTTCCAAAAAAGGGATTTTTCTATAAAAGTGCGAAAAAAATTTCGATACCGATTGGCCACCATAAACAACCTAATAAACGAGGAAATGTCGATTATTTTGCTTCAATATTCGAATCAATCCTGTCTGACAAAAAAACTATATTTTACAAAGCAGTCGAAAGAATAACCTCACGAAAGATTTTGAACATATTTGGTTTATGTACATTATGTTGTGATGTGATAATCATGATAATTGGAGGTTATAGCGGGATATTGAAATATGAATATTCAATATTATTATTAAGCTTATTCTATGAATATTCAAGAGTTTGTTCGACCGTGTTCATGACACAGACCCCTCCTCGTGTGGGGGTCAAACTCTTTAAGTACATCAAGTGGTATCTGCTCTGGGTGATGGTAGAGACACACATTATTTGAATCCCTTTAGTCCCTCTTATCACACGCAGGAATAACATAAGGAAATCTGAAGAATCGGTGTGAAGATGTGACGGCAATGATCATTTTCAATGCATAAATTTAGTATTTTTAAAGTCAGACGTATAGTTGGAGTCGGAAACGCAGAAAATATGAAGCTCATAGTTAAAGTTGTTGGTTACACCAACTTCCGCACCTTTGGTCACGTAATTTTCCGGGGTCGAACTACTATTTTGAGAATTTGACTAAAATATTTTATTCGGAATTTGTATCGAAAAAGCTTTCTCAGCTCTCAGAGATGCTCAATTTTGTTATCGCTGTAAGCAATTTCGGAGCTAAATATATTAGGTACCCGTGTTGATAACTCGTCATTTCACCTCGAGTACTAAGTCGGGTCCGACTACTTTCAAGTCAAATCGAATCATGCATTTGCGAGGAGGCGACGAGTCGATTACCGAATTGTGCAATGATAGATTAATTTGCCACTTATCATTCTGAGAAGTTTATATAAACTTTGACTGAATAGCTACAGTAACTAGCAAAGGGGCTGTTTTAAAATTAAGCCTAATTTGAGAAACTTTATAAATATGTATTATAAATAATTACAACTCCATTTTCAACAATTTGCTTAACCAATCAATTTCTAAAAGTTGTGCAACGATGTGGCTGTGGAGAGGGAGTTCATGAAAAATTTGGACCATAAAACTGCGATGTCATGTAGGGGCGAATACTTAATTTCTCCAAAATTCATACAATAAGGTTTTTTTCAGTAAGAAAATGTAGTAAAACATTGAATTTGAAATTTTCCAAATCAAAATAGTCAAATCACATAAGAATTTGGGTTGCTGACATGGCTGGGTTTTCCTAATGTGGAATGATTCAGCCGAAAGTCGCGGTTTCGAGTCGTCACCATATTAAATTTAACATTTTTGGGCATTTGTATTCGGTTTAAGAAAATCCATTTTTGTGAAGATCAAACCCAGCTCAAGTGACAATAAATACTATTGATTCACACTGATTTTCTATTACATTTATGAAGAACGTGGATTCACATTGTTGTTATATCGCTCCCTTGAAGAAACAGATTTATCAGGTGTGTAAATGTCGATTAAAAACTGGTTAAATTGAAAAAAAAAAACTTGAAATTCTCGTGTAATATTCATCAGAATTGTCATTATATTATAGTTATATGTAACAAAATATCGCTTTCGATTACTTATGGTGTTTACAAGGGATGTATCTAGAATATTATGAGTGTCGGCTGATTTTTAATAAAATGTGATTGTGCTGAAATCACAAGTCAAAGAAGCTGAATGCATCTAAATTAGGTTGCTGTTGCACCACTTTAAAATAGTTCTTCGATTGGCGACTATGCAATAGCTTTGGCCATGGCTTGGCCAAGTTTAGACGAATTAATTTTAGATATCATCCAAACTTACATGTTAACTATTAATGTCTTTCATGAGATTGAGTAAAACTTTTTTCATTACCAATTCGCGCTGGTTGCATTCATATCTATAGCTTCAATTCAAACCCGTTCACTTTGTTCGACTACATGTCTATGCTTGGTCGTACGTTAATTACTCTCAATATGGTCGCTACATATGACAACATTGGTTCTATCCATACATGATTTTCGAGGGGCTTTTGGCTTTTGGGCATGATTTCCCAATTGAACAAAAATGCGCGCACCCTATTCTATTGGGTATTGCACTATTAAACAAAGGTTTAACACATTTACGTGTATTAACTTTAAATTAATAAAACTGTTTCTTATTAACATTCCAATTGATAGAGACGACGACTGAATGAATAACAATGAATAAATTTTTGTTACAACCTTCTTGTTGTTTGAAAAAAACTTATCCCCTTTTTTTGTCAAAGAACATCACAATGCAATGTCGTCTTTAGCAATGTGACAGGCATCGAAATCAGCGAAAAAGTTACAAAACTTCATTTTAGTTGCTTTTTGCAACCAATCTAAAATTTTCAATCTTATCCAATTTTACCATTTTTTCTGCGCATTGACGCAACGTTGATTTGTGGTAAATACATAACAAAGCAGAATCGTAATAAAGCAGTTTCCATGTCTCAACTTTCAACGTAATTTGAATATATCTTAATAAGAAATCATCCCCTTTTCCTCAGGTGAAAACGCAACAAGATCAGGTATTTTAGAAAAACTTGAAAGATATTTGGTACCTCTGCGTTTCACAGTTCCTCGTGTTCTTTTTTTCCTGGATATTGGATTTCCAGATTTAAAGAATCAAGATTTCAATCAAGCAATTTTATTTTGAAATGTCGGCCACTAAACACGGAATAAAACAAATCAGGATTAAAAGCAAAACCTAAAATGAAGTTTAAAACATGCGCCAAAACTTGTGAATACATTCGTCCTTCGGTTTATATCGTTCTGCTTCATACCCAGCACAAGGCCTTACATTAGTGAATAAATAGGACAAATAGAATGAAACCCCTGATTTTATCGAATTTATTGGTTTTTATTTATTGATTTATTTTACTGTCGTCAATACCTGGGCTTAATCTTCCAAGATAGGAAATTGTTTAACAAACATGTTTGGTAGTCGTTCGTTAGTTACAGATCGCGCCAGTGGGGCGCGTTCCATGCATGGCTCAGGCTTAGCAAAATAATGTTTCTGACTGGGTGTGGGGAAAATTGTATCCATTTTCACCAGGCATAAGTCGCGTATTGCTCTCAACAAATAATTAACATAAACAACTTTATTCAAAGACACAACAGCGCGAGAATCCCAACTTACAGTACGGCCACAGAAGACAAAGAAACATTCAACCATGACCAAAGAAGGTATGACCTAATTATTTGTTTATCGTAACGAGTTCTCAGTTCATAGGCTGTATTTTGTTCAGAGTGAACCACAGATTGATCGTGTTCCTGCGCGCAATTATCAGTTACTGATGTTTGACTGAACACATTGTTATTTTTTATTATTTGCATATCTTTGTAGAAATGGCGAAATCAAGCTAAAATATATCAATATAATCTTTATAATTGTAGAATAGAATATCTGATTGAAAAAAAATCGAATGCTCCGTTTTATATATTTTGATCGTAACAAGACCTCCCTTTGTCTTCATTTGAACACTTTTAAAATTGAATGGATTGAGTCGTTTTGTTTCCGAGATCTGACTTTGAAAGTTGACATGGTCGAGTAACACACGAGAACGATTGGTCCGGACATGCGAATGCCTTGCTTAATGAGCCCCCGCTTGTTTGGCGGGAACAGGTGAATGTCATGAAAAATAAGCATTATATTTAACGTTTCTTTTAAACACCTTTTTATTTCTTTTTACAATGAAAAAATACAAACCTAAGTAGAAAATAAAACGCACTATTAAGACAGTTCTCGAACTTCGCGCAAAAATTCCGTCTCACCAACTTAACGTGACCGGTCTACCCGACAAACACGAAAAGTGTAAAAATGTTCATTGAACTAAATATTTTACTAATCGAACCCTTATGGTATTTTCATGATTTTTAGTGAAAGAATTCTATCAAAAAGTCGAAGCTAACACAATTAAGGCAACTAACTACGACGTCCGTTCAGTATTCAAAAATTTAAACGAACTTAAAAACGAAATTCAACCTAAAATGACAATTGAAGAATCTGTTGAACAGAGAAACATAAACGAATTCCCAGGAGTGAACATAATCGAAAGCAACCAAGCTGAGATCAATCTCAATCAGCTGCACGACGAATATAAAGGACAGATACCCAATCATGTTATGATATTGGGAGATGCCGGTGCTGGAAAGACAATTTCCGCCAAGAAATACGCTAGAATGATCATGAATGGCAAAGTTGACTCAATCAAAAGTGTAAAAATGGTTCTTTATGTCTCGGTAGCCGACCTTCAGCACGATACCAAATCCACAGCATTCGATCTTCTTTTTACACAAAAACTCGGACTGAAAGGCAAAGTCAGACAGGCAGCAGCTCAATGGGTCGATGAAAACGCCGAAGATATTGCACTTGTTCTGGATGGCATTGATCAAAGCCGCAAACCAATGAGAGGAAGATATCCAAAGATCGCTAGCAACGACAAGAAAGTAAACACCAACACAATCCTGGCGAATATTCTTTCTGGTGAATTATATCCAGGCATGAAGATCCTTTCCACTTGTCGATCAAGCTCATATTGGGAAATGGATAGTGAACAAAAAGCTTGCAAAGTTATCTCTCTCAGAGGATTCAGCGAAGACGAGATTCCAGGAACTATTTCGAAATTAACAGGATCAGGCCAAAATGAAGAAGACATAAGAAAAGCGCTTGCCAAAATTCCAAGTATAGCTTCACTTTGCAAGAATCCAATGTTCCTGATCTACATGGCTCAAGTTTTCAAACAAACTGAGGCCGGAGATATTCCGGACACATTGTCAGGGATCATGGTTTCTGTCTTGAAATACTTTGCTGGTAGCAAACATTCCAGAGACGCTTCTGGAAACATTAATTTCTCCTTCGATAATTTGCAAAAACTAATGAAGCTGGGTTTCCATGGCATGAAAGAAAACTGCTTCACATTTAATGCTAACTTCGCTGAAGAAATCGGGTTAGACATATCAGAACTACAGGGACTGGTATCAACTAGCGCGAACCCCGAACCGTACCAGACTCACATTGAAAAACAAGATCTCAACGTTCAATTTCTCCACCAGAGCATGCAGGTATGCGGGATTTCTATTTTTATGCTGACGCGTAAACTCGAGATCCATCAATCTAAGAATATCCTGAAAAACTATTTTTGGTAATAAAGGCTCTCGCTTTTTATCGAAATGTTCGAAAAAGCAACATTTGTTACGGAAAATAACAAAGCTGATTGGTGCAACCACTTCCGGGCCAAATTGTAGGAGGAATATATGGAATTTGAAAAGAGTTGCGCGAATAGTATTTTTCGGGGGAGAGCCACTTCCGGGTTTCGTACACCCAATGATATTTTTTGACAAGGGCAAATTAAGGTATTAAAGCTGAAACTAAACCAGCTGAATGTTGCTCGCCGTAAGAGCATGTTTTTTTTTTATTTTTCTGGGAAATTCATCATTTTGGAAGCAAAACTGATAATATTATAAATTTACACTAATTTTATATAATTTGAATCAATCAATGCGCGAAACGGACGTGGGGAGTTTGAATTATTCAAGTCCGATAATCTCCATATATCACTACTGGAGGATGACGAAACAGAAACCATGGCGATATCGTGACATTTGCTTCATTTTTCAGGAACTTCTGGCCGCATTTGAAATTCTCAAATTAAACTACAAGAAATTTAAAGAGTTTGTATTTGAGCTCAATAAACCTCAATGGGAAGTTACTCGTAAACTATTATACGGAATCGTACTGAACCCGAGGATAAGTGAACTGGCTGCGAAATATACACCAGGTATTTAAGGTGATTTTACTTGTAAGCCGTGTCCGGGTCTAGTGTGGTGACCCGTAGTTTCGGGATGTCATCTTAGTGCGTTAGATTAATTTACGATATATAATTTATTATTAGTACGAACCCAGTCTATTCGCGTCCCTATGGTCGAAGTCAGTTGAAACTGTAAGTAGAGCAAATCATAGTTTTGCCGATACGATTTCCCTCCGATAACAATTCTTGGAACAGTAGATTGAAGTAGGAACTGATTCTCCAAATTACTGGAAACGGAAATTTATAGAAATTCGCGAAGTCGGCATATTACGTTAAATTCAGAGAAACTATGGAACAGGATTCGTGGCAAAGCGAATGAGACCTGGCTTCCATAACTTTTCCAGGTTGCCTTCATTTCTCGTGTACTTTGTAAATTACTTATGTAGTCCGGGTAAGAGTAAACATTTCAAATATCTCTCCCTTCGTCCAGTATTGAAATGTAGTTACGGCTATTGTCTTCCCATCATTACAGGCAATACATCCAAGCTTAAAGAGCGCAAATCATTTCTTCAATCACATCTGGAGTCTCGTCTTCAAAGTGGAATTATCAAAGATATTAAACTTGTGTCTCTTCTCCATGAATGCGGTTCGGAAGTTATTGCTGAATTGAAACATTTGATCAGTGGGTTTGAAATCTCAAACAACACAGCTTTTCTATCAGCAGGAGACGAGCACGCCTTGGCATTCGTTTCGAACAAATGTCTTCCGCTACAATATATGTCTGTCGAGATCATTGATCTCTACTCGAACACTTTGCAACTTTGGTCCGAATCTATGGAGTTAGTGGATAATATGAAGGTATATTAACATTTTTAAAGCACTTGCGACTTAAATGACAAGCTACCATTGTTACTTAAATTCTTTTGCGAAATGATAATTCTTGCAGTTTATAAAAGAAAAATGCCATTTTAATCTGGTAAAAATAAAATACTCTCGCACGATTAATTTGATAGGTTCCAACGTATAAAAACGCTTTTCATATTTGTTCCAGATATATTTTCAGCCGCCTGAAGTAAATATTACTAAATGGCACACGCTTTTGGTCAAGTTGACACTAATCGTGTTTTTTATCCTTTGTACTGAGATGAAGATGGATGTTGTACGATCGGGCAGATAGCGCTCACTGAGCTTTATTGTACCGCTTATAGAGAATTTTTGTTTCCATAAAGCTGATTTCAGTAAGATTAAAAATTATGCTTCGTTTGGCACAAGGTGTAAATCATGCATTGTAGAGTTTGATGATCATGTTCGTCGAACTAAGTTTCCGCAACTGTTAGCCTCTCATATTACAAGTGTCACCGGGAATCAAGAATATACTTGTTTTCTATAGGTTAATGTGGTGCATATCGGACAAAATGTTAAAGTCGAAGATCGTGTCAAGATTGAGAATTTGCTAAGTAAAATCGAAGTTAGCGCAGCTGTAGTGGTTCAATGCAGCGAGTATCTTGCCCGAGAACTGCTGACATCACGTGATATGATTTCTAAAGTGAGTATGACAATGTCAATACTGAGAGCGATAGGTGAAGGTTGTTGAATGACTCAGCTTGAAATGTTTGACCGTTAGTCATTTCATTGTCTGGGCATTGCGTACGGACTTGCTTAAGTGAATTTCTAAAAGAAATGGCCTCATCGAATGAACCAATAACATAATTGATTTATACTTGATTTTAAAACCGTTATAACTCTTGACAAAAAGGAGGCTTATGCCAGGTGAGAAGACGTTTATGAATTAAACCTATTTTGCCGTGTGGGTACGGTCTTTAGAATCAGCCTAATGTATTTCCAGCGAATCGTAAGATCGTCCTGAAATGAAATGATTGCTGGTTTCGACCTATACTGGTAAAGCACCTTGTTACCCGGTAACTGTATGTCCTACATTTATTCAATTCGTTATATATGTGTGTATGTTTCTAATTTTGGACAGCGTAATTATTTCTCATCATACCATTCATGAAACCCAGTGAAATAGCCATGTGAGCTGATATCCTCCAATTGTATAAGGACAGAAGGAGGTGCGTTATTATTATGTAACGGTACCTAAATTCTGTCCAGTACTTACCACAATTAGTAGCACAAAAAAATGTGTTTTTCCCGGTTTTCTGCGGACCGCGTATTATCTTCAAAGCTTGTTCGAACGCGTTATCATCAGTCTTCCCAGTGCATTGCTGCAATTAATGTCATGTATAATTTTTTTCTCTATGACAAATCTTCTTAGAATGGATCACCCTGTTCAAGGCCCTGTAACAGCGACCACTTCTTATGATGATATGTATATGCACGCATGCCCGAGTTGGCAAAAAGTGTTGTTTTATTAAGAATAAAAAAAAGAGAAATAAAGAGTGCATTGCGGCTTTTATAGTCGATCTAGGCAGATACTGCTATTGCCTTTCAATATGCGGTTCTGTTCGATTTGAAATGTTTATCCGTCAGTGTAGTTGGCTTCTTCCTGAGGCGAATATTAATAACCTATATCTTTTTAATTTTACACACTTTCAGGGTGCTTTAACAAAGCTTGGTATGATAGGAGAATACTCAACAGAGCTTTTTCATAGCCTTGGAAAACACAAGTATTTCGAAATCCTCACATTCCAATCTGCAAATATCACTCCGGAAAAGCTGAAGACTCTGCAAAATATTAAGGTGGGAATCATTTTACTGTCTCTGTCAGTGATTCTAGTTGGCATTTAAACAAAACTGTAACATGGGTTTATCGGCAAATCATAGATGTTGATAAAACTCGCCGCTCAAAATGTGGCCATCAACATTCCGTGCTTGGCGTACGCTGATCAACAAACCGTTTTCCAAATTTTGTCAAATATCAAATTGCTGCAAATTAACGGCAAATTCACATTTACGGCACATTTGTTAAAATCTGGGTGTCCTGTGTGCGATCTATTGAATTGATTGACGTCCTGTAAAATATTATATCTTCGGAAAATGATATCTTTTATTGCAAATATTTGGTGAACGGCCCTCATTATGAAGCCGCAATTTAATCTCGAAAAATTTTCAATCCCCCTATCAAGCATCTGAACACGCCACTGACAGAGTTCAAAAAATATTATTTCTGTTATGAATGTGTCATGGCACAGATGGGTCGTGCTTTCTTCTATAGAATAAGGTTTTGAATAAATTTTACTCATTGGAACCACTACGCTCATTTGTTAAATTGATGTTGCCCATTGTTACATATGAATTGGTATTTTTTACGATTCAATCCGAAAAACACTAACAAATTATCGTTTCTTACAGCTCAACAGTCTAATAATCCACGACGACCCAAACATGGATTCTGCAACTTATTATCAATTTCCTGAAACTCTAGATAAAACAAACGCGCGAGAATTTGCTGTGATCGACTGTGGAATGACGGACGAAAAACTACGTTCATTCAATAAATCTGCTGCAAAGAAAAATATTAAGGTTACATAGTTTTGTATATTAATTTCGTCTTTTTGATATAATTTGCTAATGATGTAACTATTCACATTTTCGGAAGATCTCTACCTTCTGAACATTATTGCTTTCACAATAAAGAATGAAAAAATCAGATTTATTCAATTTCGATCATTGAATGACTCTTTACGAAAAATCACGGGAAACGACAAAGTCGCACAGGGAGCTTCAGAATGTGAACTTCATGTATCACTTTCGAAAAAATCTAATTTAATTTTATGCCTTGTTTTAGATGGGATAAGGTATATATGAAATGTTTTTCTCAAAATAAATTTTAAATCTGTGATTACATAGCAAGAACTTTCACGTGCCGAAGTCACATCACCTTCTTTCACAATACATTTCCATGTTTTACTTTTTCATTGTCAGGTTCAATAAAATAAGAATTGCTCATTTCGTTAGCTATTTCTCATGAAAAAGGAACTCGATGTAGACAATTTTCGCCTTCTGCACGCCCTGTAGCGTCACGATTATAAAACACACCGGACAGTGCGATCAACTTAATTGTTTTACGTTCTTTATTTCCCTATATTTCCCTTATCTGAATTCGCTTAACAAAAGGTTCAAAGAAACTTTTAATAATAAGAGTCACCCAAAACTGTATAAGTTTTTGATGATTTTACTATTCACATTTTCGGAAGATCTCTTCATTCTGAATATTCTTGATTTCCCGATAAAGAATGGAAAAATCAACCCTATTTAATTTGGATCATTAATGACATTTGCCATAAATCACGGGAATTCTCGTCCAAAACCCCAACGTCACTACTATTGATCGAATTTTTTTTATCACAACTGGTCCAAACTATAACATTCTTCTTATATCAAAGCTCGATATATTGTACGTTGAAGATAAGACAATGAAACCAGAAGGATTTCGTGAACTTGCTAAAGTTGCATCGAATACAAAACCAGGAATAATGAGGTTTAACGACTGCAATCTAACAAGTGAAAAAGTCGATTCATTCGCACAAGGAGCTTCAGAATTTGAACTTCAGGTATAAAAATAAAGAATCGGCAAAAATATGCGGATTTATGACATGTAATTGTGTGACTTTAGTGCTGGTATATTAGTACCTTGTCACTTTCGAAAAAACTGATTTAATTTTATGACTGTTTTAGATAAGATAGGGTAAATATAAAAGGTTTATACTCAAAATAAATTTCAAATCTGTGATTACATAGCAAGAACTATCTGGTGCCGGATTTACATCACTTTCTTTCACAATATATTTTCCATTTGTCACCAGTTTTATATATTTCCACTTCTTTCAGGTGCAGTATAATAAGCTTTACCTATTTTGTTAACTATTTCTCATGAAGAAATGACTTATCGTACACATTTTTTGTCTTTTGCGCGCCCTATATCGTCACTATTGTAAACCGCAACGGCCGATGCGATCCAGTGAATCGATTGACGTTCTCTATATTAATATACTATAAAAATGACATTTTTCATTGCAATTTTTTTTGCTGGCGGCGCTGATTATGACGCCATAATTTAATCTCGAAACATTTTCAATCCCACCACCCTTATTAATACGCTACTGGCAGCGACCAAAAATATTATTTCTATTATGTATGTTGCCCTATTGTTACATATGAATTCGTATTTCTTTTTATAATTCACTCACATATTCTCGTTCATATCGTTCATATTATCTGCTGCAAACAAAAATAAAAAGGTGATGTAGTTTTGTATATTAATTTCGTCATTTTGATATAATTTGTCTATGATGTGAATATTCACATTTTCGGAAGTTTAATGAAGACTTAAAGTACACATTTTTGTCTTCTGCGCGCCCTATATCGTCACAATTGCAAACCGCAACGGACAGTGCAATCTTTTAAATTGATTGACGTTCTTTATATTAATATACCATGAAAATGCTATTTTTCGTTAACGGCGCTCTATATGACGTCATAATTTAATCTAGAAAATTTCCAATCCCCCGTTATATTAAAGATTTGAATACGTCACAGACAGCGACTACAAAATAATATTTCCATTATGCATGTGTACATTTTCCACTTTTTACAAGTTTTATTTGTTTCCAATTATTTCAGGTGCAGTATAATAAACATTGCTTATTTTGTGGGCTACTTCTCATGAAGTAATGTAAACAATCTTCGTCTTCAACCCGTCCTAGAGCGTCGCGATTGTTACTGCGATCCATTGAATTGATTGACGTTCTTTATATCACCATACCATGCGAATGCTATTTTTCAATGCAAATTTTTCGTTAACGGTGCTCATTATGAAGCCATAATTCAATCTCGAAAATTTTTTAATCTCGAAATATTGAATACGCCACTGACTGCAATCAAAGATAATATTTCTGTTAGGCACGTGTCGTGGCACAGATGGGTCGTGCTTTCTTCTATAGAATAAGGTTTTGATTAAATTTTACTCATTGGAACCACTACGCTCATTTTTCAAATTGATGTTGCCCATTGTTACATATGAATTGGTATTTGTTACGATTCAATCCGAACAACACTCACAAATTATCGTTTCTTACAGCTCAATGAACTACATATTCAAAATGACCCGAACATGGATTCTGCAACTTATTATCAATTTCCTGAAACTCTCGTTAAGACAAACGCCCGGAACTTTGCTGTGATCAACTGTGGAATGACGGATGAAAAACTACGTTCATTCAATGAATCTGCTGCAAAGAAAAATATTAAGGTTACATAGATTTGTATATTAATTTCGTCTTTTTGATATAATTTGCTAATGATGTAACTATTCACATTTTCGGGAGATCTCTACTTTCTGATCATTATTGCTTTTACAATAAAGAATGAAAAAATCAGATTTATTCAATTTCGATCATTGAATGACTTTGTACGAAAAATCACAGGAAACGATAAATACGCACAGGGAGCTTCAGAATGTGAACTTCATGTATCATTTTCGAAAAAACCTAACTTAATTTTATGCCTTGTTTTAGATGAGATTCGGTATATATAAAATGTTTTTATCAAAATAAATTTCAAATCAGTGATTACATAGCAAGAACTTTCTCTTGCCGAAGTCACATCACCTTCTTTCACAATACATTTCCATGTTTTACTTTTTCATTTTCAGGTTCAATAAAATAAGAATTGCTCATTTTGTTAACTATTTCTCATGAAAAAGGGACTCGATGTAGACAATTTTCGCCTTCTGCACGCCCTGTAGCGTCACGATTACAAACCACACCGGACAGTGCGATCCACTTAATTGTTTTACGTTCTTTATTTCCCTTTATCTGAATTCGCTTAAAGAAAGGTTCGAAGAAACTTTTAATTATAAGAGTCACCCAAAACTGTATAAGTTTTGGATGATTTAGCTATTCACATTTCCGGAAGATCTCTTCATTCTGAATATTCTTGATTTCTCGATAAAGAATGGAAAAATCAAACTTATTTAATTTGGATCATTAATGACATTTACTAAAAATCACGGAAATTCTCGTCCAAAACCATAACGTCACCACCATTGATCGATTTTTTTTACTTTCATCACAACTGGTCCCCATTGTAACATTCTTCTTATATCACAGCTCGATAGATTACACGTTGAAGATAAGACAATGAAACCAGAAGAATTTCGTGAACTTGCTAAAGTTGCATCAAATACAAAACCAGGAGCATTGATGTTTAAAAACTGCAATCTAACAAGTGATAAAGTTAATTCATTCGGACAAGGAGCCTCAGAATGTGAACTTCAGGTATAAAATTGGCAGAAATAAGCAGATTCATGACATGTAAATGTGTGATTTTAGTGCTGGTAGAATAGTACCGCGTGACATTAAAAAAATCTAATTTAATTTTATGCCCGCTCTTGAATAATTCAGATACGGTAAATATAAAATGTTTTACTAAAATAATATTTTTAAATTTGTGATTTCATACCAAGAACCTTCTCGTGCCGGATTCACATCACCTTCTTTCACAATACATTTTCCACTTTTTACAAGTTTTATTTGTTTCCAATTATTTCAGGGGCAGTATAATAAGCATTGCTTAATTTGTGGGCTACTTCTCATGAAGTAATGTGAACAATTTTGGTCTTCAGCTCTCCCTAGAGCGTCACGATTGTCACTGCGATCCATTGAATTGATTGACGTTCTTTATATCAATATACCATGCGAATGCTATTTTTCAATGCAAATTTTTCGTTAACGGTGCTCATTATGAAGCCATAATTCAATCTCGAAAAATTTTAATCTCGAAATATTGAATACGCCACTGACTGCGAGTAAAGATAATGTTTCTGTTATGCACGTGTCGTGGCACAGATGGGTCGTGCTTTCCTCTATAGAATAAGGTTTTGATTAAATTTTACTCATTGGAACCACTACGCTCATTTTTCAAATTGATGTTGCCCATTGTTACATATGAATTAGTATTTTTTACGATTCAATCCGAACAACACTCACAAATTATCGTTTCTTACAGCTCAATGGACTACATATTCAAAATGACCCGAACATGGATTCTGCAACTTATTATCAATTTCCTGAAACTCTAGATAAAACAAACGTGCGAGACTTCACTGTGATCAACTGTGGAATGACCGACGAAAAACTACGTTCATTCAATAAATCTGCTGCAAAGAAAAATATTAAGGTTACATAGTTTTGTATATTAATTTTGTCTTTTGATATAATTTGGTAATGATGTAACTATTCACATTTTCGAAAGATCTCTACCTTTTGAATATTATTGCTTTCACAATAAAGAATGAAAAAAATCAGATTTTATTTAATTTCGATCATTGGATGACTTTGTACGAAAAATCACGGGAAACGATAAAATCGCACAGGGAGCTTCAAAATGTGAACTTCATGTATCACTTTCGAAAAAACACAATTTAAATTAATGCCTTGTTTTAGATGAGATAAGGTATATATAAAATGTTTTTCTCAAAATAAAATTTCAAATCTGTGATTACATAGCAAGAACTTTCACGTGCCGAAGTCACATCACCTTCTTTCACAATACATTTCCATTTCTTACTTTTTCATTGTCAGGTTCAATAAAATAAGAATTGCTCATTTTGTTAGCTATTTCTCATGAAAAAGGGACTCGATGTAGACAATTTTCGCCTTCTGCACGCCCTGGAGCGTCACGATTATAAACCACACCGGACAGTGCGATCAACTTAATTGTTTTACGTTCTTTATTTCCCTTTTATCTGAATTCGCTTAAAGAAAGGTTCAAAGAAACTTTTAATAATAAGAGTCACACAGAACTGTATATAAGTTGTTGATGATTTAACTATTCACATTTTCGGAAAATCTCTTCTTTCTGAATATTCCTAATTTCCCGATAAAGAATTGAAAAATCAAACTTATTTAATTTGGATCATTAATGACATTTACGATAATTCACTGGAATTGTCGTCCAAAACCATAACGTCACCACCATTGATCGATTTTTTTTTACTTTCATCACAACTGGTCCCCACTGTAACATTCTTCTTATATTACAGCTCGATGTGTTCAACGTTAAAGATAAGACAATGAAACCAGAAGAATTTCGTGAACTTGCTAAAGTTGCATCAAATACAAAACCAGGAGCATTGAGGTTTAAAGACTGCAATCTAACAAGCGATAAAGTTAATTCATTCGGACAAGGAGCTTCAGAATGTGAACTTCAGGTATAAAAATAAAGAATCGGCAAAAATATGCGGATTTATGACATGTAAATGTGCGACTTTAGTGCTGGTATATTAGTACCTTTTCACTTTCGAAAAAAATGATTTTATTTTATGACTGTTTTAGATAAGATAGGGTAAATATAAAAGATTTTTTCTCAAAATAAATTTCAAATCTGTGATTACATAGCAAGAACTATCTGGTGCCGGATTCACTTCACCTTCTTTCACAATACATTTTACATTTTCACCAGTTTCATCTATTTCCACTTCCGTCAGGTGCAGTATAATAAGCATTGGTTATTTTGTTAGCTATTTCTCGTGAAAAATGACCTAATGTACACATTTTTTGTCTTCTGCGCACCCTATATCGTCACAATTGCAAACCGCAACGGACAGTGCGATCCATTGAATCGATTGACGTTCTTTATAATAATATACTATAACAATGACATTTTTCAATGCAAATTTTTTCGTTGGCAGCGCTCATTATGACGCCATAATTTAATCTCGAAACATTTTCAATCCCACCACCCTTATCAAGCATCTGAATACGCCACTGACAGCGATCAAAAATAATATTTCTGTTATGTACGTGTCATGCCACAGGTGGGTCGTGCTTTCTCCTATAGAATAAGGTTTTGAATAAATTTTACTCATTGGAACCACTACGCAAATTTTTTAAATTGATGTTGCCCATCGTTACATATGAATTGGTATTTTTTACGATTCAATCCGAACAACACTCACAAATTATCGTTTCTTACAGCTCAACAGTCTAATAATCCACGACGACCCAAACATGGATTCTGCAACTTATTATCAATTTCCTGAAACTCTTGAAAAAACAAACCCGCGAGTCTTTGCTGTGATCAACTGTGGAATTACGGACGAAAAACTACGTTCATTCAATAAATCTGCTGCAAAGAAAAATATTAAGGTTACATAGTTTTGTATATTAATTTCGTCTTTTTGATATAATTTGCTAATGATGTAACTATTCACATTTTCGGAAGATCTCTACCTTCTGCACATTGTTGCTTTCACAATAAAGAATGAAAAAATCTTATTTATTTAATTTCGATCATTGAATGACTTTGTACGAAAAATCACGGGAAACGATAAAGTCGCACAGGGAGCTTCAGAATGTGAACTTCATGTATCACTCTCGAAAAAACCTAATTTAATTTTATGCTTTGTTTTAGATGAGATAAGGTATATATAAAATGTTTTTCTCAAAGTAAATTTCAAATCTGTGATTACATAGCAAGAACTTTCTCGTGCCGAAGTCACATCACCTTCTTTCACAATACATTTCCATTTTTTACTTTTTCATTGTCAGGTCCATTAAAATAAGAATTGCTTATTTTATTAGCTATTTCTCATGAAAAAGGAACTCGATGTAGACAGTTTTCGCCTTCTGCGCGCCCTGTAGCGTCACGATTATAAACCACACCGGACAGTGCGATCAACTTAATTATTTTACGTTCTTTATTTCCCTTTTATCTGAATTCGCTTAAAGAAAGGTTCAAAGAAACTTTTAATAATAAGAGTCGCCCAAAGCTGTATATAAGTTTTTGATGATTTAGATATTCACATTTTCGGAAGATCTCATCATTCTGAATATTCTTGATTTCCCGATAAAGAATGGAAAAATCAAACTTATTTAATTTGGATCATTAATGACATTTACGATAAATCACGGGAATTGTCGCTCAAAACCACAACGTCACCACCATTGATCGATTTTTTTATTTTCATCACAACTGGTCCCAACTATAACATTCTTCTTGTATCACAGCTCGGTATTTTGCACGTTCAAGATAAGACAATGAAACCAGAAGGATTTCGCGAACTTGCTAAAGTTGCATCGAATACAAAACCAGGAACAATGATGTTTGACGACTGCAATCTAACAAGCGATAGAGTTAATTCATTCGCACAAGGAGCTTCAGAATGTGGACTTCAGGTATGAAAATAAAGAATCGGCCAAAATATGCGGATTTATGACATGTAATTGTGTGACTTTAGTGCTGGTATATTAGTACCTTGTCACTTTTGAAAAAATAGATTTTATTTTATGACTGTTTTAGATAAGGTAGGGTAAATATAAAAGATTTATACTCAAAATAAATTTCAAATCTGTGATTACATAGCAAGAACTATCTGGTGTCGGATTCACTTCACCTTCTTTCACAATACATTTTCTATTTTTCACCAGTTTTATATATTTCCACATCTTTCAGTTGCAGTATAATAAGCATTGGTTATTTTGTTAGCTATTTCTCGTGAAGAAATGACTTAATGTACACATTTTTTGTCTTCTGCGCGCTCTATATCGTCACAATTGCAAACCGCAACGGACAGAGCGATCCATTGAATCGATTGACGTTCTTTATAATATTATACTATAAAAATGACATTTTTCAAAGCAAATTTTTTCGTTGGCAGCGCTCATTATGACGCCATAATTTAATCTCGAAACATTTTCAATCCCACCACCCTCATCAAGCATGTGAATACGCCACTGACAGCACCAAAGATATTATTTCTGTTATGTATGTGTCATGCCACAGATGGATCGTGCTTTCTTCTATAGAATAAGGTTTTGATTAAATTTTACTCATTGGAACCACTACGCTCATTTTTTAAATTAATGTTGCCCATTGTTACAAATGAATTGGTATTTTTTACGATTCAATCCGAACAACGCTCAAAAATTATCGTTTCCTACAGCTCAATGAACTACAAATCCACGACGACCCAACCATGGATTCTGCAACTTATTATCAATTTCCTGAAATTCTAGATAAAATAAACGTGCGAAGCTTTGGTTTGGTCAACTGTGGAATGACGGACGAAAAACTACGTTCATTCAATAAATCTGCTGCAAAGAAAAATATTAAGGTTACATGGTTTTGTATATTAATTTCGTCTTTTTGATATAATTTGCTAATGCTGTAACTATTCACATTTTCGGAAGATCTCTACCTTCTGATCGTTATTGCTTTCACAATAAAAATGAAAAAATCTTATTTATTTAATTTCGATCATTGAATGACTTTGTACGAAAAATCACGGGAAACGATAAAGTCGCACAGGAAGCTTCAAAATGTGAACTTCATGTATCACTTTCCAAAAAAACATAATTTAATTTTATGCCTTGTTTTAGATGAGATAAGGTATATATAAAATGTTTTTCTCAAAATAAATTTCCAATCGTTGATTACATAGCAAGAACTTTCTCGTGCCGAAGTCACATCACCTTCTTTCACAATACATTTCTATTTTTTACTTTTTCATTGTCAGGTTCAATAAAATAAGAATTGCTCATTTCTTTAGCTGTTTCTCATGAAAAAGGGACTCGGTGTAGACAATTTACGCCCTTCTGCACGCCCTGTAGCGTCACGATTATAAACCACACCGGACAGTGCGATCCACTTATTTGTTTTACGTTCGTTATTTCCCTTTTATCTGAATTCGCTTAAAGAAAGGTTCAAAGAAACTTTTAATAATAAGAGTCACCCAAAACTGTATAAAAGTTGTTGATGATTTTACTATTCACATTTTCGGAAGATCTCTTCATTCTAAATATTCTTGATTTCCCGATAAAGAATGGAAAAATCAACCCTATTTAATTTGGATCAATAATGACATTTACCATAAATCACGGGAATTCTCGTCCAAAACCCAAACGTCACTACTATTGATCGAATTTTTTTTATCTCAACTTGTCCTAACTATAACATTCTTCTTATATCACAGCTCGATATTTTGCACGTTGAAGATAAGACAATGAAACCAGAAGGATTTCGTGAACTTGCTAAAGTTGCATCAAATACAAAACCAGGAAAAATGAGGTTTAGCGACTGCAATCTAATAAGCGATAAAGTTAATTCATTCGCACAAGGAGTTTCAGAATGTGAACTTCAGGTATAAAAATAAAGAATCGGCAAAAATATGCGGATTCATGACATGTAAATGTGCGACTTTAGTGGTGGTATATTAGTACCTTGTTACTTTTGTAAAAACTGATTTTATTTTATGACTGTTTTAGATAAGATAGGGTAAATATAAAAGATTTATACTCAAAATAAATTTCAAATCTGTGATTAGATAGCAAGAACTATCTGGTGTCGGATTTACTTCACTTTCTTTCACAATATATTTTCCATTTGTCACCAGTTTTATATATTTCCACTTCTTTCAGGTGCAGTATAATAAGCTTTGCTTATTTTTTTTTAACTATTTTTCATGAAGAAATGACTGAACGTACACATTTTTTGTCTCCTGCGCCCCCTATAGCGTCACGATTGTAAATCGCAACGGCCAATGCGATCCAGTGAATCGATTGACGTTTTTATAATAATATACTATAAAAATGACATTTTTCATCGCAATTTTTTTTGCTGGCGGCGCTGATTATGACGCCATAATTTATTCTCGAAACATTTTCAATCCCACCACCCTTATTATTACGCCACTGGCACCGACCATATATATTATTTCTATTATGTATGTTGCCCTATTGTTACATATGAATTCGTATTTTTTTTTTATTATTCACTCACATATTCTCGTTCATATCATTCAATTTTATCTGCTGCAAACAAAAATAAAAAGGTGATGTAGTTTTGTGTATTAATTTTGTCATTTTGATATAATTTGTTTATGATGTGAATATTCACATTTTCGGAAGTTTAATGAAGATTTAATGTACACATTTTTTGTCTTCTGTGCGCTCTATATCGTCACAATTGCAAACCGCATCGGACAGTGAGATCTTTTAAATTGATTGACGTTCTTTATATTAATATACCATGAAAATGCTATTTTTCGTTAACGGCGCTCTATATGACGTCATAATTTAATCTAGAAAATTTCCAATCCCCCGTTATATTAAAGATTTGAATACGCCACAGACAGCGACTACAAAATATTATTTCTATTATGCATGTGTACATTTTCCACTTTTTACAAGTTTTATTTGTTTCCAATTATTTCAGGTGCAGTATAAAAAGCATTGCTTATTTTGTGGGTTACTTCTCATGAAGTAATGTAAACAATCTTCGTCTTCAGCCCGCCCTAGAGCGTCACGATTGTCAGTGCGATCCATTGAATTGATTGACGTTCTTTATATCACTATACCATGCGAATGCTATTTTTCAATGCAAATTTTTCGTTAACGGTGCTCATTATGAAGCCATAATTCAATCTCGAAAAATTTTTGATCTCGAAATATTGAATCCCCCACTGACTGCGACAAAAGATATTATTTCTGTTATTCACATGTCATGCCACAGATGGGTCGTGCTTTCTTCTATAGAATAAGGTTTTTATTAAATTTTACTCATTGGAACCACTACCCTCATTTTTTTAATTGATGTTGCCCATTGTTACATATTAATTGGTATTTGTTACGATTCAATCCGAACAACACTCACAAATTATCATTTTTTACAGCTCAGTGGACTACAAATCGAAAACGACCCAAACATGGATTCTGCTACTTATTATCAATTTCCTGAAACTCTAGATAAAACAAACGCGCGAAACTTTTCTGTGATCAACTGTGGAATGACGGACGAAAAACTACGTTCATTCAATAAATCTGCTGCAAAAAAAAATATTAAGGTTACAT
Organism: Styela plicata; assembly: GCA_963675895.2. Taxonomy (NCBI): domain Eukaryota; kingdom Metazoa; phylum Chordata; class Ascidiacea; order Stolidobranchia; family Styelidae; genus Styela; species Styela plicata. Next base: position 25,794,798 of record OZ023138.1, read on the forward strand.
AGATTTGTATATTAATTTCGTCTTTTTGATATAATTTGCTAATGATGTAACTATTCACATTTTCGGAAGATCTCTACCTTCTGATCATTATTGCTTTCACAATAAAGAATGAAAAAATCAGATTTATTTAATTTCGATCATTGAATGACTTTGTACGAAAAATCACGGGAAACGATAAAGTCGCACAGGGAGCTTCAGATGTATCACTTTCAAAAAAACCCAATTTAATTTTATGCCTTGTTTTAGATAAGATAAGGTATATATAAAATGTTTTTCTCAAAATAAATTTCAAATCTGTGATTACATAGCAAGAACTATCTGGTGCCGGATTTACATTACCTTCTTTCACAATACATTTTCCATTTTTCACCAGTTTTATATATTTCCACTTCTTTCAGGTGCAGTATAATAAGCTTTTCTTGTTTTGTTAACTATTTCTCATGAAGAAATGACTTAATGTACACATTTTTTGTCTCCTGCGCGCCCTATCGCGTCACGATTGTAAACCCCAACGGACAGTGCGATCCCTTGAATTTATTGACGTTCTTTATAATAATATACTATAAAAATGACATTTTTCATTGCAAATTTTCTTCTATAGAATAAGGTTTTGATTAAATTTTACTCATTGGAACCACTACGCTCATTTTTTAAATTGATGTTGCCCATTGTTACAAATGAATTGGCATTTTTTACGATTCAATCCGAACAACCCTCACAAATTATCGTTTCTTACAGCTCAATATACTACAAATCGAAAACGACCCGAACATGGATTCTGCAACTTATTATCAATTTCCTGAAACTCTAGATAAAATAAACGTGCGAAGCTTTGGTTTGGTCAACTGTGGAATGACGGACGAAAAACTACGTTCATTCAATGAATCTGCTGCAATGAAAAATATTAAGGTTACATAGTTTTGTATATGAATTTCGTCTTTTTGATATAATTTGCTAATGATGTAACTATTCACATTTTCGGAAGATCTCTATCTTCTAAACATTATTGCTTTCACAATAAAGAATGAAAAAATCAGCTTTATTTAATTTCGATCATTGAATGACTTTGTTCGAAAAATCACGGGAAACGATAAAGTCGCACAGGGAGCTTCAGATGTATCACTTTCAAAAAAACATAATTTAATTTTATGCCTTGTTTTAGATGAGGTAAGGTATATATAAAATGTTTTTCTCAAAATAAATTTCCAATCGGTGATTACATAGCAAGAACTTTCTCGTGCCGAAGTCACATCACCTTCTTTCACATTACATTTCCATTTTTTACTTTTTCATTGTCAGGTTCAATAAAATAAGAATTGCTCATTTCGTTAGCTGTTTCTCATGAAAAAGGGACTCGATGTATCGATGTAGACAATTTACGCCTTCTGCACGCCCTGTAGCATCACGATTATAAACCACACCGGACAGTGCGATCCACTTAATTGTTTTACGTTCTTTATTTCCCTTTTTATCTGAATTCGCTTAAAGAAAGGTTCAAAGAAACTTTTAATAATAAGAGTCACCCGAAACTGTATAAAAGTTGTTGATGATTTTACTATTCACATTTTCGGAAGATCTCTTCATTCTAAATATTCTTGATTTCCCGATAAAGAATGGAAAAATCAACCCTATTTAATTTGGATCAATAATGACATTTACCATAAATCACGGGAATTCTCGTCCAAAACCCCAACGTCACTACTATTGATCGAATTTTTTTATCTCAACTTGTCCTAACTATAACATTCTTCTTATATCACAGCTCGATATGTTGCACGTTGAAGATAAGACAATGAAACCAGAAGGATTTCGTGAACTTGCTAAAGTTGCATCAAATACAAAACCAGGAAAAATGAGATTTAGCGACTGCAATCTAACAAGCGATAAAGTTAATTCATTCGCACAAGGAGCTTCAGAATGTGAACTTCAGGTATAAAAATAAAGAATCGGCAAAAATATGCGGATTTATGACATGTAAATGTGCGACTTTAGTGCTGGTATATTAGTACTGTGTCACTTTCAAAAAAATGATTTTATTTTATGACTGTTTTAGATAAGATAGGGTAAATATAAAAGATTTATACTCAAAATAAATTTCAAATCTGTGATTACATAGCAAGAACTATCTGGTGCCGGATTTACTTCACTTTCTTTCACAATATATTTTCCATTTGTCACCAGTTTTATATATTTCCACTTCTGTCAGGTGCAGTATAATAAGCTTTGCTTATTTTGTTAACTATTTTTCATGAAGAAATGACTGAACGTTCACATTTTTTGTCTCCTGCGCGCCCTATATCGTCACTATTGTAAACCGCAACGGCCAATGCGATCCAGTGAATCGATTGGCGTTTTTATAATAATATACTATAAAAATGACATTTTTCATCGAAATTTTTTTTGCTGGCGGCGCTGATTATGACGCCATAATTTAATCTCGAAACATTTTCAATCCCACCACCCTTATTAATACGCTACTGGCAGCAACAAAAAATATTATTTTTATTATGTATGTTGCCCTATTGTTACATATGAATTCGAATTTTTTTATTATTCACTCACATATTCTCGTTCATATCATTCAATTTTATCTGCTGCAAACAAAAATAAAAAGGTGATGTAGTTTTGTATATTAATTTCGTCATTTTGATATAATTTGTCTATGATGTGAATATTCACCTTTTCGGAAGTTTAATGAAGACTTAATGTACACATTTTTTGTCTTCTGCGCGCCCTATATCGTCACAATTGCAAACCGCAACGGACAGTGCAGTCTTTTAAATTGATTGACGTTCTTTATATTAATATACCATGAAAATGCTATTTTTCGTTAACGGCGCTCTATATGACGTCATAATTTAATCTAGAAAATTTCCAATCCCCCGTTATATTAAAGATTTGAATACGTCACAGACAGCGACTACAAAATAATAAATAATAAACTATTTCTGTTATGTATATGTACATTTTCAACTTTATACAAGTTTTATTTGTTTCGAATTATTTCAGGTGCAGTATAATAAACAATGCTTATTTTGTGGGCTACTTCTCATGAAGTAATGTAAACAATCTTCGTCTTCAGCCCGCCCTAGAGCGTCACGATTGTCAGTGCGATCCATTGAATTGATTGACGTTCTTTATATCACTATACCATGCGAATGCTATTTTTCAATGCAAATTTTTCGTTAACGGTGCTCATTATGAAGCCATAATTCAATCTCGAAAATTTTTTAATCTCGAAATATTGAATACGCCACTGACTGCGACAAAAGATATTATTCCTGTTATTCACATGTCATGCCACAGATGGGTCGGGCTTTCTTCTATAGAATAAGGTTTTTATTAAATTTTACTCATTGGAACCACTACCCTCATTTTTTAAATTGATGTTGCCCATTGTTACATATTAATTGGTATTTGTTACGATTCAACCCGAACAACACTCACAAATTATCGTTTCTTACAGCTCAGTGTACTACAAATCGAAAACGACCCAAACATGGATTCTGCAACTTATTATCAATTTCCTGAAACTCTAGATAAAACAAACGCTCGAAACTTTTCTGTGATCTACTGTGGAATGACGGACGAAAAACTACGTTCATTCAATAAATCTGCTGCAAAGAAAAATATGAAGGTTACATAGTTTTGTATATTAATTTCGTCTTTTTGATATATTTTGCTAATGATATAACTATTCACATATTCGGAAGATCTCTACCTTCTTAACATTATTGCTTTTACAATAAAGAATGAAAAAATCAGATTTATTCAATTTCGATCATTGAATGACTTTGTACGAAAAATCACGGGAAACGATAAAGTCGTACAGGGAGCTTCAGAATGTGAACTTCGTGTATCACTTTCGAAAAAACCTAATTTAATTTTATGCCTTGTTTTAGATGAGATTAGGTATATATAAAATGTTTTTCTCAAAATAAATTTGAAATCTGTGATTACATAGCAAGAACTTTCTCGTGCCGAAGTCACATCACCTTCTTTCACAATACATTTCCATTTTTTACTTTTTCATTGTCAGGTTCATTAAAATAAGAATTGCTCATTTCGTTTGGTATTTCTCATGAAAAAGGAACTCGATGTAGACAATTTTCGCCTTCTGCACGCCCTGTAGCGTCACGATTATAAACCACAGCGGACAGTGCGATCCACTTAATTGTTTTACGTTCTTTTTTTCCCCTCTCATCTGAATTCGCTTAAAGAAAGGTTCAAAGAAACTTCTAATAATAAGAGTCACCCAAAACTGTATATAAGTTGTTGATGATTTAACTATTCACATTTTCGGAAGATCTCTTTCTTCTGAATATTCTTGATTTCTCGATAAAGAATGGAAAAATCAAACTTATTTAATTTGGATCATTAATGACATTTACGATAAATCACGGGAATTCTCGTCCAAAACCACAATGTCACTACTATTGATCAAGTTTTTTTTATCACAACTGGTCCTAACTATAACATTCTTCTTTTATCACAGCTCGATGGGTTGCGCGTTAAAGTTAAGACAATGAAACCAGAAGGATTTCGTGAACTTGCTAAAGTTGCATCAAATACAAAACCAGGAACAATGGTGTTTATCGACTGCAATCTAACAAGTGATAAAGTTAATTCATTCGCACAAGGAGCTTCAGAATGTGAACTTCAGGTATAAAAATAAAGAATCGGCAAAAATATGCGGATTTATGACATGCAAATGTGTGACTTCAGTGCTGGTATGTTAGTACCGTGTCACTTTTGTAAAAACTGATTTAATTTGATGACTGTGTTAGAAAAGATAGGGTAAATATAATAGATTTATATTCAAAAAAATTTTTAAATCTGTGATAACATAGCAAGAACTATCTGGTGCCGGATTTACATCACCTTCTTTCACAATATATTTTCCATTTGTACCAGTTTTATATATTTCCACGTCTTTCAGGTGCAGTATAATAAGCTTTGTTTATTTTGTTAACTATTTTTCATGAAGAAATGACTTATCGTACACATTTTTTGTCTCCTGCGCGCCCTATAGCGTCACGACTGCAAACCGCAACGGACAGCGCGATCCAGTGAATCGATTGACGTTTTTATAATAATATACTATAAAAATGACATTTTTCATTGCAATTTTTTTTTGCTGGCGGCGCTGATTATGACGCCATAATTTAATTTCGAAACATTTTCAATCCCACCACCCTTATTAATACGCCACTGACAGTGACCAAAAACATTATTTCTATTATGTATGTTGCCCTATTGTTACGTATGAATTCGTATTTTTTTTATAATTCACTCACATTTTCTCGTTTATATCGTTCATATTATCTGCTGCAAACAAAAATAAAAAATTGATGTAGTTTTGTGTATTGATTTCGTAATTTCGATATAATTTGTTTATGATGTAAATATTCACATTTTCGAAAGTTTAATGAAGACTTAATGTACACATTTTTGTCTTCTGCGCGCCCTATATCGTCAAAATTGCAAACCGCAACGGACAGTGTGATCTTTTAAATTGATTGAAGTTCTTTATATTAATATATCATGAAAATGCTATTTTTCGTTAACGGCGCTCTATATGACGTCATAATTTAATCTAGGAAATTTCCAATCCCCCGTTATATTAAAGATTTGAATACGTCACAGACAGCGACTACAAAATATTATTTCTATTATGCATGTGTACATTTTCCACTTTTTACAAGTTTTATTTGTTTCCAATTATTTCAGGTGCAGTATAATAAACATTACTTATTTTGTGGGCTACTTCTCATGAAGTATGGTAACAGTCTTCGTCTTCAACCCGTCGTCCAAAACCACAACGTCACCACTATTGAACGATTTTTTTTATTTTCTTCACAACTGGTCCCAACTATATCATTCTTCTTATATCACAGCTCAATGTGTTGGCCGTTGAAGATGAGACAATGAAACCAGAAGGATTTCGTGAACTTGCTAAAGTTGCATCAAATACAAAACCAGAAACAATGCGGTTTAAAGACTGCAATCTAACAAGTGATAAAGTTAATTCATTCACACAAGGAGCTTCAGAATGTGAACTTCAGGTATAGAATTGGCAGAAATAAGCGGATTCATGACATGTAAATGTGTGATTTTAGTGCTGGTAGAATAGTACCGCGTCACTTTAGAAAAAACAAAATTAAATTTTATGCCCGGTTTTGAATAATTCAGATACGGTGAATATAAAATGTTTTACTAAAAAAATAATTTTCAAATTTGTGATTTCATACCAAGAACCTTCTCGTGCCGGATTCACATCACCTTTTTTCACAATACAATTTCCACTTTTTACAAGTTTTATTTGTTTCCAATTATTTCAGGTGAAGTATAATAAACATTGCCTATTTTGTGGGCTACTTCTCATGAAGTAATGTAAACAATTTTGGTCTTCAGCTCTCCCTGGAGCGTCACGATTGTCACTGCGATCCATTGAATTGATTGACGTTCTTTATATCACTATACCATGCGAATGCTATTTTTCAATGCAAATTTTACGTTAACGGTGCTCAGTATGAAGTCATAATTCAATCTCGAAAAATTTTTAATCTTGAAATATTGAATACGCCACTGACAGCGACAAAAGATATTATTTCTGTTATTTACATGTCATGCCACAGATGGGTCGTGCTTTCTTCTATCGAATAAGGTTTTGATTAAATTTTACTCATTGGAACCACTACGCTCATTTTTTGAATTGATGTCATGCCACAGATGGGTCGTGCTTTCTTGTATAGAATAAGGTTTTGATTAAATTTTACTCATTGGAACCACTACGCTCATTTTTAAAATTGATGTTGCCCATTATTACATATTAATTGGTATTTTTTACGATTCAACCCGAACAACACTCACAAATTATCGTTTCTTACAGCTCAGTGTACTACAAATCGAAAACGACCCAAACATGGATTCTGCAACTTATTATCAATTTCCTGAAACTCTAAATAAAACAAACGTGCAAGCCTTTGCTGTGACCAACTGTGGAATGACGGACGAAAAACTACGTTCATTCAATAAATCTGCTACAAAGAAAAATATTAAGGTTACATAGTTTTGTATATTAATTTCGACTTTTTGATATAATTTGCTAATGATGTAACTATTCACATTTTCGGAAGATCTCTACCTTCTAAACATTATTGCTTTCACAATAAAGAATGAAAAAATCATATTTATTTAAGTTCGTTCATTGAATGACTCTGTACGAAAAATCACAGGAAACGATAAATTCGCACAGGGAGGTTCAAAATGTGAACTTCATGTATAACTTTCGAAAAAACCTAATTTAATTTTATGCCTTGTTTTAGATGAAATAAGTTATATATAAAAGGTTTATACTCAAAATAAATTTCAAATCTGTGATTACATAGCAAGAACTTTCTCGTGCCGAAGTCACATCACCTTCTTCCACAATACATTTCCATTTTTTACTTTTTCATTGTCAGGTTCAATAAAATTAGAATTGCTTCATTTGTTAACTATTTCTCATGAAAAAGGGACTTGATGTAGACAATTTTCGCTTTCTGCACGCTCTGTAGCGTCACGATTATAAACAACACCGGACAGTGCGACCAACTTAATTGTTTTACGTTCTTTATTTCCCTTTTATCTGAATTCGCTTGAAGAAAGGTTCAAAGAAACTTCTAATGATAAGAGTCACACAGAACTGTATAAAAGTTGTTGATGATATAACTATTCACATTTTCGGAAGATCTCTTCATTCTGAATATTCTTGATTTCCCGATAAAGTATGGAAAAATCAAACTTATTTAATTTGGATCATTGATGACATTTACGATAAATCACGGGAATTGTCGTCCAAAACCACAACGTCACCACTATTGAACGATTTTTTTTATTTTCTTCACAACTGGTCCCAACTATATCATTCTTCTTATATCACAGCTCAATGTGTTGGCCGTTGAAGATGAGACAATGAAACCAGAAGGATTTCGTGAACTTGCTAAAGTTGCATCAAATACAAAACCAGAAACAATGTGGTTTATCGACTGCAATCTAACAAGTGATAAAGTTAATTCATTCACACAAGGAGCTTCAGAATGTGAACTTCAGGTATAGAATTGGCAGAAATAAGCGGATTCATGACATGTAAATGTGTGATTTTAGTGCTGGTAGAATAGTACCGCGTCACTTTAGAAAAAACAAAATTAAATTTTATGCCCGGTTTTGAATAATTCAGATACGGTGAATATAAAATGTTTTACTAAAAAAATAATTTTCAAATTTGTGATTTCATACCAAGAACCTTCTCGTGCCGGATTCACATCACCTTTTTTCACAATACAATTTCCACTTTTTACAAGTTTTATTTGTTTCCAATTATTTCAGGTGCAATATAATAAACATTGCCTATTTTGTGGGCTACTTCCCATGAAGTAATATAAACAATTTTGGTCTTCAGCTCTCCCTGGAGCGTCACGATTGTCACTGCGATCCATTGAATTGATTGACGTTCTTTATATCACTATACCATGCGAATGCTATTTTTCAATGCAAATTTTTCGTTAACGGTGCTCAGTATGAAGTCATAATTCAATCTCGAAAAATTTTTAATCTTGAAATATTGAATACGCCACTGACAGCGACAAAAGATATTATTTCTGTTATTTACATGTCATGCCACAGATGGGTCGTGCTTTCTTCTATCGAATAAGGTTTTGATTAAATTTTACTCATTGGAACCACTACGCTCATTTTTTGAATTGATGTCATGCCACAGATGGGTCGTGCTTTCTTCTATAGAATAAGGTTTTGATTAAATTTTACTCATTGGAACCACTACGCTCATTTTTAAAATTGATGTTGCCCATTGTTACATATTAATTGGTATTTTTTACGATTCAACCCGAACAACACTCACAAATTATCGTTTCTTACAGCTCAGTGTACTACAAATCGAAAACGACCCAAACATGGATTCTGCAACTTATTATCAATTTCCTGAAACTCTAAATAAAACAAACGTGCAAGCCTTTGCTGTGATCAACTGTGGAATGACGGACGAAAAACTACGTTCATTCAATAAATCTGCTACAAAGAAAAATATTAAGGTTACATAGTTTTGTATATTAATTTCGACTTTTTGATATAATTTGCTAATGATGTAACTATTCACATTTTTGGAAGATCTCTACCTTCTAAACATTATTGCTTTCACAATAAAGAATGAAAAAATCATATTTATTTAACTTCGTTCATTGAATGACTCTGTACGAAAAATCACGGGAAACGATAAATTCGCACAGGGAGGTTCAAAATGTGAACTTCATGTATAACTTTCGAAAAAACCTAATTTAATTTTATGCCTTGTTTTAGATGAAATAAGTTATATATAAAAGGTTTATACTCAAAATAAATTTCAAATCTGTGATTACATAGCAAGAACTTTCTCGTGCCGAAGTCACATCACCTTCTTCCACAATACATTTCCATTTTTTACTTTTTCATTGTCAGGTTCAATAAAATTAGAATTGCTTCATTTGTTAGCTATTCCTTATGAAAAAGGTACTCGATGTAGGCAATTTTCGCCTTCTGCACGCTCTGTAGCGTCACGATTATAAACCACACCGGACAGTGCGATCCACTTAATTGTTTTACGTTCTTTATTTCCCTTTTATCTGAATTCGCTTGAAGAAAGGTTCAAAGAAACTTTTAATGATAAGAGTCACACAGAACTGTATAAAAGTTGTTGATGATATAACTATTCACATTTTCGGAAGATCTCTTCATTCTGAATATTCTTGATTTCCCGATAAAGTATGGAAAAATCAAACTTATTTAATTTGGATCATTAATGACATTTACGATAAATCACGGGAATTGTCGTCCAAAACCACAACGTCACCACTATTGAACGATTTTTTTTGTTTTCTTCACAACTGGTCCCAACTATATCATTCTTCTTATATCACAGCTCAATGTGTTGGGCGTTGAAGATGAGACAATGAAACCAGAAGGATTTCGTGAACTTGCTAAAGTTGCATCAAATACAAAACCAGAAACAATGCGGTTTAACGACTGCAATCTAACAAGTGATAAAGTTAATTCATTCACACAAGGAGCTTCAGAATGTGAACTTCAGGTATAGAATTGGCAGAAATAAGCGGATTCATGACATGTAAATGTGTGATTTTAGTGCTGGTAGAATAGTACCGCGTCACTTTAGAAAAAACAAAATTAAATTTTATGCTCGGTTTAATGTTTTACTAAAAAAATAATTTTCAAATTTGTGATTTCATACCAAGAACCTTCTCGTGCCGGATTCACATCACCTTTTTTCACAATACATTTTCCACTTTTTACAAGTTTTATTTGTTTCCAATTATTTCAGGTGAAGTATAATAAACATTGCCTATTTTGTGGGCTACTTCCCATGAAGTAATGTAAACAATTTTGGTCTTCAGCTCTCCCTGGAGCGTCACGATTGTCACTGCGATCCATTGAATTGATTGACGTTCTTTGTATCACTATACCATGCGAATGCTATTTTTCAATGCAAATTTTACGTTAACGGTGCTCAATATGAAGTCATAATTCAATCTCGAAAAATTTTTAATCTTGAAATATTGAATACGCCACCGAATGCAACCAAAGATATTATTTTTGTTATGCAAGTGTCATGGCACAGATGGGTCGTGCTTTCTTCCATAGAATAAGGTTTTGATTAAATTTTACTCATTGGAACCACTACGCTCATTTTTTAAATTGATGTTGCCCATTGTTACATATGAATTGGTATTTTTTACGATCCAATCCGAACAACACTCACAAATTATCGTTTCTTACAGCTCAACAGACTACAAATCCAAAACGACCCAAACATGGATTCTGCAACTTATTATCAATTTCCTGAAACTCTAGATAAAACAAACGCGCGAGACTTTGCTGTGGCCAACTGTGGAATGACGGACGAAAATCTACGCTCATTAAATAAATCTGCTGTAAAGAAAAATATTAAGGTTACATAGTTTTGTATATTAATTTCGTCTTTTTGATATATTTTGCTAATTATATAACTATTCACATATTCGGAAGATCTCTACCTTCTTAACAATATTGCTTTTACAATGAAGAATGAAAAAATCACATTTATTTAATTTCAATCATTGAATGACTTTGTACGAAAAATCACGGGAAACGATAAAGTCGCACAGAGAGCTTCAGAATGTGAACTTCGTGTATCACTTTCGAAAAAAACTAATTTAATTTTATGCCTTGTTTTAGATGAGATAAGGTATATATAAATTGTTTTTCTCAAAATAAATTTCAAATCTGTGATTACATAGCAAGAACGTTCTCGTGCCGAAGTCACATCACCTTCTTTCACAATACATTTCCATTTTTTACTTTTACATTGTCAGGTTCAATAAAATAAGAATTGCTCATTGTGTTAGCTATTTTTCATGAAAAAGGAACTCGTTGTAGACAATTTTTGCCTTCTGCACGCCCTGTAGCGTCACGATTATAAACCACACCGGACAGTGCGATCCACTTAATTGTTTTACGTTCTTTATTTCCCTTTTATCTGAATTCGCTTAAAGAAAGGTTCAAAGAAACTTTTAATAATAAGAGTCACCTAAAACTGTATATAAGTTTTTGATGATTTAACTATTCACATTTTCGGAAGATCGCTTTCTTCTGAATATTCTTGATTTCCCGATAAAGAATGGAAAAATCAAACTTATTTAATTCGGATCGTTAATGCCATTTAATATAAATCACGGGAATTCTCGTCCAAAACCACAATGTCACTACTATTGATCGAGTTTTTTTTTTATCACAACTGGTTCTAACTATAACATTCTTCTTATATCACAGCTCGATGGGTTGCGCGTTAAAGATAAGACAATGAAACCAGAAGGATTTCGTGAACTTGCTAAAGTTGCATCAAATACAAAACCAGGAACAATGGTGTTTATCGACTGCAATCTAACAAGTGATAAAGTTAATTCATTCGCACAAGGAGCTTCAGAATGCGAACTTCAGGTATAAAAATAAAGAATCGGCAAAAATATGCGGATTTATGACATGTAACTGTGTGACTTTAGTGCTGGTATATTAGTACCGTGTCACTTTTGTAAAAACTGATTTAATTTTATGACTGTTTTAGAAAAGATAGGGTAAATATAAAAGATTTATATTAAAAAAAAAATTTTAAATCTGTGATTACATAGCAAGAACTATCGGGTGCCGGATTTACATCACTTTCTTTCACAATATATTTTCCATTTGTCACCAGTTTTATATATTTCCACTTCTTTCAGGTGCAGTATAATAAGCTTTGTTTATTTTGTTAACTATTTTTCATGAAGAAATGACTTATCGTACACATTTTTTGTCTCCTGCGCGCCCTATAGCGTCACGATTGCAAACCGCAACGGACAGTGCGATCCAGTGAATCGATTGACGTTTTTATAATAATATACTATAAAAATGACATTTTTCATTGCAATTTTTTTGCTGGCGGCGCTGATTATGACGCCATAATTTAATTTCGAAACATTTTCAATCCCACCACCCTTATTAATACGCCACTGACAGTGACCAAAAATATTATTTCTATTATGTATGTTGCCCTATTGTTACGTATGAATTCGTATTTTTTTATAATTCACTCACATTTTCTCGTTTATATCGTTCATATTATCTGCTGCAAACAAAAATAAAAAATTGATGTAGTTTTGTGTATTGATTTCGTAATTTTGATATAACTTGTTTATGATGTAAATATTCACATTTTCGAAAGTTTAATGAAGACTTAATGTACGCATTTTTGTCTTCTGCGCGCCCTATATCGTCACAATTGCAAACCGCAACGGACAGTGTGATCTTTTGAATTGATTGAAGTTCTTTATATTAATATATCATGAAAATGCTATTTTTCGTTAACGGCGCTCTATATGACGTCATAATTCAATCTAGGAAATTTCCAATCCCCCGTTATATTAAAGATTTGAATACGTCACAGACAGCGACTACAAAATATTATTTCTATTATGCATGTGTACATTTTCCACTTTTTACAAGTTTTATTTGTTTCCAATTATTTCAGGTGAAGTATAATAAACATTGCTTATTTTGTGGGCTACTTCTCATGAAGCAATGTAAACAATCTTCGTCTTCAACCCGCACTTGAGCGTCACGATTGTCAGTGCGATCCATTGAATTGATTGACGTTCTTTATATCACTGTACCATGCGAATGCTATTTTTCAATGCAAATTTTTCGTTAACGGTGCTCATTATGAAGCCATAATTCAATCACGAAAAATTTTTAATCTCGAAATATTGAATACGACACTGACAGCGACAAAAGATATTATTTCTGTTGTTCACATGTCATGCCACAGATGGGTCGTGCTTTCTTCTATAGAATAAGGTTTTGATTAAATTTTACTCATTGGAACCACTACGCTCGTTTTTTAAATTGATGTTGCCCATTATTACATATTAATTGGTATTTTTTACGATTCAACCCGAACAACACTCACAAATTATCGTTTCTTACAGCTCAGTGTACTACAAATCGAAAACGACCCAAACATGGATTCTGCAACTTATTATCAATTTCCTGAAACTCTAGATGAAACAAACGTGCAAGTCTTTGCTGTGATCAACTGTGGAATGACGGACGAAAAACTACGTTCATTCAATAAATCTGCTGCAAAGAAAAATATTAAGGTTACATAGTTTTGTATATTAATTTCGACTTTTTGATATAATTTGCTAATGATGTAACTATTCACATTTTTGAAAGAGATCTACTTTCTAAACATTATTGCTTTCACAATAAAGAATGAAAAAATCATATTTATTTAATTTCGTTCATTGAATGACTCTGTACGAAAAATCACGGGAAACGATAAAGTCGCACAGGGAGCTTCAGAATGTGAACTTCATGTATCACTTTCGAAAAAACCTAATTTAATTTTATGCCTTGTTTTAGATGAAATAAGTTATAAATAAAAGGTTTATACTCAAAATAAATTTCAAATCTGTGATTACATAGCAAGAACTTTCTCGTGCCGAAGTCACATCACCTTCTTCCACAATACATTTCCATTTTTTACTTTTTCATTGTCAGGTTCAATAAAATTAGAATTGCTTCATTTGTTAGCTATTCCTTATGAAAAAGGTACTCGATGTAGGCAATTTTCGCCTTCTGCACGCTCTGTAGCGTCACGATTATAAACCACACCGGACAGTGCGATCCACTTAATTGTTTTACGTTCTTTATTTCCCTTTTATCTGAATTCGCTTGAAGAAAGGTTCAAAGAAACTTTTAATGATAAGAGTCACACAGAACTGTATAAAAGTTGTTGATGATATAACTATTCACATTTTCGGAAGATCTCTTCATTCTGAATATTCTTGATTTCCCGATAAAGTATGGAAAAATCAAACTTATTTAATTTGGATCATTAATGACATTTACCATAAATCACGGGAATTCTCGTCCAAAACCACAACGTCACCACTATTGATCGATTTTTTTTATTTTCAGCACAACTGGTCCCCACTATAACATTCTTCTTATATTACAGCTCGATATGTTGCACGTTGAAGATAAGACAATGAAACCAGAAGGATTTCGTGAACTTGCTAAAGTTGCATCAAATACAGAACCAGGAACAATGGTGTTTATCGACTGCAATCTAACAAGTGATAAAATCAATTCATTCGCACAAGGAGCTTCAGAATGTGGACTTCAGGTATAAAAATGAAGAATCGGCAAAAATATGCGGATTTATGACATGTAAATGTGCGACTTTAGTGCTGGCATGTTAGTACCTTGTCACTTTCGAATAAACTGATTTAATTTTATGACTGTTTTAGATAAGATAGGGTAAATATAAAAGGTTTATACTCAAAATAAATTTCAAATCTGTGATTACATAGCAAGAACTATCTGGTGTCGGATTCACTTCACCTTCTTTCACAATACATTTTTCACCAGTTTTATATATTTCCACTTCCTTCAGGTGCAGTATAGTAAGCATTGGGTATTTTGTTAGCTATTTCTCGTGAAGAAATGACTTAATGTACACATTTTTTGTCTTCTTCGCGCTCTATGTCGTCACAATTGCAAACCGCAACGAACAGTGCGATCCATCGATCGATATTATACTATAAAAATGACATTTTTCAAAGCAAATTTTTTCGTTGGCAGCGCTCATTATGACGCCATAATTTAATCTCGAAACATTTTCAATCCCACCACCCTCATCAAGCATGAGTTATATGAATTCGTATTTTTTTTATAATTCACTCAAATATTCTCGTTCATATTATCTGATGCAAACAAAAAGGTGACGTAGTTTTGTATATTAATTTCGTCATTTTGATATAATTTGTTTATGATGTAAATATTCACATTTTCGGGAGATTAATGAAGACTCAATGTACACATTTTTTATCTTCTGCGCGCCCTATATCGTCACAATTGCAAACCGCAACGGACAGTGCGATCTTTTAAATGGATTGACGTTCTTTATATTAATACACCATGAAAATGCTATTTTTCGTTAACGACGCTCAATATGGTGTCATAATTTAATCTAGAAAATTTCCAATCCCCCGTCATATTAAAGATTTGAATATTTAATATATGTTTAGCAAGGATGGATAATATAAGCATGATTTAACCCAACGTGAATTTAATATTTAACAGTACGTATAATTTTCCACTCATTTTTGCAGATAGCAGTAATACGTTTTCACCAAGAAGGATTTAAACCGTCTGAAGAGATCATTCAAAGTACATGTCGGCTACTGGGGTTTGTCACACACTGTCTTTATCTTCAATCTTGGATTATTGATTACCCGAGTAATCAACAGCTGCAGGATGCTTTAAACTCTTCATCTAACAAGGTGATGTTTTGTAGCTATTTAGAAATATCACTTTTATATTCAATATTCAATTGATTCAGATATATTTCCGATTTAAATGGTCCGAATGCCCGTTTCTGTGATTCTGATCGAATTTGACTTTGAATCATTGATTAGAAATTTTATTTTTTCATGCATGAGACAGCGCGTCCCTAATCGATATCAACGAATTGTGTGTACAGATTTCGAGATTTACGCATATTTCAAATATTTTTTCCAATAATATTGAAAAAAATTGCTCATTTGTTTAATCTCCCTATTAATTCATGAATCTGACAACGATATGTTGCTGAACTAACCACACGAACAATTTGGAAACGGCAGAATGTCAGCTATTCGAGCACCTGAAGAAAATCGTGAGCATCGGAAGAAAATGTAACAAATACGCAATATTTTGTGATTAAACTTCTTTCAAGTTGATTAAAAAGTATATTTTTGAGTGTCTGGAAGGGCTGTGGGCGCAATGGCCTAGGGATTGAATGTTTTTGCATCGCAGGTGGATATCTCGGTTTCGAGTCTCAACGAGTCCGGCTCGTTAAACCATGCCTTCCACTCAACCCAGTGTGTAATAACTCGGGTAGGTTGAGCCGAGCAGGAAAATATATATCAGCTAACCAAAAATCAAAGAGCAAAATTGAATAGTAACAAATATTTCTTGTATGTTCGAACACGTCTTTAATAACAAAACAGTTTGACGGAAGATCGATTTGTAACTACTAGTTATCTTCCATCTTATCACTTATCTTTTAATTGTTATTTCTATTTGTATTCTAGTGCGGGGTTGTTCATCTGACCAATTCCTGTCTACTGAAGGGGATGGATCCAACTAATCAGTAAGTGATCTTGCAATATTACGTCAAAAAGCACGTATTGGAGCGATGTCCCAGTAATTATCATGTTGGAACCGTAGGTTCGAGTCCCGGCAAATGCCACTCGTTAATCCATGTCAACCACTCAACCCAGGTTGTAATAGTACAACCCAGATTGGCCGCTTATACATAGCTTTGGTCAGGGTGATCCATTTCATTGCTTACACTGAATTTGGAAAATATGACATGACCATAAGGAGAATATGTGGCGTTCATGCCATTTACTCTATGCTCTGACTGGCCCGAACAGCGCATTACGTGATGTCTGCTCCCAAAGATACCCCAAGCGCGGTCCATGCTTGTTTCATACTTGACAAGATAAAAATCTTCAGGTCTTGCGAGGGTGACATGAATGTCGACCGGAGACGAGTTAAAATTTTGCATATTCAGACTCAAAATATCTGCCTCTGGCTAATTTTCGAACGAGAAAGCAAAAAATTCGCTTTTCTCTCATAGAATCTAGAATTGACGTCCGATTTTTGTTCAAGGTTTGAGACTTAAGGCCACTACTGCCTCCACAATTCTCGGCTAATGTTTTGTATTCTCGACGTTTTGCCACATAAGCGGTGCCGTCGATATGCTTTTCTTTCAAGCTTGCATAAAGTGAAAAATATTCATAGTTCACTATTGTCCCTGCTGATGGGTACAATTCAAAATATGAAAAATCTAATGAGCTTAACTATTTTGTACGTACGAATAATAAAATTTATATTTTTTTTTACAGATGATGAGCCTGCGACCAATGGATTTCGCTCCTGTCCCTGGTTCTTTTCAGACACTGTTTTCGGCCTTGTTATGAGAAGACTTATGTAAAAAGAGAATTGTCTGTTTAAATTGTCCAAACACATATTTTCAGCGCAATTCTCCACTCCAAGCAAGTTTGGAAGTTGCAAACGAAAGTAACCTGAGTGGTAAAGAACAGGGTATACGAATCGCACGAAATGATGTACCTGCCTGTACTCTTAAGCGGAAAACATTCCAGAAGTGTTGTTGAGCATCTGCCCTGAACGATGGCAAAACCCCTCTTATGTCATACCGGAGAAAATTAAAAAAAACAAAATCATCAATACGGCTGTGTAACAGTCGCAAGATGGTTTAGAAACTTTTCGAATACCCGAAGCTAGAATAAAATTAAAATTCTTGGTCTATGTTATAACATATCTATGTAACCTTTGTTATCCCGCTATAGCTTATGAAATAAAATTTATTCAATAAAGAAGTCGGTCCATTTATCCAGGCATTTCTTTTGGGAAAATTGAGAATTCGTCTTAAATATAGAAAGTTCAATACCAAGTCTATGGGTTAATTTTATACTTGATACGCAATGGATTATCTGTTTTTTAGCTTTAGAAGACTTTTAAGTTCGTCCCAAAAAGACACGTTTGAGGAGAACCTCTGAAACTGACCAGTTAACGTGTTTTTTATTGCGATAATATTTTGCGTGATTTTTTTTTTAAATCTGACTAGTAGCTGATCAGTAATAGCTAGATTGTTGATTGCTTAATAGATTGAAAGGCGGAGTGCGATACATGAACTCAACTAACCTAACGAATGGGAAAAATTAAACTATCGATTCAAAACTTAATGCATAAAATGTGTTTCAATCTTTCTCAGCTGATCTCTTTTTAAACCGTGGCTAAGCCCATCTTTGGAGTGGCAGGTTACGTCGATTGGTCCTCACTGTCGCTACAGACTTAAAGTTACAGCGCTTTGCCACAGGGATCGTCCCGTAACATGCATTTCACCGATTATGAACGCTTGGATACGAACGCGCGAGGTGGCGACGCGTGCCGTGGAGGTGCTATCACCGACAGACCGAGTTCCGTTGTGACTTCATGATTTGACCGGGTATTGGGACTTTTTGATCAGTAGGAATGTTGACCTTTTTGTAATTAGCAATTTTAAAACCTGAATCCTAATTGGCAAGCATAGACAGGATTCCTGCGTTGGGTTATTTATGATAAAAGGTATATTTGAGAATGTAGCCAGTAGCCGGCGATTTTCCAAAACCAGTAGCCGGCGATGTGTCATTAACATAAAACTGATTCAAGTACAATATGTACAGTAGTAAACTGCCAGAACAGAAACGCCTGGGTACGTAGGCAATTTGCTTCTTCGATTCTTGCTAATACTCCTTCTGATTAGAAATTGTGTATTGTTAAGGGCTACCATCCACCGCATTTATTTTACTAACCCTTGCAGTAGATGTTTGTCGTAGCCCATACCTGGCTGTTTGTTTGGTCTTTTTAGCCGCTTCTTTAGACCTTGCTATTACCACTATAAACCTACACTCAGCAAAGAAAATGAGGGAAAACTAAAACCGCGATCAAGAATGGGATTTGATTGAGGTGCAGCTGTACCACTTCATCCCACTTCATCAAAGTTTTCTGAATGACATGCATAAGCTGACACCGAAAACGCATTAGTGAAAATAAAAATGAAATATTTAACTTCTGTTCCTTTTTCTATTTGGCACTGACACGTAAATATGTCCGTAGAATCTCCTGCAGTTCACTCAAGCTTCTTTTTGAGGGTCTGCTTTCGATATTTTTCCAAATTTTTCATAGGTTTGGAATTCCCCTGATAAATCCCGATTCTCTCAGTGATATTCTTTTGCTATTTTCACATCCTTTCATCAATACTGATTCAATATTCTTTCTTCTTATTGAATGAAACACACTGCGACCCGTAGAAAATTACTTAGATTTACAGCCCACCTCTCTTTCCCTCTTTTAATTTTCATGGAATACGCCGCGCTACCGAACGAAATTGATCACCTTTATACCTATAGTCCTATGTGTCGCCTCGCCATCACACAAACAGGAAAGGGTTGCCAAATTTGTGCTTTGGGTTATTTTGCTTTGGCATTACTCAGAAAAAATTAGGGATACCATGGTAATTTGGCGTAAATTGAGGAAACCTTAAATTTCGGGATAATTTCAAAGTATTTCCACAGAAGTATGCTAAATATCCGCATCTAGAAACACTCTTTATATCAGGCGTTAAATATTACCCTGAGTGTTAAATTTAAATCTCTTGCTCCTTCCGAAAGCCAACCAACGAAATGTCTAAAGTGACGTAACAATGGGTGCTTACTATCTCGGAAAGATTTTACAGTAATATCGTATTGTCAATACATCATTTTTACTATTTTTTTACTATTACCTTTTTACTATTGGAGCCGCAAATTAAGCCAGAAACTGTCCGTATAAAGTAGATGTAAAAGGGTATAACAGAGTGCTGGAAATCGATATGAGACCTATTGCATTAGGTATGGAAAAGGGAAACGTTCAAGGTATGAATAAACTGCTGGCAATATCAGTGGACACCATTTCTATGTGAGGTAAATTGAAATGACTTAGCTTTTACGACAGCGGTCTGTGGTCAAACTCGAATTGTTATTTTCCCGTTGCCCATCTAACTTCGGCAGGATCATTTTGGAAAATAGTAATTTGAAATAAAAAGAGATTCAAACTAAAACCAATTAGAACCGCGCAATATTAGATGTTCCTGGTTGCCCAACCCGCTCAGAAATTCTAATTTTTTCAAGTATAAGTCACTGATCGACCGCGCTTCGGCGGCGCGATCCATTAGTGACTCGTGCTCGACAAGTCAAGTTTGATGTGAAGATTTCTGATCTGGAAAATCGCGATTTTTGCATTTGTTTATTAAAAACAACCCGGAAGCAGAACATAGTTTACAATAGATTGATATGCATTACTCAAATACACGGCTACAGAATTAATTGTTTATTCAAATTAAGATTTACCGATGTCATAGATCAGGACGAACCATTTTCTTAAATAGCTGAAATAATGACATTCAAAAAAACGCCTGTTACCGATAACATTTCTCCTTTAGTACACTTGTTGCGACTGCCTATATAGCGCCATCTCTTGACTTGAGTATTTTTGTATTACTGGGAACTAAGGTTTTTTGTCATCATTCTTCACCTGACTTCATTCAGTACTTCGGATGAGCCCAGCTCGGTGGCTCAGTCGTTTAAACGCGATCGTATTGTTCAGAAG
This sequence comes from Styela plicata, assembly GCA_963675895.2. Lineage (NCBI taxonomy): Eukaryota > Metazoa > Chordata > Ascidiacea > Stolidobranchia > Styelidae > Styela > Styela plicata. Next base: position 25,815,624 of record OZ023138.1, read on the forward strand.
GCTGATGGTTCGATGCTTGACCGTTTCACCACCGAGCGTGCCCGTTAGCGGATAGCTGTAACATGGAATAGACACACATTCACTACAAAGGTCCGTGCCAAGCGGGAGGTTCACGGACAGGCCAATCATAAAAAAGTACTTCGGATGAGCCCGGCTTGGTGGCTCATTCGGTTAAGCGCAATCGTATTGTACGATGCAAAGGTCCGTGCTTAACGGTTGTGTGGCCATTGCGAAAAATTCGTAAAAACTAAAAAAAGTACTTCGAATTGCTCAGTCGGTTAAGCTTAAACATATTTTTCGCGTGTCCTTCAGCAAGGCAGCGGGCAGCTTTAACATAAATCAAATACAATGTCACCGTGGAGTGCCTAACGGGAGTTCGGTATGAGCCCGCCTGTAGAGTCACGAACAGGTCATGGCGAATAATTCGAAAAACCCTAACAAAAGTACTTCAGGTGACGATTAAAAAAAGGTTTGTCGAGCGAGTGGCTCAGTCGGTTAAATGCGATGGTTTTGTCAAGAAGGCGAGTGGCTCGATGCTCGACTGTTTAAACGCTGAGTGTGCCTTTCAACAATGCACTTTGCGAGAAGCCGGGTTGGCAGGTTTACACGATAATATTCAATCAATTTTGTAAGTTTTTTCTGGAATTGTGGTCTGACACAGCATGAGTCATTCTGTAAAGTCGACCCTGTATAACTTACCCGATTTATAATTGATGTTGATTTATAATTGACGACTAAACCAGTAAACATTTCGAAATAGTAAATAAAGCCCTTACGCAGTGGCATAAATTTATCGAGCCACAAAATTTTATTTGCTTTTATTCATGAATTTTTATTACCTTTGGTAGACTACACAATAGCGTATTGCGGGGGAATGGTGACACGCTTCCTCCCTCGCCGACCGAAAAAAGAATGCATTCAATTGTAGAGTCTTTTCTCATAGGAAGTTCTTCGAATTTCATTCGAGTCAAAATATAATAATTAAAATATAATTTTGACCGTACATATCGAAACAAAATCTTCCGTACATCCATAATTTTTACTCTTCTCAAACCAATATTTTGTGGATAATGTCACAGGATAACATATCACAGCAAAATGAATCCATATGAAAATACGAATTTTTTTTATTCAGCTATTGTCCATCTATGGCTCATGTTTTGTAATATTGCTTCGCTTTGTCAGAGGCGCAACTATTTTTTGGGGCGTGTTAAAATTATTTTTATCGAATGCATGAATAGACATAATGTAAGAGCAGTTAAGGCGAAAGATCTTGGTCATGTAAATGTTGCGCGCATAAATTTTCGTCTTCTTGAGGGAAAAATCACCATTTCGGGGGCAAAATTCCATTTTAAAGCAAACTCAATAAAGTCTGGCAATAATAAATAAATTAGTGCCGCAGGCGCGTAATATTGAAATATTCCTACATCCAAATAATTATTTCTACCATTCAAAATGTATAAAAAAACCTCTAGCGACAGATGAGAACAGAAGTATATACAGAACTAGGTGGGATCAACATTGTTGTGATTAATACATATACCTCTTATGTATCGTATACCTTGTAATGTATGCTCCTTTCATTCTGATACAAATAAACACAAGTATCCAGTTCCAACACTACTCTAATAAGAATCAGAGACACAAAATAACGTCCGTATCTCGACAACAGCAACCCAGAAAGAGAGCCTAACAGAGTAAAATTACGACAAAATAAATTAATAAAGAGCGACCACTAGCGGATATTAAATATATAACATATCTATAACCAGAAGGGATCAAAATGTTTAAATTATTGTGATTAATTTATATCGGGTGTCATAACAAGGGATATTCTTTGGCTGAAACTTGTATTTTTCAACCATAATTTGTTTACTTATGCCCGGAAAAATTATCCTAAAAAAAGACTTCTGGGCTTTGAAATGTCTAAATATTGGGTTGAAAAAATGCAAAAACATTTAGGATTTTCGTCCATTTTGAAAGCATTTGGGAGACGGAACATCATTTTTAGTCAGCGCCCGAATTATCCCCCGGTAATAATTCAGGGTGGAGCGGTGACTTCCAGTAATTCAGCTTTTAAGTTCGTTATACATTTCTGTAGGTTAATTTTATCATATCGCGTTTTATCGCGAACGAGTCTCGCATGAATAACTCTGGCGAAGCTATGTCTCATGCCATTCGAAACTTTACTAATAAACGAGTTTGGCCAAAAATGAATCACTGATGGAAGCGCTGACTAGGCGCGATCCATCAGTGGCGCATGCTTGGTAAAATAAAACTTTTTGTCAACAGTTATGAGAAGGGAATGAGAGGCGCTGGTGCGATGTAAACCTTTCTCCTTCCTCGTTATTTGAACTTACAGTACTATTTTACTTATTTAGACGGTTATAGGCCCTGAGATCCTATTTTGTCAAAAGATTTCGCGTCTTCGCCGATAGTTAAAAAGCTGTTTTGATGTGAAATACAATAGAAACACTATTTTTCAGTATCTTTTTTGCCTGCTGCGACCATTATGACGTCATCATTTGACCGCGATTTTTTTTTTTACAAATTTAGCCCCCTTTTCAAGGTTCTGAATACGTCACTGCGATTGTATTTGCTTTATTAGTGGAGCAACTGTGTTTTGTAGAAAGAAGAACATACAATTTTTCACGTTCTTTGTTCATCTAATGTATATGACGTCATGATGTAAGACCATATGCCACAGAGGGTATTAAATTTCGACCTGCCCTGTAGGTACGGAAAAGTCCTAACGTATTTCCCGCGTGTCGTAAGAGGCGACTAAAAGGAAGCAACGTTGTTTGTTTTCCTTTGGAACTTGCTTCCGGCCTTGCTTAGAGTGAATTACAATATAAAAATAAATAAAAAAAAGTTGCGTGCCTAAAATTTTCACTTTTTAGAAGGAAAAATCGTCATTTTGAAAGCAAAATTTTATTTTCTAGCAGATGTAGGCAAATTGAATATATAAAAACCATTCACGCAAGGAAAATTTGAAATTTCCTTGTTAAAAAAAACTATTTTCTGCGATTCAAATTGCATTAGGAAAAAAATCCAGACTGACAGGGGCCAAAATTTTTAAATTATGGTGATTCCATATGTATCGGGTGTCATAATAAGTACGCTGGGCAGAAATTGTTTGCCCGGCACTTGCATTTTTTGTTAATCGAGGTAAAGCATCCAAAATTATTTTCTTATGGCCCGAAAAATTATTCTAAAATAAGATTATTTCATGGCTTTGGAGGAGTCTAAATATCGGATTTAAAAAAATGCAAAAAGTTTCAAGATTTTGTCCATTTCAACAGCACTTGGGAGACGTGTAGGAAATATGGTCAAAAATCATGACCACTAGGAGAATTTGGCATTCAATGTATCAGGTTAATTGAGTTGAGCATCATGCGTCCAACGCATGATCAACAAAATTCTTATAAGTGATCAAAACCGGCCATGATAGTTCCAAAACAAGTTTTAATGTTTATGTTGTGATCACGTCCGAAGAAAAGAGATATAATATCCCGCCTAAGGCTAACTTGAATGGTCACATAAAGTGTATAAATGCGAGGGCATTTTATCTATTAAGGAGGAAGAAAAAAAAAGCTAAGGCTAGATTGTATCGTGAAATTATTCTTTTTGCTGAAGTATAATAAAGAATATCAACTTTGGTCTACAATATCGTCTTTTATCTTGACCCTCCGGGGTTAAGATATTCCCTATAACTGGTAATCCCTTGGAAGAATAGTGCCTTCTGATTTGGAGTTGAAGATTGTCGCATCATTGCTGCACGGAAGTCAGAACAAAACTTCAAATAAGAGTTAAGTAACGTTTTTCACGATTATATTAAATAGCGTATAGGGGCCATTGCTAACATTAATCTGTGTTCGTATTTTTCATCCAGCGCTTTCAAACACAATTCAAGAATCGATGTTCTGCAACGATAAAGGACACCAGACGATGATGTTACTTTGAACAGAAGATCGAATCAAAACCAACAACAAGAGCAGACGTGGATCAGCAAAACAATGCAACAATGTACTTGCCTGTCAGACTGCTCAAATACGATTTCTAACGTTCTATTCAAGGTGAAAGACTGTCTTAAAAAATATACAACACTAAAAGTTGATAAAAAAACATTTTTCAAAAAAGTGAACAATCAAATTTATAAAAATAAAGACATTGCTGATAAAAACTAAGAAATTATATTGCTTAGATGTCAGGTTTTTCTTAAATTGTGCTGCGTTTTTATTTCTTGCCATTATATTGTTTATCTTACAGTTAAAGAAATATAGAATCTACTTCCTTCTATGAACACTACTTCAGGTATTTTCCTTCTTTTCTCATATGGCGTTAAAGTTCGGCTTATCAATTTCTTAAAGAAATTGCTTAAATTGATATTTTAATCATGCATAATTTTTCTGATCAATTAATTGTGCGTCGGTGGTTAATTTTAATATCAGTAAATTTTCTTTCTAAACCAAATTAATTGAGAGTGACAGATACAAACAAATAGTTTTTGTTGAATAGATTTTACGTTGATAATAAAAAGTTGAAAGATGATTTAATCGAATCATACTTTAAAAAAAAAACATCGCTACAAAAAGCGGTAAACGCGCCAGGATATATTCGCAAAAAGCGAGTATTAATCCACATTTTTTTTTATACAAGCCCGAAGATGGCAAACACTAAAACGACTACAAAGGCAAACGATGCCACATTTTTTTACTTATAAGGCGCAAAAGCTATTCATTGTGTAACGAAATATATTGAATTCAAACATTGTTCAATCTGTCAAAATCAATTTATTAATTAAATAAAACGCCTAAATCTCTACATCTCTCAAAACTACATTCTCTATATCTTTACTTTCTCTTACTAAATTTTCACCTCTCTTGGTGATATAAATTTTTGTTTTAGATGTGAATTTTACGTATGTATGCTTATTTTATTGCTGTTTTCTTTATATACCGTTATATATTTCCAGAAGCTGACCATTCATGTTCCCTAAGCAAAGCCACTCCGTGTTTAGGGGGCCGACATATTGTAGGAAATATGGTCAAAAATCATGACCACTAGGAGAATTTGGCATTCAATGTATCAGGTTAATTGAGTTCGAGCATCATGCGTCCAACGCATGATCAACAAAATTCTTATAAGTGATCAAAACCGGCCATGATAGTTCCAAAACAAGTTTTAATGTTTATGTTGTGATCACGTCCGAAGAAAAGAGATATAATATCCCGCCTAAGGCTAACTTGAATGGTCACATAAAGTGTATAAATGCGAGGGCATTTTATCTATTAAGGAGGAAGAAAAAAAAAGCTAAGGCTAGATTGTATCGTGAAATTATTCTTTTTGCTGAAGTATAATAAAGAATATCAACTTTGGTCTACAATCTCGTATTTTATCTTGACCCTCCGGGGTTAAGATATTCCCTATAGACGTATCAGAAGGAAGGTACGAAGAAATGAGGTTCGGAACGAAATTAATATTGATCCTCGTACCGTACTGGACTAAGTCTGAAAATGGAACAATGAATCGTACCTTACTACCGTGCCGGAAAATTCAACGTACCGTGCCGAACTTGGAGCCGTACCATGAAAATAACTAAATTTCAGAATTAAACAGTGCACAAGAAGAAAAAAGTGAGAAATCACCCTTTTCGAAGAGCATGAGAGGATATTTCCCTATCACACAACCCTCGAACAAACAGGCGATAAAACATCGCTATTATCGGTTATTCTTAACAGCGCAATTCCTTCAAATATTTTATCAAGCATGGATCACTAACGGATGGCATCGCCAAGGCCCGGTCCTTCGGTGAATCATGCGTCACAAATGATTATTTTTGATTGGGACATACTTGTTAGTGATGTTGACTTACCTATTCTGATTTAATATATAAACGTTTTGTGCAAATTCACAATAGTAATTCAATGAGTCTCGAGCGATGAATCAAAAGAATTTAGACAATGTGAGCCCCCTTCCCCGTCACGAGACATTTGACGTTTGTTGAAAACAATATTAGGCGAGGCGACAGAGAATTCGCAGTAGTTGATCGCGGATGCGTGGCTGGGTAGCTAAGAAGGTATGCGTGTGGAAATTCTAAGGATCAATTTATGAATTCCTAATGCGCATCCTGGGCTAAACTTATCTGAATTTGTATTGAGCTGTGAATCAAGGTGAAGCAAAATTCAGATTAAGGTAGTGGTTAAATATGAAAATTTTTTTATGTGGTTCAGGTATCATGTGTTTTCTGGCAGACACATCCAGGTACCTACGGCTGGGGCTGGGCAAAAACCGAATCAGTTGGAATTCAAATCTGATTCGAATAATTTTTTCCAATCGGATCGAATGACCAATTCTTTGTAAATAACAAATGTCCCATTTTTACTATTATTTCTAGTCTTCATTGCAATAATGAAGATGTTTATAGTTTGTACTGTATTTTTAATTCACACTAAGAGAAACAAATTTACTGATTGAAAGAGGAAATATGATCGATTTTGGTCAAATTTGGAAAGAAAATGAGAATCCTAGTCTATTCAACGAGTTTTTGTTCCATTGAACGATTCACGATTTTACTCGTAATATCTGCAGAGATTCTAGATATAAGAAAACGGGCAGGTGTGAGCTGAAATGTGGGATCGAAGAAACCCGCCATTTCCTAACGGAAACCTAAAAAACTTTACGTTTAAAAAACATTTACCACGGCCATTTTCTTTGAAGAGGGACATTATGGTATAATATGGTAGCCTTGTCTCTCGGCGCAATCAGAAATTGTATTTTATCAAGCATGCGTCACAGATGGATGGGTCACGCCGCGAATCAGTTCTACACAAAATATCTTTCTCGGTATTGGGTGTTAAAATATTGTTTCGTCATCTATTTCCTGGCAGACGAAGATGGTGAGGCGTGGTGAGGCGTCGGATAGTTATTCCGAGCTATGCGCTGAAGTAATTTGTTCATTACAATAATATATAAATATACGCACAAACATTTTACCATTATATGGCATTTATATGTATGTATATGCATATGGGAGAGCTCGGAGAGTAAATGTTCTATTTTAAATCGCTTTTTTACGCTGTTGGTTTCGAGTAAATTCACCCCTTGCGTTCATAACATTTTTGAATGCCTTACAGCCTACCAACAAATCTTATTTTTCTCATTCAAATTTTTAGGAATTTTTAATAAAAGGATATCACAATCGAGTATTGCTCATGTCGCCACTGAAAAAGAAAAAAGATTCCGGAGGAGAAGTAGAGCAAAGTAGGTCAATACATAATATTTTTTTTATATTTTTCTTGAGAGTGAATCTTATAACCAATCCTCAGTCAGAATTTTTTGATCAAACATGTTTTGTTAAGTATTAATTAGGCACGATCCATCTGTGGCTCATGTTTGGGAAAACTGAATTTCTGACTCACGAATAAATAAATGGTCACTCTTATTTAGATTTTACCGAAAACATTGATTTTTGTACGAGTATGTCGAAGTATCAAATCGAAATTTCTCGTATAATATATATATATCTGTCCGGTACTGGCAGGAAAAAACAGCACGGTTGTCATGTGAAGTTAATGTCCAAGATAGATCACGCCTCGGTAGCGCCTGGACCAGTGACTAAGAAGCTTACTGTGTCGGGCTGTTCAAGATATTCGATTCGATTCGCGATATTTGAATCATAAATTATTACATGCGATTTTTGCAACAGTTTTAATTTTAAAAAAAAGACAATTTCGATTTTTTTTTACGAAAATAAGTGTAAAATTTTACGCCAATTATGACCTAATAAAAAGATGGGTTTATTTGCGTATTGTATTATTGATTCGATTATTTGATCCGAGGAATTATTCGATTCGATTATGGAACCAAATAATTTAAGATTCATTCAAATTATTATATCGATTATATAATAATATTATTGATAATATAAAACTAAAAATTTTTAGGCAACAGCACATTGCATGGAGCAGCAAGAGGAGGAGCAATGATTGGGAGAGCAGCTGGATCAGCCCTGGGATCCGTCTTGGGTGCCGGTGCGGCGGCTCCTGCAGGAGCTTTATCAAAAGTTGCAGGGGATTATGCAGGTGAGAGTGAATTCGGAAACATTACATTGAATCGCTTTAATTATCGCCCGGTGAAGATACCACTAACCACACTTTACTATGGCGCTCAGTTCCGCTCAAATGCAGTCAGGTTTCTATACCTTTCAGTAGTTCTCTGATATTATGTGATCTTTAGTTATATTCATTCAGGCATTGCTTCCGACATTGCTTGGAGTGTAATTTTCCAATACCAGAATTTCATCTTATGAAACTGGCCAAATAATTTAATTAAACAACGCGTCCTACGTTTAAAACCACTTGAAAAAACACACTTTGCGACTTTTTAACTCGACGGTGAGAATCATTTCCGCCTCCTGAAATACCCTAGTGGTTGGATTCATATATCGCTTTTATAATAATCGATACAACCAGTTAAGTGACTTGTGGATAACGTTTTACTGACTGAGCTGAATGACCTTTCTTTGCAATGAAAGATTACCAAATGAAATGAAATTTATTTCACAGGATGTGAATAATTTTTGCTGTCAATCTAGTCATTACAAACTAAGTAAATAAAACGAAAATACCACAACACTAGGTAACCTTGTTTCTAGTTTAACTCTCAAAACCAAGTAATACCTCGATCATCGTTTGTCTGCATTCAAGTCATTTTCAATGGATTTGAAGGTTTAATAGTCTATTTTGAAAGATTTTAGGTATCTATCATAATAGGAATCTAGTTGTGAAATAGGTGAATTTACGCGGCGAAGTCCGAAACAGAAATCTAGTTAAGAAGGTTAAACTAGACAATGTATATTTTCTTGAAACTTCGCAAAAGTGCCTTGGTGCTTTCACCTTGAATTGAAAACACTAATAGAATCGCAGAATATCAAAGCATATGTCAAACACGCGGTGATGTAATAGGTTTCTGAAAATTTTGATTTATTTCAGCGAGTGTTTTGACTTCAACCCACTAGCGTGGTTCGGGAAGGGGGCTAAGGCGCAATGGCTCTGTTCCCCAGTTGACCACAAAAAAGAAGAACGCCTTTTCGCTCTCAAAATTTTGCGAGCGCGCCTCCGGTGCGAAGCCGCAATTGCACCTAACTAAGTAATGTGAGACCTCCGCATCCTATTTTTGATTAAATTTTGCGATTTGCCGGCTGCTGATGTATACAATAGAAACGCTATTTTTCATTCTTCGAGAGAGGAAAGCTAAGACTACGGTAAAATTATCGTCTTTTGACAGTGATAATACTCAATGATATTGACTCAGTGGCTTTCCCGGCAAAATAGTCACTCGCCGCCCGAGTCGCAACAACACATACACCTGTGATATCTGTCACCGAAGAAGTGATTACAAATGTCACAAATGGTCAATTAGTGCAAATACACTTTATATTAGCTGTGTTTTTGTCATAGTGAACCAAAGTATACGAAAAAATATATTCCATTGTTATAGAGGATATGAACAAACATGCGATTCATTTCAGCGGGAAGTTCTTCGAACCAGACCGATACACCGAGGAAGGAGAATGAAAAGAAGAAGAAGGAAAAAGGAAGAAAAAGTAATGAAAGTAATTCTCAGGCATCAGGTAAGCCCGTCCAGAATTACATTTTGTTAAACATGATTCGCACCTCGGTGACGCGATTCGCCAGCGATGTATGCTCAACAAAATTTAATTAAGGAAGTCGGGACGTTGTTTTGTTGGAAAAACGTTAATGGGCATTTCTTTATGCCCAGAATATGCAAAATTTTGTGACATATACTAAGAAGAAAATGGACAATTGAAGACTTATTTTTGGCGATGAAGTAAAGTAATGGTGATCCCTGCAACTGCACGGGTAGGATACGTCGCTCTTTAAATCAGCAAAAAACAAATCTATTCTATATCTGTTCTATATCACGAAATTGAGTCAAAATATAGATATAGTGTATATTGACAGCTCTGTCGATACAACAGGCGACACAGACACGCACTGAGTACGTGCGTCCGCTAGCCCTAAAATTGATTTAACTGCACGAAACGATGGACACAAAATTATTTGCGATAATTGCACACACGAAGACAAGGATAACAAAGGCCACATAAAACATGAAAAAAAAAACAGAAAGTTAATATATTGATGCAAAATCGTAGAGAAAAACGAAAGCATGCGCCACAAATAAGTCACCGCTCGGTGGCGAAATCTATAAAGGCACTTCCGACAACGAGATTCAACGGGTTTCATTTCGGAAACTTTCTTTCAAGCGTTCTTCGTTGAGCAGAAGTCACTGATAGATCGACTCGCCGAGGCGCGTCCTCCATTGAGTTGTCGATTGAAAAAATGATATTTCTAATTGGGTTAACTTGATATCGGCTAAAATCGTTGAATACTTCCGAAATGGATTGAAAAGATCAATTGCGATCCTGTTGTATTGTCATTATGCATAGTCTGGTATAATAATGAAGCATAGACTGAAGCCTTACACATATCTGAATCATCAAAGAATATTATTCTCATTTTACACTTTTAGGAAAAATCGTGGTTGGCCACGTGGAAACTGTTGTTGCCGAAAATGTTGTTTTTGGAGGATCAAGTAGCGTAAGAAAAAGCGGTAAATGTAGAACGAACATCACAGGTATTATTTTCTTCCTGAATTAGAAGAGTTGCCACTTTTTTTTCGAAATTGAACATAAAATCACCTCATTTTGGATACAATTTTAACAAATCTATACTGTAACAAAAGTTCAGTAAATTTGCTGGTCATTTGCAGTAACTCCACATTTCGCAAAGTTAAAAAACGCCTTGTTAATGAGATTTGTGCCAACTATAGGACGAAAGAGTCAATTTTGAATTTTTGTCAATACCGGTAAGTAAAATTGTTGTCAAAGACTAGTGATTTTGTTACAATGCAACTTTAAATTACTAATTTTACTAGAAAAATTCAATGAATTTTTAATATTTACAACGATAACCTTTTTAAAACAAAAAATAGAATCATTCCAAATTCATGCTTTGGCATAGGGCGTTTCGACATTTGCCGAATACCTTAAAATATAATAAATAAATATAGTAATGACGAAAAACATATTTTATTTGAGGTTTTAAAACATTTTCCAATATCGCATAAAGTTACTTTCATTTTGAAAAATTGTACTAAAAGTACGACTTTGACTTTATTTTTAATTTTCAGTGAACAACGCGAGAGGAGTTGACGACAGAGGATCTTCAGCGAAAAGGGGACGTTCTAATCCGGGAGAAAGTAGTAGCAGCAGTAGCAGCAGCACAGACAGCGATTAATAAACAAACCATTTTCATCGCTTTTGAGGCACAGTGTAACAAAAATACAGTAAAATTGTCGATCATATACAGTACATTTGCTCATTTACTAAACGTTATTGATAAAATTGCTAAAGCGACTTTTCCAGTCCGTTCTGGGCTGGTATTGAAAATTGTTGTCCGAAGTACCGATCCATCAGCATTCTTGGCATAAATCAACAAAGCTGTTTCGATTTTGAAAATTTTAATTTAAAATAACTGTATTTTTGTCACGTCAGTGCCACAAACGTTTTCACATTTCATTGCTTTTTATAGATTGCTGTTTCGTTATATATTGAGATACTTTTATATTAAAAACTCATCAAATTCGGGTATTTTGTTTTGAAATTCTCAGGGTACGATAGCAAGCATTGTAATTATAGCACTTTCGCTTGTGTGTCCTTGTGCGACTGTTTCTCGACATGTGATTTTACAACTGTCGGCAGTGAAATTACAGGAATAAGAAATTAAAAATACAGTGATTTTACTCCTGCGTATAGAAAAATTACCGGTTTTCTGGGATGAAATTTACAGTTGTTTCGGCAGTAAATATCACTGTTTTCTAGCGTTTTTTGGTGCCAGGTCAAATTTCGAAGGTCGCCTTTCAATGCTAGGGTCTGTATAGTAAAAAGAATCGAGGCGTGCTTTTTCAAATATGATGCAATACATGAAGGGCAGTAGATATTCTCAACACCCCCCCCCCCCCCTCCGTCTCAGCGCATTGCCCTTTTATTCGGTTGAAAATTGATGGAAAAGGGCGATTTTAGAATTCTTTCAAACAAAACATAAGAATAAGGGGAAAAATGATGGGAAAACGCGCCAAAGCGCGATATCTTTCATTGAAACAATATTATAGGGTCCGAAGAGGCGAAAAATTGACTTTAGCCGATTTTGAATCATTGAAAACTTTACTATTCAATAAAAACGTTGTATACTACGTAGTAAATACCTTAAAATGATCCAAAATAAGAAAATCAAGCCGAAGATAAGAGTAAATTGTGATTATTTCAGCGATATTCAGTTTTAGGATTTCGACGCAAGAACCGACTAACCGATCGCTTGTGTGGTGAGGCTACTCTAGTATTCAGAACCAGCAACTGCACTCTCAGTAGAAAACATCCCCGAAGACTAAAACGCTATGCTGAAGTGCAATGAGCCGTATTGGCCCTGGGCGATAGAGAACCATCTACCACAAAGTTTTTTTTGCTTTGAGTGAATTTCAATCCTGTATTTCAAAACATGGTTAGTCATTTTTTCCTGCAGCTATGAAACCCAATATTGTAATCCAAATATTTCCTGTTTACGACATAAATTCAATCGCATCGGTTTTCTTATTTGAGAACGCTTGCACCAAATGATGTATACACAAATATTTGAGCTAAATAAACGTAATAGAAATACGCCTCCACCCCGAACTGCTGGTTGTTCAGTCAAATTTGGGCAAGATTTAAATTTTTCGCGGTTTAATTATGACGTGATAAAAAGGGGCCACAGGTAAGAGAAAATTCCTGAAATAGCGTTATTACCGTATTCCATGACAAAGCAGCCGACAAAACGGAGCGAATGCGACGAACGTTCGAAAAATTTGGTGTGAGGTTAATAATTTGTTTTGCCGGAGGTGCGATTTAATGCACTTTGATAGTAATTCTGCGCCTATATTTTGCAGCCTGCCTGACACTTTGTGTGTTCAGTGAAGACGACGTTACCATGTTGAAAACCAATGTTGAGTGGTCAATTTAACCGCTGTTGCGGCTGCTTATTCTTAGAACCATGTCCAAGTTCAGAGCCAGCTAACTGGCTATTTTGGACTAGTTTCCATCATGGTGTCCTAACCTCGCCGTAATTTATAAATATTGTCCATGACATTGAGAAGTAAGGTCTAGTTTGGCGAAAGGCGAATTATCGTATTAATATATGTTCAGTTTACTGAATTCAATCGTTTTGATGCTAGTAATTGATGACATCATATTCAATGCATAAATCGGCCACCAAATGACATAGTGTATATATATTCATTCATTTCACTAGGTGATGCGTATTTTTCTATTGCAACAGGAAATGTATGGTAGGTGTTTGCATAACTCTGAAGTAAAATATTTCGTTTAAACTTGCTTTGTCAAGTATGAACCACTGATGGATCGCGCTGATGAAGCGCGATTCAACTGTGGCTCATGCTTGGCGAAGTACAGTTTTGAAAAGCGAATTATTCAATAACAGCGTAAACAAACTCGTTAGGAAACGTTTCGTCTAAACATCTTTTATAAAGTACGGGTCACTGAGAGATAAATGAATCTTTCTCTTATCCCTAGTAAGATATGTACAAATGGAGAGAGTGTATGAGACAGGAAGAAACCACAAGATTCATTTCAAACCTATATAAAAAACAGCAACATCGGACTGTTGATTTTGACGTTGCATGTGTTTTATATACTTGGGCCTGTACAGCATATATACCCTGTAGGTATAGGCTTTAGAATAGTCCTAACGTATTTCCCGCGTGCCGTAAGACGCGGCAAAAAGGAAGCAAAGAAATGGTAGATGGGTTTTCCATAACCCGGGGCAGATACCACGCACTGCAATTTAGAATGGCGGTTCAGTTCAGTTTGGGATGTTTTCTATTTAGAGTGCTGGTACTAAATTTCCCAGTATCTCTTCGTTGATCGGTTTCCTTTGGATGCTGCTTCTGGCCTTGCTTAGGGTAAAGCAATTTTAAACGTGGGTCACTGAAGGATGAATGAATGAAATAATCTATTTCGTCTCATTAGTAGATATAGACAAATGAGGAAAATGTATATAAGAAAGAGATAGGAAGAACGTACAAGTTCTAAAAACTAAAAAAGGACTAAAGAGACATCGGACTGTTGATTTAGGAATTTCATGTGTTTATATACATACAGCTCACTCGATAAAAAGCGTTAGGAATTTTACACTTCAAACTATATAAATATATCGCTAATTGTAGGACTCGGGAAACGTGTGTTCGATTACCCAGAAGGGAATAATTAAGAGCGAAAGGATTATTGTAACCACAACGACTTAGGGTGGTCCACATGACCGGTGGGCACGGCTTACTACATCGACCATCCATCCGAGATTGGACGTTGGCTGGGCAAGAATCTCTAATGGTAAATTGCGTACCTGCTAATTTCAAAGAGTCTCAGTTTGCTATGGGGTTAATCCACATGCTCAACTTTTGTCTTATATACGATAAAAGTGTTATAATATACTATATCCTCCACAGATATAAATCATGATTCAAATATTATTTTTCGTTTTTACCTTCTTGGTGTTCGACTGGTCGCCGATATCAGTACTTGCACAATCATCCCAGTCAGTTCCTTTGCCGAGAAATTCCGATTCTTGTAATGTAGTACAAGTGAACTGTGGACCGGGTCACACAGAGTCTCTTAAGGAACCAGCGCACAGAAACCCTGGCCCCCCAGGAAAGATGGGTCCGCGTGGGTCAATTGGGCCCCAGGGAGAAAAAGGCGACACGGTAAGTTTAGATATAAAGCCAATAAAATTTAAATATTGAACCACAGATTTCCGAAGAAATGTTGTTCCGAAAATCCCATTTTTTTGGAAAATAGAGAGACTGTACTATGCATTTTTTTTGAGAAAGAATGAGAAATTTGGACAAGACATAAAAATTCGAATCAACTCATTTCGAACAACAAAAAGAAAATAAATATCAACATGAGGACGATTTTAGTGCGCACTCCACAGTATATCGCACTGTAATATGAAATTGGCAAAATAGCTAATTCCCATTCATAATAGACAAGAGGAAATACTATTAATACAAGACCAGTAATATGAGCTACAATTAAAAACGTTATTTAAGTTGCATTAAACTCACTTACTACGGATAATAAACTATTTTTAGGGGGCGACTGGGAGCAAAGGAGAGAAGGGAGGAGATGGGGATGAGATGAGAATGTTCAGGATGATGAGTAAGTTTGAACTAGGGCAGGTTAAAACCGAATCCTTTGGAATTCGAATCTTATCCATATTTCGAATAGAATCGACACTAATTTCATATAAACGTCCAATTGTCTGTATTTTACCAGTGAAATTTGCCATCATCAAAATCAATACATTTGTAGCCACGAATTCTCCAATATATTTGCAGTCCCGATTAAATTCTAAGACCGACTAAAATCAAACCTATTTTAACGGTATTTTGTCGTTAAAAAGTTTTTGGTCCTAAGCTCGATTCACGACTGGTTCTAATGTTTTGTGCTTCGGGTCGATCCGAATAACCGAATTTAACCGCCCCACCCTTGTTCTGAGCAGTGAAGTTAGATTGATGTTAAAATTGAGCCTCTTTTATTTCACAAATAGATTAAAAATAAAAGTTAGGTATTCTACGTAAAATCGAATCACACGCGAAATAATTTTTGCTTCAAAAACCTTTTATTCATACAAAATCGCACAAGTCTTTGTGAATCTAAAATGCCGTTTCTATTGTACAAGTGTGAGCCACAGATGGATTGCGCCACTGAGGCGCGGTGCATCTGTTGCTCATGCTTAACAAGATTAAAAAATTACTGATTTTTTTTATTGAAATTCGCTCGGAGCGAGGTCGGAAGCAGCGGAGAAGAGTAACGAGTAACGGCCACCTCCATTGTAGGAAGCAGCTTAAAATGTAGCATCAACAACTGCACTCCGAGGGAAAACATTGCTAAGAGAACTGAACCGCAGTATAAAATAGCAGTGAGTAGTATCTGCCCTGGACGATGGTAAACCAACTCCAACGTTTTTGCGAATCACTGATGGTTCGCGCCGCAGAAGCGCGGTCTATTTGTGGCTTGACAATATGAAATTACGAATTGAGTGAGGATGGGTAAAATTTAAAAAAATCTTGATTAGTTTGTCCGTCCGTAGTGCAGATACACTAATAGCACGTCAGCTAGTCATGCTAAGTGTTGGATTTTTTGAAATGCAGTTCTTGTTTTAAATGTCTATAGCTATTTTGCGTATCATTGGTTAAAATAAACTTGCAAAAAACTTGTAAAAAGGGCATCCAAATTATTGAGCGGCTCAGGCCTTGATTGGCACCAAAAGAAATTCAAACGAAAAAACACGATGGTTTAAAAGCCTCAAGACATCAGACTCGAACAACAGTAGTTGCCAGATTCTTTTCGGATGCCGTGTTTCCAAAATCAGTAGTTCCGATCTTCTGAAAACCTAATTGTGCCTTCTAGGTCAGTTTTCATTACGACTTTCTCTCAATAACTTTTCGATATGTATTTTAACTATGGAGTCGAAACGAATGTATTGAGTTCAGATCTGATGAATAACAGTACATTCCAGGTGCCACGAGCTGCCAAGAATTAAATGAGGTGTACGGAGTTACCGTAACCGGATATTATGCAATCCGTTCCAATGAAACCAATGTGATGCTTTCGGAGTACTATGATTTTCATGTGTATGAAGGTATGTTGCACATAACCAATCAACAGTTTTATCAAAAAGGTTTTTGTAAGGAATGAACCTATGATGTGAACAGTTATATCCAAAGTGCGCTTCATATATCCTGTAGGCGCATCAGGCCTAAGTATCGCGCTATGATATTCCCTAACAGTTTCCCAAATTCCCAAACATACGCTTCGCAATCGATTAGGTCAAGAAAGATCTACGCACTCTAACATATCGGTTCAAATTCATTCTAAAATGTTGTGTACACAAAAGTTGGTACTGTATTTTGGTATATGAATGGTCGTGATTCGGTTCCTTCGAGTCACTGCTAGAGGCCTTGATTAGCATAAATTTCAATGAAAATATCGGCTGCGCTTTGCTAGAAAAACGAGCAAGATTTTATATTTCTATTTAAATGGCCCAGCAGTTGCGGTTTTGGTGGCATATTTTGGAGTTATTGAGTGAAGATGACCCTGATTCAAAATTTCAATTTTCATTCAAGTGTCTGATTTGGGAAAAGATTTCTAACCAGTGATTGCTAGTTTGTTTGTCTTAGCTGCTGTCTCAAACCTTGTATCAAGTAAAATATGATCCAGAAAAGGTGTATTCTCTCTTTCAAGTCCATGAAGAGAGATGTCCACATTCAGACGGCTATGTGTCTTGTATAGGGTTGGGTAAAACCGAATCATTTGGAATTTGATCGATTTCACGATAATTTTTTTAAATTGGATTGAATCATTAATTCCATAAAAATAACAAATATCTCATTTTGTCTCTATTATGATAATTACAAAATTTATAGTTGAGAATTGCAAATATTAGCATAAGCAGACCTAAAGTAATTTGTTTTCAATCACCCACAATGCCCAAGGGCGAAATTTCTCAATTTTTAACGACAAAATACAATCGACAATCGATTCGTCAACTTTTTCAGATGTAACGAGTTGCGAAGAATTGTTCGCAGCACATGGTTTATCAACTTTTGGATTTTATCGATTCCCAGGAAACAGAGGAGGGAGTTCAATGTATCATCATTGCCTAGGTGAGCACGTGATATATCAATAATATTTATCCTCTCGTAGAAATTATGCAGAATTTCTATTTGTCAGGTATGGGTCACCAGTCTCTAGGCCCGGGCAAAACCGAATTATTTGGAATTCGAATCTGATCCGAATAATTTCTCCGAATCGGATCGAATCGTTGATTTGACTAAAATAACAAATATCCCATTTTACTATTACTATTATAGTCTTCATTATGATGATTAGGAAATATACAGTTACAAATTACAAACATTAGCATAAACAGACTTAAAAGCAATGTATTTTCATTTTAATGACAAAATACAACCGATTTTGGCAAACTTTGGCCAAAATCGACTGCATTTTGTCGTTAAAATGGGAAAATGCACATGATTTAGCATGCTTTTGTTCCTATGACCGATTTAGAATTCATTCGAATAATCTGTAGATGAAATCGATTCAAATCTCGAGTCGAATAGCACAGCGCTAGACACCGGTCTCACAAAAAAAAAAAAGACTTCGCGCGCAGTGGTATTTTCATATTTTAACGGTAAAACTTAGTCAATGGATTTTTTTCATTGAAATTCACTCCACTCAAAGCCGGAAGCAGCTTCCCAAAGGCAACCACTCAATAGCAAAGAGCTACTAAAAGATGTAGTGCCAGCAACTGCACTCTAAACTGGAAACATCCCCGAACGGAACTGATCCGTCATGGTAAAGTGCATTGAGTGGTATCTGCCCTGGACGATGGTAAAGCCAAGCCATCTACCACTTTTTTGTATCCTTTCAGTCACTTCTTACGACACGAGAAATACGTTTGGACTATTCTAAAGCCCGTTACTAAAGGTCAGAATTAGTGATTTTATCTTATTTGAAAAATTCAATCAGCTTACAATCAGCTTCAGTATATCAATGCGCTTTTTTCATCGGGGCTGAAAATGGACTTTTTATGATTAAAATGATGTAAAAATACAATTAACAAACACCTCGGGTCTGAGAAAAATTATATCATGATAATATAACTCTAGGACCGGGCGATTCGATTCGGAGATTCGAAGCACAACTTATTCGAATCAATAGTGTATGCTCTTAGACATGGAGTGTGAACTGAAAGTACACAATAAACTATAAATTTCTTGATTTTCCCAATGAAGACAATTTGGGAAATAGAAAATATTGTTATTTACACGGAATTCGTGATTCGAAACAAAAATTTGGATCAGATTTAAATTTTGAATGATTCGGTTTTGCCCAGCTCTAACCATGACCCTTTAAGGGTAAAAAATTGCAGACTATCTTATTGAGTGCTTTAAAATTAGAAAATTAAGAAATGTATTCGCCTTTGGCACGCAGTATACCGATTATGCCTATTTAGCCAATACGGCGCAAATTTTAGATTATTTTTCACCGCGATAAGCGATACAACGCCCTCTCAAGGAAAATTTCTTAGCCATAATGACGTCATCGTCTGGTCACATTTTTTAATTACTCCCCCCATTTTCTCCAAGTTCTTACTTAATACGCCAGCCACTGGCTTTAACAATGACTAATGCTCTGGTTTTAATTTAAGATCTCAGCAACGTCTTCACTTGCCATCAACTACGACATAAAAACGGACATCTCCCATCAGGGCGCTACAGGCTTGGTTTGACAAACGATTCTTACACGGTCTGGTGTGATTTTAGTAGTATAGTATCAGGTGAGTAGATTAATTGAGGTCCACTTAAATAGTAACTATAGATTGGAAAGGGGTCGGGGGATGACCAAAATATAAGCTTAGAGTGCAGTTGCTGGAACTTTATCTCGCAGTAGCTCTTTGACATTTCAGTGACCGCTAGTTAGCCCCTTTAGACATTGCTTCCGGGCTTTCTCAGATCGAACTTCTATAAAATTCATATTTAACGACAAAATACAATCGATTTTGGTCAAATTTGCATTTTATCGTTAAAAATGGAAATTTTACTTCATTTGACAAGTTTTTGTTCCTATGAACGATTCACGGTTGATGCAAATAGTGTGTTATTTGAATCACCGAATCGAATAGACCAGCCCCAACTATAACAATTGACGTATGCATTCGTGCCTAACAATTTGCACGTATGCATTCGTGCCGAATAAAACAGCGTTCGTTGGCAGCAAAATCGCAAATCTAATGGTTGGAAGCGATGACCCACGTAGCACATGCTCTTCTGGAAGCAAGTGGAAAACAGAAAATTTCACTACACCAGTTCGTATGAGAGGAATGAACCACTCAAACATCAAACTTTTGCAAAATCCCGGCTATCATTGGCGCGATTCCGTTGTTTTATGATGTTTGAGGATTGCAAAGCACAAACTGCAGAAATATATATTTGCACTTTTGACAAAGTCTTTTCTGCAACACCTTATTGCTCTCCATTTACATTTTGAAAATTTTTAAACTTTTGAACTTCAGCGGTGACAGTGATATCCCATGACTCAACAGCCGAAGTGGCCATACCTGCATGTGAAAATCAGGGCTGTTATTCCAGAATTCCCCGTTACGAGTTGGATGTTTTGCATATAGAAAAAATTGTTGAGCAATCGGAGTCATGTCGCCAATTCATTAAGGTAATTATATTTCTCTGGGATCACGTGATTTTTTAGACTTTCCCAACATGCCCACAACCAATAATTTTTTGATAGCCACTCTTTCGAGTAGACCACCCAGAATAAGTTCCTATAACCAACCACCACTCATAGACGGACAGGGTTAGAGTTGTCAGTTAGATTACGGCTGAGCCTACCCAGGTTATTACGCGTGGGTTGTGTGGCAGGCATGGATCCGGACTCGAACCCGAGATCTTCTACCAGCGATGCAAAGATGGTAACCACTGGCCATCGCGCCCACTAATACTAGCACTGCTCATCATCAACGCTGGAGCTTTCAGCCACACAAGGGTGAAATACTGCGTGTGTCAGCCCTTGTGTGAAATAATGCGTGCCAAAAACTTGTCCCGCCTTTTCAATCACATAATCACGAAAATGGATGTCCATTCTCCGGTCCAAAATTTTATTTTGATAAGCATGTACCACAGATGAACCGCGCCTAGACGGCTCGTTCCATCAGTGACCCATACTCAATAAAACATGTTCGGGGTGTCGGCTATCTCGGTTGTGAGTTCTAAGCAATTTTGATATATGCCAGATATGACGTGGCAATCCATTTCGGTGATTCGAATTGCCCTGAACCACAACTGATTCAAATTAGTGACACATCTGTCATAGAAACAAAAGCCTGCAAGATAAAGAGAACCATTTTTATATTTTAATGCTAAAATATTTCTAATATCCACCCTTAAAGATGAAGATAATTCAAAAGACAATAATATATAGCTAAAAATATTTCGTGTTTCACTGTGTTTATCATTGGCCGTGTTTCCGCGGTTATGAATTTTTTAATCTACATAATCGAGAACATTTTAATTATAAAAACCCATTAATTTTCCTTCAGGCTACATACAATTAGAGATTCGATCCGATTCGAAAATATCACCCTAATTATGTTCGAATTTCAAAAGATTCGGTTCTGCCAGCCCTAATGCTAGATTTATTCCCTCATTTTTGTGGTTCGATATTTTTTTATTGATATTTACTCCAAGCAAGGCCGGAAGCAGTGCCTAACAGGAACCAGCTAGCGACTACTTAAGAGAACTACCAGAAACTGCACTCTAAGTTAAAAACTTAACAAACGAACTGAACCGCCATGCTTACTTGCAGTGGGTGGCATTGGGCGATGGTAAAATCCTCTGCCACTTCTTCAATAATTCGAAAAATAAACTAAAAAAAAGCTCCGAGCAACGTATATCCAATTTAACTGAATATTCACTTTGTGTTTATAGGTTTGTTATGAATAAAAGGCGACGACAATGCTATAAACTTTTGTTATTTTTTCTAGTATCGTTGTCAAGGAGCTGTGCTACTTTATAATAATAATTATTTCGGGTGGTGGGTTTCCAAAGATGGAGAAAAAATGAAATATTGGGGAGGAGCAACGTCTAGAAGAGCAAACTACTTGCGCCTTCGGCGAAACAGGTGAAGCATTCTATTAGTATTCGTAGCTACCTCGTTATTTTAAGGCCTGAAACTGTTTAAATATTGAAAACAAATGTTGCGCACCAGAGCGAGAGACACAAAAAACAATTAGGATTCCTTAGGTTTTAAAGCATTTAATTTAGAATCCCAATAAGTTAAGCTGTTTTATGGCTTGACGAGCAGGGGTGGGGGTACCATGTTACCTCCTCCCGTATTTACGAACGAAACATGAAACGAGAAGAGTTTGTATATATATTATGGGGTCTTCTTCAAAGTGATTCAAACATATGAGCGGTTGAAATAAAAAAATTTTACAGGTCAGTGTGTCGACAACTCGTACAAATGCAACTGCGATAACAATGAAGATGACATTATAACGCAGGATGAAGGAATGTTGACAGATAAAACAAAGTTGCCGGTGAAAGAGATGAGATTTGGAGACATGGGAGGAACTGATGAACACGGATGGCATACACTTGGGAAGCTGGAGTGTATGGACTAGATCTCTAGAAAACCGACTGCTCAAACTAATAGAGTTTAAATTTTAAGATACATCAATATTCAAATATATTTAATTCCGTATCGAATCTTTTCGATTCTGAGTCGATTTAAAAGAAACAATGGAGGAATACGAAAAAATACCAATCATTTTATTATATCGTCTGGATTATTGCTATCAAAATTTTGTAAACTTGTAACGCTGCCAAACGAATCACAAAAAAGAGTATGCTTGATGGAGCCACATAGTAGCGTATGCTCAAGTTGTATTGCCGGTTTAAATTGTCTCAGACACAATCGATAAATAATTTTAATTAGCTGCCCCAAAGCTGTTCTCATTACAGAGATGTCGCGTCACGCTGTTTATTCTATGATTATTAACCTATCTATACTCGGTTTGCAGTCATCTCACATATTATTGTCAAGACTTCCAATGTGCACGTTTTTTCAGCGAATTTGAATTTACATATAATAGAGCATGAAATTTCCCTTGTCGGAGTGTTTTTCAATCAGCATTAATTCAATCCGTTTTACGTCCGTATAAATAAATATCTACAAGAGATTCCGAGAATAATGAGCAACTCCGAATATTATTATTTTCATCGGGGAAATTCACTTTTTGAGCGAATCTGTGAGCTGCGTCTTAAGGGACAAACCAACAATCATTTCATGGCGAAGAGCTACTACAAAATGTACAATTGTAGCTCCACTCTAAGATGCAAACATCCCAATAAGAACTAATCTGATATAGTGCAGTATACGCATACTTCAAATAAACGCGTTTACATGTAACAACCGAATAGTAATTGCGCGGAGCGAGCCCGCTAAACTGACAATAAATACCTGCAACAAAAAATCTCAATATTCATCGATCAATTTTTACTTAACTATTCCTATACAATGAAGGAAAGTCAACGTTACTTATACATTTCTTTAACAGCTTTGTATGTATGCGTGTATGTTTATATTGATTTTTGGCTCCAATTCTTTGATTTTAACTCGAACTTTATGGCAACATTAACTGTCGAGTCACTTTCAAGGCTCGAGTCAGTTGGGATTTTTTTTAATCAAAATTCGCTCAAAGGCAGGTTGCGGGAGACATATCCTACATGAAAGTATCTTGAAGCCACTAGCGCGCTGGGAGCTACATGAATGCAGCATATGCAGTCCTGAAGTAAGGCAAACAATGTTGATCCCTAATTAATACCTGACACGAGAAACATTAACATATTCTTGCAGTGTTTACAGACTAATGCTTATTGAGCAGTTGCAAGACGCGCAAGGAATTACTGAGTCATTACGCAAAACACGTCAAAATTTTAACTGGAAAACATATTTTTATGATATAAGTTCATAAAGCGACAGAAAAGGGAAAACTTGCAAGATCAGTAATTAGGTAATAATCTCCGATGATGTACGTATGTTTATTTGTCTCAAGGAATGAACATAACAGAAGACTATCAAACAGGTATAACTTAGATGGGTTATACCCGCAAGACCCGTTTGGTCCCAAATACTGGCTTTAGATACGTACCACCTAGCAATTACAAACGATTAAATAAAATTAGGAAACGGCAGATATGCGATATATGCGTGCAACGTATACACGGCCCACTACTTTGACCAGTTTGCTTCAAATTTCATTGCTATATATACAGATTAAATTAAATAAATCATTGCTGTTGGCTAAGCACATCTTTGCTTAGTAAAATACAAATAATATCACGCTCATATACAGACGGCCATTATACGATTGTGGAAAGAGGGCGAAGCTAGCTGTCGTGGTTTGAGAATCCATGCTCACAAATATCATAGCACAGGTATTCGATGTTATAATGAGCATGACCCAAGGACGATATATATTCAGGAAGCTAGATATTTTATATATATGCCAATTCGGTCAGTTTGAAACTGATTGAATTGAAACTGTCCTCGGACCTGTCGTTTATCTACAATATATTTTGAGAATCGGACCTTCCAATATCTAGTATCATGGGTCCGGACAGTCTAGAACGAATATCTCAAATATTACGCAAAAAGTAGCATTGAGATATTAATGTAAAATGACATTACATCTAATCAACAAGAACCCCGGTTTGGTGGCCCAGTCGGTTAAGCGCGATCATATTGTTCGAGTGAGCGATGGTTTGATCCTTCACCAAGCGTACATTCCAACAAGGCTTTTTGATACCAGTTCCAAATCGGAGTTAAGGTTGTTTTGGGTAATCATATTTCCCTTGCATTGACCTGGTTGTAGAGCAACCCGTAGGCAGTGCTTACCTGAACCACCGTACGACGGCGAGGCGTCCAGCAGACCTCGCATATAATTATCATCCCTCACAGAATTCGAACTTGCGTCATGACGATCAGAGATGCGTTGCTCATAGGGTATTCTAAACCTTTTACTGATTGAGCTAACCAGGCACCCCAATTTGAGCTACACATCTCCGATCTTCCTAGCGTAGATTCGGACTCCGTGAGGGAGGCTGCTTAAATGTGACAGGACGTATCGCTGGTGCACGTGGTTCAGATAAGCACTGCTCACCGCTGTCAATAAGCCAAAAACTTTACGAATTGGTGTCTGAACTACAGGTCGTGATTCGCCATCAGATTAAGCTTAATTCTCGCCCTTCCTCTCTCACACGATAATATGAAGTTCTATCCCATAGTTATAACATTTCAGTTCTTAAGTAGGCAGCCTGCCTGGTTCCTGGGCCCAGGCAAAATCTTGTCGGTAACTACCCTATAAATATAAAAGTTATAGATTAAATTCATAACATACCGTACTGGTTCCAGTATAATGATCTTTGCATTCCCGAAGATTCCCAAGTTAACACGAAACGGAAAAATGGTGCTGCGTAACGGGATCTTACATCTATATTAGACAGTAGATAAAATCAATGACCTGCATCATTCAGGCAGATGCGAAAACTGGAACACGTTTTTCCCGGAAAACTCCTGAGATCGTATTTGTTACGTCACTGAATCAAATCTGTCGACTATTTGGGGAATTCCCGCTCGCGAAACAAAGGTTTTGTGCTGGACGCTTTCATTCCTCTGTTCCTCCAGCCCTACTCAGTACTGCCTATGTCCTGTTACTGGTACCGTACTGTTCTTTTTTGAAAAGGATTCGAGACGGATGGTGATAGCCTAGTTCCTGCTTATTAAGCCAGTTTTTTTGATAGTTTTCCTCAGCTATATCCTATATCCGAAGTTACGGTACACACCAAGGCAGAAGGTGTCACAAGCGCAGAGCGAGACCAGTACCGTAGGTACGTAGCGTATGATAAAAATAGGCTTCGGTAGCGATGTACCGGTATTCAGTATTGACATTTACCATTTCCAAAGTTCAATATACACAGTACAGTATATACGGGTACTGTCACGATGCAACTGATTAAAATGAAGATATACAGTACCGGTATAAACTTTTTAAAGTTTTACAGCTTAGTGCGGTGCGGTACGGTACCTATACAGTAATACTACGTTCAAGTTACTTTTGCAGTTTGTTACCGCGATAAGCTTATTGATACAAAAAGTAAAGAACTCGGTTTTATATAGCACCGGTAGTTACACAGTAATTTTGTTTTACTGTGTTACTGCTGACGCCTCGCCAATTCACAATTCGTGATTCGCGTAAAAGCAGAAGAGCTACAGAGCATGTGAAGTTATCTTACTGATGCACTGCATCAGGCATTGCGCTTCGGGTAACAAAATAAAAACTGCAATACGCGCCCATGCAGCATGGCTAGAAAACACAAACGCACAACAACAAAATGGGCACTATCCGCTAGCATAGCAAACCAATTATGTCCCGGTTGCACAAGGAGTGGAATATTTCAATTTTGAAAATTAGATTGCCCGAGGGAGATTTACTCATTATTGGGCAATGTCACTTTGCAATGTACAGTGTAACATTCCTGTGATGTTTATCATAATGGGATTTAAAATTATTGATACGGTTGGCAGTCACAATATCATCAGGAAGATCATTCCGGTTTTCAATTCATCTTATGACAAATGAATGTGAACGTATTGTAGTATTTACATGAACCCTCTATATGCATTTACTATTGCCATACAGCATATAGAGTGTACTAAAAAGATTTCTTATTAAAGTTCTTGCTATTGTCTATAATCTTGTAAATGTTCATCATATCTCCTCTTTCTCTTCTATCTTTATGAGTGGTTATTCCTAATGCTTTATTTTGTTCCTGTAGGGACATTATTTTCCCATAATTTCAAAGTCTTGTCATTTTATTCTGTACTTTTTCTATCTTTTCATGGACACCTTAATATGTTGGGTTCCACACCTTGATGCAATACTCCATTTTTGGACAAATGTTTATACAAGTTACTCAAAAATTTAGGATTTCTTATTTTAATGTTCCATATATTCAATTAATTTGACAATTCGCTTTTTTGCATGCCCTGTCAATTTGATAATGGAATTTGAAATTGTCACTTATGTCATATACAGTATAAATATCTTGAAATTAACAATTTTTCAATTCTGAACGACTGAGTATCATCTGTAAATTTGTAATATTATTTATAATACCTTAGTAGTTAGTACTCCTCCCTAGTTAGTACCCATTTGTTTAAAATTTTCTTTTCTCAATTTATTTTAATAGTGCTGTCTGGCCGTACTATGGGAGGCTAGACTGCTAGATCTATTGTGTTAGTGTCTTCAAAAGTACAAGCAACCGATAACTGTTTAGAAGTGACTTGATCGCAAATTTTCTACTATCGTATCAATATTTCCAACACATCAATTTCTGAGACGAGACTGGAAATGTGGGCAAAGATAATATCTTTTGTTGCTGGTGCCGTGATTGCGACTGTTGTGACTTTGTGGATGAATAGTGAGTATTTTTTAATATATTGCAATAAGGATCATGTTGATCTGTTTTGAAATAAGGAACTACTTCAAAATGAAATTGAATTTATTTTACAGAATTTATGCACCGGGGAACCCGCATATTTTCCTCTTTGAAGGCATTTTCGTTTGTCAATCTTTACCATACTTCACTGGGGTTTGGACCAGTATCATTGTTTAATTATATAATGTTGGGCAGCTGTTGTCAGTTTCATCACGCCACCAATACCCTCAAATGTACCGAAAACTCTTCATGAGAAATCAAATTAGGACATATGTTCTATGTCTATATAGCTAATGTAAGTCACTATCGCAGAGTGGCAAAACCGGAACCGGGTGTCCAGAATGTCATTTTCTTCAGATGAACTGAAATGCTTTAATAAAAGCTATGCTATAAAGGTATTGATGATTCTGAATCGTGTAGCCACAGATATATTTTGAAATATTGCCTGTTTACTAAATTTTCGATAGATGGAGGCCAATATCTTGCGTTTCAGAGTAGCTGGAGTTTTGCTAGTCAGGTTAAGCTTTGGTCATGTTGTTTTGTTTCAATTAGACAACAAATCTTTCTGACAATATGAAAAAGGAGTTTATTGTTCATCAACCAGAAAATATAGCAATATTATATATGTATATATATATATAAACCGAATATATTTTGCGTAGGTACACGCTGGATGATAACAAGACAAACTTTATGTCATCCAATTCTGTTACTATGCAATATGTATGTGTACAAATTTAATAGAATTGAATTGAATAGATGATGGCTATAGAAATGTTGTCAAGGTCGATGAATTCTATTTTTATTTTATAAATTTAATCAATCATGCTCTTTGATACTTCAAATAGATTTGTCTGAGGGAAATCCTATATTTATGTATGCCTCAGATTGTGTTTTTCTGGTAATCTATCTAACGTGTTCGTCAGTAACGAGCTTCTACCGAAAACTGTTTGCCTCAAATTCACAGAAAATGCTCACATGCCATCGTACTTCGAATTTATTCAATCAAGGAATGAATCAATTTAGTTTATTTGTTAATATTTTCAAAGGCGGATAAATACTTGAATGATTAATCGGCAGAAATGGTTACTGTTTATTGTGATGAAACATTTAAAAAAACATAAATTATGACATCACAAGCAGTCTTTGGTCGCTTCTAGATAGCCGTGTTAGGTCAGCCGAGATTATGTATGGTTTTTGCTCTGCTATCGAGTCTCATTCTTTCATTTTTTGATCTGCCGCAATATCGTATTTGTCGGCGTAAAGATCTAGATTTAAAAATTGGCAAAATGAGCCAATAATTTTTAAACGTTAATTTAACTTGGAATTGCTTCTGAAATGGAGCCGTAAAAATTTCAGTCTTTTGTTTCGCAGTTGCCAGTGCAAAATAAGCTAGGATTCTGTGCAATTTAATGAGAACATTGATATTGATGAAACTTTTTTTCCCAATATTATCTTACTATAATCCAAATTTCAATTTTTGTGAAAGTGCTCAGGTGCTACCGGTATATTGAATTGACCTATCGTCGCAACATGTTAGGTTTAAATAACTTATCACACAAAGGATAGCAGGCCAGCTCGTATTATTTATGTCAACTGGCACTGTTGAGCACCTTACTGCAACCGCTTGTTTGATTATGTGTTCGGCGATTATGCATAACAGTATAAAAGACTGGCAAGCTATTTCAATTGAGAAGCAGGCACTCAAAGTATTTGGCTTATGGCGCGTGCATCAATCAATCATTCTGATTCGCTTTCAAATATATTATTTGAGTAATATCAACAGGTGAATCGCTGTTCAGACCATGACTAACTGCAGTGACTTTCTACCTAGATTTCAATCTGATCATGTGCCACTGAAGTGGTTAGTACGTCAAAAATCCGAAATAAGATATTTTTTTATTGATATTAGATACTAACAATACTAGAAGCTAAACTTTCATGAAACAACTAACAGTCACTGCATTTTATTTCTAGGCAAAGAAGATCAACATCAGAATGGGCAAAGGCAAGGAAATAACTTCAGTCGTCTGCCTCCTCCAGATGGACCAGTTATAAGGCTAGAGGGTAGGGAAATGCTTTGTCAAAATTGAATTCAAAATTATTCTCTTGCCTGGTAGTTTTGTTCTGAACAATGCTTGAAATTCTGTGCAATAAAAATAGTGCTGGCTCATCACTCTTGGATGAAAAAATAGTGTTTTCATTCGGGTGTCTGAACTTTCTTTTTCTTGAAAGCGTCCAAAAAAGCTGAACGTTCAATAATGCTGTTTCATACAGCTTTGTTACTACTTGTCAATCTTAAAGGAGAAACTTCAAATTTCAATTTTGCAGTGAATAATTTATCATAAAATATTCTTCTTTTAGTAAGTTTTGACCTGGTATATTTCTTTGGGTGTTCAAAAACAAAAGTGATAAAATTTTCTATACAAAGGAATATAGCTGAGGAATGCATATTTCTGGAATAATCCCTTTATATATTTTTATGAGGTTATTATTGGGAAGAATTGATTATTGCCAGTTTTCTACTTAAGAGAGTTTTCATTGATTTTTGAGTGTCCGGTAACCAAACTGTATAAATAGATTCTAAAAAGTATTGATGGTTTTGATGATTGAATATACAGATAAAACGAAAGTGACCCAAGATTTACAGATATTTGTAAGCTGTGGGTAGTGCTGGGCAATTTGATTCAGTGATTCGAATCGTTCGAAGCACAATTTCTTTGAATCAATCATGAATTGTTTATAGGAACAAAAACGTGCCAAATAAACTAGAATTTTCATACAATTTTTTATGCCAATTGTTGCTCTCAGACAATGTACCGGTAGTGTGAATTCCAAAAACAGTACAAATTATCAGTTTCCTGATAACCATGATGCAAACAAGTTGTATATTAGTAAAAATGGAACATTTGTTATTTACATGGAAATATTGATTCAATCCGATTCGAATAATAATAATTTCCAAATGACTCGATTTTTTCGGCTGTGGAGAGACTTGTTGCACTCGGTTTCCACCAGGACCAAGTAGATTCATAATTTCGTGTCTGATATGTGCAGCAGATGGAAGCAAAACGAAATAAATTGTCGATGTCATTTACAATGCCCTGAAGAAGATATTCTGAATGTGATTTGTAGCGTTTGCAAATTGTACTTCATTTTGCTTTGACTGGCCATGAATTATTTCTGTACGTTGAACTAGGATGCAAACGGATATTGTAGGTTTTCCCAATCAGACATTTTATTTTGTCAACCATTAGTCACAGATGGTCACACCTGAAGAGTATTTACCTTTCCTTTATTTTTTTTTCACAGACACATCCGATGACGTACTCGTTTGTGCAATTTGTCTTGCAAATGCTAAAACCACTGTCTTCGAACCGTGTGGACATATTTGCAGTTGCCACGTCTGTGCTTTAAGACTCAATGACTGTCCGATTTGTCGACAAAGAATACAACACATCGGCAGGGTGTATCTGGCATGATGTGTGAAAACTGAACCTACTCCATCAGATCATTCACTTTTTCGGGCAGGAGTGATAGAATAATTTCATCTTATTGACTTCATTCATCAATACCCCATGTTGGGGTTAACACTGGTTAAAAGCTCTCTGGAAATGTATCGTGTGCAATTTCTGTGCTTCATCCCACCACAGTACCGTAATCTCAATGCTTCTTTATCACATGTCTACTTAGCACTCAAATTATTAGCATTTAGTGGATCAAGTGGTCATTGGTGGTCAATAAAATTTGTCAAATTTGAACAAATATATATTTGGACTTGCCGCCGTATTCTTTGAGTTAAGCATTGGGATAATGATGAAATATGATTTGCTGAGCGTAGACCTCTGAATTTTTGCTCATGCTTCAATCCATTTTAAGATAATAGTGGCTGTGACCAAAGTAACCCATTCTTTATTCATGATTTTTATCCACATTCCAATTTTGACTCAAAATTTTATTTTAGCAAGCACCGGCAACTGCACTCTAAGCGAAAAAAAATCCCAAACGGAACTGAACCACCATGGTTGAGTGCAGTAAGGGAGAACCTGTTTTGGGCGATGGAAAAACCTGCCCTGGGCGATGGAAGAACCTTCTACCACTTCTTTGCTTATTTTTAATTGCCTTTTACGACCCACAAGAAGTACGTTAGGACTATCCTGAAGCCTGTACCTACAGAGCTTAGATTTGTTATAAAAATAAATATTCACTTAGTAAAGCTGAAGCTGTTTTCTTAAGGTAACCGAGTTGCTTATATTCTATCAGCAATGTTTCGATTTAGACTGATACAAATATTTTTGTTGATACCACTAAAAGTACTACTAATATTATCTTAATGTATATTCTGATACCAAGTACTTTAAATATATTGTGACAACTTGCGCCCACCACACATATTTGGACTCCTTTCGTAAACTCAAAATCATTTATACAGACCTATATTTGCACCGATATACACTTGAGTGAATGTGAGTGCAAACATCATGTACGCGGTAGCTGTGATGAAAAAACCAATGATTTATAAACTGCTGATATTGATAAGAGCGGTTTGCCTGTTGTGAAAGAAACTCAGAAACTTCACTTGATTCCCCCTCAGAAACTTCACTTGATTCCCCCTCCCCCCTCCGCCTTCTGGTTATAATTTTTGCAATCTAATATGTTTTTTGCTTTAGTTTTTATTGAAGTCCTATAACTGAGTCAGTGCATCAAAATTTTTGCTTTGTCATAGTTTCAGGGGTGCAAACTTTCTGTACTGCACTCACATGCTTTTTCGAGCAAGCAAAAGAACTTGTTTCACTGCTGTACTTAGTATTAAGAACTCCATAATGGACTTAGTTCGTTTGAGTCTACCTGTATGTCTCAACGGAATATAGAATATAATTTATTGACCTTTTTCAAACCTGTAAATACTCCCTATGATTTGCTATTTTTGCGAGTATTTCAATACTCTCGTAAATGATCTTGCTTCTCGTTTCATTTGTGTACCTGACTTTGTTCATTGCAAGCAAAAATACTTGATTCTCTAACATGCACCACAGATGTCTTTAAGGTGACAGGAATCTTGTTTTTCTTCGGGTGTCTGTAGCTTTAACCTACTTTTTTGCTGATTATTAAAAAGCTTTATAGTCATGAACATGCTATTATTTTCTAGCAGTGTTTATGATTTTGAAGCCTTTTTAGCTAATGTTGGACGCCCATAACAAACATCTTAAACCCTATACAGTGCAAGCATAATGCTTTTGAGCCATTTTTTCCGAGCTTGATTGACACAGCCCCATCTGTTATCCATTGCCATGTCTTAGGAAAATTGTATTTTCATTATTTCGAAAATGGATAAAATGCT
This sequence comes from Styela plicata, assembly GCA_963675895.2. Classification (NCBI taxonomy): domain Eukaryota; kingdom Metazoa; phylum Chordata; class Ascidiacea; order Stolidobranchia; family Styelidae; genus Styela; species Styela plicata. The sequence continues at coordinate 25,848,184 of OZ023138.1, forward strand.
ATCACTTGAGTTAATTTGAACTCTCCCTCGTATTTTTTTTCTTCTTCAGAAGATGATTTCTTGCTCGTATTGCGCTTATTTTATTCATTATTAGTTAGTATTTATATATTTTTTTGCAATCACTCGTTCGGTTGTAGTACTGTAGTATTTTAGGTATTGGTAGTCTGTCTTAAATAATATATTTGAAATGAGTTAATAATGAGAAAACATTGTAATACGATGAATAACAGATTTTACATGCTATCAAAATTTGGTGATGCCCCCTCCCCATGCGCTAGATAGTGCTGGCAAAGTTTAACTAAATCTGGTACCAAAATTAGGATTCAGCCGGGCTCGGGGGCCCAGTCGGTTAAGTGTGATCGTATTGTCCATAATGCCGATGGTTCAATGCTTGACCGTTTCGAACTCCAACAAAGCACTTTGCGGATAACACGGTCACTACAAAGGCCTGTAACTAATGTCCCCCCCACCAAAAAAAAAAAAATAGGATTGAAGTCACCGCATTTTTTTTGTTTTCATAAATTCTTCAATTTATATTTGCTTTATCTTTACCGCCTGGTGAGCTTGGTAGAATATAATGTTTGTAATTTATATCTTCTGGTAATGTATTGCCAGGTCATTTTTCCGCCAGAGAGTGGCTCGGACTATCTGGGACTAGGGCTGTGCAATTCGATTGGGTGATTCGAATTGTCCGAATCAATTGTGAATCGGTCATAGGAACAAAAGTATGCTAAATGCAGTGAAAAAACAAAATTTGACCAAAATCGTTTGTATTTGAAATGAAAATACATCGTTTTTGAGTCAGTGTATGCTAATATTTGTAACTGTATATTTCCGAATTATCATAATGCAGACTATAATAGCAATGGTAAGAATGGGATATTTGTTATTTTTTATGAAACCAACTATTCGATCGATTCAAAAAATAATTCGAATCCGATTCTAATTGTAAATGATTCGGCTTTGTCCTGTCTGTGAGTGGACAGTTTCCATCAGAGAGACCTGCCAACATTGTTAGTTATAGATTGGATGTGTCGGTACGGGATAACTAGCAAGGATATTCTTGCTTATGCTTTTTTGGGACAAAATGTTAAGGCCAGTAAATGGGGTGGTGTCCGACAGTCCGTTTTATTAACAGATTTCGACACCTCTGTCCAGGCGAAAAGGCGTCACAGATAAATCGCATTGCAGAGTAACCAGGAAAGCAAACAAAACCTAAAGTAAATTTTGATATGTGTCAAAAACAAGTTTTAAAGGTTCAACAGAGTAGCCCGCGACGTTTCTATTTCTAACCCGTGTCTCGAAATATCTTTATAGCAGGGATATGTGGGGTGTATCCTATGATTACCCACTGAAATCGAATTAGTCTTTGCTCAGTACATTTAGAAATAAAACTTGATTCTAGGTTTACACTATCTTAGGATGGGATTTCATTTTGTCACGCGGGAAAGGAAAGCCGAGAGGAAATACAGCTTTATCATGTGGCGAAACAGTTCCGAACGTGCAGGTACCAGTTCCGAATTGGGGTGAAGGTTTTTAACTTATCATATTTCTCATTTTTTCCTGCGCATTTCCGGGTTGGTGGAGGAAGGCGGTGCTTACGTGAACCAAGAGATCTCTGTCTTATAATCATCGTCCGTCACGGGATTCGAAGTCGCGTCTTGGCGACCAGAGATGCGTAGCTCGTAGCGTACTCCCAACGCTTCCCAGATTGAGCAAACCGGGCACCCTGTTTAGATCGCTGAAAATCTAGGTTTGAGAGTTAATGAATGATATATACATATATCCAACGAATCGATCTCGTGTGACTTGCCGGATAAGAATGAACTGAAGTAAATATCTTTTTAATTTAGAGGGCCCTGAGCTCAAACGGTTAGGAATACACTCCGGGCTACACGTCAAAAGAACCCTTGGAGTGGTATATATATTAACGAGGGTAAGTATTAAGGTCCTGAAAAATGATGATGTCATGAGTTCCGGAATAGGACACTCATTATGTTATTATTCGCGTGTATTTCAAACTCGCGTGATATTTGCCATTCATTTATGTATATTTGATGTTTTAAAGCCGGTCTAATTGCAAAGTATTTAGTTGGTTGATACTAATGAATCGCACCACTGAGGCCCGGTCCATCTGTGGCTTATGCTTGACGAAATAAAGTTTCTGATTCGCCCTGCATTGGTGGCACGACGTCATAAACTCTTTATTCAATTTCCGGTGACAGATAACTCCATTATTTTTCCACGAACCCTAATGAATCTCCATCGCCTGGTTCCTTTCATGACGATTCCTATCGATCATGATGCATAAACCGCGACCGCCAGATATCCGTGGGGCAGGGGTTGTTGCTTCGTAAACAAATGTTTGCTGCTAAATTACCTATTCAACAGCCAGTAACGGCGAACCCGGGGCATGACCTCTAGGTTTTAGGGAGGCCACTCTTTCCATCAAAATTTTGAATATTATTTTATAATTTCAGTATAATAGGCAAAAATTTCGCGCTCAATTTTTCTGATTTTTTTCCGAAATGATAATCCCAAGCAAAAATTTTTTTTCGTGCGCCATCGGCACGAATGTACTTTTTTTAAAAAAATTGCGGTCTTAATTTTTAATGATGTCCTCCCAATATTCGAGACGTTCCGCCGTCACTGTTTGCTGGTGTCGGCCCATTACGAGTTGGCAAAAAACGAATCTTTCGAAATTCGGATCCAATTTGAATATGTATGTTTTTTTAAATCGGACTAAATGACCTCTTTATATATATTATAAGTACCCCTGTTTTCCCCCATTGCAACTTAACTCGGATTCGAATCGATTCGAACTACAATTTATCCGAATCAATCATGAATCGTTCATAGGAACAAAAAACTTGCTAAATAAACAAGAATTTTCTTTTTTAAAACGGCAAAATGATATCGATTTTGGTCAAATTTGACCATAATCGATAGCATTTTGCCGTTAAAATATGAAAATTATTGCTCTTTGACAATGCAGTGTGAATTCAAAAAACATCATAAACTATCAATTTCCTGATAACCATGATAGAGACAAGTTGTAATAGTAATAAATGGGATATCTGTTGTTTACATGAAATTAGGGATTTGATCCGGTGCGAAAAAAATATTCGATTCAGATTAGGGGGATTCATATTCGGTTTTGCCCATCCATACTTAACTCCATTATCAAACTCAAGAAATCTTTCACTAAAATGATATGAACAAACTATTCTGGCCTATGCACTTTCAATCAACACTTCATCTCTGGGAGCCCAGTGAGAAATAATTTGTCCACATATCCAGGCGCCATCCATCTGTGTCTCATGCTTGACAAAATAGAATTTCGGATTTGAGTCATATGCAAAATTGAGCAAAAACAAGAAGATTTTTTTTAAACTTTTTTTAACTACCAATCAATAGCACTCTACTGTGACATCACTAAATGTGCAGGTCAGTCATGACTTAAGCCAGTTCGGCGCGATCCATTGGGGACTCACGCTAAAAAGCAAGTGAGTAGACAAATTTATCTGACACAAACGCTCAACTAGGCCGATTTAATCTATCGTATTTTTGGCGAGAAAACTTCAGCTTTTATTGCTAGCAAATATCTGAACGAAAAGTAACAATCAATCGTAGTTTTCTATACTCTTCCATTACTGGAATTGTTAGACTCGGACTTGGGCACGGCTGCCCACCCATCTCTGACTCGTAATGCAGAATACCGTTACTTAGCGCTGACATAATGCACCCATAGCTCTATCTGTGGGAGACTGGGTTCCCATTCCAGTGTTCAGGCCTACGGTAGTACGCGAGCCTGGGTTGATCATTAGGTAGATGTTGTACATTGTTATTTGAGACCATCTAGTTATTGGTTGACTTGATGCCCATTTGATGAACAAATTTTCTGGAATGGTTTTGCGCGTCTGCGTAGAAGAAAAATGAAAGTGTTATAATATTTCGTGATCTAACTGTCAGTAAGATTTCGTTTTCTTATTTTTGCGGCATGAAATTTCGGTGATGATTATTTTTTATTTGCTTTGCTGTTAACCAAAGTACGTTTTGAGGCTTTTCTTTTCAACTTGACTTCATCAACATTGCACCTGTTAGAGAAAACTACGTGAAAAGGATATCCATTAAACTTTCGGAATGAATTATTCGATAATTCTACTATCCAATTTTTCAAAAATTGATGACCTGATTTGAATTGAAGTACCACTTATGTGGAATTTTTTTTAAATGAGTTTGCTTGAAGTAATACGGGTATTAATATCCCACGAGCAAATACTTCTACATTGAAAAAGATAGGCTTGATATGTTTGTACTTATTGCATGTCAGCAGTAGGGCTGGGCAAAACCGATCTATTTGGAATTCGAATCTGATTCGAATAATTTTCCGAATCGGATCGAATCGCTTATTTCATAAAATGAACAAATATCCCATTTTTACTATTACTACTATAGTCCAGTATGAAGATTAGGAAATATACGGGTACAAATTACAAATATTAGCATGAACTGTCTTAAAGGCGATTTATTTTCATTTTACCGACAAAACACAACCGATTTTGGTCAAATCGATTGAATTTTGTCGTTAAAATGAAAAACTGCACTTCATTTAGCATGCTTTTGTTCCTATGACCGATTCGAAGAACCTTTACTTCGAATCGATTCGAATCACCGAATCGAATTGCCCAGTCCCAGTCATCAGAATGATGGCCGAAAAATAGTTATTTTCAGCCACTGATCCAATATTAGCCAATGGCTGCTAATTCGTCGAGAATATCACAAATCACTCAAAAACATTTGCTGTAGTAACAACGTAATGTGTTTTAGTAATATTTCACCTAGTTTTGTGAAAATATTGTTGTCAAATAAAAACGAGGTTACAATCGCCACTCTTGGCAATCCCGGATACAGAAGAAATTCTACGGCATAAGTTTACCATGCGAACATGTAAACTACGAACCATCTAACGTCTGTCTGTTTTTCATTGCAATGTCACAAATTTATCGATCTGGGCAGTTCGAATCGATTCGAAGCGCGTTTAATTCGAATCGATCGTGAATCATCCATAGAAACAAAAACTTGTTAAGTGAACTAGGAATTTCATTTTTAACGACGAAATGCAGTCGATTTTGGTCAAGTTTGACCAAAAACGATTATAAATATACGAAAAATGGTTGCTCTTAGTGTAAATTGAAAATCCACTACCATCTATACTTTAATTTATAAGTTATAATGGAAAAAATGGGATATTTGGTATTTACAAAGAATTAGCCATTCGATCTGATTCGATTATTCGAATGAGATTCGGATTCCAAATTATTCGGTTTTGCCCAGCTCTAATTGTCCGTAAGGCCGATGGTTCGATACTTGATCGCGTCATCACCGAGCGTGTTCTTCAGCAAGGCACTCCGCTGGTAGCTGTAACCGATTCTATCTGTTGTTGTGTATAGGTCTCCCGGAAAGTTCACGGGCATGACACAGAAAATAATTCGAAAAATTTGTTGTGTATTTCGGAAAATTCGAAATTGCTGTGCTGATTAGGTGTATGACAATGTGTCTGTTGAAGGAACTTAGTGATGTGTTCCACCAACGGGCAATGATTATTTTTTATAGTTTTATTCTCGAGGAAATGTGAACAAAAACAATTTGGAAAAACATATTTGTTACGTCTTTACGATACGGAAAATAAGAAATAAAAAATTGAACACTCACTGTTGAATCGTAGAAACCAGCGATCCAGAAAGTAGCCCGATTATTGTAAACGCCACTGAAGAGCAATTTAACTTTCAACATGGACACAATGTATTCATAGGTTTCAGAATCCTTGATATAAGCGAGATTGTATCCCATGAGCGAGCACATGCCCACTGCTTCTATGAACGTCCTTGTCTGACGGGTGTTTATGTACGAGAAGTAGCAGATGTTGTTTAAATTAAATTCACAATCTGTTGACAGAAAAAAGCAACACCTTTTCGTACCTCGACCGCTTTTTTACACCACTGGTATCCATCCCTCATTCATCCCAATCACACATCTCCCCATCTTTCTCATCCCTAGCACACTCTCCCCACACATCACCCCAACCACACTCTCCTCACTCTTCATTCCAACCACACTGCTCCCCACTCATCATACCAACCACACTCCCCCATTATCTCATTGCAACCACACGCCTCATTTCAATCCCACGATTACCACCAAATTCTCCCCACCACTCATTGCAACCACACTCCTTCCAACACCCTCTTCCTACCCCCATTCCAACCACACTGATCCCCGCCCTCAATCCTCAACACAACTCCTACGTCTCTCATCCCCACTACACTCCTCCCCATCCCTTATCCCAACCACATCCCCCTCATTCAAACCGCACCCCTTCCTACCGTCTCATCTTATTCACACCGGCCTAATCCCAACCCCCGGCCTAATCCCAACCACTTTCCTGTCCACCTCCCTCATCAACCAGGATACTCACCAGAAACATCAATTGTCCCTGCCGCAGTCGTAGGCAATTTTGTAATGAGTACAGGCTTGACAGTCGTCAAGGGTGTTGGTCTTGTGGTTGTTGGATACGGCGTAGGTTCTATGAGACAAAAAATACCAAATATTCATACGCCATACTTGTTAGGAAATATACACCCCCAGTTGGTTAAAAATTACAATAAGAAAATACAAAAAATATATATAAAAGGAATCAAAAAAGTGGTAGAAATTTTTACCGTTGCCCGGTGCACAGTGTTTTTCGCTTAGGATTTATATTCTGAAGGCAGATTATAATAACGCGTTTGACGAATGACGACAAGGTACGAACGCCACATAAGCGGTACATTTGGTTGGAAGTTGGTTCGGTTACTCTGGGAGCACCGGGTCGTTTCCGCAATTAGGACATTTTCCCAGAGAGTGGAGTATATGAGTGTTACCAGGTTTTTTACCATTATATTCAAGATTCTATTTTGTGACTATTTTTTTTTTCATTTTTTCGAAGCATTTTAAATATAAATATTCCAGAAAACAGTAATTTCGTTTATCTAAAATCTGTAGTCATAGTTATATAAAATTATTTTGCAATTTTCTAAACATCTTCTGACGAAGTGATGTCCCATAGATTTGTATTGATAGCCAAGAAAATTCGGTTTGCTTTATTTCTTTGCTTTACCCTACCCCGAATAAAGATGATGTTCTAATTTATAGCCCCACCTCTCACGCTTGCTTGCTCGGTTTTCAAGTCGCTCATTCTTTCATCTTGCTCTCTGTTTTTTTGTTGAAGAGCTTTGATCTCTGTATGAAAGAAAAATATAATTAGCTGAATAACGTAACGGTAACGTTATAGCATGATATTTGTTCAAAAGAGAAAAAAGTGTTTAAAAAATGGCGTGAAGTCCCCCCACCCACATCCTGAACAGGGATTTCTAGGGATCTAACCAAGGATGGAAGCGGCACCCAAACGGGTCGGGTTGACTCTCGGACCGGATGAAAAAGAGCTACTAAAAGCTGTAGTTCAGCAACTGCACCCTAAACAGAAAACATCCCAAACGGAACTGAACCGTCATGGTAAAGTGCAGTGAGGGGTATCTGTCCTGGGCGATGGTGAAACCATCTATCACTTCTTTTGCTTTGTTTGGGGCACCTCGCAGTAAATACGTTAGGACTATTCTGGATCCCGTACCCAGCCAGTTTCAGACTTCAAAAAACATTTGCAATAAATAATCGCAATAAAAGCGCTTATGTTTATATAAAATGCTTAGTCACATTTTTGCTTCCAGCGCTAAATATGACACTATAATCGACCTCGAAATTTAAAAAATTGTGCGTCTCTTTTTTAGATTCTATATACGCTACTGCATATCTGCCATATGCGTATGCCATATGCATATTTTTTGAATTAAAAAAATCAAAAACCTAAATATCGTTTGAGACGTGCAAATCTTGAAATCTATTATTCCACTGGGCAGAAACAAAACATACATTTTGTACTAGCTTCTGAGTTGTAAAATTGCTTCATTGGCACAAATTAATTGCGCATAATTTCAGTCAATTTTGATCGATATGCAAATTTTGTTAAACAATGCGTGTTTTTGCTAATGGTAGATCGTTTTACCATCGCGCCCAGGGGAGATACCACTCATTGCACTTGATCATGGCGGTTTAATTCCGTTTGGAATGTTTTCCGTTCAGAGTGCAGTTGCTGAAACTACGTCTTTTAGAAGCGTTTTGCTCTTTTATATGGCCGTTAATTGGTTCCTTTTGGTTCCGGCCTTGCTAAGAGTGAATTTCGATAATAAAAAATAAAATCTGTGAAGAGATGCCACAGTGCGTGAACCAGATATTTAACATATTTTTCAAAAGTATTCGAAGTCGAAATAGTAAGCCTGTGGATACGCTCACCTATATAATAGGTATTTCCTACCTTCATATATTTCATTTATTTTTTCATTCTGTTTTTGATTCTGAGCTTCCAAACGTTGTGTATCTGTCGATGCAAAATAGTAGGGTCTTTTTTTGGCACTTTTTGGAGTAGACCACCCTGGCCAAAGCCCTATACACCCGGTCACTTATAGATGGTTCCGGTTCGGCTCAGCCTATCCAAATCAGTACACCTTGGACTGAATGGCAGACAGGGAATAGCGAGCCGGGCTCATCTGGACTCGAACCCAAGATCTTCAAACTGCGCTGCAAACATGATAACCACTCATTTTTCATCTCAAACTGATAAAGTTTGCCGACGTATGTTCTGCCAAATATGAATCGTTACGAGGACGCGTTGACAATTTCTTTTTCCTGCCTTCTACCGACGTGAAAATACTGGCAGCGAAACTGTCCGCCCCTTGGCCACTTTACAGAAGGATTTTTTTACAGATTTTTTATGAATCGTGAACGAAGGGGGATTCAAAATATACTGTCAAACAGGAATTTTATGATCAAGCACAGGGCCATTCCCAATCAGAAATTATATTTTGTCAAGCATGAGACAAAACGCGTTCCATCAGTGACTCAAGCTTAACATAAAGATGTGATGATTACCAAATATTTCTGACTGTGTTGCCGGCGCGTTTTACCAGTGACCCAAACTCAACAAAATGTGTTTTGGCGGAAGTTTTTCTCACTGAGTCGTGTTTACTTTTAGATCCGCATTAACATGGCACTCCCAATAATAAGCTTCAGATTGACGGTATCCACTAGCAAACCAAGCCCAACCAATCACCAGTGTTAGAAACGAGTCACTGCACTTCGACTCCCAAGTCAAGTCGAATAACACACGTTTTGAGTCGTGTCCAAATCTTATCAAGTTAAGTCGTGTCTCGAGTTAAGTCGTGCACTGTACTTTCAAGTCGCAAGCCAAGTGCATTTACGAGTCACTTCTAAATCCATTCAACAGCATTGGCATATTAAATCGTCACTTTTAACTATATAGGTAACAACTAAGTTTATCGCTATTAGGTAGACGAACATGGATTTCACATATCTTTCTGGGAGGCCACATATCTTCTTGATGAGTCACGCAACGGCGGACGCGTTTTTTCAAAATGTTATTGCAGACTCGGGCTAAACCCATCAAGTCGCGTCTGCATTTTATCGAGTCGAGTACGAATCATTTAGTTAGTTTGTTCAGCTGACTCCAGTCGAGTCAAGGCATTAAAAAAGTTGACTCGAGTGCGACTCAAGTCGAGTCATTGACTCGAATCTCCCTAACCCTGCCGATCACGTATTGACAAATATACCTTCCTGCAATTTATCATTTTCTTTCGTTAAGTGTTGGTTCTGAAGTTTCACCTGATTCAGTTCTGAAAAAACACGGCTACATTATTCCAGAAATATATGATTTTTATGCTGAATCGATAGAAATATAAGTTTATTGTTAGCTTAAATCATAGTGTAACTTCTTTCAACAAGATTAAATTGCAACAGACCTCGTAAAACAACGAATAATCATAAATTAAAGTTTAAAAAATGATATTTTTGTTTGTAATTCCAATATCATTTCATCCGTGCACCCTTGTGACTTCTTTCAAACATGGATCGAGGAATAAAAGAAAACAAGGAGGATGGACAGGTAGTTCACTATAAAGTATCAACGACTTGCTGAAAATCCCGAACCTCGTCTTCAATACTCTAAGTTACGAGACAATTAAAAAAAAGCAAAGGCGTGGTAGATGGTTTAACCATCGCTCACAAATGAGATAAATTTGTCGGTAAACAGCTTGTTTGTTGTCATAGTTGTTCGTGTCATAAATAAAACTTTTTTGTCTTACCCTCGGCCCTTCAGTTAATTATAGCAGCTGCTTCCAACCATGGTAGCAGACTCTTCTTTTACTTCGGATAGCCGTGAATGTTAGTTTCATTTTCTTCGGATAAACAAAAAGCTGCAAAACCATCAACACTGCTATTTGATAGCAGTGTTGATGATTTTTGAGCGTTTTGTACAGTTTGGTTGCTACCAGATAACATGCCTCAAATAAGCCATTTTAATTTGCTGGAAAAAGTTGCATCATGAAATATTGCTCATTCGCTATTTTTCCCCCCGATGGAACCTTTTTTCTTCGGGTGTCTGAATAGCAGTGGGGTTATATTCTGCCGGCATTCCAATCATGTTTAAAGTGAATTTCAAATGGGAAAACAGTAGTAGATGGATAGTTTTGTTTTCTTTATTTTAATTTATTTTATAGAAATTCTCTCTGAGCAAGGCCAACAATCAAATGGCCAACCATCAGGTAGCAACCAACGGCCACTTGATAGCGAAGCTACTTAAAGATATAGTACTGGCAAAGTCACTCTAAGCAAAAAACAGCTCAAATAGCGAATTGAACCGCCATGGTAAAGTGCAGGGAGTGGTAAAATCGTGGCGATGGTAAAATCGTCTACTACTTCAGTTCCTTTTAGTCGTCTCTTACGACACACAGGAAATACGTTAGAATTATTCTAAAGCGCGTATCTACAAGGTTCTGCTACCAATCTTGCCCACAGAAAAATTATGGCACATATCATGTATCCAAACAATTCCTACCTACCTTCACGGATTTCTTTATTTTTGTTTTCCAGTTTGTGTTGATTTCGAGAACTTTGTTCAAATCTAATAAATGTTAAAAAACGCACTGATTAGCAATGAATCCTATTGTTCCTCAACCCTGCTGCCTGCCTCTTACCGGACCTGATTTGTCCACCAGAGCTATCTGACGTGCCTATGCTTCCCCCAATTCCCTATATCTGACCCACCACCCTCCATACCCCCAACAGGTTAGCTCAATCGACCCGATTAGCTAAATCGGTAAAGCGTTGAGAATACGCTTCGAGCTAAGCATTACTAACGCCCTGGGTTCGAATCCCGTGAGGGGTGGTTATATGCGAGAGGTTTGTTGGACACCTCGCGGATGCACGGTAAACAGTGCTCACGGCTCCCTCCACCAACCATGTCCACGGACATTCTCCCCGGATTCGAATATGGTGTCTGCCGAGAAGCCGTGGTTCGCCATATGGCTAAGTCGTATTATCGGCTTCCCTTTCCCGCAGGCAAGGGTGGAAGTACGGTACGGTACGAAATTTTTATCGTACTTCGAACCAGCAAAATAATTTCGTACCGAACTTCGTACCGTACCTTTCGATAATTTTCCGTACCGTACCGTACGATATTATTTTTTTCGTACATCGTACCGAACTTCGTACCAGTACGAAATTAAGTTCGATTAATATTTTTTATTTATCGTACTAAATTTCGTACCAGTACGAAAACAGGTACGATTTGCTGGGCAGCAATTTCGTACCGTACCAACTACCAATGTCCAAAACAGCCCTATTTGTAAAATCTGGCCACCGCAAGAAACATTTTAGATCAAAGTGATGCAGTTTTAAGCTATCTGGTTTAAAATCCAGGACAGTAAAACGTAGGCGTAACTGGTGGGGGGACATATGCTTATGCCTCCCCCAAATATCATTGTTCCTATTTATATATAGAATGTGCCTAATATAAGAATGGTAGATCGGAGTTGATAAATAGTGGTGAGATGAGCACTGTCTTCGCGAAAAAATCTTGCATGAAGCAATAATTCTCTCACGACGAACGAATGTCCGCTGTACTCCATACGCGGGCTTCATACAGTCTCATTCGAAGACATGGATACAAGAACCTTCTCTTTGTGCATTTATGTGTCTGGTATTTCTGGTGCTATTTAGGTTCACTTCAGATTACGGAATTATGCTACTTATTTTTTCATACCAGTCAGACGTATTTCCGACATGCTTCCGACATGTTTTTTACAAAATATAATTTCTGATTGAGATGAGTATCATATCACATTCAACTCAAAAAAGTCTAAATATATCATTATATCCTGAAGTTTCTGCTCTGATAATATCGTTATACGTGTCAGAGTGCGTATAAAACGTAATAATGGTGGTCACTGGTCAACTTAGTGGCATTGGGATGAGAGGTTTTAATTCAATTTTCAAAAAATTGTCGCGCGCCTCCAGCTCTTCGCTCTTAAAATATATATTTTTATTTCGTCCTCAAAAAAAAAAAAAAAAAATTCATGCGCGTTCGGCACGCTAATCTATTTTTAATTTGAAAGCCTGTGTTTGCATGTTGAAAAAAATGTGCCCTACCCTAATTTTTTTTCTGAATCCGTCATTGTAATTGGTCTATTCGGGCCCTGCTTCCTACGCCATTGCAAATTTGAAATAAAAACAGGCCAAAGCGCGTCGACGATGCTAACGATATATTCAGAAACTACACCGTGTTTTTTAGTATTATGAATGTTGCTTATCTTGTCCATTTTAATTTACCTATCACAACTTTCGTTGTGAAAATGGGCTCAGATTGTTACTTCTTAAATCAGCGACCTATATGTATTTCCACGCAATCACGCCACTACAGTAAAACTGATAAACGACATAGCTCATTTAATCAGCTCAAGTTAACCAGTTGCATTTTTTATTGCCATACATGCGCCGCTTTAAATCATTTTAAAATTGCCCTTTAGTTTAAAAAAATTCTTTGATAGACAGAATTTATATTATCAGCGCCCCGTTATGAAACGGCATAGATGTCGAATATATTTTTTTAAATTCATTTGAGAGGAACAAAGTGTAATGCGAAGGTACGAAAAAGAGTACGGTACGGTACGAAATAAATATCGAGCTTCGTACCGTACCGTACCAAGTACGAAAATTGAAAAATGAATCGTACCGTACTATCGTACCGGAAAATCCAATCGTACCGTACCGAACTTCGTACCGTACCGTACCGTACTACCAGCCTTGCCCGCAGGATAAAAAATGAATTCATATTTCACACATTCCTTACCCACCTCCCTATAACTGTCCATCATGTTTATGTAGCGGGAGGTGGGTTCTGCGTACTCGGGTGGGGGTGAGCTGGTGGGGGTTAGATGTAGTCAGGGAGAGGTGGTCTAGGGTGTGTACGTCAGGTGGTGGGGGATATGTCTGGTAGAGATGGTCTGTTTTGGGGGCAGACAGGCCAAACTCCCACCAGACTCCCAGATTAGATTCGCTAATGGAGTAATGTCGAGCATTAAACCAACAATTTCATGATGGGATGGTATAATTGAGAAAGAGATGCATAACTAACCTTGTCTCATTTTCGCTATTTGTTGCATGTTCTGTATGATCAATGCTTCTAAGTGATTTTGCGCGCCTCCGGAACCTTTACACGTGATCGGAAACTCTTTTCTGCTCAATTGTTCTTCGATGTTGATATTTGGATTCTGCCAACCTGAACAAGTAAAAGATCCAAGAGTAGAATTTGCGTCGACATCATCAATGGGCGAACCGGGGAGGAGTGTCCTAGTATTCATCGGTTGGATGAATCTTTGAGAATTGAGTAGTTGAATAATGATAAATGCCAACGCCAAGGCTAGGGCTGAGCAATTCGATTCGATGATTCGAATCGATTCGAAGCACGATTTATTCGAATCAATCGGGAACCGTTCATAGGAAAAAAACTTGTTAAATGTACGAAGATTTTCATTTTTAACGTCGGAATACAATCGATTTTGGTCAAATTTGACCAAAATCGATTATATTTCGTCGTTAAAATATGAAAATCGTTGCTCTTATGTGAATTGGAAATACACTATAAACTATGATTTTTTTCATTTTCGCGACTGAGATAAGTTATAATAGTAAAAATGGGATATTTGTTATTTACATAGAATAAGTAATTCGATTCGATTCGAAAAATATTCGAATCAGATATTGTCCGGTTTTGCTCAGCCCTAGGCCCAGGGCAGATATCACTAAACGGACCTTACTTCATCAATGGCAAGTAAGCTTAAAGAATTAAAACTATTTCAAGCAAAATCGCGAGAATACACGTGATATATATTGATACCGATGTTTGTGCCTAAAATATTTTTTTAAATTGATCAAATTCAAACCTTTGGATGTGGGATCGCACTGCATGTTTTGACATCCTTCCTTGAACGCACAGTCGAACGAAATATCTTCTTGTCCTAATGTACTTGCTATGCAGAGTAACATTTGTAACGATATAACGAGCTTATTTGAAACGATCTCCATTTTATATGTTTCCTGTGAGAAATGTAAATACAAAATTCAGTGAAGGCTTAAGGTTTAACGCAACAAAATGTGGATCGGCTGCAGGGTTTCCTAAACTGCTAATAGCAAACAGTCTTTATATTAAATTAATATACTGTTGTAAGAGTAGAATATAGTATAAGGTCGATTAGGGCTGGGTAAAACCTAATCATTTGGAATTCGAATCTGATTCGAATATTTTTTTCGAACATGATCGATCACCAAATCCAAAGTAACGAATATCTGATTTTTCTATTACAACGTGTCTACATCATGGTTATCAAGAAATCGATAGTTTGTAGAGTTTTTCAATTCCCACTACATTTTCTAAGAGCTACAATTTTCATATTTAAACGGCAAAAAGCTATCGATTTTTTATATCCACATAATTTGCCAAGAACTGCGCTAATTTTATAAGGTGTCGAGTGTCAAGACCTTGGCATATACGCTAAAAAAGTGCCAAAGGATTAAATAAAGTTTTTCTTTACCAAAACTTGGAAAAACTAAATCAATTTTGTTGATTTTGCGGTTTAGTCACAAACGAAATGATCTTACGTTTTTGCGTTATATTGTATGTTTTCTCAAGAAAAGTTTTGATTGTGACAAATAATATTACTCCAATGTATAATATACAAAAAGGGTATTGTACCACCTATTCTACCTACTCTCTATGAAACAAAACAAAAAATTATAATGGGTCAAATGATCCGCTTGATCTCCTTCGGACGCTCATACGTGATCGGAACTTTTTATTATTAAAATTAGAAAACGTAGTATGGCTTGGATTGCAACCGAGTCCTGACGTATGTATTCGCCGAATAGTGCGTTCTTTTCCCTTTGATTTTCATAGTGCAAGCTTCTTCCTGGATATTTTTTTGCTTCTTGACATATCATGACGTCACAATATTTTGCCCTATATCGCATATCCGGGTACGCCACTAACTAAAATTCTTTTGACTGTGAAATTATAAATCTAATGTATACTGTATGTAGTTGCTGAAAGTAATTCTGCATCCTAACTAATATTATTAATTGCCTCAACATACACACGAATCGTTATTTACCCTGAGGCTTTAATATTTATTGTTAGCGTTAACCAAAATGACAGCCGCGAAAAATGTAAATATTCGAAGACAATATCGCCCAACCTAATCAGTAATTATATTTTATCAACCGTGCGTCGCAGATGGATTTTGTCTCATCGAAGATGCTGTGACAATATTTTTCCGATTGGGAACAGCCCTGATAACGGCTGCTGAGAGACCACCAGCGTTATTGTTGTTGGAAAAGACATGGTACTTCTGCTTCGGCCAATCATGTCTTATTTATCGCAAGTGTGATGAGCATGTATTTTTTTGCCGAATCTCTGGGACTCTAACTCACGGAATCTTTTACCTGCCATACCAACGTGGCAATCAATAGGCCAGTAATTCAAACTTTTTTTTTATATTTGTCATAGCTGTAATACCTGTTAGCATAGGGTTTGAGTTTGTTTTATTTTACTTTTGCATTTGACCCCACGCAAACCTGGACATGCGTCTGTTTACCTTTTCCAACGAAACGGAACGGGTTTGCTGTGCAGGTTAACGGAGAGTACTCATGTGTTCTGCAAACATAATAAGGAGTGGTAGATGGTTCTACCATCGCCCAGGGCAGACGCCCCTCACTGCACTTTACCACGGTGGTTCAGTTCCGTTTGGGATGTTTTCGCTTATAGTGCAGTTTCTGGCACTACATCTTTTAGTAGCTCTTTGCTTTTAAGTGGCCGTCAGTAGGTTCCTTTTTTGGACTACTTCCTGCCTTGCTCAGAGTGAATTTTCAATGACAAAAAAACATGTAAATACAATTAATGCAAAGTAATGCAGATGTGTATTGTCGTTTTTGTTTTGTTACATGAAACGCTACGCAAAGTATGGGTAAGGCAACTTGGCGTGTATTGTGGCCTTAATATTAGTGATATTTTCCGCCCTTATAAAAAAACTTAGAACGTTGAAAGTGCAGTTCGAACACCGCCGTAGCCTACTGAAACATCTCAATAGAGTATACTTACTTACTGTACTTTTCTATAGCGGTTCAGCTTCATTTGGGATGTTTTCCAATCAGGGAGCAGTTTCTGGTTGTGTACAGCGTAGTAGCCCTTGCCATTAGGCGACAGATCGTTCGTTGGTTTCTTCAGGTGATGCCGCCGGTCTTGCTTTGTGCTAATTTGAAGGTAAAAATTCATTGATTGTGTAGATGCGGAGTTTAGAATTGTCCTGCTTGTCCTAAGATGCCATTATAGTGGTTCAGTTTTCCACTTTCAGTTGGGCGGCCTTCCATAGGCTTCTCTCAATCGCTGTTCTTGACCTTGCTTCGAGCGAATATCAATGAAAAAAATGCCAGCATAAAACCTTTATCATGCATAACCAAATCATATCCAAGAAATCAGACAAAAGAAGTTAAACAGTGCTGCTTTATTTAATCTATAACATTAGTATCTATTATATACATTGTATGTGATGTGTATTTACAAAAGGCAAAGCAAAGTAAGGCTTCATATTATATTTTTGAACCACGACACTATAAGTAAATGCTTCAGATTATTGTTTTGAATTTCAAAACTCGATGACAAAAATCATTATGTATAAATAAACACCACAGATAAAGTCGCGTTTGGTAACTTATATTAAGGAAGTTTATTTTGTCAGTTTTGATAAGGTTAACCAAATTCAATCGAAAAGACACCCAGGCAGCGGAGCTCGCAAAATCGTAGCATCAATACGGCTAAGTTTTCCCAAATAGGGAATGGCCAATGGGCGACAATGGACAATTATGATATGTTTTTAATCCAGAATACTTGAATCGAATCTTAAATTATTTACCCTGCACAGAGCGAGGGTTTTAGGTACAGGCTTTGAAATCATCCCAATGTATTTCCTGCGTGTTGTAAGAGGCGACTTAAAGAAAACAAAGAAGTGGTAGAAGATTTTATAATCGCCCGGAACAGATACCACTCCCTGCACTTCCATTATAGCGGTTCAGTTCTATTTGGGACGTTTTCCGCTTATAGTGCAATTGCTGGTACTACTTTTCGTAGTAGCTCATCATATTTAAATGATGTTTTTCTGACAGGAAATCAAAATATACAGCATACATCGAAAAATAACAAAAAAAAACGAGTAAGTGTGTATTAATTGTACAAATAACATGTTGACGTCTACAAGTATTTTAAGGGTTGGAGCTTTGGGCAAGAAATATTTACAGATAATATATATATATATGAACCTAAGTACAGTTCGTTATTTGGGAACGGGCATTAAAAAAATTTTAAGAAATACGATAAAACTACAAATCAAAGCCTTGCGATCATCCACCATAGATATACAGTTGAGCTTGTCAAATTAGACGTGAAGAATTTTTGTATCGAGGGATATTTCATGTAATATTGCTCTATTCTGTATCAGTTGTCGTTAGTTAATTATTTAAAAAGCAAACCTACTCAGATTAAATTTCAAAGAATGAAAAAACACCAACTGATATAAAATAATAAAATTTTAGTTTTTAACTTTTTAATATTGGATTATATTGATCTGGGAGAGGTGGACTAACTACTTATCCAATTGTGTACAATTGTCCGCCTACCAAAGGGAGCAAAAGCGAAAAACGAATTAACTGGATCATTATTGCTTTCTCGATTATGAAATTTACAAAAACAGAAAAATGTTACAAAAAATGACACAGATTGCAGTTTGAAAGTAAAGCAACGGCCAAAATATTACACATAGAAATATACAGTAAACTAGAAAATACAAAAACAAATGCATCAATTGCACTCCGTGGCACATTGCAAGTATACCCGATATTCAGTGGTTTAAAGGAGAATGATTTATGAAGGCTATACCAGTCAGAAAATTTCCGTTAACGTATCTTTTGTTGAGCGTGAGTCACTGATGGATCGCGCCACCGAGGCGCAGTTTATCTCTGACTCATGCTGATGCTGAAATGCTGACTGAGATATGAATATTACAGAAACTTCCACTATGAGTTACTATTCTAAAGTCCGTTTGTGTGAAATTCCAAGAAAGAAATGTTTATTCACAGGAATTTAAATGTTGTAAATCAATGCCGGAATATGTCCGATGACACGGAGTTAACTTGAATAATGTTTCCTAAATATCTGCTAATAATCTAAAGTATTTGATTCAAAACTTTAAAAGAGGAACGGTATTGTTCGGTTCAATTTCTATGTCTTCTTTGATTTTACTTTTATTCATCACGATTTTATAATGACACGCGATAACGTCATCATTATATTTATTTACAATCATGCTCCCAAGATCTTCTTCATAATCCAGGACGGTGAGGAATAGATGAACAACACCAACAATGCGGTCAGCAACATGAATATGAAGAGTTTGATGATCAGCCATTTGAACCTCGTGCAGATCAAGTATCGTAGTGATTTGAGCGGATTCATGAACCAAACGAACGATGTATCGGGCCGGCTGTAAAAGAGGAATACCTCAATAAGAAAAAAAATATAGAAGGAAAATGTTTCATTTGGTAAGCGTCGCGGATAGATTGCACCAGAGCTGGGAACGAGTCATTTCTCTTTGAGTCCCGAGCCTAATTCAGTCGAAGAACACATGAGTCGCGAGTCGAGTCAAAGTCTCAACAAAATTTGACAAATTCCTTGAAAAAGGTGACTCGAGTTTCCCCAACACTGAATCTGGATCAACACCGAACCTCGGCGTATACGTGAAAAAGTGAAATTTCTGACAAGAAATAACTAGAAGGGATTCATAAACTCGATTACTCAGTTCGGTCGAGTAATCGCCTAAAAGTTCGGTCGAATCCGAAAAAATTCTTGATAAAGTCACAATGCGCTTATAAATTGTAGGGTTATAGCAGGTTACAAGTTAAAAATGGAGGATATTCATAGACTGTCTGTAAGTTTACCTCAAGAAAACCATTCAAAACATGATATAATTTTTTAGCACGATTTTGTAATATTTTTGTTCATTAAAACGCCGCATGAGGGAAAGCACTCAACGGAGTTTAGCAGTACTACAGCAGAAGCATGAACCCAGTCACGTATTTCCCTCAGGACAGTTGAATGATCCGCGAGAAAAAGGGAGATAAAAACTTCAATAATTAACTGATGTGCTGATACATTTTTTGCAATGTATCAATGGTAGTAAAGTAAAAAAACATGCTAAATTAAGGACATTGTACCACATATAAGCATAACCATACCCTCATCAACTTTGTAAGTTATGGCATGCAAATTATAATATCATTGATCGTATATTCGATTAGATTCGCTAAACTGTGTGCATAATTAGAGAATTATCCGGAGAAATGTTATTTCGTTAAATAACATGGTTAATTTTGTATTGCTTGCTGAAAATTATTTGGACAAATTACATTTATACAATATTAATATTGTCAAGTCATTTGTCAAGTACGAGTTACAGATTAAACGTGCCTTAGCGGCACATTCTATCCATGGCTCGTACTCCACGAAATGGTTTTGTCTGGGCCAATTATTACTTTAAAAATTCGATTGAAGATTGGAGTGCGGGCTCTAAGTGCGGGCTAACCATTGAATATTAAGCTCCAATAATCTTCTTCGAAAACCATTGAGGAGACGAGTAAATGAAAAGCACTAGCAATGCCAGTAGAAGCAGAAATATAATGATTTTGATAATAATCCATTTGAATCGGGCACATATCAGGTATCTGAATGACTTCCATGGGTTCAAGAACCATAAGAATGAGGTATCTGGTCGCCTGTTAGAAAAAGTCAGCTGTAATGGTTTTGCGCAATTTTTATTGTTGGGATTCAATAAAAGTACTCCTCTATGTTAAACCTTTCATATCTAATCATTTCAGGATTTCATAATGCGCCCCAAAGGCGTGTTAATATTTATGAGATTTCTTGCGTTTAAATATTTGAAATTTCATTTCGATTTTCTTTTCTGCACCGTGGTCCCTCTAGATACGATAGTCTTTGTACTATTTAAGAAACTTATTGAGTTGCCTGCTGAAGGACCAATATTGCCTCATTTTCACGAGTGCCATTTGAATCTCCATTTTATTTCACTGAAGTTTGGCTTTGTTAGCAAAACTTTTATGAACTTTGATACCGCGATGGATATAATTCAGAATCAAATGCAGAAGTTGAAATCGAGCATCAAGCATAGCACAGCCACTGTCAATAACACTCATTGAATCTTATTCCAGCCGATCAGTCAGCTTATATAGTCAAGCTCTTATTTAAAGCTGGCAAAAGCCGCGACACCATATGGTGATGGTGTATTTGGATATTCTGTTTAAAATCTGTCAAAGCGGTCTGAGTGAATAGATGTGTTTGTATCAAGTACAGCATCAATAAATCAATTGGCGAAGCAATAAGTATAAAACGTCTGCATTTACTCGGGTTTTCCAGCAAATGCGTTTAATCACTACCTCGATCTCAAGCACTAAAACAGCATTAGAAGGACTCGACAAATTTTCCACATCATGTGGGCAAAAATTTAGAGCACCGATTGACCATAAAATTCTCACGTACTTGGGTTTCTCCAGTGGATCCGGTTCGTCTCTTCCATATCCAGCAGGATTCTTTTCCGCTTCGTCTGCTGTCATCAGCACAATCTCTGCTTCAACTTTGCCCTGAAAAAGTTTACGTTTTGAAACCTTTTTAAAAGATATCGAACACTTATACAGTCTTGAACTGAAATTGGAATGGAAGGCCAACAAGTAGATCATAGAAGGAAAACATTCCAAGTTAACCGACTGCCATACCAAGATGTAGCACGAGTTTGACTTGGACGAAGTAAAAGTTTCCTACGACTTCTTGAGGAGCCATATGTCAATTAATAAAAAGTTCAACATTTTGATAAAATTCCAAAAATTAAAAACAGGTATTCACATAAGTGAATGACGTGTTGTTCACTGACAAAGACAGAACAGGGGTTGTCGTATCAGTGATAACAAAATTAAACTTTGTTCATAGTAATTTAGTCTTTGTTATTGCTTACAAAATTTGATATCACTGACAGATTGTTTTAGTTTAGTTTTGATTGATTCAACAGCAATTTAATAAAATAGTTAGCGCAGTATATGGTTAGTATGGAACTTATACAATTTATAGGATTTTCTTAAAATATTCAGGTGACTTTTGTGACTGAGACATGGATGACGAGGTGACTTTTGTAACTGAGACATGGATCGATGAGAAGAAAATGGGCTAATTGTCTTAGTATGTTTTGTTGAGTATGTGTCACGGATAGATCGCGTCGATAAGACGCGATCTACCTATGGCTAGGGCTGGACAAAAACGGATTGTTTGGAATTCCAATCTGATTCGAATAATTTTTTCGAACCGGATCGAATCATAAATTCCACGAAAATAACAAATATCCCATTTTTACTATTACAGCGTGTCTCTATTGTGAAAATTTATATATTTATAGTTTGTAGTGTGTTTTAGTTCACGCTTAAAGCAACAATTTTCATATTTTAACGACAAAATATAATCGATTTAGGTCGAACTTGACCAAAATCGATTGTATTTTGTTGTTAAAAAGGAAAATCCTAGTTCATTTAGCAAGTTTTTGTTCCTATGAACGATTCACGATAGATTCGAATAAAATAGGCTTCGAATGAATTGGAATCACCGAATCGAATTGCCCAGACCTATCTGTGGCACATACGTGACAAAATTAAATTTCTGATTGGAATTGCTCACCGTAATCTCCAATTCATCTTGATCATTCTTAGCAGTGAATGGCCACCATCCCTTGATTCTTCTCTGCTTGAACAACGATATCATAGGGATATTCTTTCCGCTCGTGTCATCTTCTTCTGTAGCCATGTTCAAACTACATTTCGCTGCGGACTTTGCTCCTCTCGGAAAGTGGGTCAGATCGAGGGTTAAAGAGCCTGAGTGAATAAAATTGATTATTTTGTTGTTCATGAAGTCTAGGGAAGAACCCAGTCGTTGTTGATGGAATTTGTCAAGTGTATTCATCTACTAACTAATATGCTAACGATATTTGCTTTCACTGGACAGTTGAAACATGTTGGCATTGCAGGTTGAAGATCTCGGGTTCGATCCCCGGCGAGTCCCGATTGTTAATGCCATTCAACCCAGGGTATAATAACTTGGGTAGGCTAAGCCTAACAGGAAAAGACCATATGTCACCAGCAATTTTAACACTGCACGTATGTGGCCGCCGGTACAGGACCTTGGGGAAAGTGATCCACTCCAAGAAGTGGATATAAAAAATCAACTCAGTCAATTTTCAATAAAATCTTCTGATAAAATTATAGAAATCATGGAATTTTCGTAATATGTCTTCACTGCAGCGATTGTTACCACCTGAGCGAAAGTGTCGTTTTTAGAAACAATTTTGACAAAATATTCTCACGCCTGTGTCGAGTAATATTTATATCTTCATATTACTCGGAATTGTGTGTCGATTGCTTTAATTAATTAATTTAATTTAATTAATTAATTTGAAAGTTGGTTTTTTTTTGGCATTGCTTCCAGCCTTGTTCGGAGTGAATTTCAATGAAGCAATTTGATAGCCACTTTTTAGAGTGGATTACTTGGGTAATATAAACAAAGTCTAGCGTAAGATTTGCATCAAATGTGAGTTTTCCAAATGGCGGCATATCATGACGTTCAATTTTTTTCAATTTCCAAGTCACATTCGATTCATTTCTCAATACCTATGACAATAGAAACGTTCAACTTACCCAAGAAATCATCAGCTGAGAAATGATCGGCGTCCCATACTTGTAAGTTGAGTCTCGGTGGGATTTTGAACTCGGTCTCATCCCAGGCAAAGATTGATTCCTGTAACAGAACAAGGAATGCGTATTTTTTGACAAAAGCAATTATATTTTCTCCAAATACGTATGGTTCAATGGTAGTTCTAGTAGATACTCTAGTAGATAGATCTAGTCGCCTCGTCGGCGACAACCATCAGGGACTCCTGCTTTGCAAAAACATGATTACTTAAAAATTCTAACTGGGACATGTTCAACCGAGGGTATGCCAGCGATGTAATTATGACAAGACATCGAATGTCTTCTTAGAGGAGATTTATTCTTGATACATTTATACGCGGAATAAACCTATTCTATAAAATATTATTTCCTTCTGTGATTAAATCTTTCAGGAGAACAAACAATTTATCGCACTAACCTTACCTTTTCAGCTATCGCTTACCTTTTTAGTAATAACAATCTTTTCTTCAGCGATCAAATAATCGAATGGGTAGACGAACCTCCAGTTGAAGTTACCTTCCCCGGTCAGTGATCGGTAGTGAATATCGGTTTCCTGTTTGTCTTCCCCGACCAACCAACTGTGGTGGAATGTGATGACAAATAGTTAGTGAGGGAAAAAGATATTTCATTTGTCAAAGAAGATTGAGCAGTGACGCGAGAGAGCAGGAGTTTGGCTGAGGAAAAGGCCACAGAACCATTTGACAGGTTTTTATAACGTCATTAAGTGCGCTACAGTCACAAACATTTAGGTATTTATATATCAGGTGTTTTGAAAACGGTATTTTGAACTTTATTATATTGAATTAATAAAAAGGTTCGAATTGAAGCAGGTTAATTAACTGAATTCATGTGTTATCACAAACGAAAGCATATAGTCGTAATACAGTAGATAAAGCATTACTTTCACTGACAGACACACAGACGTTACAATGGACACACCAATATTAAAAACATAGATGGATTTGTAGGATAACAGAGGGCATTGACCAACACACAAAGACAGCAAAAGGCAACGAAATTACGTTCCACATCAGCAACAGTGAGTTAGCGATCTTAACATTCTCCTAGTCGGTTGATCCTACCCAAGTGATTACACTCTGGGTGGATATGACTTCATCAACTGGATTAACCGGGACTTGACACTGAAAGGTATAAACTGAAATGTCAACGTTGTAGACGCCAGGCCGTCAACAGTAAGTAAACAAGGACATCAATAAATACAACATTTAGAGCAGTTAGCATCACCACTCCCATCGTGCATACATCTCATTCATTTTCTCTCACATAGAAACACACGCACAACATCTACAATATACCCTTTCACATAAATATCAGACATTTTTTCCCCGGTAAAGAAATCGTCGTCCTCACAAACAACCTCGTCTGTATTCCAGATAATCACCCTCATTTCAAATCTAAGAATTAGCAAACAAACTAGTATAGGCATAACTATATTGGGAAGAAAAAATCAAGCAAATTGAGAACTGAAATAGATTAATATTTCATGTTTAACTAGGATAGATTCATCATTTTTTCATTAAAAAAATTCACGCAAATATTATCGCATAGTATGTGTTACTGATATATTGCGCCGTTATTATTTCACGGCGCGGTCGTACGTGGGAATTTCCAGGAAATAATTTAGCAAATTTCATCGTGATTGAATTGAGCTATATCTTAATAGTTTGTCAAATCGAATTATAGGCTTCTCACAATGGTGTCATAAACACGTTCTCAATTTGCTTAATTTAGGGTCAGACTGTGCTACAAATTATAATGACGTAATGATGACGTCATCTCCTACCCCTTAACATATATATCAGATGCTTTTTCGCCAGTGAAAAAATCGTCATCCTGCAGAACCACATCTTCGGTGTTCCAAATGATCACTCGAAGCTGGAAGCTGATATAAATGTTGGTTATGAGAAAGGATCGGAAAGAATTGGTTAAATTTAGCTGATTGAGAATGAAAAGTTATATATTTTCAGACGAATTTATCTAATTAGGACTGAAAGGTTTTATTTCCAGATGAATTTATCTGATTGAGAATAGAATGTCGTAACTTTTCGGAAAAAAGTGTGGCTATGTAAATGTATTCTACTTATTCATAATAAAAGTTTGAAATCATTTGAGGATAAGAAGGACGTAAATAGCCGAAATGGTTCAGCATTTATATTCTGACGATTTAATTAAGTCGGTGCAAATAAATATTGTCTCTGAGCTTTGAATAAGATGGGACTCCATGATTATTCTGCGGGCGAGGGAGTAGGCAGATATCAGTTCCGATTCGGTGGTTGAGATTTTAGTCAATATTGTTATAACTAGGGCTGGGCAAAATCGAATCATTTGGAATTGGAATCTGATTCGAAAATTTTTTTCCAATCGGATAGAATCACCGATTCTTTGTAAAAAACAAATATCCCATTTTACCATTATAGCTCGTCCCTATTGTGAAAATGAAAAAGTTTATAGTTTGTAGTGTATTTTCAATTCAAACTAAGAGCAACAATTTTCATATTTTAATGACGGAATATAATCGATTTCGGTCAAATTTGACCAAAATTGATCGTACCTCATCGTTAAAAATGAAAATCCTTCCTATGAACAATTCACGATCGATTTGAATTAATCGTGCTTCGAATCGATTCGAATCACCGAATCGAATTGCCCAGTCCTAGTTATGATATACATACCGATTTTAGTATATTAGTATACTTCAGTTTGATTCTGGCACATCTCTATGAGACTTGAGACTAGGGCTGGACAATTCGATTAGGTGATTCAAATCGATTCGAAGCAAGATTTATTCAAATCAATCGTGAATCGTTCATAGGAACAAAAACTTGTTAAATGAACTAGGATTTTCATTCTTAATTTGACCAAAATTTGACCATTAAATTTAACCAAAATTGATTATATTTTCTTCGTTAAAATATGAAAATTGTAGCGCTTAGTGTGAAAGTACAATATAGTTAAAAATGCACTACAAACTATAAACTTCTCCATTTGCACAACAAGCGTGTTATAACAGTGAAAATGGGATGTTTGTTATTTACGTAGAATTAGGGATTCGATCCGATTCGAACAAATTATTCGAATCAGATTCGAATTCCAAAGGATTCGGTTTTGCCCAGACCTACTTGAGACCTGTACACCTTTGAGTGAAATTCAAGAAACACATTTTGGAGTGAGACCCCTTAACAGGGAATATGGTTTTATAGTTACCCTTTGGGCTTCCTTGGTGAAATATCGACAGCGGGTCCAGGCATAGGCATATCCATTGGAAACATATCAACCCAGAGTTCAAGTCGGCCCTGAAACACAAAGTTTAGTATTAAGAGTATTTTTGTAAGGAAGCTTTGAGGGCAGAGGAATGAATTTATGTTTAGTTCTACGCCTTTTCTGGTGATTTAGAATCATTTTGCGTTTGTGAAATTGATTACTTATTGAGAACATGGTTTTGTCTTGCACAATCTCACCCTTCGTCTACCAGTCGCTTATCACACCTATGATTCTGTTTAGGATGTATCTCTGGTACCTATCTCCAGTTGGTAGCTTCTAGTTTTTATGGTCTCCGGCGTAGTCCAGGTAGTCTTCAAGATCTTATTTCAAGCAAATCTTGTTGGAAACAATGTGAGTGACACGGATGAATCTCAGCAACAAAATTAATATCATTTCTAATCAAGATCCATCACGAAAGGATTCATCAATTAAATATTTTATAGACGCGTGGTTCAAATGTTTTGTGTTGTGATAATGGTATTAACGACATCCATTAGTGTTGGACCCCGAACGAAAACTTTGTTTCAGCTATTTTTGTCAAATATAGATTACTGATAGATTCATTTGCCATTTACGTGTTAAAAATTATTTTTGACAAACGTTCTTCAGATTTAAATACAGTACCTGTTCGATTCCCGGTTTCTCAGAGCTGAACAATGATCGTGTCTCCACATGTTCAGGTGCCAAATGGCATCCTACCTTCTGTATCTCGTGCCAGTTTCTCAATGCAACCAGTGCCACGTGCTCATCCGTTGGCTTCTTATGACCTGAGGGATGAAAACATGAAATGTTGCGTGTATCTAGCGGATAAAATTTTTCGCTAAAAATCAGATTTTCCCTTCCCTCTCTGCCTGACGTTAAGTTAAGTGAACTAGGATTTTAATTTTTAACAATAATATTTATTTATATTTTAACAATATATTTTGAACAATAATATTTTCACAATAATATTAAAAATGGGATGTTTGTTATCTACAAAGAATTAGTGAATCGATTCGATTTGAAAAAATTATTCGAATCAGATTTGAATTCCAAACGATTCGATTTTGCCCAGCGCTACTGACGATTTCAAGCGGCGGGTTGCTTGTGGGGGTGGGTAAGCCATAATTAGAATTTCAATTTGAAGTTTTATGGGCTCTGGCCAATTCGATTTATTGATCGTAATTGTTAATGTGTTCAAAAATGAACGAATAGATGAGAAATGCCAAATGACAATTAGGGGAGCTGTATTCAATAAGATTGCCTCGTCTAATAACATCGTCTTTTGTGTTAATGTCTACTTTGATAGAGTGTTTTTTAATTATAAACGTTACATACCGTTTTCATCTTCCAATTCAATAGGTCCAAGATAAATCTTTTTTCCAACTTTAACCTTCCCTGGCGAGAAATGCGGGCCTTCAATCTTGTAATCTTTGCAAAGTTTTGTCAGAATCTGACTCGGTTTCATTGGGTCCCGCCACTGGTTGTAACCGAAGCTAAACAAGGGAGGGAAATATTTTAATTTTATTTAAAATTAATCTCCAAGTGAGGTGAGAGGCAACGCCCAAAGCGTATTAACAAACGACATGTCAAGAGTTACACCAAAAGGGTAAAACCGGAAATACAGCCTTATCTGAGTACATTACACAAAGAGTGAGCGACTACAATAAAATGTGTTGGTATTATCCCTAGGCGATGATGAACCATGTACCACTTACTTGCTTTTTAGTCGAATTTTACTACACACAGGGGCGTTGGAGTATAATTACGGGTACAAGGAGAACCGCTATGAGGCGAGTCCAAAGGCAATAATGCACGTCTCTGTATATTGAAAGTAATGCATTGTAAGGGAAGTATATTAAATTTACGCTTTATTTGCTGCAATTCTATGTTTCAAAAAGTTGAGGCCGCCAATTTAGGTGACATTTATGTCAATTATGGGCTATTGGTGGAGGTGGACCGCACCTTACAGTTTTGCTCCCTGACATAATAACATTCTTACATGCTATATTTCTCTGCTATACCGCACGTTGCTCTATGTTTGCTGTAGAATCGATTTTCTAGATCAATCTTAGTTTCGCCAATCAAGTCATCAGCACTCAGAAGATCCCAGTCATACACTTGCACCGTCAGAACGCTCTCCATTGGAAAAGTTGCTTCGAATTCGAAGGTTCTGTAAAACATAATAGACACGTGAGAAACTAAAGCTCGATCTGTTTAGAAGTATATTCAGTCAAGTCCTTATTCCTAATAGCTACACAAAAAAGCTCTCTGCGATAAAGAGAGTTCAAGATATTGGAGAAAGAGATTGTATGTGCTGAAATCGACGGTATCAAAAGTTTTGAAATATTTTTTCATTATTACCAATCGTGGGTGTTTCTCAACCGTGACGACAACCTACAAAGCATCTGTATGCACACAGTCTTCGAAACTCACTTATGCTCCCACCCAGCATCAGTGAGTTAGTCATCAAAGTGTAGACTTGAATGAACAGATAAATGCATCGACAGTCAGTATAGTCATCGGTATCAGTATGAATAAATTCAAAACTGGCATCTGTACTTTTATCAGAATATTTTACTATCGGCCCATAAATAATGCACACCACTCACTTTCCAAACATCGGGTTCAGCTGTTTTGAAACATAGTTTTCTTTGTCGTTTACTTTCTGATTTCCGAGCAAAACCATGAGATAGGGATCCGCTTTCCCGTTTGGATCTGTTGGATGAAGATCGTTCGCCCGGACAACATATACTCGAACCATAACATGAATCGGTTCGTTGCTTGGGAGGCTCTGCGGATGTAAAATCATGTGTAAAATATACGGAATATGGTATTAGTAGTAGTAGCATTAGATATTTTATTATAATTTTCTTCTAGACAATAAGTACCAATTGTGCTCAGAAGCCGCCAATTCCAGCGGGTTCCAAACCCCAAAACACCAAAATACCCCATTTTAAACGGCAGAAAGCTAGTAATATTTGTCACTAATTTAAATTTTGGATTAGAAATTGCTATTTTTTTAGATTTAATTCCGTATACACGCGAAAATATGTCTTCTTGTTGCCCTGTATGTCAGTATTAACATTATTTTGGAATAAACTTATGGTTATACATGCCACCGTCAGGTGGCGATGGTGAGCCATTAAAAAGTGAGGAATTGCAGACCAGATATCATGACAGTGTTGCAGTCAGTAAGTTGACTGCATATTTACCAGTTGGATGATGTGTAAAACAAGCAGTTCATACACCGCAACAACAGGGGTTCGTCGTAGGTGGATCGTAATAGACGACCTTAACAAATTGCAGGCGATATAGACCTCTAATTAATACTAAACAAAAATTTTTTCTATCCAAAGTTAAGGATTTCCGACGGATCTATTACCTTAAACATCCCAACTAATGGATCTGGTTGTTCAATCCATTCTGCAAGAGGCAGCCTGTAGATCTTGAACGATCCTTTGAAAGTTCCGACAATTCTCTTTTGATCCAGTAATTCGTCTGCATCGTCCTCTCTCTTCCCTCGGAATAGATCGAATGAATACAGCAAGTCGTGGAATCCGCTGAAATCAGACACATTTTCAAGCTCTGTGTCGTAAAGCTGAAATAAAATAAAATGGTTTCAAAATATTAGAAAAGTTTAAAAATACCATAAATTGCATAGAATGATTTTTTCGAAATTCAAATTCGAGTCAAAAAGGCCGGAAGCTGCTTCCAAAGGGAACCAACCAACGGCCCCTCAACAGCAACGTGTTACTAAAAGATGTAGTAACAGCAACTGCACTCGAAACGGAAAACATCCCAAACGGAACTGAACCGCCATGGTAAAGTGCAGCGAGTGGTATCTGTCCTGGGCGATGGTAAAACCAACTAACACTGTGGTCGGAAGAAGCCCCTAAAAACCAACGAATTGGCACTTATGTAAAAAAAGGCTACTACGAAATGTGAAACCATTAACTGCAATCCATTTAAATGCAAAAAAATTTAAAACAGAACTGAACCTCTATAAGAAAGTGCAATGAGTAATATTTTTTTTGGGCGATAGCGAAATCATACATAGCAATTTCAATTTAATGAAATCTTGAGTAAGAACAACGAAATGAATTTCATTGGTGTGGGTCTTAGCATTTTCCGGAACAAACAGGAGAAAAAAATGGCAGGTAGTCGTTTCATCACCCTGGGCAGATTCAGTTCAAGTGAAGTGGTCACGGTTTTGGCCCATTTTAGGTGCTGCTCATTAGTCCTTAATTAACGTGAGTTTTAATATTAATATTAACAATAATAAAACCTTCAACTCATCAATCAGCAGTTTCTTATTTTTCCATTTCTTAGCTGGCGATTGAAGCCCCTTCTTTGCAAGTTTCACCGCCCCCACTGCTCCCTTGAATAATCTCTTTCCCGACTTTTTTCTTCCCACTAATTCCTCCATTCTCTCCCTGATCAGCGGGAGCTGTAATAGTTTGATAATTAATTACAAACCTTGGTTCGAACTAAAATTCAAGCGTTTATAAAACTTGAGTTATTCTTTTAGAAAGGATTAAAAATCTTCACGTCACACAATTTAGAATTTCCTCTTCTTTGTTGGGAAAATTGGTCGAAACATGTTCAGTTAAGGAAAGGTCACTGATGGATTGCGCCTTGGTTCAACTGTGGCTCATGATTGACAAATTGGTATTTTGATTTGATTTTTATTACTTATATTAAAGGATGGCAGACACAGTTGCCCTCCGTGCCAGAGAAACAATGAGAACGGCCCTACGGCGGCAAGATTCTACGAAATTCAGAATTTTGCAGAAGATTCTACGAAGTCCGGTTCTGAATTTCAAAATTTAAATCCAGGCCCAAAATGCATAAGAGTCCTGATCGTGGGTGGAGCGGTACAATGTCAGCTACTTCGCTCCTCAGATATCTGAGAGGATTTAAAAGCTTCTTTCGTGTTTCTGAAAGTATTAAAAATAAAACCGAAAGCTTCAAATCGTCAATACTGCTATTTAATAGCAATGTTGTTACACTGTAAAAAGTATTTATCCGTCATTTAAAAAAAGGCCATGTTGAAGATATTTATGCCAATTATGGGCTGTTGATGGACCGCTCCTTCGCGGTGCGTTTCATCGAAAACCCCGTATTTGACCAGAAAAGTCAATTTTGATTTATTTTTTAATACCGACAAGTAAAATTACCGTCAAAGACCAGTGATTTCTTTGCATTTTTTATTACAGTGTAATTAGGAAGACGACACTACAGTTATTGGTAGCTTTTTCATATCAAATTACCACGAATTATTTCGAGTCCAAAATTAATCGGGTTAAATATCGAAGCGACGTACACGAAAATTATTGATTGAATCATGCCGGATTCGACTCGACAATACGGTCAATGCGCACTTTTGGCGATATGACGATATCATGCACAGCTTCGAATAGGAGATTTCAACGTAATTAAGTGAATAAATCTAAAAAACATACAAAAAATATGTGATCGGAATTCATCAGCCACGACCATATCACAGTTAGCAATATCGTTATTGGGCACAAATTTGTTTTCGAAATATATATTTTTTCTTATAGATGTTCGCTCTAAGCAAAGACGAAAGCAGTGCAAAAGCAGACTAGCTAACGGCCACTCAAATGGCAAAGGGCTACTACAAGGTAAAGTACCAGCAACTGCACTCTAAGCGGAAAACATCCCATACAGAACTAAACCACCATGATAAAGTGCAGTAAGTGGTATCTGACATGATCGATGATAAAACCATCTACCACTTCTTATACTTGAGTCTAAATATTCGAGATATTTTTTTACTTTTTTTATGGAAATTCGATCGATGCAAGACTGGAAACTTTTTTGTTAAACATTGATAATTACTTGTGTTTCAGCAACACCTCCGAATAGAGGAGCGCTGTTACCTTTTTCATCAGTAATTTTCTCAGCAAAACAATCAGCCTCCAAATTTCTGTTGAATGGTATTTATAGCTTAGAATAAATTTAAATAAAGCAAATCAGCCATGCACATAATATAAAATTACAAATCTAAATAAGCTCTTTATACGGGAAATATCTCGTTTTCTCGTTGGAAAAATTGAAGTTAGTTGGTAAGCAAGCAGGTCTGTGGAAGCATTCTCATGGCAAAGTGAAATTATATCGCTGTTGCTGAAACGAAGAGTAAGAGAATAAATGCCGAATGTATTTGTTTCTATTGAGCTTCTCAAAGCAACGTCTCGAGGACCTCAGAGGAAGTGTCAGAGACCCATTAGGGCTCAGAACTATTGGAGAGATTTCTGCCCTTGGGAGATGTAAGGACTTTTCCGCTTTTTAAAACAACCGTGATGATGCTGACTTTACAATTGTCTCAAACAGTGGCGTATTCAAAACCTTGAAAAAAGGAGTCTAAATTTGAAAAATTGCCACGGCCAAATTATGCCATCATAATGGGCGCCGCAGGCTTAAAATGGTTCTGCGGAAAAAGGGCGTTTTCATTATATATCACTATAGAACTTATAAAGCAAAAATCGCACAGAAGGACCGACAAAGTTTTTGAATCTTCGGCCAGGGTAGCACCGCCCTCCTACCTTGAATACTCTAGCATGTTATGCGCGCGCACATGGCACGAAAATTCACTCTACCAAGGTCAGAAGCAGCGCCAACTGACAGAGCCAATTACCCAACGTTTTATACGATGAAGAGTTTTACATGAAATTTTAAGTACGAAACCACATCTTCAGCAGAACTTACAGGACTTACATCTGGACTAGGCGAAACCATTTACTTCTATGGTAGAGTGTAGTTAGTGATATCTGGACTGGGTGATGATGTTCATTTACTTCCCCGCTGCTTCTATTTAGTCGCCTTACGACACGCTGTAAATGCATGTCTACCCGAGAATAAACAAAGGGCATTATCCTTTCATTTTTTTCCCTCACGTAAAAATTCTTTATTTACAAAATTCTCCGGCATTTTTTGCATTCTCTTACTCTACGTTTGGCACCAATCCTACATTCATCAACGGAATTATGATATCTGCAATCTAACTAGCTAGGCAATATTTATTGAAGCACTGTAACAAAAGTCCAGTAAATATACCGTTTATTTGCAGTAACTGTTTTTCAAATTATGAAATGAACCTTGTTGATGTGATTTATGCCTAACATCGGGTTTTGACGAACAGCACTTCTACTGTGCGTTCTGTCAACGGTCAATCATTAGCCGGAGAATTCAATTTTATAGTTTTATTTTTATTTAACCAACTCAAATTACTGTCAAAAAACGGTAATTTTACTCCTTTTTGTTACAAAATAAGTTTGCTTCGTCACTACATTTTACC
Organism: Styela plicata; assembly: GCA_963675895.2. Taxonomy (NCBI): domain Eukaryota; kingdom Metazoa; phylum Chordata; class Ascidiacea; order Stolidobranchia; family Styelidae; genus Styela; species Styela plicata. Next base: position 25,882,094 of record OZ023138.1, read on the forward strand.
GTCTTCGGTGCTTGGTATTGTCATTCGCTTCAATCGGGTCAAGTAACCTGTGTTTTGTGACAAGGTAAATTTTGTAACGGGGGGGACGTCTTGGAGTGGATCACCCTGATCAAGATCCTGTACCAGCCGCCACTTATAAACGGACAGGATTAGAGTTGTTGATATGATTCTTTCTGTTGGGCTTATCCTGCCAAGTTATTACACCCTGGGTTGACGAGCTGGACTCGCCCGAACTCGAACCTGAGATATTCAACCCACGATGCCATCATGTTAACTAATAGGCCATCGCGCCCAAAAACTTTTAAAATAAAGATTCGAATGTTCGAATTGGATGATTCGAATATGCATTTCTGTGATCCGATATAATTAAGGAAATGAGGTGGGCGAATTTTTTTTATCAGATTTGTTGTGATCTTGGATATATTTCATTAGGCTGCTGATGGATTACGCTTAAATGGCGCGGTCTATCAGTGCTTCATACTTGGAAAAACATATCTTCGGATTAGAAAGAATATTTTTGATTTTCTCATTCAATTTTTGTGGCCAAAACAGTGTAGAAACCAGTCGAATTGAAATTTCTAAATATTCAATTCGTAAATAAATCTGAAAGTAAAAAACCTGGTGATGTAATGTTGAAACGGAAATATTAAGTAAATCTTGATTTATTCGCTAACGATTTGCTATTGATTCGAATAATTTGTGCTTCGGATCTCCAAATCGAATTGCCCAGCCCTAATACATACAATAGGATATTTTGTCCGTTTTAACGATGATGACCAAAATACTCGTTGGTTCGAGAATTTTTTGTTACGCAACTCCAGTACGATAAAAAAATGTGTTCGGGTCGGGAAGGAGTTTTGTTGACGAACTTGACGTCATATTGGAATATTACTTTACTCTACACCGCATCTCTGGATCTATACACTTTAAAATCCCAGATTTTTTATATCCACGTTTTGGAGTGGATCACCCTGCTCAAGGCCCTGTACCAGCAGCTTATAGACTGGGAGGGTTAGAATTGCTGGAAAGATATGATCATTTCCTGTTCGGCTCAGCCTACCCAATTTATCACACTCTGGATTGAGTGGTGGGCATGGATTAACGAGCCGGACTCGCTGAGAGTCGAAAGCGAGAACTTCAACATGCGATGCCAACATGCTTAACCACTAGATCAACACGTGTGTGCTTTTTAACTCTATCATTGGGCTAAGACTTATACAATCGTCGATTACCTTGAAAAAAAAAAACTAATATTCATTTTTATGCAAAGAAGTAAAAGAAACAAGTATTGCACCATAAGAAGAAAGTTATACAAATCCGTGCTTTCCATCATTGAGATTCGGAACTTACGACACAATGAGGGAAAATACAGCGAACCTATAATTGGTTGTTGGTAATGGGGGTTTTTCTACTAATTATATCGACTTGTTTCATTTTGTTGTTTGTAGATCACACAGACACAAGCATATTGCACCACAACACAATCCGAGCAATGATGTCGATTTTTATTTTAAAATATTTATATTTTTTGCTTTTGAAGTTGTGGGAATTGGTATAGATTCATTGAGGAATGTCGCCGACGCTTTTAAAAGTCTGAAACATTTGACCTGTTTTACGCGCATTCTCTGACATTTCTGAAATTTTTAACGAAACGTAAATGGGGAAAATTTGATTATTCCTCATCGGTGAGTATCAACAAGTGTGAGGTTTCCTGTTCGGCTTAACTTACCCAAGTTATTACGCCCTGGGTTGGGTGGGTGTCATGGATTAACGAACCGTCCTAGGCGGGCTTGAATCCGAGATATTCAACCTGCGATTCCAATATGTTAACAACTATAATGAAACACATGGAAAATAAGAAAAATATATTTCGATATGAGCATGAGTCACTCGTTGATTGCGCAGTCGACGCGGCCCGTATTTTGATAAAATATACATCTGATAGGGGATAAATTTGCAGCAAAGTGGTGAATTGTTCCGCATAACCACGGTGGTGTCGCATTGCGGCGAGAGTTACTTCGACCGCTTCCTATTATGGAACGATTCTCAGATCAGATGAATTTCAGGTAAACAAGAAACAAGTTTGCAGCGATCTATGGTACATGTTGTATTATAAATAGGGCTGGGCAAATAAGGCTCGATTCAGAGTACAAAATATTTTAATTGGTAGAGAATCAGACATAGGGAAAAACGATATTATTATATTTTAACCACAATTAGGGCTGGGCAATTCGATTCGGTGATTCGCATCGATTCGAAGCACGATTTATTCGAATTTGACCAAAATCGGTTATATTTCGTCGTTAAAATATGAAAATCGTTGCTCTTTTGTGAATTGAAAATACACTATAAACTACGAAAATTTTCATTTTCACGGTGGAGACAATTTATGATAGTAAAAATGGGATATTTGTTATTTACATAGAATAAGTGAATCTATCCGATTCGAAAAAAATATTCGAATCAGATTCGAATCACATATGATGTGGTTTTGCTCAGCCCTAACCACAATATAAAGAACTAAAATTTTCGAAATCGATCCAATTTGTTTGTGGGAATCGGAATCATTGCACAGTCAGAAATATTTCGCACAAACAAGTTTTGTCAAGAATGGGTTACTGATGGATCGCGCTGCCGAGGCGCTGTCGATCAGTGACCCGTGCTTGACTAAATAAAATTGCTCAATAAGGGGACAACTTGTAGTGATAAACACGGAATGTTTCATATTTATATAAATTGCTGATTCGAAGAAATAACTGAATCAGATTTCAATTGAAATTTCTTCGTTTTTGCCCAGCCGTAATTATTAATAGTGGTTCAAACATCAGTGGTAGTGGTATAAATAGTGGTTGCAAACACTTTTTTTTCTTTTCCTAACTTTCATTAACAGTTTTCACGTTTATTTTTTGTAATGTTGCATAGTGAAGTCGTTCCTCAATAGCCCGTGACAATTATAATTTCACTTCCTTGGCCAAACTTGGGAATCATTTTAAGTATAATTCTTAAATACGAAAATATGACCACGGAGACAGAGAGTATTTTGCGCAGTCATTGTTACATAGCGTTATCAACCCATGCTTGGAGCAAAAATTTATTTTCAGTTTTAGTCCTGTTTATTTAGGTTTTGCGGCATATTTTCCTACGAATGGAATTTAATGATAATCCAAAGCACGGGACAGACACCTATGAATTGCAATGCCAAAGCAGTTTAAACCAATGGCTAAAGCAAGATCTGTTTTGAACAGAAAGAACGACGAAATATTTTGTATAAAACTTATTGCGTCATTAACTGCATCGGAATATTTTGGAGTGTTCATGAAAAATTTACCTTAAGCAACGATTAATTGGCTAAAACACAAGGAAGAAATTGAAATTATTATTTCCGGAGAAGATGTCATGCGCCTATGCAAGATAGCTTCGTTAATTTTGCAATTACTTTTTAATTTTGCCGTGGATCATGCCGGACAAAAGACAAACATGACGATTTTTACAACCAGGAAAGACGATCTCAGCAAGTTTAAGGTTTGTCTGCCAGGCGTCGCGATCTACTGGTGATTCTTGCTTGGCCTTTTGGATTGGCTGGATGTGCATTTGACCAGATACCAAGTATGAGCCACCGATGGAACACACCGCCATGGGTGCGGTATAACTGTGACTCATTCTTGAGAAAAATAAAATTTCCCACTTTTTTCTTAACCGCTTGCATTGCTGAACAACGAACGACTTATCATTGCAAAAGCAGGCTCCATTTTAATACGACCGTATTTCACAAGTTTCATTTGGTCAAAATCGATTCAGACATGTACAACGCGGTCCATGAGTGTCTCATACTTAATAAAGTAAATTTCCCAATTTGATCAGATGTGTTTAAGTTGACAACATTTAACCTTTGGGCCGTTTGTTCTCATATAAACAAAGATTAGTAGCGGAGAATTATCGTCTATTTTTAGATTCCATCTACGAATGACCTTCCATTCTGATCTCTGGCAACGCGTAAGAAATTTTCACTAACAGTATGCAAATTGGCGCCAAAAGATGCTCTTTTAAGGGCTTCAGGAAATCAACTTAGGAAGTTTACACCCACAACCAATTTGTGATCAAATATTGTTTATTGATGACAATTTTTATTGAATGGTAGCTACCCGTCAATATCCGTTTTTGGTCAATATTTGTTTTTTTGTCTTTTATACTCCGACGCAAACTAGTCGGAGTCTTGCATCCAATTCCCCATCTCGTTTAGATTTTGGGATTTTGTTGCATATATTTAACTTAAACGTGACCGCATTTTGTTTCATAAAAAGACCAGAAGCTCTGCAATACTCACGATTTGTGGTAGGAACGAGGGAATTATGACCTAATAAAAATTGTGTCGTAATGAGGCTTTTTATCGTGACCGGAAGCTCGTGAATTGACCACGAACAGAAACTATTTTTGTTAAAAATCCAACTTGAACTAAAAATATTTCCGAAATAACGGAGCATTTGTGACGTGACAATAACATTTTATTGCCAAATATATTTAACCGTATTATTACATCATATTCCCATTGTTACAAAATAATAGTAATTATTCAGTAATAAACAAATAACGAAGTTTAAATATAATTGCACGGAAAGTGCGGCAAAAGAGAAAATGATTTTGTTAAAGAATTATATTTTATTAGAATCATTAAGAATGTTCTTATCGATCTAAATCTAGAACAAAACGAGGTAAAAAGTGCAACGAAAATATCATTTTGACTCCCAGAATAGCATATTGTGCTGTAAGTTTGAAAAATGAATTCAAGATCTCCACGAAATATATGTTTTGACCGAATATCCCACGCAAAATCAAATAAACAATGTACCATTGTATTATTTATTTACTGACAACCGAATACAGAAATTTAACTTTTATTTCGCTGTTTCAATTTTTGTCGAAGCAATTTTTTTAGACTAATTCTTCTTACAAAAATCAATACTTTTAATAGAGATTAAGTTTCTGCTTTTGTTTTGAGGGGGGAGTAAGCTTTTGTCTGGCTTTTGTATATATATAAGAATGTATTAAAATGACAATTTCAAGGAGTTTCAGAAACTTGTCAATGACTCTCTAGACCTAATTTGCATAAAATTATATGCGTCTCATGTTCGGCGTACGTGGCTTTTTTGCAAATTATAAAAGTGCATGTTTGGTTGCTTCCCCGCTATCCATCGCATTGTTTCCACAATCCAAACTATTGCATAAAGGGCATCTCAGGTGCATGAAGCAATGAGTCGAAACGTTGATTTTCTGCTAATTTTAGCCGTACTTTCCAAATATTTTTTAATTATGTGCACACGATATTCTTCTATTTGTTGTCAGGTGTATAAAACATTAGATTAGTTCGTGACTTATATTTCTGTAATTGATACAGAGATGTCGGCAGGAGCTTATCATCAAAATTGTGGCGATATAAATTTAAATGCTGGTTTGTTTGCGATCACAATAACACGGTACTTTTTAATCTGTATCAACGTCAAGTTATTTTTAGCGATTTTTATTTGATGTTAAAACCCAGAGCTCAAAATTGTGTTCATTTTCATAAAGGTTCCAGCAGATATTGCAATTGGAAAAATTTCGGCGACAAATTATTAGGCCCAAATGGGTGCCATAAGCGTTTTATTTAGTTTTCACGAAAAAAAGACCAAAAACCCCAGCTGGAAGACGCAAAAAATAATATATTATTTTATAATTGGGCAAAAAATATTCACAATTGTGATGGCGTAGCCATGGCGGAAAGATTGAACGTACAGACAATAATTTAATTCATTCTATAAAAACATCGATGGTTTTAGCCAATTTTAAGCCGATACCGACCGATACACTAAAATGCCTCATTCTGAGCTAACAATGTATCGATGCATCCCTAATAAATTGTTGGTTCCGCACAACCCGACCGATAGAATAACTTCTCAAAAATGTTTCGATTAAAAAATAAAAAAATACCTTCATCTTTCGGCGCATTATTCTGTAGTGTTGGATCATCATTCGGTCTGGTCATCCTCATCGTACAGATCGTGCGGACCTTCCTCTGCCTCCTGACGTGCTTTCTCCTAAAGATACAGAAGAACTCGATTGTATGATTGAACTCCAATTGCAAGCTGGTGATAATGACTTAGTTTATTTAATCCAGGTAGTACTTCAGTAAATTTACCGTTTATTTTAGTTATTGCGTGGTTCCAAGCTGTTGATAGAATATGACTCGGACCTCGCGTTCTATCGATATACTAATAATTTTTCCAAAAATACAATTACTGTCAAATGACAGATATTTTGATGCAATTTTTAAAAGTGTGATGTGCCTGTTATCCCAAAAACTAATTTAACCAATTTGGCCCGCGAAACAGAGCACTTGAGAAACAATATGTCTGTCTGTCCGACCTGACTTACCTCATTCAAAGTATCCAGCGAGGCGAAGTACTTGCTCCACCAATCTAGCGCTGCCTCATCCAATGGATCATCTTCTTCCCCTTCTTCTTTTGGGGCGTTTTCCTAGAGAAAAAGCATAAATTGTCAGCGCTGACGAAAGCCTTGCCCGTGTGGTCCTTCAGTACTTCTCATAGGTATTTTTTGCGTGTTGCAAAAAAGCGACTCGATGAAAACAAAAAAGTGGTATCGGGTTTTTCCATCGCCCAATGCAGATACTGCACATACTATGCTTTATTATAGTTCTGTTTTCAGTCATAATTGGGATGCCTTTCTCTTGGAGTGCGGTGACTGTCACTTCATTTTTAGTATTTCATTACTATGAAAGTACCTGCTATTTGGTTCGTTTTAGAGGCTGTTTCTGGCTTTGGTTAGAGAATAAAGTGTTAAACATGTGTACATTGGTATTGTTTTAATGGAAACAAAGGTAATTATGTTGTTATAGTTGTATGTTGTGTCTTAAATACATTTTCTTCTATAGCCACTTCTTAGAGTGGATAAGCCTGTCCAAAGCCTTGTAACAGCGGCTACTTATAGACGGACAGGGTTACAATTGCTGGAAAGATAGAATCTTTTCCTGTTCGGCCTAGCCTACCCAAGTTATAACATTTTAATTCACTGTTTTTAGTGTACTGGGAGATTACGTCGTTTCGCATACTACGATCAGAATGGCGTGAAATCCTCGTTGGTTTTATCATTGCCCAGGGCAGATTCCACTCCCTGCACTTTACTCAGGTGGTTTAGTTTTGTATGGGATATTTTCCGCTTAGAGTGCAGTTGATGGCACTTTATCTTGTAGTCGCTTTTGGACATTTGACTGGGCGTTGGTTAGCCCCTTTTAGACAGCTTTAAAAATACGTCAGGAATACGTTAAGCATTCATCCACGGTGCTAGTTTATCAATTGCTGGTCTATTCTAAAAAAATAACAACAAAAGAATATATATAATATATTTACTCACGTCGATAGGTATCTCGACCATTCCGCCAGGTGGCGGTGGTGATAACTGTATGGGGCCGTCCCCAGGTCCGGCCATAGTGATGTTGACGTCACTGCGTGATATTGCAGCCATATGTTGCTTTCGGCCTTTGAGTCCTGATTGAGAATTCAATATATTTCTTATTAGTGATTATTAATGTATGTAAAATGTTTAAAACTTGACAAGGGCGATTTGCTGCTCGGTGTGCGACTACTATGACAGTTTTCTATTGCATTAGTTAGACTGGTATAACACTGAAAAATGCCTAAAAATTGCAGGATATCATCTATTGAAATCTTTTCTCAATAGAGTTAGAAATATGTTGTGAGCACACTTTTTTATTGTTAAGAAGGCGCGGTTTATCTGAGTCACACGCTTAAGAAAAAAGAAATACTTTTGAGAAAAGACTATGTCGAATCGTATGAAATCAAAGAAATGTGTATTCGAATCATCCTAAACGAAAATATGTAAACGAATCGATTGGAATCTAAATTCAAAATAAGACATCCAACAAACGTGGTATTATTTGTGCTGCATTAAGGATTTGGATAGACGAAACGACAGTATTTGATGTCAAATCTTTCGTTGATCGATAAGTTTGAAATATGGGAATATGCTATTTCATAAAATATTTTTTCATCCTTTATTGGCAACCTTCATTGGTATTACGCGTTGAAAAGGAAAGCAGGAAAAATTTATTCGTAATGAAACGAATATTTATTTATCTAATCATGCTCTCCCAAATACATGAAATTGAACGGAAAGACAGGACAGAAATACTTTTACATTCAGAAAAATGAGAGATGATTCACAAACAGACAAAAGACATGCACCCCTTGTAGCTGTGAGCTTTAGAAGTTCATTCGTACGTGCCGCAGTGGACGACTGAGAGGAAATCGACTAAGAGGAAATAAAGAAGTGGTAGTTGGTTTTGCCATCGCCCAGGGCAGATACCAAACAGCATACTTTATTATACGATCCAGTGCTTTTTGGGATGTTCCTCCTAAGAGCGCAGTTGCTGTGCTACATTCAGTTTTCTGCTGCTTAAGAGACCGCTAGTTGGTTTTTTTGGGCACACCTTCCGATCTTGACTAGAGTCAATCTTAGTAAACTAAAAATTATGAAATATTATTTCGACAAGTATGTGTCACAAATAAATCGTAACGCCACGGTGCGATCCATCTATGACATATTCCTTACCATTGTGTTTTGTCAAATTATTTCAATTCGGTGAGAAGAACATACGAGGAACCATATAACTTATTCCCATTCTTGTTGGGTAGTATGAAAAAATAGTAGCAAAATATAAGACGGAAAGAGAAGGGAAAGCAAAGGTACCTATAAACTTGACAACAAGAGTAGAGCAAAACCGAATCATTGAGAATTTGTATTTTCCGTTATAATTTACAATAAATCCGTAGCTTAAAATCAACTAATACATAAACTAACAAACTCTAAGTACCAACATATTTCAATTTATCCAATAGCCCACATGAATTCAGCTAAAATTGAAAATATTTTACTCGTTTTTCGTCATTAAAATAGGATAATTCTACTGCATTTTGCAAGTTTGGTGAAAAAACAAGTAAGAAAATCTTAACAAAACATGCTGTGCCAAGTGTGAGTTACACATAAGGCTGGGCAAAACCGAATCATTTGTAGTTCGAATCTGAATGATCCGAATCGGGTCGCTGATTTCGTAAAAATACCAAATTTCATATTTTGACTATTACTATTTTAGTCGCCATTATGATGATTAGGAAATATACCTAAAACCCATGTGTTTTAATTTTAACGACGAAATACAACCGATTTTGGTCAAATTTGAACAAAATCGGTTGTATTTTGTCGTTAAAAAGAAAAATGCACTTCATTTAGCATGTTTTTGTTTCCTATGACCGATTCACAATTAGATTCGAATATTGTGTACTTCGAATCGATGCGAATCGCCGAATCGAATCGCCCGACCTAGTTACATATACCTCTTGTCTCGTAGGGGCGATCCATCAGTGGTTCATATTTGACAAAATTAAATTTTTGATCGGGTGACGCCGAAATAAAAGCAAAATGCACCCTAAAACGTTTTGGCGTTTTTTAGAACTTTTTTTCGAGCATCCCAAACAAAAACAAAAAAGACGTTTTGGCACATAGCAAAAGTATATGCTTTCTGCGACAAAACCCTCTAATAACTATAGTTATACTCTCAAGTATATGCAGCTAGAAAGATTTACTGTGACAAAGATATAGTAAATTTACCGTTTATTTGCGGTAATTACCAAAATTCAGGAACAGCCAATTATGTGATATTGATGGAACGCGCCACCAGGAGCACATATTTGGCTGCAAAGATCAATTCCATAATTTTATTTTCATTTCACGAAGTAGCAGGGTGATTTTACCGCATTTTTGTCACAGTGTTCCTTATTTCTTGCTTCCCTGTAAAAGACTACTTATCACCATGCTATGTTTTATGCAAACATCTCTTACGGTTGAACATTTTTTTAGATTTCTTATCGTCTTCCTCGTCGGTTTCTTCATCTGTGACGTCATCAGACGATGACGTAGTAAATTAGGCTTATTAGAAATATTCTCTTTAGTATCAATAAAACGTAAGTTGTGTATTTCACACACTCACCCACATGCAGTGATGGTGTCACAGTGACAAAATTCATGCACAAAGGTGACGTCATTAATACAGTGACGTAACATGAACACACACACACACACACATACCTTGCAGAGAATCGGTGAAAAGCCTGATTGCAGCTTTTACAAGAATGCGTTAGTAATTAGAAAAATATAAATAAAAGTGAATATCTTAATCGCAGAATTCGATAGGAAATAGCCGACGTAATATTGTTAGAAGGCAAAGTTACATATCTGAAAGGTAATCAGGCAGGAAGCACATAGTAAATAATGTGTGTCCAGGGGATTCAATTCTACTTATATTCGCGCGTATTTCACCAGAATTATAATTTTCCTACAGTGATTAATCATCCACAAATATTAACTTCAAACTTTTTTTTTTTAGGAACTCAAGTAGTCATGATGGCAATTATTTTAAACCAAACTTTAGACCAACAGAAATTTAGACTTGTTAAGCAAGGTTGTTAAAAGACCACCTTTCGTGACGTGTATCGGAGATCCAATCTTTACATACTACTGGCGATTAAAACCATCGAACCGCAGATCTGGGTGAACGGAAACTTTGCTTAATCTTATTTTGATCTTCAAGTCCCGCTTGTCAAATTAATGTCTGTTATCTATAGCCATAAATATGGTGCGGTCCATCAGAGGCTCATGCTTGACAAAATAAGAAGTGCGATTGGATGCAAATATGCATTTATCGTAGGCGGGTGGTTTTATATAACTGAGTCAAAAATAATTTTGTATTCGATGATTCATATTTACAATCTTCTATTAGATGATACACAGATAAAAATCACAGTTTTGTAAAATGTCAATAAATATAAGAGGCTGATGTATTGTGTAGGCGGGGATTTTTACATTATTGAATCAAAATTACTAGATTGTGGTATTGGTGTCTTATATATGTTCATTTTCTCGCATTCATCATGGTTTTATCATGCAAAGGTTTTATAGTCAACAATTTCGCATACCAACAGTCACTAAGAACTCTCATTTAGTGTAGTTGAAGCATAAGATTTTTGCCGAAATATTCAAAAATTTTGGGGAATAATTTTTCAACAAATTTCTTGCATGTAATATAAAATATATATATGTTTTTTATAGTCACTTCTTGGGAATGAATTACCCTGAACCAAGTTACTGTACTTGTAGACGGACAGGGTTAGGGTTGTTAAAAAAATGTGATCTCTCCGTTTCGGCTAAGCGTTACCAAGTTACTACACCCTGGGTTGAGTGATGGGCTTTGATTAACCAGGAGCGCGCACGTCGTTTATCATCTATCATAGCTTTGATCAATACCTCATGTCAGGGAACTCCCACGTAGTGGATGGGATACAGATAAATCACAACAGCAAAATAGCAAAAATCATATCTCTTCATTTATTTGTAAATGCCATTCGTTTATTCTTGTGGCTCCACACGCGGGTGAAGAATTATAGCGAAACAGCACGACGTTGTCAATCGCGGGCATCAACAAATCTATGTGGGCGGGTTTTTCACGTTATGCATAATTGTAATTTTCTGCAGCCGGTGAATCATAGCCATGTCGCACAGTGGGAAAGTTTTGATATGTTTCTGATAAAGTTCCCATAAACGTATCATTCTATGAGCAGAGCTGGAATTTTATCAGATGATGATGATTTACACGGGTTTCTACGCTGCAACAACACAAAAACTTTGCGTTAAATCGAGGACAGCAAAAAAAAAAACGTCACAAATAATGCGCGCGCAACAAAAAAATTCTGGTCCTCCATGTTTCGATAGTATTTAAATGCAATTTAAAATCGTAGGGATTGGGGTACATTTCCCCTCATTTTAAAACTGGGAAGTGGTGACGACAAATCTCATTTGCCAGTTCTTCTCCCATGAACCCCCCTGATTTAAGAATGATGCGAAAATTATAAATATTTACCCGTGTACATCTCAGATTTTTCAGGAGGTCTAAAAATAAACTTTGACAAACTGCTGATGATATGAGTTCCAACCAGAACTTCTCGGCCAAACGCTCTGCAATCAACGACGGTGATCGTGATTGGTGGACACAGATATTCGTTCTCTGGCAGGTCGACCTCCTGAAAATGACGCCATTCATTACGTAGATTCTAGAAAATATCTAGGAGAATCTGAGAGAGAAAGATCGAGAAATGGATTTTGTGCTAAGTCATTCCTTGAAACGGACAAACCAAGTCAGAAAATTTTTGCCGAATCATGTTTTGTTAAGTATGAGTATTGATTACGATGGAGCGCGTCAAGGCGCGGTCTATCTGTGACACATGTTTGACAAAATATAATTTATCATTAAAAATTAAACAACATATGAAATTATTTCATAACCTTGGTAAGAAGTGAAAAGATACATATAGTCTATTATTTTTTAAATCTATATCAAATGAAAAATATATTTGTGTCTGATGCAAAAAAGTAATAAAAATTTGATGACTGAATCTCATCCATCGCATTAAACATATATTTCTGTGATGTACTTCCCAATCAGCTATTTAATCCGGTCAAGCATGAGCCACAGATGAACCATGGCTCACCGGAGCGCTCGATTAGTTAGGTCCTTATAGACACAGCTTTCGGCCTTGCTCAGGGGGAACTTAAAAATAACAAAGTATGTGAAAGAAGATTTTTGTGTTATCGCTTGCTACAATTAAATAATATACTCACATCAATAAACCTAACAGGTTCGGCGAAATTCGGATTCTTTTTATAGTTCGGTATAATACACGAACTGACGGCTTTTCCTGCAATCTGGATGTCCACTCTCGGTTGGTCTACGGTGGCCAGTTGTACACGTTTCAAATCTCTTAATCCCCAGAATAGGACCTGTTAAATACATTTTTATTAATATATGTTTGCTTAATGTATGATCACGTACTAGGAATATCCCATGAATAGAGATGTAAGTTTTATAATTTAATATCGAATCGATTCGAATCCATGTTAATTCGAATCGATTCTAAGCATTTACAGAAAAAATCTTTGCGATTCTAATAAATTCCCACTGCGCCGCGTGTGTGAAGTTCGGTCGTTTTCGAACCTTGAAAGCAAAAATTTTAAAATTACTCGAAAATTTGGTGATTTTTTTAAAAACTTATTGCAAATTTTAATGTGCCCGGCCGTAAATTCAATACACAGCTATTTTTGTTCTCGTTCACATTACTCGAATTTGAAACGACGAATGTATTTTTTTGGGTTTTTTAGCTGTTTTGGAAATTAGTTTTTTTATAAATAGAATATATATATTAGAAAATAATCGCTTCGATATTATTTCAGCAAAGATTGAATTCGAAAAAAAAATTGAAACTTGCAGCCCTACCCAGAAACCATTGAAGTTCTGTATGCTACTACGATATAGTCTATAAGTTAGTTACTCAATGTTGATATCGCAGACGCCCCAATGTGGGGTTGGACAGACTTGTGATTATCAATGTTGGCATAAAGAGACATGGACAATATCATCTTATCGATATATTTTTTTTGGCACGTATACTACTTTCTAATTAAGATTAAATTGTCACGCATGAATCACTGATGGATCGCACCATCGAGGTCCATGAGCGATACATACTTGACAAATTGTTCCCTGCTAGGTTAGTTGCAAATATTTTCTAGCAAAGTTCTGCCTCACATATCGGTAGTTTACAAAGCTATGTAGTAAGTTAGTTTTGGTATGTATCGCACCAACGCAACGTTTATGGCTCGTGCATGGCTGAATGAAACTTCTGATAAGGTAGCTGTTTGTCCTATGTTGCTTCATTGATTTCTGGGATGAATATGTCCTTTTGGATGCCTGTTGAACCTTGCTTTAAACAAGTTTTTTTTAAACAAAAACATTATGATCCGCGTAGAGAATTTTCACACAGAATTTTTTGTGAATCGTATGAAACCAAGTATGGGATACTGACACCACGTGCCACCAAAAAATAGAATCATTCAAGTCTATTCTTATCACTTCCTTCCCGGTACAAGCGTTCTCATCAGTTTCGCTCTAACATATGAAATTCGACACCGGTAATGTTCTTGGCACAGTTTATTACATCATAGTTCACGATTGATAAAGATAGGTTTCTATACATCACCAGTCAACAATAAGTTTCTACAACAAAACAATGTCCGACAACCAGCTGATTTGTGACGTCACACCTTCGATACAGAAATATATCATTGCGACACAATCGGACTGGTACAAGTGAAATTTGAATGACCAGTAAAAACCGCATTTATAGTGAAGCTCTTAGTGAGGTATATTTTTAATAATATTGACCTCATTATCGATCTTTTAATTTCCAGCGACTACGCTAGCATATGGAGACCAACAACTATGTGTACTTATACTATGTTTATTTGCTTAAACCGGTTCAGTTATATGTAAACTGTCTCGCTTGAAGGCACAACGGCTGAATCTCCAACTACGAAGCTTCTTTTGTCCAGATAAAACGGGGGGAGAACCACCCAGTTTTAAATTTATTGGCCCTGTCCCCGATGAATCACGTCGCCAAGGCTCGTACCACTATTGGCCCATGCCTGGCAAAATAAAATTACTATTGGTCGAATTCATGCCATAGATTTACAAAAAGTAATGCTTAGTCGGTAAAGATATGTCTCAAGCAAAAATAAATTAAGCCTTTGTTCGTCCAACTTCAAGTGTTAGATGATACGTTTCGCTAAGGGATGATACCGCTCACTGCACACTACTATAGTGGTTCAGTTCAGTACGTCCAAAATGTTACTGCTCAGGATGCAGAACCGGGTTTTACATTAATTGTATTACGGGATGATCTATTCAAAATGAGTGCAGTTAAAAAACAGTTATATTCTAATTTCAAAGCGGTTTTCTAAAACGAAACCAACTCCGAATAAACCTCCAATCACGATAATTGCTGATTCATTGATACTAATTATAACAACATCCGTTTCCTAACACAGACACAATAATAAAGAATCACAAGAAATGCAAATTAAACTATATAACGTCATAAATACTTTATGCAAAATCGTTGCTAAGTACGACCCTATTTTCGACCCACTACTCCTTATTGAATCATTACGCAAGCCTTCAGCACAATATTTGAGCTTATTTTAAAAGTATTTCAAGCTTTTGAGGCATGCCGCTACAAATACAAAGTAGAGTCACTGGTGTGGGGGGAGGAGCATGTCCTTTTAAGTGCTGAAAAGGATGAATAGTCTCCCTTCAAGATTTGGTTTAATATTTTAAACTTTCATCGTAATAGCCATACTTTTCAGTATTGATTCTTGTATACGGCTTTGTTCTTTTTTGTTTAAAAATGACGACTTTTAGCACAAAAGCCACAGGTCACATTCACATTTCAACTTAACAAACTGTCTTAATTAAAGAAATAGAAATACTTGAGCAAACTCAATGCCATTCGGTATATAACCATACAAAATATTTTGTCAAGCATGAATACAGACGGATCGATCAGTAACTCCTACTCAACGGAAGATCTTTTGATAAAATATGTTATAAAAAGATTTTTAAATCGACGTTGTCAACTATCGAATTATGAGAGCATAGTTTCATCCTCTTTTCTCACAGTTGGATTGACGATATGGCCTTTCGGATTCTCTAACATTTACTAATTTTAAAACATTTCAGCACTGTAGCGTAATATTCAATACATTGAAATCTCGATTTATTGAGGTTTTTTCGCCTACGTTGCAATTTTTTGAAGTGTTTTAAAAACAATTCGATATATAAAAAAAGGTTTGTTACTCCGGCGCAGCACAACTTTGTTGTATTCCAAATTTAGGTTTGCGGCACAAAATTTTCTGCCTGTGGCGTTCATTATGACGTCATACTTTCAATTACGAAGTTAACTATTTGAAAGCTTCTATAGACACTCCATGTGTCGTTTAATATTAGGCTGCTGATTGACCGAGCCGCCTAGTGAATCTTACGTCTATCTTTACGTTCATTATAATAAATAAATTCTGTAGTCGGAAAATTTAAACGTCACCGAATAAGGTAAACATATCGTGAAATTTAGAAGTTTAGATCGAAGGTTGCACAAAAGTACAACACGGTAAACTCTTCCACTAGTCAGAATTTTTTTCATTTCACAAGTTCTACTAAGTATGAGACACTGATGGATCGCGCCGACAATTGTCACGTGCTTAACAAAATCGAAGTGATGATTGAGTAGAGACTGAACTTTATCCTTAGATATGCTTATTTGCCGATACATACAAGTATACAATTTTATGAATATGACTGATGGCGTCAATCCACGCTCGCACTGTCATCCGACGCATAGAAAGCGTCAGCTCACGCATTATATGACGCCACAGTCATAGGAACCCATTATACGGACAAACGTGAAGCTACGTCGTCGACGTTTCCCACACTTTTGTACAAATATGGAATACTTTATGAAAATGCTGAATTCCAAAAATGTTTCTGACACAATAGGAAATTTTTACATTAACGTTTTTCACAATGACCTCTGGGATGTCGATGAATAAGCATATTCCAAGTACTCGTGTTTACAAAAACCTCTTTCCTATAAAACTTGGATTGAAAAAAGCCAGTTTTCAATTCCCGTCAAAAAGCAATGCAAAAATGGGTTTAACACGGTGCGTAAATGGGGGTGCGGCGTCAATATCTAACCATTTTTTAAATTTTTGTTCATTGAAATTCACTCTGAGCAAGGCCAGAAGCAGCGCCTAAAAGAATTTCATCTTTGAAAATCTTTTTGGGTCCGTGGGATGTTTTATCGTGATATGGAATAAAATATTCAACAAAATTATTCCTAAAATTACTGGACGGATCTAGACTGGCAGGATGTCAGCTTCCCAGGTACTCAGAAACCCGAAGAAAATGGGTTCTATCAGAAGAAAATTTAGGAAGCCGACAATATTTCATAATATATCTCCAGCTAAAAGATTACAATATCGCATATCGAGCGTGTGGACGCAACTAAACTACACGAAAAGGGTTTAAAAACGAGTTTGAAGCTTTTCTGCACATCCAAAGAAAATAAAATGAACATTTCGGACACCCGAAGAAAAACAATACTCTGTCACTCTACATGGTTCGATTATTCAAATTGTCATTGCATTAATATCATAACAGTTCTCACAATATAGTTCTGTACACGATACCACGGTCTCTAGTCATTTGCATTCTTTCTGTGATTATTTTAAGAAATATTTTCCCGAACTATCGCGCAAGACTGAAGACCGAATTTGTGTGCGTTTACACACATGCTATAAATATTAGACGAGTGATTTAGCGGTTGTCCTATGAATAGGTCACAGAGAAATCCATCATAAAAAGTGATCTTGATAACTTGATTCATTGCATCATCAGTTGAAAATATAAATTTATATTTAAATCATCCTCTTGTCGGGTAATCACAAGGCACTGTCAAGCAAAATTCGCAAAGGAGGACTTTTTTGTTTCAAAAGATATGCTCAAATTGATCATAAAAATCGGCATTGACAACTTGTTCTGTTGCATGATAGATGGAAAACAATAAACGCTATTTTGGGTATCGGAAACTCTTTCTATTCCACTGTTCAGCACAAACGACCCTGAGAGCATTGTTCGCTGAAAAGATTAGGGATTATGTCACGTGCCTGGGCGGCGTGATCTATCAGTGACCGATTTTGAAATTATGAGAAGGAAGGGGCAAAATCCCAATCCCAATAACTCCAAATTTGTCTTTTGAGGTTTAAGTATGAGTGACTGATGAATCAAGTCGCAATTTAATGCGATACCTCAATCCTAGAATGACACGTGAACGCGTGATTATCTCTAAATAAGGTGAAATAAAGTAAAATCTTTTTAACGTTGGTCAAAGGTAGCAGCAGGAAAGTGCTGCATACTCAATTTCCCAGTATTTTCAAGATCATATTGTTCCAAGTACATATATAGGGAATGCTGAATAGTTGAATGCTCCCCCGGGAATTTCCTCGGGTTGATGACCTTGTGGAACTGAGAACAATGGAAGCTACACCACGTGCTCACTGTAAGACAATGATGTAAATTTACAAAACTTCTAATTGTATGTACTTCTAGTAGTTGTAGTTGTGGGTCCGACTCGTTAATTCAGGCCCACCACTCAACCCAGGGTGTAATAACTAGGGTGGGATAAGACGAACAGAAAAGACCATATCTTTCCAACATCTTTAACCCTTTCCAGCTTGAATGGCCGCTCGTGCAGAGCCTTGGTCAGGGTGATCCACTTCAAAAAGTGGCTGTAAAAAAAAATTTAATTAGAAAGTTCCCAGTGATGGCGGTTTTTCTATTGCATGAACTAGTGATGCATCGCGCCACCGAAAACAACAAAAAAAAAAAACTTTGATCAGGATTTGGCGTATGAATTTCGTGAGGATAGGTAACACCAGACAGAAGTTTTAATTATGTCAAGCATGATCTACTGACGGACCGCGTATCTGCGGTGCGATCCATTATCGACTTATATTTGAGAAGCGATGTTTCGAAAACTTTTCAGAGTGCGACGTCACTGACGGATCACGCCGCCAAAAATATCAGTATATCTGGTAGAGTTACAATTTTATTGTAACGTCATTATACACGCGCACAGTTGAAATAGAATTCTCGTAAACACCGTAATTTGAGAAAGACATCCAAAATTATTACGGTAGACCCTAAAAATATTCATAATACAACACTTTTTAACCTACAACACCCTATAAATCAGTACAAGGCACCATAATCACACTAAAACTTGAAAAATTTGGCGGATTTACGATTGCTTATATTTAGCACAATGACCATAAGGTCAAGCCAGGACCTATGAACCACTATTTTTTAACTATGGTAATTTGATGTAGATGTAATCTCCAAAATTGCCCTAAAATTTTTTCTACGTGTTATAAGAATCTAATAAATGACAATACAACAAATGAAATGTATATTAAACGGTTTGAAAACCAATAATTTTTTTTGTAAGTTGCAAAATTTACGATTGTGACAAAGCGCGGTGATAACAAATTTTATAAAGCGTAAAATTGGAAATATCCAATATGTTCAAAATATCTGTAAATATCAAATATTTTCAAGCACTGTATTTCTACAATACCATAGTATGACAAATATTTCCAAATATATCATGAATAGCGCTGGAAAGTAGTTGTCGCAAAGCTCATATGACGTCATAGACGTAGGTTGTGTTCGAAGATGACTACGTCGCTATATTACTTCAGCCCACCTGGTTTAAAAACCTATAAATGCGTCCGCTGTTTATGGAACGTGGACAGTCAAGTAATATGTTTGAAAACTTAACTCGTTGGATTGCAAGATAAAAGTGAGATAGGTGGAAGGGTATATTTTGTAAGACATGAGCAACTGCTGGAACGCGCTCGATCCATCAGAGATACACCGTCGTCAGGCATGCCAGAAACATGTTATAGTTGGCGGTCGTGCAGAATCTGGCGAGTCGCCGATCATACAGCAATCAAAAACTTTCGGATTTTTAGCATTGATTTACAAAAATACACAATATTTTGATGTAAAAAAGAAGGTTGCGGCGTATTCGCACAACATTTAACGATTTCAATCCTTTTACTCTATTCGACTTGGCCCTGAAAAGAAAGTTCGTGAGTCAACTTTATAAAAAATGAAAAGTTAGGAGACACACCCACGGTTATGCTGTGTGACGTCACGTAGAGTATTTCGCCCATCATAACATGATATTTGAGAACAGCATTTTAACCTTGTTCGATTTGATAGTTACGTAGTAGTTTTATTGACGCCATGCCGTGAAGAACAACATTTCTATATATTCGTAATATTTTAGTGCGCTTTAGGAAATCCCAATATTTACATAAAAGTGTGGCCCCTTTTGACATTGTTTACGTCATAATTTGTTTGTTTATTTCATCACGTTGGGAAAAACCAATCGTAAGTGTTTATTTGAATATTGTCAAGTGGTGCAATATCTAAAATGGCGCAATTTTATGGTTGAAATTTCAACTTTAATGTAATGTGGAAAGACGAGTAATCAACTTAGCTATACTTAAAATTTTCTGCGCAATCCGTGTCATTAGTATGTCGATTATGCGGATTAGTCAATATTCAAACATGTATATCGGTAAAATTCCATTGATTTTGTTCTCTTTAAAATAAAAATTCCACGAGGTTGACATCTTACTTGAAATATTTGCATCAACATGTTTTGTTAAGCTCCTTATGAGTCGTGACCCTCATGCATGGTCGCTCTGTGACTCGTGTTTGGTGGAATGAGAATTCAGGTTAGGATATGACTCTATGCAGCCATATTTTATTTATTCTTGTCAAC
This sequence comes from Styela plicata, assembly GCA_963675895.2. Classification (NCBI taxonomy): domain Eukaryota; kingdom Metazoa; phylum Chordata; class Ascidiacea; order Stolidobranchia; family Styelidae; genus Styela; species Styela plicata. The sequence goes on from OZ023138.1 coordinate 25,902,457, forward strand.
ACTTCCCATCTGTGACTCAGGCTTGGTAGCTTCAAACGTGCGGCTGGGAATAGGTCGGCGTACGTATAAAATGATGAATTATTGTTTTTGACAAGTGCGGATCGTGGATTAGTCGCACAAACGTGGTATAATCGAGCAATGTCAATAAACTAATTTTCTAAAACATGGAGAAATATTCCAGTCGACAATATTTCGTGCATAGATTGTTTTGTCAAGCTTGAGGCACTGATGGATCGCACCTACGAGGCTCGGTCCTCGGTTTTGATTGGGATGTCGCCAAAGTTTTGTTTTATAGTATGTCATGACAATGCCTGATGCAGCTGATCTAGCGAAAGCTTGGTAATAAATCTTGTAATATGTGGAATGAGATTCTAATCTTTTGTTGTGTGAAAATCATTATTTATATATGCCAAATATTGTACTATAGAAATTAGCATAAATCATGAAATTAATGGAATTTCGAATACCGTTGAAACTAAACTGCAAAGTCAAACCGAGGCATGCAGTTGCTTGATATCGTTCAACCAATTGATGGCGAATTCTCCCGCGCTAGTCGACCTCACCTGCGGCTCATTATGACGCAATAAACATGTTCAATAAACATTTCCATTGTCCTTCTCTGATTGATAAATTTTATTGTCCATTGAAATTATAATACTGTACTAACGACGGGCCCCACATAAATGACTTAATATAGGATGATATATTTGTTCTTTTGTAAATTGGCGTGAGTATAATCATAAATATAATGTCGAAGTATGGGGCACTGATGAACAGCGAACGCGAAGCGTAATGTATCTTTGGCTCATACTTGCAGCATAACACACGAGATTGAAAAGTGAACTTGACCGGTGAACAAATTTTACGATTAAGTTTACGATGAGTTTTTGCTTTTTATCCGGTTACCCGTGTTTACTAAAAACGTTTTATTCAACTCGGTTCGCAACCGCGTAGTTTCTAGGTGACAACAGCAGTAGGAATATATATCCTTTAGAATGGCGGGAAACATGAGTAACATTTTAGTAGAGCGAGTTTTTCATGTACATATAGAAAAGTGAAAGAATATTTTTCAATCAGAAAATTTTACATGATACAGTGAAGGGATAAATTTAGATAAAATTATTTGGCTGCATTTGACGAATATCGTGGAGAAATTAATATTTATTACTACAGATAGTTGTTTAACTCGTGACGCCAGAATAAACCAAAAAAAAAAAAAATGCCAAGCATTGGTCAGAGAATACCTGCACTTTGGAGGCGCGATCCTTCTTAACATATGGTTAAAATAATATTTCAATAGATTTTTCGGATTGTGTGATGTACCAAATGTACGTCTAAATATATTTTTGTTAAGTATGACTCACTGATGGATCGCGCCGTCAAGGCGCGGTCCATATGTAGCACATGCTTATCAAAACTATATATTTGGGTCTTATCACTGGTATGTATTTTCACACTTCGCGGCTCCATCAGTTTCCGAGAAACCATTATTTCTTAGACAACCACAACTTTCTAGGTGGTTAAGTTTACCACATATTTTGAATTACTATTTTACTATTTGTAAAAGTGTGACTAAGTTTTGCTCATAGTTTTGTGTCAGTTGTAACTTGACACCGTACATGAGTAATATAGTTAGGATTTCCACCTAATGCGATCTACGGTTGGAATTGTGAACATTGTAAACGAAAAGGCAGATCAGAAACTTTTTAAAGTAAAATCATCATATAGATAAGCAGACTTCTTGACTCGTATCACTGCAAATATGTTGGTTTCGGTAATAATAATTCAACAAAACTCTTAAGACGCGATGACCGCCCTATGGGTGTTAGTACTTTTCCAAAGTGCTTTTTGCGTTTTGTAAAAGGCGATTGAGGAAGTGAAAGACGGTCTAAATTGATTCTAACCATTGCACTTTAATATAGTGGTTCAGTCAATATTGAAATGTTATTTTGCTTAGAGTGCAGTTATTCATTTTATGTAATTCTTTGTTGCGGTTGTACCTTTTAGATCGTTCTAGGCGCTGATTCCCATCTCGTCAATTTCTATTGAAAAATATCAGCATGTAAAGCATTGGGTTTGCGCAGAACGCGAGGGTAAAATAAAACAATTTTGAAAAAACGCAACCCTACGGCGGCCTTTCACGTGGGCTGTGGGCTGGAGATTTTTTTTAAATTTTTGCGCGGGCGGCTTTTTCAGGTGCTTTCTCAGTGCAATTTTGAACGGAGTTTGCAGCTCATGCGTGATTAAAAAAAAATTTTAAAAGTCAAGATAACATACGTAATCATAGAACGAGGATATGGACATTTGCGATTTTGATCAGTTTCAAGAAGCTAATGCGGTCTTGTTTGGCATAAGCCTCGTGTCAATTTCTCCGAGAAGCGTAACAAATTGGTCAAATTTATATTTAAGGGGAGTTTTTTGCAAAACATGTTTTAAAAACGAAAAGGTCGAAATAAATCTATTCTCTGAAATTATACGAAATTACAAGTTTTAAGTACAAATTGTGATTTTTAATAATAAAAATATAAAGGCTTTATCAGCGGGCAGGTTTGAAATAAAATGACTTCAATAATTTTCACTGAACAAAAACTGTCACAAAAATTATAAATTAATTTCGAAAGTATAAAACCATAGGGCTTTTATTTTATCCATTCCCTCCAATGGTTCGTGACAAATTTTCTTGATGTCCTCTCCCACTTTTTTACCGGTACTGAACCTAAATGACGTGATCTTTCACCGACTCATATCGGCATTTAAAAACAATTTTATATTTTATTAGAGAAATGTGATAGGTGATAGATGAAGCCCTGAACAAATTATAAAATACGAAGACACAATTCAATCAAGACATTGTTTTGACAAGTATGTGTCACAGATGGACCGCGCCTCATCGACGGGATCCATCAGTGAACCATGCTTGACATAACAGGTTTTGATAAATTTTGTATCACTGTCTAAGTGGATTGATTTATCTCACAAAAGCTGACATTTTGACCTATTTTGTGGTCGTAGGAACATGTCAGTCTCATTGAAACTGGCAAGTGAACAAAATCGATAATTTTTACATTGTGAGTGACAGACTGCGTCTGATACACTGCGGTCTACTTTTAGTGCTTTATGTCAAAGCATGGGTCACAGATGAATATTACGGCCCATCCGTGGCTGATGCTTGGCCTAACAAAGATTTTTTTTTGAAATTATAAATTTCCAGTGATCCATATTAAATATTGGTCACTGATGAGACGTCTAGTTACCAACACGAAGGGGCCTAAATATGTGCGTGTGATGATATCGGTTATAGAATATCAGGGCAACGCTGTCGAATATTTCAGGCAAACAAACTAAAGTATTTTAAAATACGCCCGATTAAGCTATGTATTTTACGACCTTTAACAGATGTTCCTTTTATCTATCTTTTATCTTTTATTTCCGTTCTAATAAAATTATGACTGAGATACGCTGCGATGCTCATTGCTAGTCCGGTAAGAAGCACGTGGGTTCCCAGTTTTTTGCTGTGATCTCCCAAATTTTGATCTTCAACAACTCGGATTGTAGTTGTTTAAAACTAGTTTAGCACTAAGATGGGTTTTTTAATTACCTTATCGTATTAACCATATGTTGTGAATATTGACTAAAAGATAAGAAATGGTAGTTTCATTGTCCAGAGCAGATACCACTAAAAGCACTCTATAATAACAGTTTAGTTCTGCGTAGAATGTTTCCTATTAAACGTAAATTGATGGTGCTTAGTCAGATCTGTAGGCTACTTCCAACACCCAGAGTGAAATCGAATTAGAAAAAGTTGTTCAACGACGTATTTTTAGTTTCATTTGTCCAATTAAAATGACGACAGAATTATTAAATGAAAAGTTTGCACTCGGGTGGTCGGATTTACTCGACAAGGTTTAGTTTTGGTTTCAGTTTCTCAGTTTAGTCTACAATGTAAAAGTCGCATGTTTTAAATAATTTATAACCATGCACTTTCGGTAATGCATGAAGTGAAGGGAGTTCTAGTTTTGAATCCGGTTTCGTATTGGTTTGCGTTTTGTTTATTTTTGTTCAAAATTTCTATATACACTGTGACAAATACACAGTCAATATATCATTCTTTTGCAGTAGTTGCATTTTTTAAAAATTTGGAAAAGTGGATTTTACTTTACTTTTGTAGCAGTGTATAGGTTGTTTGGTATTTGCAGGTATTTTACAGAAATTATACAATTTTGACATAATGCTACAACTGTCATTGGTTTAGCATATCTAACCGGAAAGCTTATAAAATACGACGTATGACTTCTATAGCAAATCACGAGGGATCTAAATATAGTGTTCTTCTTATGATAGTTCGTGTAGGGCATAATTATTAGGCTTGTTTTTCGAAGCCATCATAAGACAAGATAAGATCTTAAAAGTGAAAATACGCAAATTTAACTTTTATTTCGAAGTAATTGTGAAACTTTTCATCGAGATTAAACGTTGAGTTTGGTTTATTAAAGTATCAAGCAAGATCGACAAATAAAGCGGGGTTTATATTCTGTTCATGTGTGGCCATATGAAAGTAAATTATTTGTCAGGAAAATTACATTGAACGGCTAATTGATTTAGTCATTTTTACTAAAAGCACGCGCTGATATTGAAAGTTTGAGTGAAAATATGCAAATTAAGATAAATTGTTTGCATTGAAGATAAAAATTTTCTGTCACGAATTGAAATTCCAGGCTTTAATTGCTCATCAAACTTAGTATAAATATGACAGAAAAAGAATTGTCAGAATCATAAACTTTTATCAAGTCTCTTGTAGAAGTGTGGAAAGCGGAATGATCGAATCAGATATTATGTTTTGTCAAATATGAGTCAATGAGGGACGGTGATTTGCCGCATTTTAATGTTGAAGTACTGGTCGTTATGTAAACGCGTTCTCTCGGAAGAATTATTTTCACACAATTTTGTTCCGATAACGAGTGCACATTTTAGCTAGTAAGATTGCTCATCTATGGCAGATGAGTAAAGTTGCTAAAATGACCTGCAATGTTTTTTTTTGGTAATGTTGTCAAGTTGTCACTAGGGCTGGGCAATTGGATTGGGTGATTCGAATCGATTCGAAGTACAGATTATTCGAATCAATTAGGAATTGGTCATAAGAACAAAAGCATGCTAGATAAAGTGCATTTTATCATTTTTAACGACAAAATGTAATAGATTTGGTCAAATTTAACCAAAATCGGTTGTATTCTGTCGTTAAAATAAGCAAACAGCGCTTTTATGTCAGTTTATGCTAATATTTGTAATTTGCAACCGTATATTTCTTAATCATCGTAACGGAGACTTTAATAGTAAAAGTAAAAATGTAACATTTGTAATTTTTATGAAATCAACGATTCGAAACATCCATATTAGTGGTCTATGTTATATTTGTGATCAATGAAAAAAATTGCAAAGCATGGAACCGTTCCTACTCTAGACGTTATTGATATATTTGTTTGAGTAATAGCAATGTCACAAAATTTGCAGCAAATTTAGTGTTGGTTTGTGGTAATAGCATATTTCTAAATTTAAAAAACAATTTGTTAATGAAATATATGTTAGATATGGGCTGTTTATCGACCGCGCATCGGATTGCACTCCATCAACTCACATCAGCATGACTTACAGTTTTACTTTCAGAAAACGGTAATTTACCGACATTTTTGCCACAATATATATTGAGTAGTCTGTTGATTTAGTTAAAAAGTTGTCGATAACATCGATGATTCCGTGAATGGACATTAAAATATTGAGCTATATAGGTCAGTTCCCAGGACATTTTTCTAATGAAATTCAGTATTTGTTTCTTCATGTTAATGAGTAACTTTCCAGCCGGAAACACTTCTTTAAATATTGCTTTATCAAGCTTGAGTCAATGATAAAATGCGCCGCCAAGACGCGGTCCATCTTTGGCTCATGCTTGATAAAATATAAAATTTCTGAAAGGATTAGAGTGCTGTAGCGAGCTGTCTTCCTCATTTTGGTAAGTACTTGAAGACTCGCTTACATGAAAACAAAAAAAAAAAAACTTTAAAACTCCTTGCAATAAACAGGCAGTGAGACATCATATTTCCATGAATCAATTATTGAACTTCATGATGTATAATCTGTTTTGTTTTTTGCAGAAACTATTTACAATTTATACTATATTGTTACCTATTTATACTGTTACAAATCATCTATAAAACGCGGGAAGAAAGCAGAACTCACACGAACAAAACTATATAAAAAGTCGTAAGAAAATGGATCTTCATCGTATCATTTCTGCTGTTATCTTTATTTTTATTGCCGCTTCATCTATAACTCTGGCCTCCCCGTCCTCGTCGCCAAAAATTATCGGCAGCAAGACCAAACCATCTCCACCGGAGAAGGCGAATCCTCCGCCACCACCGACCCCTCAACCTAAGTTCCCGATCGACAAACTGACCCAATTCAACATGATCGTGAGTATTCGTTTGTATTGAGGTTAGGATATGCAGGGCAAGGACTATCCCCGTCCGAAAATATTATTTGCAAAGTGTTTCGTTAAATATGAGACAGAGTATGCGACGCATGCTTGGCAAAAATAAAATTCCTAATAGAGATTTGAAAACCAGGAAAAATTTTCGAGTTTTTTGTTATCAAAAAATGAAAACAGTTGCAAATTATGAAACAGTTTGTGATTGTATTGAGTATATTATATAAGGGAACACAAGAATATTTTTTCGAAATACTCCTCTTTCCCAAGTTTGAACCCTATGTTGTTGATAAAAATAATCTATTTTAAAAAATAATGTTGCTTGAGAAAAAAGTGAATCAACATTATCGGTATTTGAATATTCGTCAACGACGTCCTTGGCTCACACTTGACAAACAAAGTATTCTGAACTGGCAAAGGCAAGAGAACTTGATTCCTATTGTTTTTCCAAAGGCACCTCCGAAATTGATCAAAGAAGTCAACACGAAGATGTGGAGCTCAATGATCTCAAGGCTTATGCTGTTCAAAAAGGGATTCAAAATCAGGAACGTTATCTCAATTAAGTTCGATGAAACCCCACCCCCTGTTCCCACTCCTGCAACTACAACAACTACTGAAAGCCCATCAGCATCCGCTGGAAGAGGAGCACGAATGTTGAGTTTTATGGGACCCCCTTCACAAAGCAAACGGGTTACGATTCCTCAGCCCCCACAATTTGAAAGTCCTGCTTCTAGGGCTGATATATCCGCCCAGGGTGATCTGGAAACATCAGACGTCGGAGTCTGTAGCACAATCGTGAAATCGGTATGTTTTATAGTTGTTTATTTTTCTTTTTTTCATAGTACCTTTTTGAATTGGAATTGTATTTAAGCGAAAGGATAAGAGAGTATTTGCCAAATAATTCTACGGGAGAGGAAAGTCGGGATCATGGCTTAGCCATATGGCGAACCACGATCTCTCGCGCAGACGACAGTTCCAAAAGTTTTAGGTCTAACCTTTTTCTCATTTCCCTGCGCATAGACATAAATGGTTGGCGGTGTCAACAGTAACCAGTGCTTACATGATCCAACGTGCACCTATAAGGCTGCCCAGCAAAACCTCTCGCATATAGCGTCCCTCACGGGATTTGACCCAACGTCAGAAAGATCAGAGACGCTTAACTCACATCGTATTCTCAATTCTTCAACCAGTGACTAACCGGTCACCAACTTGTAAACACTGATATAATAATAATGGGAATTAATAACTGCACCGTTTGGAAGGGAACTACATTAGAGTGAAGTGAGTCGTATTTGCCCTGGGCGGTGACAAAACCATCTACCACCTCTTAATCTCTATTTGACGCACTCTACTTATTCTGTAGCAATATCACCATATGCCAAAATACTAAGCCGCGTACCATCATTGGTCCGCTGCTGATAAAACATAATTTACAATTTTTTTTTTAAGTTTTCTGAACTTTATGTATAAATTTTATCGCAGGTTGAAAGTAAATTTAGCGGAACAATATATTTTCCACGTGGAACAAGTAACAGACGAGTCAATTTATACAGGCCTCTGTAAGTATTATATTTAAAATAGACCGAGTGCCGGTTCGGGAAGCGGTGCCGAAAAGAAACTTATTGCTATCGGTCACTTAAAGCCCAAATAGCTATTACAATATGAAATACTACCAACTGCGCTAACGTCCTAAACAAAACGGAACCGCAATATTAAGGTGCAGAAAGTGGTGACTTCTCTTGGGCATCGCGAAAAACCGTTTGTCATTTTGTAGTTTCTTTTAAAATCGTGCTCCATAACACAAGAAAATATGCTCGAGCAATTCTAAACTTCGCACCTCGAGGCGACTAAATTTGTTTCCTATTCCCTTCCTGAAGGATTTTCAAAATATTTGTGAATGTGACAATTGTTTTAAAACACTCTCCTTATTTTAGGCAATTCGAGGCATGGAATGTCGCTACAACAAGCCAGCTAAAGGAAACGGAAATGAAAAGTGCATAATGGTCGGTTATCCTCATGGTGCGTGGGTGAGGGTCATTCCACGCGATTTCAAGTACCACAATCCACAAAACTGCGTCGCTATAACCGGTTCAGAAGACAAGGCATGCTGGGACTACGTCACTGTGCCTGGGTATTGTGTGATGAAGAATGAAAGATGAGAATTTTGAAGTCGGAGTTCTCGATATTTATCCGATATAGAGAAAAACGAAATTTAGGGTTAGGGCGGCGGGTTCTGGATCACGTGGAGTTAATTTTTTCATGCAAAATTATCTAATCATCTTTTGTTAAGTATGGGCTACTGATGGACTGCGTTGGCAAGATTTCGCCAAAATAAAATGTCTGTTAGTTGGTTATAAACACAAACCAGAAAGTAACTAAAACATCGCGTCTTGACAGCGTGACAAACTGGCACCATAATTCTTAGAATTTGTATTATTTTAAGCCTTACTTGCACAACCATATCACGTAAACCACTGTGCTGCAGACATTCATGATATGTAGTCATTTATGATTCATGAATGGACGTTTCATGCATCATAATACTATTGACAGAATCAAAATACCGGATGTTATAAACTATACTATCGGATGTCATCGTAATTTGATATTCGATAACTCAATTTTTATTCCCACCATGCTATTCAAGGGCAATTTTTTTGCTTGTCTGAATTTTTGAATTAAAAACCTCTAATTCTTAACCTCTAGTAAAGGCTAATTTGCTTGACATTACGGACATATCACGATTAAAATAATAGTGCCAATGCATGCTTTGCAATATAGTAAACCACTAATGAATCGATCTTCCCATATGTTCGGTCACCAATGCTCGACTAAGGTATGTGCTATTATTTGGCTCATCATACTGCTTGCAAATCTAATCAAAAAAGAAAAAGCAAATCTTTTTCCGTGTATAAGTGGGTTACTGATTGATTGCGCCTCCGAGGCGCGATCCATTTGTGACTCGTTTTTTAAAAAAAATAAGATCTGAATTGAATTCACCCATTTTTAAATTTAGCACCATATCACCCTGATCTCTGAGTGACAAGATCGCCGTCTAAACCGCTTCAGACGTGCTTTGTTTCCACTTTTAATTATTAACATTGCGAAACTGAGTGAACGAATACATTTGACAAAGCATTACGAGCGCGAAACCATCAATATTTAATAGCGTTTGGTAACTTCTGCAAAGATAGCAAAATCTAGACACGTTGCAACGTTGCAAATAGCCACTTCGATGCATTATAAGTTAGCAAAACTAACTCGCCTAATCAATAGTATTTTTTTAAACGCTCAATATGATTTAATGTTGCAATTTTTTTCAATAACGCCATATATGCGTTTTTGTACGTATGTTTCATTTCAACCTTGTCTTTCATGCTAACGCAACACTCTGCATTTCTTTACGTTTTCCAACGCAAATGAACGATTTGCAATACGAGCTGAGTGTGCTATTTTGCGCTTTACGGGCAAGAATACTTCTTTAATATTTTTAATTTAGGTCTATTTAATTTATTATTTTCTTTACTTTTATTTCGTGTATTTTTTTTTGCGTACCCAGAATTTTGTGTATTTTCTTGTATTTATTCAGAATTGTTGCCACCACTGTAAAGCTTAACCTTGACATTATATATTGCTTATACGTTTTTTCATGTTTGCTTTGAAATTTCTTGAAATGGTAATCCAAACAGCCTAAAAAATCCCAAAATATTCCTATCACATTTCCTCTTAACACGCTTGGACGTTTCAGGATACTTTAGTTTTTTATCTTAAATTCTAAACATTCTGAAAATTTCCGTCTACGTACATTTCGCTAAACATCAAGTCACTAATGGATCGCCCCATCGAGGCGGTCGATTCGTGAAAATATGCTTGGCAAGATGAATTTTCTAAATGGAACAGCTAGTAGTCACGGTAAATCTGTTTTTTTTGCTTTAAAGCCATCGACGAATTGCTGATGCATTTAATTTGTATTTAATTATTCGGAATATTGTATATTAATTTATGTTTTTTGTTTTGAAAAAAAAAATATTGTTGTATTTTTAATTCAATTATTTATTGTGTAAATAAAACATCTTGCATTAACAAAGTGTTCACTTTGTTCACGAACTATTTAAAATTTTCAAGAAGATTTTGTTTAGATTAGTGATGGCAACCTAGATTTTTTCCTACACTAGGTAAAGTAAAATGAATTTACTACAAGACTATAGGTAAAGTATTACAAGGTAACCTGATTTTACCCACCAAACCAGGTAGTACTTTGAATAGAAACTAGGGAATCGTTGTTTGGCTGCATTCAATGCAATTTTAAATAGATTAGAGAAATCACAAAATTATCAATACAAAAGCTGTTTTAAAATGAAAAATATGATTTACCTATTTTTTTTTTGCTAGATAAACTATTTTTCAACCAGGACTAGTTGAAATTTTAAAACAGTAAAACTCAAGGTAAAAATTTCAAAGCAATGTAAGTAGGTATGTATTATTCTTGAAACTAGGTAAAAGTACTTCCAAAATAAACTCGTAAGCTAAGTATACTTGGTAAGCCACGCACGTCTAACTAGAATGGCCAACATGAGTTTAGATCTGTTACTTGTACAATATGAATGAAAAGATTTGGTTTTGTAGTTGAAAACAATGATCAAACCAAATTTCTAGCGAGAACGACGGTTTTCAGCATTAAACACTTCTTATGGAACCTTACAGTAGAGTCATTAATTAATTATTAGATAAAGCAATAAATTATCAATTACCCGGTCACATAACCCTCCATATTTCTTTCGGTCTTCTCAGGGATATGCTTGGAAAAAAAGTAATACACGGACATAAAAAAAATAATCCAGCACAGGCCTTGTAACTTTTTTAATATTCACTCTGAGCAAGGCAGAGTGTCGAAATAGATCCAACTAAAGGCAACTTAATAGCAAAGAGCTATTACTAGATGTAGTACCTACCAGCATTCGAAACGGGAAACATTGCAAACGGAACTGAACTGCTGTGGTAAAGTGCAGTGAGTGGAATCTGCCCTGGGCGATGGTAAAACTATCTACCACTTCTTTACATCAGTTAGAGAGAAACATTATGGCAGTAGAGAGTTCTGTGGCACAACGGTATATAGACAAAAAAATTTTTAAATTCTGCTTGCGTTTTACAGTATTTAACAAACGTTTCGAAATCAAGGTTCATTTTGATGTCTGCATTATATCGCGTGACAAATACTTCACAATCACATCAACGTGAAATGAATCAGAGAAAATATTTAATTTGAAAGTTATTTTTAAACACCAATACGCTTGTGGCTGTTACGGGTTCTAAATACATCGACAATTATTTTTTTCCCGAAAAGTGCGGTTTTGAAGAGCTCGTGACGCCCACTTGTGTTTTTATTTTTATCGAAAAATACATCATGAATTTCATCCCCAAAGAAAAGTTTATTCTGTCGAGTATGACGTAACCAAAGCATGGTCAGAGCGACAGGAGCACTGGGGGTCAAGTGGAGTAGACCTTCTCCTTTCTGCGTTACATAGACTTCATAGTCACTTCTTAGAGTGGATCACCGTGACCAAGGCACTCCTCTAGCAGCCACTTATAGACGGACAGGGTCACAATTGAAGATTGGAAATTCGATTCGGTGATTCGAATCGATTCGAAAAACAATTCTTTCGAATCAATGGTGAATCGTTCATAAGAACGAAAACGAATTAGAGTTTTCCTTTTAACGAAGAAATAGGATAGACTCAAATTTGACCAAAATCGATTATATTTTATTATTAAAGTATGGAAATTGTGCCCTTAGATATGGAGTGTGAATTGAAAATACACTATAAACTACAAATTTACTGACTATCGCAATGAAGAGAAGATGTAATTGTAAAAATGGGATGATTGTTATTTGCATGGAATTAGTTATAGTTAGTTAAATCGATTATATTTTATCATTAAAGTATGGAAATTCTGCCCTTAGATATGGAGTGTGAATTGAAAATACACTATAAACTACAAATTTACTGACTATCGCAATGAAGAGAAGATGTAATTGTAAAAATGGGATGATTGTTATTTACATGGAATTAGTGACTCGATCCCATTTTAAAAAATTGCCGATTTCCAAAAAACTCGGTTTTGCCCAGCCGTAGATAAATGTTAAATCCGAATTATTCAAAAACTGATTTCTATGATTCGTCATGATTCGACGGGTCTGAGCAAAATCTTCGACAACTCACTAGGAATTTATGATGAAAGTCGAAAAAATTCGGAAATATTCGATACGAAAATAAATGTATTTGGAAGAGGTAACCTCGCCACTAAAACTTGATGGGCTTGTTTGAGATTGTCTGTCATACTAAGTAAGGCTGCTTGATTTAAAATTCGCCTTTGACGTGTTTTTTGGAAACTTTCAGGAGGAAATGAGTGAATAATTTAAAAATGAACATCAGCATTTTGCGATCTCGGCGCATCTTTTGGACTCATTTGAAATTAAATTTTAGCATCTCATACATTGGCGATATCCTTACGCCCAAGAAAATTAAATACGAAACCTACTGGCTGGGGTTCATTAACTTCTATTAATAGACCCTGACTCTCCGAGTTTATTGAGCTCCAAAATGTAATCGTGTTCATGGTCAGTAGAAGTATTTATGTAGAAGTACGCGTCTTTCCAGAGCGCGATAAATGTGATAAATTTAGAAAATGAGATCGATTTGGGTGCAAAACTAGATAATTAGATTTTCTCCTCCGATTAGCGAATTGATAATATTGTAAAACAAACAAACAATGAATTTATTTATTTTCCATGGACTTTGGGAGAATAGAGAAAGGGAGCAGAAGGGGATGCTCTTCCCATCTATGATACCAATGTCTTCAATATTAATTAATTAAAGCGAAACAGTGATAAAATTTTCTTTATTGGAATATTCTGAACTGAATCGTTTTGCAGAAAAGTATTGAAGCACATAAATTTCGGTAATTTGAAATTTTGAAACATAATCTCGAATCTCAACTGCGTTTTCAAACTAATTAAAAGTCTTTTGAAATCTGCTCTGAGCGAATTAAATAAAAAAATACATATACAGAATTTAGGACCTTTTAGGCTTGAGATACAGATGGGCCGCATACTCACGCTTAATAAAGTATACTCTATGCAAGAAATTTTTGACTTAGTAATTAGGGATGCATCTCTTGGAGTATTTCCGAAAGTTATTCCATTAAAAAAAATAATGGAAAATTTAATAAATGACCAATATTTTTCTCAGCGATTGCAACATAATCGAAGGAATTTTAGCTTAAAATGTTTGTTGAATCACAGATTTGTCTATTCTGATCCCGATCACCCTCCTTAATCGTATAATATCGATTGAAATCGTGAATCATTAATTATCTGAAAATCTCCTATTATATCAATGCATCATCATTTTGATATTTTAGAAACTTGCTGATCTCATGCTTATTCGGACCGCAAAATTAATTAATCAACATTAGTGAACTCTATGTATAGATATAAAAATAATAATTTTGTTGTGTCACAATTAACAACCAAACAAACAAATAAGCCAACAATGCGCTTAACTAGGTTTGTGACGTCACATACAATAATTCTGACGACAAAAATAGTCCGAAACGCCGCCGGCAAAACATCAAACACGCGATATATTTGACAACATCGAATGACAGGTACAAAATCGTCACAATTTTTGTAAAAAATGATCATAGGGTATATATATATATATATGAGCCACGCAGTGGCATATTGAGTTATTAATATTAGTGTGAGTTTTGCTTTGTTCGCATCAGTAAGATGTATCTGTGAATACGCTGTGACAAAATACGTTGAAATCGTTCTTTTTTTCCAGAAATTTTTATTGGCGATTGAAATACAACTATATTAAATCGAATTTTTTGGTCCATTACGGGCTGGCCAATAGAGGCAATGTCAATCGCAGGAATTTAGAGTATGCAAATGAAAGAACACTTCCGGAGCGGTGTCGGAATTAAGTATAGTAATAAATAATACAGTAGTCGCAACTTCTGTAAGATTGCTTTCGGCCGCGAAAAAATTTTTATTGGGAAATATGTGAAACCCCTTTGGCAAAAAATATTTTTTATAAAAAGTTTTTTTTAGGGGGAAATGTTTTGGAGGTAATTTGAAGGTAAAAACCACAGAGAGGCAAAGAGTCACCCGTAAAATAGTAATTGAATTTTTATTTTTTATGTCTGAGTATCCGAATAATCAGACCAGTTCGTACATAAAAGCTTTGAATTGGTGTTAATATAAATGCTAAACAATTGCTTCCTATTGAAGTTTTATAGCCATTCAGAAATTTTATTTGTCAAGTATGAGCCATAGATGGATCGCGCCTCATCGACTCGATCCATCAGTGATACATACTGAACGTAAGATGCTTTTACAAAATCTCTCGGCGGTGTTTGCAAAGTGCATTGAATCTCGACTACATGAAACTCTGATCGAACATAAAACGAAATTGTTTTCCCTTCTGGCGACGTGCTCGTCTCTTTATCCGCTCCGTTCCCGAAATAATAAAACTAATGACTAAGCAATATTTCCATCTGACTCAAAATTAAGCTATTTCCTTCGATAAACATTCCTGGATCGAAACCATTTATCACGGAACGACCGCAGAGAAATTTCGTTTTCGATGATCCGTCGGATTTATTCCAAACCAGTTTTGGAACTGTCAGTTAAGTTTGCTCAAATTAAAAATATGATTAATGAAAAATATATTTCTTGTCACAATATTGTTTTCAATTTTGCATTGGTGCCTATTCAACTGTCGTTTAATTTTCAATATTTAACAATTGATACGTGCACGAAATACCATATAATAGTCAAAGTGCCTGTACATATATTATTGCAATAATAAAGATGTTTAGTCCTTTTAGGGGGAAAAGTCAAAAGTAACTTCTCACTCAATAATTAAAAAAAAAATAAAATGAATAACTTTGAAATAACTTTTCTCCCCGTGAGCGATTTTGAATAAAAAAAACGTCAAAATGATTACAATCTATCTTTTACGCAGTAAAAGCTTCTCAGTTGATGGAAAATACTTGATAAATTTCCAAGAGTTTTGAAGCTTCATACGATAAAACAAATAAGTGCCGAAGGGTATAAAAATTTAGTGACCTCACGGAATCTCGGGACTTTTTCACTTGAGGAATGATTCAATTTTGAATATTTAAAGAAATCCCCTGTTTTTAACACCAAAATGGATTTGCATTCTCTATGGTATTTTGACTCTCAAATATAAAAAACTGGAATATTTAAATGAAATTTTAATTTAATTCGCATAGACTGTTCAGGTCTTCAGATAATAACGAGGCCACCTGGGAGTTGTATTTTGTTGTTGAGGATGGGTCCCACCTGATGGCGTGATCCCTCATCAGTTTCGGACGGAAATTCTTGATTTAGAAATAAATTGAAGTAAACAGCCCGAGTGCGTCGGGGAATCACATTGAATGACATCAAGTACCGAGAAGTGGGCTTTCTTAAAATTGTTGTTTATTTATGGTTTAATTATTACAAATATGTCGTTCTATAATTACGTATAAGGAGAAATATTGCGCTATATCGCTGAAACGAACTTCGTGGTGGATAAAAAGGCGGTGAACGGCAAGTGTTTGCCATTATGGTCTGGAATATTTTTGCTCGCATATGAGAATTCGAAAGGGGAATGAAATGATAAGGACGTCAGATAAGAAGAATATGTTTGACTGAACCGAGCACTTCATCATAGTTTTGGAATGAATCGATTGTTTTAGCATTTAACAAATGGCATAGAGTTGTCCCTCTCACCCAGTGCAGATGCTGCTTATGATTAAGTGTGTTTGCTGATACCTCACTCTATTTAGTAGCTCAAAGCCCTTCATTAGCCCGTACCATCTTTTCAGAAAGTCCTTGAGACCTTCGTGTGTGATAAATATTGAAACATAAATTCGATTTTGAGATCGTCGTGTAGTCCAATGTATAATCCTAATCGTGGTTCAACTTTAAATGAGGGAAGAAAGAAGTAATGATACAAGCAGGGCTAGGCAGAACCAAATTATTTGGAATTCGAATCTGATTCGGATATTTTTTCGAATCGGTTCGAATCACTAATTTCGTGTAAATAACAATTACCACATTTTTTGTATTACGACTTGTCTTTATTGAGATAAATCAAGAAATTTATAGTTTATATTTTTAATTCACACTACATGTCTATGAGAAACAAATCTCATATTTTAACGACAAAATACAATCGATTTTAGTTAAATTTTACCAAAATCGATTGCATTTTATCGTTGAAAATGCCCTTCAGCAAAAACGATTGCAAAAGGAGAAAAGTGAACGTGGTTTAGCAGGATTAGTAAACATTCTTCATTTGGTTTTTGAATTACATTGTTTCAAAGCGTTCGAGGTTTCGTGCACAAAAACAAAATTAACAAAGAATTACTTCAGTTTTGCAATATTTCAAGGGAATCTACGAAATCGAATCAGTTGATTGACATATCAAAGTAATATTATGGGTAGCCACCAGTCTCGATAATATCTGATTGATTGCAAGATTCAGCGGCAATATTAGTTAAACGTTTAAAACCATGTGCTATAATTGTCATTTCCACTAATATTATGGAATCAAATCGTAAGCGATCAGACCGCCGACTTCAAATTAGGTGTTAGATTACGCGTTATTATCGATAATAATTAAGGAAATTATAGAAATTTAAAACTGCGGTGACATAATATGGCATGGAATTAGAACCAGCGATTAAAATTACAACGTTATCATAATTTGACACAATTTACGGTTTTGAGGTTACCACTTTGTCCCAAGTTCGGCCGAGTATGGGCTCTTAATGAAACGTGTTGTTTAGGTGAAGGCCATGCCTAACCTATCAACATTAACTCAGAGTTATTTGAGCGGCAATAAAACTTGATTAATCGATATTTGTCGCCGTCTTGTTACTAATCCGTTTGATGAGTATTTGTGGCTCATATGTCAGGTTTTGGCTGGAATGAAAAAAGTTTTTCGTGACTTGCTTTATTTTATTACCTAAATTGACCCAGTTATCCTTCCTTCCAATTAGCAGATAAATTTTAAATATGAACGCATTAAACTTTTCGAAGTATGCTTCTTCCATATATATAATTTGGACTAGATCGAGCACTTCAAAAAATATTTTGTTGGAATATCAAAGTTTTTATGCAGGCAGGTTATGAAATGGTAAAGTGCTTAGATTTAAGCGCCGGTATGTTCGACTGATGAACAATCTCTTTTGAACCCAGGGTGTAGTAACTTGCGACAACAACTGAAGCGATTATATCTTTCTAGTAATACTAAATCTGGGCCATGCATATGATAGATAAGTCACACCAGTATTTTGGAGGATACAATATATGAATCTATGACACTAAAAATTTTACGTAACTCTAGTAATATGTAATGTATGAAACCCTGAAGAAGTGAACATGTTCCAATAGTCACATATGCAATACTGCTGAGAAATAAAATGGAACTATGAACATGTTTATTTACCTATTAATTAGGTTTGCTTAAGGTAAGATTCTATTTATTGACACAAATCAGAAGTTATTAATATAGCAAATTTATTTTAGATATAAAAGCAAAAACTAATTTGAAACACTTCACATAGCAATGGCAACTACACACCGATTTATCTTACTTTGCAACATCGTCGTTCTCAGCACTCTGACATCAGCAAACCCGGCTATATACAGAGTCCGGAATGCTCCTCACACATCGCGTACCCCAACTACGACACAGAATGACGGAAGGGTTTTAGTGAACCAGGTGAAAAACACTTACATATGATTTCATTACCCTTGTACCAATTATCCGAATTCGATTAGATTTGACTATTCATTCATAGATCATGGTCCTATCGACGCGATCAATCAGTAACAAATTCTCAACAAGAGTAGCTTTGACAAAATTTTCGATTAGAAATATTTCATTCTAGCCAAGAACAAAATATATGAGTTCTCACGAAGAGATAGTATGGGAAAAATAAAACTGTTTTTCTAACGAAGAAGGGAAAATATTACTATAATCCGCTTTGTAAAGGATGAATCAATGATGGGTCGCGCTACTGAGATGTGCGGGTTGTGCATCGTGTCATGACTCCCCCCCCCCCCCCCCTAATTGTGGTCGAATAAATTCAAAAATGGCCTTTTATGTGTTTTAAAATGTAGGAAATATCAAAATTGTTCGAGCGAGCATTGCTAATTTCTATTGCTTACTTTTTAGCCTATTTTCAGGCATTGAAAACCCTCGTCTTCGGTGCGATTTTTGGTTTGTTTTATAGTGGTATACGATAAACGCCATTTTCATTGAAAGACTTTTAGCATGTGGTGCCATTATGACCTCATACTGTCAAAAACTTCTTGATGCTTGTTTCATTTTTAACAAATGTGTGACAATGAAATGTAAGACATCATTAATTTCCTGTCCTATAAATAATTAATGTGTTCCTGACACGGAAATATTAATAGCAACGTGACAAATTGCTATGTAATTATATTCCAGTAATTACAAAAAATTAATTTCGATCGGTTTCGTTTCCTTGTTTTTGTAAACATGAGGAATATTACCTAAAGCTACTGCCAAGCATCGGTAAACTTATAAAGCACTATGTTATAATGCAGAACTGGAATAAAAAAAAAAATTATGTTGGAATTTTCATTTTATGTTTCTCCCGCACACTCAATCATATTGGCTACATTTTAAACATGCATTATTCTAGTAATCTTGGAATTTTTTATACAAAAATTCGGAAGACAAGAAACACCGTCTAAAGGACCCAAACTAACGGTCACTCAAGTGACAATAAGATAAGTACAAAATAAAGTACAAGTAACTGCACTCAAGTGGAAAACATCCCCGAACGATCTGAACCATGATGGCAAAACCATCTACCATTTCTTAAATGTCTTTAGCCATTGAAGAAAAAAATGGTGTTATCCGAAAAAAATATATCAAAAGATCTATCAGTCTCCACTAATAAAACGACACAAAAAGCTTCAAAATCTTTAAAGCTTCTATGGAATACTTCTGGAATACTATACTAATGAACGATTTTTCGAGTCGTAGAAAATAACATGATAATTTTGAATATTCGAAGAAAAAGAAAATTCTGTTACGTTATTAAGGCCTTTCCTTACCCTCACACACATTCCAATCTAACTTTACTTGATTTCCTTCCAGGCTTCACTAGAAAAGGCGATGGCAATGATGCAAGATAACGATGATTGGATGAATACGTTGAAGCTGATGATGACAAACGGAACTAGTAGGTTAGTAAGGTTACAATTCTATGATCATATCAGCCATGTTTTGTCCAGTATAATTTTTGATTGAAATTTACTCCTAAAACGGCATCTACGAAGGATCCATCTAACCGCCAATTACATGGATAAGAACTACATTACGACGTTCAAGCCCGCGCACCATACGAAAAACATAAATTATAGCAAAACAATAAAACACAAACGCGGTAGCTGTCGGTGGCTCAGTCGGTTAGGCGCGATCGTATTGTCTGGGAGGCCGATGTTTCAATGCTTGGCCGTTCCACCACCCAGCGTGCCCTTCAGCAAGGCACTTCGCGGGTAGCTGTAACATAGAACATATACATAGTCACTGCAAAGGTCCGTTCCTAACTTTTGGGTACAAGCCCTCCGGTAGGTTTCGCGGACAGGGCATAGCAAATAATTCGAAAACCCTGAGAAAAAATAATTAAACACATCCATGCTGCGCGTGGGAAAAAGAAATCGCAGGTAATCAGATACTACTTACTATTCAGATAATACATGAACTATATTAGGACTCAACCGATAAATCGGATCTATTATTTATCGACACCCGCGTGTGCAATATAATTTTGTCAATCCGATTTCTTTATTTTTGTACATCCGCCGTGGATATATTTTTAAAATCTAAACACAAAATACTTGCTTGAATATCTGATACTTTCAGAAGAGAAGATGCGCAGAAATATAAACAATTATTTAGAATTATTATATTTAGAATCGTACGCTTTATTTTGTTACCGGTATCCGCTTCACACAAAGGCACAGCGCATTGGTCGGATAAAAATGTCTCAAGAAATAAAATAAATTACTCGTGTTCATAGATTCAAGATCGAAACAAGGAGAGTTGTAGAATACGGAGACACACCACCAGAAGAAGAGGAAAACTGGGATGCTGGTGAGCATAATAAAGGAGGGATGATGTTGACGATGATTGAAGATGTAATGCCAGTATCAGTATCACCTAGTAAAGGTTAGTCGAGTGCCATGTTAAACCTTGACTTAGGAAGAAGGAAATGAATTAGGACGAAGCGGAAACGGAAAGTTTCAAAATTCCACATAAAAAGGCAAATTAGATATCGAGATACTTCAGCCAATGGTTGAAAATTTTTGGCCTTTTTCTATATCTATTTTTGGGGCTATAGATATATAAAATGTGTTCAAAATTGATTTCAAAATTGCCAAGTTTTCGTAAAAGTCGTTTCTTGACACAGACATTTTCGAAAAGTTGGTTCAAGGGTTATGTCCGGAACTACGGAAGTATTTCGACTGCTGAAATATTTGAAGCTAAAATATTCAATGTGAATGAACCCGAGAAAGTGAACTGTTATAAAAAAAAAAAAAAAAAACAGTGAGTTGATTCTGACCCGTGCAGAGGTAGAGCATTATATTTCATACACATAATGGAATATGGTGTTAAATATTATTTTCTATGCTTTCAGATCCTAACCAATCTCGTATAATTGGCGGATTAACGAACACACGGCAATCAAAACAACCTGATACAATTCTACCTATATTTGTGAACGGACCTCGGGCTGTCAAAGCTTCTGAAATAGTTGTTGGGGATGTTGGATTATGTAAAACACAGTACACGGTAAGAGAAGTTATGTGCCTGCCAAGATGATAGCTGCAACTGATAAATATAATTTCTGGAAGAATTTAGGAGTAACTGCTAATAAGTTAGTTTTAAGGATTTAACTTTTCTGAATCCGGGTCCGTATGTTCAGTGACGTATCCAGAATCTTGAAATGAAGAGGGGCATAAATTGAAAAAATAAGGCGTCATAATGAGCCACGTAGTCGAACGAATGGCCTGAAAATGGCGTGTTTATCGCGTATTACTATGAAACATTCTAAAAATCACCCAAAAGAGTCTAAATAAGCGTGATATCATATGTGTGACGAAGGCGCGCGAAAAATGCCACCATGTCTCTTCTTTTAATACGCTTGTGCTCATTATTGAACAATGTTAAAATTTCTTCAGAAGCATGTTCAGCCAATCATTCTGATTGTGATTTTAATTTTTTTACCAGGTTGAATTGATCGATTCAGCGTTATTAATGAGGGCACCCGAAGCACCAAAAGCGACATTGGCTCATCCTATAGTAAGTAAATTTATATCGTTTCAACGTAAGCAAATAAGCACGATACAAGTATAAACTGCGCCAGTGAAACTCGAGTCACTAGCGCCACCTATTCTATTTTAATACCAAAATATCACACTGGATGTCAGAAAAGAGTTCTTGGTTAGCTAAAATGCCAAAAGATCCTGCATTAGAGAATCTGACAAAATCAGTGACCGTATCCTAAGCGAAAAACATTCCATGTATAACCAAACCGATGTGGGTAAGTAAAATCACCGCCCCAAAGGAGAAAGTGTAAAAGGCGACTTTCCTAATTGTAATGATCATCATTTCAGCCAGCAACAATTGGACGATGCAGATTCTCGAACCCACCAAACGGGTCGGGATCATTGAAAGGAAAGTGTGTTCTAGCGGCACAAGCACATATAGCGTGGATATTAGTTCCAGAAAAAGAGGCGAAGGATTTCGACAACTGCATGGAAATCAAGGGCGTTTCATCGCTGAGGAAATGCTCAGACTGGATCGTGGTCGGCGGGAGATGCGTGTTTGAAACTGAGATGTGATCATATTATGATTGTTCATACACTTTTGGAAAATTTTTTGATATGTTTAAATGCAATGTTTATTTTTCTACTATACACATATTCTTGGTCAGAGTAAATCTCCCCAAAAATACATTGTTAAGCGATAGATTAATTGCACAGCCCGTAAGGCGTAAGCCGTATTTAACTAATCAAATTTATCAAATATTGTTTGCAACTACTAAAAGGCTGTGCAATCTTGACCATTATGTGCTTTCTTTGTGGCCACTACTCGCTGTGTACTGCTAATACTTCGGTTAGGAATTATTTCTAAAATCCTGAACCATATTCGAACTATATTTTGTAATAACTCTTTGCCATAGGAGTGCCGTTAGGCGGTTTTTTAGATGCTGTTCCCATCCTTACTCAGAGTGAATTACATTGAAAAAAGTTTGACTGGTGACGAATAACCTAAGGTTGCAAGTGGCTTCGCGCAGAAGACGCGAATTGACCTGATTCCTACACCGCGACAGTTGATTATTTGCTCCAAAACAGTTTATATTTCAATGAACTGCTGGTGACAGTCCCGATAATATCGAGTGTTCCTTCTGGACATTATTCTTATTCTGCGTTTATTCTAAGGTTTTCATGCCCATGTTGATTCATTTTACATTGTACAATAAAACTATTTTGCTTTAATGCTAGCCTGATAATTAGGGCTGGACAATACGATTCGGGGATTCGAATCGATTCGAAGCACGATTGATTCGAATCAATTATGAATCGTTCTCAGGAACAAAAACTTGTTAAGGAAACTAGGACTTTCATTTTTAACAACGAAATACAATCGATTCTGGTCAAATTATTCGAATCAAATTCGAATTCCAAGTTATTTCGGTTTAATTTAAGCGGATCTCATAGAGGCCGAATAATTATGCACTGCTACAGCGTTCCTGGACACCTCGAACCTGTAATATTCATCGCCTAAATAATGCACATTGGAGAACATCTTTATAAGTAGATGAATTGAGTAAAAAAACAACGTATTTTGAGAGAAACGTCTTTCAAAGGCATGAGACATGAGATTAATATTGCCATTACCCAGGGCAGATACCACTCACTGCAGCTTACAAAAGCAGTTCGCTCCCGTGCTATAAGGTTTCGAATTTTGAAGATGGAGAGGGCTTCATCAATTCTCGACCTGGCGATGACATAGATTCGTTTTGAAAAATATACTACTCAGTAGCGACACCTTTCTATTATCTATTGTGCGTTTGATAATCACGTTTAACAGATATTTGAAAAAGGTTACTACATAGATCCGTGATTGGTAATAGAAGCTGCCTATTTATGTTTAATTTAATGCAATGAACGGCATTCTTAGTTTTCTGGAAAAAAGATTCTCAAATCGAAAGTTGACTTGATTAAACTCGCGGCAAAGTTTCGACGAGTCAGGCATTAAAATAAATCATTGCTGTGTTTAGATATGTCACGAAAATCAATAATTTCCTAGGAGTGGTATGTTAAGCAAAGTTCGTTAATTTTATTAGAATCGCAAGATACTATGTGTAAGGTTTTTTCATCTTCTTTCAAGAAAATTACCACAAACTGTAATCTACTAATCGGCTAAATTTTGTGAGGGATGCATTCCGTTGCCAATTTTTCATTTTATCTACTACTTGGCACCTCTGTGGTCGATATATTCGTTTCACACTCGCGGTGAAACCGTAGGGGGTGTATGTACTGACAGGATTTCAAGGGTGTTAATTACCCCTTTCCCCTTTCAAAATTTTGGAATTTTAGCAAATATCTTCGAAATAGGTAAAACAACGTATTTTACAGTCTTGTCGTTAAGGCCCCAAAAGTAATATTTTTTCAACAAAGTGGCGAAAGAATTGACGCGTGTCTTCGGCACGCACGTTTTAGTACGCAAGCATATAAATTTTTATTTTTATAGTGAGTGCTTATGCAATACCAATAAAACAAAGGAGAAGACTAGTTTTACACGGATTCAGAATGTGGTAAGTGATAAAATCTTATACTTCGATCCTACTGTCGTTGGCAATTTGTGCTGAGTCGGAGCAAAGTTTTATAGATATGAGAAAAACAAAAACATAGTGGTTACGCAAATTCAACCAGATGTGTTAAACAGAATTTATATTGTCTGGTATGTGCCACAAATAACCAGACTCTTTCACTTAGAAATGATTATTTCCATCATATTCACTTTGATCCTGGTCAGTAGGTTTATGAAGATTCAATCAAAAATAATTTTGCAGTCTCTTGCTCGTTCGCCGTTTTCTTAGAAATAAATTCTACATCCACTAGGTGAAACATTGCACCGTTTTTCGCGTATCGCAACTACTACAAACTTTCGAAATTTGTTCAAATACCTTTCTGTGCATACACGAAGAATATCCTTCGCAAACTTTTTGCACTAGGATTGACAGAATATTAAATAGATTTAATTCACTTGCAATATCGCAAAGAAATTACAGGAATGGCGACTTCTTGAGAAAAGCTCAAATTTGATTTTGCGCATCGTTGGCGCGCATTTATTTTCCAAAAATGGGAACATTTGGCCAGTATTCGAGGCATTTTCAACTAGAGTAATATTAAAAAAATGTACTTCTATAACGCAAATTACTAAACCAATAAATTAAGTACGAATAAAAATATTCGGTATCAAATAACCAGATAACCGGACGACTTTCAGTACCTTTATTATGCCTTTTTATATAGAAATTCACTAGGAGGAAGGCTGGAATTGGTGCATAAAGGGAACTAACTGAGGGACCCCATTTTTTACAAGTCAGAATTTATCACCGTTTGCCATCTGTGACTCGTTCTTGGCGAAGTAAAATTTTCGATTGGAATAACGCACATAGCAAGACTTTAGTACTAATATTTATTCTAGCGTCATGTCGATGTCAGTATTCAATTTCACCTTTGATGGGTTGATACGTTGTCTTGATTTACAAAACAATTCTTACACATTTTCAACTTGTTGTTGTGGCTTTTTCAACAAATTACGAGACATCGCTGGGTATTGCAAAATATTTTTGATTTAATTTCCATTGAAGTCGATTAGAAGAGGAATTGTTGCCGGCAGGTTTTGGCGGTGCAAAGAGAAAAGGCGATGAAGATATGCCCATGATTAGAGCAAAGAAATTACGAACATAGCAATAAAGTTCTTATTCATTAAATCGGAAACATTCTTATTATTTGAGCGTATTTTTAGCAACTTATGTGAATAGTAATAGTACTCCAATATTACTTACTATTAACGAAACGATATAATAACCAAATAAAAACAAAATATCTTTTTAATTAAAAAAAAAATATTATTTCATATATTATGTATTCCATATAATTTCCAAATACTTCTTTATGAGTATGCCATAATTAGGGCTGGCCAATTCGATTCGGTGATTCGAATCGATTCGAAGTACAGATCATCCAAATCAATCGTGGATCGTTCATAGGAGCAAAAACTTGCTAAATGAAGTGAAATTTTTCATTTTCAACGACAAATTGCAATCGATTTTGATCCAATTTGACCAAAATCGATTGTATTTTGTCGTTAAAATGAAATTTTTTGCTCTTGGACAGGAGTGTATTCGAAAATATAACGTTTTTAAGTCTGTTTAAGTTAATATTCGTAATTCGTATCGGAATTTTTTTTTTAATTTTCATGATAAAGTCAATAATAGTAATAGTATAAGGGATATGTGATCTTTAATGGAATCAACGATTCGATTCGAAAAAAATTATTCGATCCAGATTCGAATTCCAAATGATTCCGTTTTGCCCACCCCTTGCCATGAGTGACGTATGTTTTATAAGTTCACTCCTCCGACTATACGATATGACCCAGAACAAGCGGGTTATTTCTAACCATCTACAAAAGTAGTTTATCATTTTCAAAATAACCTGTTGTATCGAGAAGTTGGGTCGAGAAAAGGATTTTGATAAAATCTAAAAGATTTATGTTTGGCCACGTTATTGTTTATTTTACGTAACATTGCGTGCCAGCAACGGCATTATTCGCAACATCAATCCTGTGTCGATTACAGTCGATCATTACCATTACATATTATGGATCATTTGCCTTGGCACAAAGTGCACTGCTATGCGACTATCCAGTCGTTGGAATAATTGATACAATTAATAACAATTACAATTAATAATTGTAAATTGAATCATATAATATATATTCGGATCCGACGAGTATATGAATAAATTTAACGGCACGCTTGGTGGTGAACCATCGGCATTTCGGATAACATGACAGCGCTTAACCGACTGAGCTTTTGAACTTGTTTTTTCTACAGGGTTTTCGGATGGTGTGCATGGCCTGTTTGTGAAACGACCAACAACCGTTAAGCACGAATCTTTTTAGTGACTGTGCATATGTTCTCTGTTACAGCTACCCGCAAAGTATCTCGCTGAATGGCACGCTCGGTGAAACGGTCAAGCATCGAACCATCGGCTTTCCGGACAATAAGATGTCGCCTAACCGACCGAACCAACGGGCTGGGTTTCAAATAACGGTTTTGAAAGTTGCATCCTCATGCACCACATGTAGTCGTCATCTTGTGGTTTCTAATGCAATTACTATTTACTGATGGTACGTCAGATAACAACCAGGCATTAGAATTAACCAGATCGACGAAGAGATAATTTAACGAGCAACTCTGCATACGCATAAATGCTATTTATAGAATAAAACTTTTGTTGGTGAACTAGTACATCCCATCTTTCTTTTTTGTATGCATTGCGCATAGAAATAAAAACATAAAATACCTACACTTGATTGCAACGTATACACAAAAACGTGACAGTAAATAATCAACCGTTTGCTGTTACCCATTCAGAAATTTTATTTTCCAGGCATGAATCCCTGACGGACCGCGCCTCGGCGGCGCGATCCATCAGTAACCCATTTCTGGCCGGAAAGGACTAGGTTCCAAACGTTCAAAATTAGGTTCTCAAGTTGATGGCAAGATTTTTGCTTTAAGTGTCACATGCATAAGTTTCTAATTATCTCATAGTGAAAAAACGTTCTTTTCGCGAGTTTAATATGCAAAGACTCGATGGTTCTAATCCAATTGTTAAGCCTCAGGCATTGATGTCCCCGCATTTGACATATCAGGTCTTGACACGTCCAACTATGAAAACGAGTTTCATCTACCAACATGGATGCAGATAACATTTATGTATTCATGGAATTGTGTTTTAGTATTTCAAATATTCGACAGTGTTTTGAATACTTTGTCGAATTCGAAGCAAAATCATAATCATTTTGTCAAATTTTACGAACATAAATTTGGCATCTATCAGGATATTGATTTAAAATAGATAAAACCGCTCATAGTGTCAATTCCATGCATATCGAACCAAATTATAACCCAAAATAAAAATGAATCATATCGGAAATACATATGGATATTACATAACAAATTTGCATGTTATCACGTCGATCTCCGACGTATATCGATCTAATTAGGTGATTGGGTCAGCAAAGAACTGGTCACCGTCTACAGAAAATGATTACTTCCGTATGACGTCATAACAAAAAATGAGTTGCAGACGACACTTATCGTCTGCTCAAATAAATAAACAAATCGTGTTGTTGAAAGATCGACACCCTCCGTCCCGATGAGGAATAATTATTTTGTCAAGCTTGAGGCACAGATTGACTGCGCCTAACTGGCGCGATACATGAGTGACTTATCGTAATCAATGTATATGTGCACAAAATAACGCGTTAAAATGAAAACATCTCGAAGCGTGTGTCGGGTTGTTTGTTTGTTTTCTCTTTGATCACCAAGATCGATTAAGACCAACGCGGAAATGCCTCTGGTAGTAGTTTCTCTTACGCGCAACCTTTTATTGCCCGTAAATTTTGCGTTTACTCTTAGAATTCTGCGTTCAATACATACTACATAGGGTAGAACGATAAAAACACTCTCTCAATTTTTGAATTGATTATTCTATATTAAAATTCAGGCTAAGCAAGTTTAGAAACTCCTCAGTGGGGTATACCATATATGGGGACCTCTCTCATCCGCGAACTCGTGGGGCGTTTAAATTATCAACACTGTCATGTGACGGAGTAAAATGCCCTACAATGTATTTTCCATCCCATTTACTGTTACAACGTTTAATTAAATGAAAGAGTCCGATACTCGGACAATATTTTATGTTTCATCAGCAAATCAAGATTTAAATTGAACAAGACGGTAAAATAAACAATATCCAGCTCACATCTTTGATGTTTATCTACAGTTTCATCTGACGAGATGATTTCAATAAGAAGATCCCGAGATAACTATGACTCGACTTGCGCATCCCGCTTCTTTTATGTAGATTGCGGATGAATAATAAAGAGGTAATTGAAAATATAGTCTGAAGTTCTGTTAGTAACTTGATTAATTTTTCGTTTATATTTCGAAATCTTTAATTATTTGAAACATATACCTAGTTTCCTTTTTTTGCAAAAACCGCCGAAAATTTGAAAAAAAGAAACATAATATTCCGCAAAGAATATATGTGAGGTCAACTAACCTTTATACCAGACAAATCAAATGTCTGGCCTATGCCACAGTCTCGTGTAAACCCTGAAACAATCAAACTAACGATTTTTTTTCATTTATCAAAGACCTCGCATATACAGACAGAACGTCCCTTTCGTGGATGAATCATCTACAAAAACACATCTAACAAATTGCACAGGAAGAGTTCCAGACTATAAATGTTAAATGAGTGAGAAATTATTGTATAAGATTCTCAACTTTGTACTCCCACAAATTACTGATTTTTACCCACAGGAATACAATGAAGCGGAAGCAGGAGAAAGGAGGCCATTGATTTAAATTCAAACGAAGTCGGAAGCAGCACGCGAATGGCACTGAATCCCGTAGATGCTGCATTTTGTTGAAAACAAGAGGTCCAAGTACAACAACAGGAGTGATAACACACAGGAAATACGTTGCGGGGGCACATAGAATGCTGAAAAACTGTATAAAAATGTCATAAAGAACAATTGTCAGCATATGCGACGTTTGATCGAGTGCGGTAAGTTTTCATAATTAAATTTTTTGCACTAATTGTTGCAGAATTGTGAAACCACAGCGGTTATTGAAGTGGAATCCTGTACAGTATAACGTCTAATCTGAGCGCAAATTGTCGCTAGTAATTTGGTATTAATTATCAATATTAACAGTCGACAGCGATTCAAAGAAATAATGGACATGAATGACCGGTATTCAGGTCACAAGGCAAACCTGCTTAGTTAAGAGGGGAGGGGGCATATTCAATCAGAATTTTTTTCGTCACGCCTGATCTTCAGGTGGACCGTCCCACCAGTTACTTGCTCATACCCTATATAGAGACGGGAAATTCAATTTGGTGATTCAAATCGATTCGAAGCACAACATATTTGAATTAACAGTGAATCGTTCATGGGAGCAAACACTTGCTAAATAAAGTTGAATTGTCATATTCAAAAATTGGAAATTCCGAAAAAATTATCCGAGTCAGGTTTGAATTTTAAATGATTCGGTTTTTGCTCATACTGTAACAAAAGTACAGTGAATTTACTGGTCGTTTGCAGTAATTAAATATTTCCAAAGTTAAAAAAACGTCATGTTGATGAGATTTATACCTTCGCCGCGCGTTCCATCAACACCCCATATTTGGCCAAAAAAGACAATTTTTAATTTTTTTTAATACCGGCAAGTAAAATTACTTTCAAAAACCAGTGATTTTGTTGCTTTTTTGTTACAGTGCAGTCAGAAAACATATCGTCATCACATAAGATGCTTTTTAGAGCTACTTCTTGGAGTGGATCCCTCTGACCAGAGGCCACTTATAGACGGACAGGTTAGAATTGCTGGAAAGATATCATCTTTTCCTGTTCGGCTCAGCCTACCCAAGTTATTACATCCTGGGTTGAGTGGTGGGCGTGGATTAATGAGCCGGAGTCGTCGGGATTCGAACCCGTGCTTGACATAATTTCTCTGATTAGGGAAGAAGTACATACATATTGTTCAACACGCAAGTCCCAGACAGTGGTGTCAAGTTAAAATCCTGGGGGCTTCTAACAAAAAGCCAATATTAATTATCTAGAAGAAAATACGACATAATTAACATGTAAAAAACAAAGTGCGATTATTCGGTATTTATTGGGAGAGAGTGGTATGATCGACAATTTTTTTTTATATGATCACTGAAGCGTATGTCATCAAAATATACGTCATATATTCACAAAAGGGCAATGTGAGTTCGAGGCAAGGGAAGAAATGAATTTGACAAATATTCGGTGAAAGAATTATACGTGACAATAGAACATCAACTCATACTTTCTGAATTAGTCTGGTTCTAGTTGCTCCATATACCTTACAATACATATAGGAAAAAAGGTTTTCCGAATACGAAACGAAAAACCCGTACACCAACCAATATTTCCATTGTTATCCATTCAGACTTTGTCCGTGGTTTCAAGAGAAAGGCTATTTCTGGTATCATAGTTTTTAATATGACGTATTTGATGACGTCAGTATGAGAAAGTAAGCTTGTCCCTATGATGTTCGATAAGAAGCAGCAACCCAAGCAAAGGTTTTCCACGACTTTATCGGAGAAAATGTTTTTTCGATTTCAAAAATAGAATTTCATTTGCAATCTAATACCGCGTGGGCTGTGAACATGTTTTATGCTAAAGCACCTTTCTCACCCTTGAGCCAAAAGGCTAAAAGGTATTCGGAAATGATAGAATTATATTTTAAGATTATGAATTATCAGTATGTTAGGTGTTATTATGAAAAATATCGTGGATTACGTCAAATTATACGGAAAGCAGTTGGTGGCAGATATTATCATTTTACTACATAGAGTTTGGGTTCAATAAATCGTAAACGAAATTATTTTAAATAAGAATATCGAACTAAAAATGGCGAAAACCAAGTTTTGGTTTCATGTATTTCTCAGTAATCATTTGGAACCATGTGTGCGCGAGCATTTCTCCATCAAAAATAATTTAGTCATCAATAGTATATTTATAAAAACATTAATTGTCTACAGGTGGACCACGCACCCCATGAGGCCCGACCAAATAATTCGAGACACAGCACGAATACATTATACATTTATTTAAGCCTGTTTGAGATTATTAGAGTCAAATTTCATAGACTATGTTCGAGATTAAAACCCGTGATCCCTATATTGTAAATGCATAACGTATTTCCTAAAATATGTTAATTCGTACACTATTCAGCTACCATTTTATTTACATAAATCAAATAAAAAATTGAACAATGTACATGATGAGTTTGATAATGCGGAGTAAAAACACAATATCAATTTAATTCAATACTGCGCGCCAGAAGCCTCGAAAAATCTTTTCGCGTAAAAAATCGTCATTTTAGGACAGGGAACTATTACAATGATCAATTTTGTGTTAAATGCAAACAATTTGCTTAAATATAATGGCATTGTAGAATAAAGTTTAAATCTTGGAAGGGGACAGAACACTATTTCGTGAATTAGAGAGGTCATGTCACAGTCCCCTAGTGGCGCCCACATGAGAGCGGGTTATTTTTCGCAGTAAAAAGTGCGTCAGTGTTTCCTGACTTCTCTAGCATTGAGTGATAGATAACATAAATATACAAGTTCTTGAGAGACGGGAAATACCATTTGTGCCTGGTTTTATTAAGTATTACACCCTTCGCCAAGTATCATATCGCAACAACGATTACTGAAGTTTCAATTTAAACACATTACTAGTTAACTTAATTGAAATAAAGCAGGTAAAACAACGATATTATTGTCAATATATTTCTTTTTCCCCCGTCTAGTCGCTACCACCTACGGTCTCCTCCTGCACGCTTGGAAACTTTCCGACCGAATTTCGACGTTGTAATATTGTAATTGTAATAATTAGGCGCCCAAATAAATTCAATGTGAAAGAAATTTTTAAATGTTTATTCTATACGCCCATCCTTTGTACAGGACTGTGAGTTTCCAAATACTGTATTTTTTTTTTTAAATTCACTCTGAGCAAGGCCGGAAGCAGTGACTGAAGGAATCACCCAGGTCACTTAATTACAATTTCCGGGATTTATGTCAAGTATGGGGTGAAAAAGACAGTTTATAGTTTTATTTTCATATCCAGAAATAAAATTACTGTCGAGGAGTAGAGATTTACCCCAACTTTCCAGTGGACCGCGAAAGTAGATGGTTTTACCATCGCCCAGGGCAGAAACTACTCAATCCATTTTACCTAATGGTTGAGCTTCCTTTGGGATGTTTCCCTCTTAGAGTGCAGTTACTGGCACTACATCTTTTTGTAGCTCTTTGCAATTAATTGGTAGTTCATTGGTTTCTTTTAGGCAATGCTTCCGGCCTTGCTCAGATTGAATTCCCAATAAGAAACTCTGTATGGCATGTTTCGTCATTTCTTTTTAATAATGTTAAACACTTCCAACCGGCGATTCAAATAAAACGCCTGTGACGATAAGAATACGTTTTCTATCCAATCGAAAATTCTATCCAAAGTGTCGCGCCAGTTTGTTAACTGTATTGACGCTGGGGCTGGGCAAAACCGAATCATTTGGAAATCGAATATGAATCGATAAGTTTATCCGAATCGGATCGAATCGTTGATTTCCTAAGAGGAACAAATATCATATTTTTACTATTACTATGATAGTCGCCATTATGATAATTAGGAAATATACAGACATTAATCACAAATATTAGCATAAACTGAGTTAAAAGCCAAGTGTTTTCATTTTAACGACGAAATACAACCGATTTTGGTAAAATTTGACCAAAATCGGTTGTATTTCGTCGTTAAAAATGAAAAATAGACTTCATTTAGCATTTTTTTGTTCCTATGACCGATTCACATAAGATTCGAATAATCTGTACGTCGAATCGATTCGAATCGCCCAGCCCTAATTGAGGCACCATAAAGCGCGTTCTGATAAACTTTGGCATGTGGTATATTTTCGGCAAATTCCTCATTGGATATTTTGAACCTCTTTAAAATGTCAGTTGAGATGCTGTTTCTACCACAGCCCAGCATTGTATCAAAAAATCGATCTCATTAGTGACAATCAGATATTTTTTTATCAACAAGTTCATTGTATGATCAGACACTCGTGTGGAGCCAGTAAAAGGAACCAATTCATTTATTACCGAGTTCGGGCCACTCGCACTCGTTCGTCAGTGGCCTCTGTTAGGGCTGGGCAATTCGGTTCGTTAATTCGAATCGATTCGAAGCACAATTTATTCGAATCAATCGTGAATCGTTCATAGGAACGAAAGCTGTTAAATACGATAGAATTTTTATTTTCAACGACAGAATCCAAACTGGACCAAAATCGATTATATTTTGTCGTTGAAATAATTGAAAATATTTTACCTAATACATGGGGTGTGAATTGAAATAACACAGTAAACTATAAATATCTTGATTTTCACATTGAAGATGGTTTGATTTGATGATAGTAAAAATGGGATATTGGTTATTTACTTAAATGATTCGATCCTATTCGAAAAAATTATCGAATCCCAAATGATACGGTTTTGCCAAGCCCTAGACTCTATTCGACAAACTTACACTTCGGGTAGGAAAGAATGCGCATCGATTTATTGTGGTGGCACAAGCTTGTACAAGCATGCATATCCAGTCGTACAAATGGAATGCTTTACGAGCGATTCAAGCAACTCATATGTTGTTGATTAAGGTAACGGAAATGAAATGGATGAATAAACATTTTCTGCGATTGCCTGATCTGAGTTTCTGATGAAATACTTTACCCTTTTTTTTTGATGTTTCGAAACTATTTCCGGCTGTTTTCGCGACTCTATATGGTGCAGTAGCAAGTAACTATAAAGTAAACGATATTTTTAGATTTTTTTAAGTTTAAGGATGAAAATATCGGCATCAAACGAAACTATATTCTTGCAGGTGATCACATTAGAATTAGTCACACGATATGCTTTTATTTATCAGTTTAGTCCATACAGGATTGCTCCATTTTGATATTGAAATGTTTTTTTTTTTTTCGCCAATAAACCTTCATGAAAAATTCATTCATTCCGCAAATAAATAACTTCGCATATATAATGCGTCAATCGTTATATAAGTATCAATTCGTGACGTTGCATGTTCCCACACTCTGGCAAAATTGCGGTAAAATCGACGTTCATTAACGGTAAATTCAATTTTGTTATATTCTAAATAAGATACGACCTTTTTGCTAAGTATGGTCTGTTAATGGAGCGCGCCGATGAAGGTCCGCTCCATCAGCAGCCCATACTTGACTTAAAATAAAAGTGGTTCCGAACTTTGGAAATATACAAGTACTGCAAGTAACTGTAAATGATTGTACTTATGTCACGTTGCACACAGTGCTACGTCATTATGAGCTTTGATTTTCGTATTTTTATTCTGAATAATATCGGATTTGTAACTTCGGAACAATGGCTCGCATTTAAAATATTTGTCAATAGAAATGATCCGTATCACGGGTATTACTAATATTGTTTTTCGTATGAAAGTGTGTTCGGTCTTGTTGATTAATTGAGGTGAAACGAAAACGAAATATAATACTACAGGATTCACGAGTTTTGATTTATTATCTTTGAAAATAACTAGCAAACTCACTGTATTCAATTCTGTAAACCTAATGAAAAAAGATGGTTAGCACCTTCAAAATACGGAATGGTTTCTGCAAATTCCGTATTATACGAAGATGTTGAACAGGTAACATAAATTTTTGCTCAGCTTCAGAAAATATTTCCAATAAAAAATGTAAATGTCACTGTCAAAATATGAATAATTCGCGGAAATTGTATGCTTGTGATATAAGAAATTTTAGTCAAAGGATTTCCGTGGTTTTACTAAACTTTTCCTATTTGCCTCAACTGAGATCGATTAATTTATCTTTAAGTTGCTCTGCTCTGCTCCGGGAAATATTTCCAATAGAAAATTGTATCTGTGACTGTCCAAATATAAATAATTCGCGGAAATTGTATGCTTGTGATATAAGAAATTTTAGTCAAAGGATTTCCGTGGTTTTCCTAAACTTTTCCTATTTGGCGCAACTGAGATCGATTAATTTACTTTAAAATTTAATGGATTGTTCCACTCATGATATACATGAACTCATACATAACGAATGACGATGCAATTCGCTGATTAACGAGCGGAAAATCTATCTCGAAATTCATAAATATATTCAATATATTTTTAGAATTTTCCATAAATAGACTCAAAAGTAAAAGAATTTTCGAAAATCTGACATTTGCTTTGTCATGTTTGTAAAAATAAAATATATTTCTGTCAAAAGCAATATGGTTGCAAATCTATATCTGCTTAATTTTATAATCAATTATACAGGGCGTGCCTCCCTTCCATCGCACGCACGAAGGTCAGAGGTCAAGTCCAGAAACTTTTGATTTATCAAACATGAGTAACGAATGTAGCACATGTTTGACGTAAATTTTTTTTATCTTAAAAGTGAATCCTTCGAAATGGGATATTACAAGTGTTTGTACAAATTCAAACACCCGCCCTGTAGGTACTGCCCAGTCATAAATTTATGTTTGTCAAGTATGAGCCACTGATGTGACTCATACTTAACAAAGTTCGTCTGGACAAAGGATTTTTGATTGGGTTAGAATCGCCCTGATATATTTCCTGCATTTTGTAAAAAGCGATCAAGATGGATCAAAGAAGTGATGTACGTGCCACATAACACTAATTGCACTCTACTAAGGCGTTGTGAAATAACATTTCCGGAAATATTCACGCTAGTCCTCATTGTATTTATTGTTTACCACTTTTAAAAAACCGAGGGCGCCGTTTAGCAATTATATCTCGTACATGAACTCAAGCAGCATAAATCACTGACCGTAAATTAAAACCCAATTTGCACTATTTAGCAGACTGAGTTTCTTCCGCAAAAACAATATTATCTTACTCCGATTTCTGTGAAATTATATCGTTATAGTGTTGAGAATCAAGGTCAGCATGTTGCATATTTTGTCACGTTCCGTCGACTTGCGACATCTCCGCTTCGATGTTATCAAGTACGAAACTAATTTTAATTTGCAATACGACAATTTTTCCCGCGTTAGACCTACCAAGCAATATGACGTCATCGATTAAATAAGATATTGCGGTATACCTATGAACTGACTGTGTCGTCATAAACAGGAAGCAAAAATAACAACGACAAAAGATAAAGATCATTGTTTGTTCACAATATAAAATGATGACATTTGTAACGCCCAACGTTTAAAAAAAAATTGCCGTATATATATAAGGGAGAATTCATCGGTTTTACACAATATACATAAATAAAAAATAGAAGCTTAGATGGTCGTTCACAGTTGAAATGCTTCAGAAAGTGAAGTGGAATATATATTGAGGAATATTAGATAAACTAGGTGAATACATTACAATTATTTCTTCGATTATTGAAAGATTCAGGATATTCGAATCGAATTCTTTAAATGAATAGTTCAAAATTCCCGAAAAAATCGATGTAAATCATATTTCAAAGTGTGTGACTTGAAGTGACGCATTGGGTATTGCACAGTGTCAAACCCAACCAAAATGATTAAGTATTTTTTTTTTTTTGAAATGGTGGTCCCTTCAACGGAGCGCACCGGTGAGGCGCACCTTATCTGTGACGTATAGGCAGCATGTGAGGAGGGAGTGAGGTTCGAAAAGATGTTTAATTTAAAATTTGACGTTTAATAATCAGCGTTTTTTGCTTAAATCCATCCGCTAATAGTAAATGAGCAAGTTACTCAAAATTCGAAAGTTTTTTTTTAAAAAAAAAAAAAAAACATTAAAACGACATTTTACTAAATCTAGTCATCATACAATGTCTCGGAATGTTTTATTCAACTATTCAGATATTTTATTAAATTTGACTCCAGTAACCGAGCTATGTATATTGCGTTCAATGCTCCGAACTTCCAGACAATAGAAACTGTTTGGCATTTGCGGAATCGTAAAACATGACAAGTTTATAAGAAAATCTTCGCCAAGTTGCCGCCGGATATAGCTCGTAAACCAGTGCTTCGAAACTGTATAATCCTCCAACAAATGTACCGACCAGACATAAAAAAATTGACTAAACACCTTTCACACGAGCATGAGGTACCGAAGCATCTCGCAGACGTGGCGCGGGCCATCTATGACTCATGCTTGACAAATAAACTTCATTCGCACTAATTGCATTTCTTTCAATTGATGATGAGATCCATGCCAAGTATAGACTAGGTAACTCTATTTTATGGTGATATTTAATTGATACTAAATGAACGTTGATTTTACCACATTTTTTACAGTGTGCATATTTTGAATTCTTCTTTACTTGCTGGAATAAGCCGAAAGTTGAAAAGTTTAGGCGTCATAACTAACGGCAGTAAATAGTTTAGGCTTAGAGGAAGGTTGGAGTATAAATGTCTTTTTAATACCAAATTGATTTATAGCTGGTCGTTCAATACAGAAATCAGCCCATCTGTACAAAATTTTGTTCTCCTTCGCGCGTCTGATACTTGCCTGTCATTTTCTTTGACTGCCCAAGTTGCCTGGGTTGGTTACAGCTGGTTATTAAAAGATTGGTTTGACAATTACAAGATATCTTTATTTTGTAATGTTATATCATTCCAGGACTTATGTCTGGTCTGATTTGATCAGCAAAATTCACACAAAACAAAACAATTGACAAACCAATTTGGTGAAAGTTTTGATATAAATGGGTAAATGCAACAAATCTCACGCCAAACCAGTCCAAGCATGGATTTCTCTTAACAAGGGCATGGCTAATGTACAATATGACATACGGCATGTGCCGAGTGAAATTTTTTTACAAGTGCTCGCGCATAAACATGGGATTCAGAAGGACTTTCTCCAAGCTGTGTAAAATTTTCCCAACGGAAATGATGACGTCGTAAAGTCATAAGAAA
The DNA here is from genome assembly GCA_963675895.2 of Styela plicata. Classification (NCBI taxonomy): domain Eukaryota; kingdom Metazoa; phylum Chordata; class Ascidiacea; order Stolidobranchia; family Styelidae; genus Styela; species Styela plicata. The sequence continues at coordinate 25,940,856 of OZ023138.1, forward strand.
GCATTGTCACTATCAAGTCGTGATCAAATTATGTTTATAATGTTGCATGATTTAGTGCAACACAAAGAACACGTGGACACATGACTTACTTTCGACAGGAAGTGTCAGGTCAAAGTTGAGGCGAATCAAAAATGAAAACGGGACCTGAATTATGACATTGCATAAAAGACGGCCAAAGTACAGTCGGATGACGTAATCCGAATAAGCAAATGCGTCTATGCGTCTGTCACTGGTGTATTTGCGTGGCCTATTTACGTGTATATACTCATTATATTTCTGATGGGGGTGGATGGGAACACGAAAAACAAAGCTTTAATTTTACCGATCTCAATACTTGCGGAATACAAAATGCGTCACACGATTTTATTATATTATTCTAAGTACTGTACGTACTTTATTTGTGGTTTTAAAGAAGTCACCTATCTCCGTCATTTGAACAAAATTTTTTCGGAAATATATGAGGTTTTTGGTTTAGAAAAACCGCGCTAAAGTATAACCGCTGTTAGAATGATTATGTGTAACATATTTGGCAAGCGAAATGCCAACGCCGTGAAGGCTTAGTCCATCTGAGACTCATACTCCACAAAAGGAAATTTCTGATTGAGTGGAAAAGCAATGAGAATACTTATCAGCGCTTAGTAAATTCCTATCAAAAGACAAAGAGCTTATTTCTATTTGATTATGTTCAGTTACAAATAAGTTATATAAAGACAATCACGTCATTATGTCTTCAAAAAGATTTTCAATGTTTTTCAAGACTTAACATAAATGTTCTGGCCTACAACTTCCCAGTAAAGTTTATTGTGGCTTCAATGTCATCAAGCAACTTATTATTCCAAACTTCCTGACTGAGAACATTCTTATACCATGAAATCATTAAACCATTAAATTTTGGTTTTTTAAAACCAAGTCTTACGTAGTCAAAAACAACACTCCGCTATATTTAAGTGGTTAAAACTGAGGCGAGCACGAAAGTTGGAGAAATTTTTAGAAAAAGAAGAGGCGAATAAAGTCATATCCGCTGGGGCATTCTCCCGCCGAACGTGTCGGACCAACGTTTTGAAATTAAAAAATACGATTTCCTGGAATGAATATAAGCACACATCGGCTAAGTGAAGCTTTGAAATTAAATATTTTTAATTGATTTTGAGGACTGGAGAACTGGAAAAACATGGGTTAGAGGAAGCATAAATACTTTATGCGAGTGGAATTTAGTAATAGTATTTACCATAGACGATTTGCATAATAAAGGTGGAAAACAAACTAAATAAAAAAAACGTGGGTTTGCGCATAATTAAATCTTTAAATATTGGACCAACCTATACAAATGTGAAACTGATCGTAACTTTCTCACTTAAATATCAAAACCCTCGCAAAACCCTCGTGCCTGGCGCATGAATTTGTTTATTATCTTACAACATGTGGAACAATGGATGGTAGCGTTATCTATATGGGGGATCAGAATCTGTGGTTGTACTTATGATTGCTCGTAAAATATATGATGATCAGGGCTTGATACGGCCAGCAAGCAAATAATTTGTTTAAACTCGGAATTTATTTCCTGACCAGTTTTCGCGCAGGCCAAGAAAAACATGACAAACATTAAAAAAGATAAAATTTCCGACGCGAAAAACAGAAAAATGTATATAGTTGCGCAGCTAAGACTCTGGCTCGGTTCCATCAATCATGTATAAATATAAAATATTGTTTGCGAACCGGATAACGTATTTTCAATTCACGGTTTAACCTATTTTAAATTACTCACGAAATTACAATCATCATAAATCACAACAAACAGGATGTGAGACAAGTAATATCGGAAGTTTCGATTCTTATGAACGACCTTTGATTGATTTGAAAATATTGGATATCACGTAATTAACTACGTTTAATACAGCATGAAAAAAATTAGGGAACAAAATATACTCTGTGTTATAAACTGGCCGTTGGCGGAGAGCAACATCAAAGTGCGATTCATCTTTGGTTTTTATGCAACAAATCGAAGTGCTGAATTTGAAAATCATTAGAAAAAATATTAAAAATATTGGCAATAAACTTTTCGCTAAAGATGTATTTCGAAAGTTTCACATTAAAAATTTTGACAAATGATGTATCGAATAATTTGAAAAGTGACGTCAAATATTAAGTGATAATCTGAAGAAAACAATTCGTTGGTTTTTGCAATCGTTTTTGAACCTTTCTAACCTTGCTTTCATATACTAATTGGCATACCCAAAAACGTGAAAAAGCGTTTTTTTCAACATGTTGTTAAATAAAAGTGAAACTAATATCTCAATTTTTCCAGCAATCAATTTTTTTAAAAAATTACCTTATTATTAAATAGCCTAAAAATAATTCCGGGGGCTCTGCTCCATAATGATACCATTATGTTGAGTGATGTAGAACTACGCAAACTGATTTCATGCAAAACGTAAAAGGCGACTAGAAGAAGCGGTTTTACCAGACCGACTTAGAGTATAGTTGTTGGTACTAATTTTCATGTAGATCTTTGTGACATAAGCCTTCGCTAGTGGGTTTATTTTAAAGGTTGCTCTCCACCTTGATTAAAATGGACTGTATTTTATGTTTAAAAACAATTGTTAGACGTCCATAGAACTTCATATGTACAAGGAAAACGTGAAGACCCTGCTCGTTTAGCACTTTTCTTCTGATAAGTGTTTTTTTCTATTCCATTGATTATTCGATGGTTTGACTCACCGTTATTGTATTTTATTTTTATTGGTATATCTCATTTATTCTTTTCTCTTACATTTACGGCTAAACTTGTCCTAAATTGCTCCCATTGATCCATATTAAATCTCACATTTTATCACAATCCATTTGTCGTTGTAATAGTATCAATTTATCGCATTTCTGGTCTGTTTACCAGTCATTAACCGATCACATTGCAAATCCCAATGACATCGAGCACCTCAGGCAAATACTTATGGTCTCAGGTTGAAAATATTTTGACTCAAAATTGCGTCAAAATCACCATACGATAGGAATGACTTTGCGTTATATAGAAACGTAATATGTACATCGCAGCCAGATCGGCCCGGCCGGTACTAGCTTCAGAGTAGTCTTAGCGTACGTATTTCCCTGCATGTTATAAGAGGCGACTAAATGGAAGCAAAGAAGTGGAAGATGGTTGTACTATCGCCCATGGCAGATACCACTCACTGCACTTCACCGTGGCGGTTCAGTTCCGTTTGTGATGTTTTGAGTTTAGGGTGTAGTTGCTGCTACTACATCTTGAATAGCTCTTCAAGTCAGTTAGGCCTTTAGTTGGTTCCTCTTAGGCACTGCTTCCGGCCATGAATTTCAAAAAGTGAATTTCAATAAAAATAAAACATCTTCTGAGAAAGCGATCGAGCTTGTATGGGAAGGAGTTAGCTATTTTATTTTTTTCATAGATGTTCTATCAAGAATTATTGCTTACAATACCTAGTTTAAAGAGAAAAACTACACTGTAACAAAAGAACAGCAAATTTATTGGTCATTTGCAGTGATTTCATATTACAAAGTTAAAAAAACGCCATTTTGATGAGATTTATGCCAATGATGGAATTTTGATGGACCGCACTTTCACGGTGCGATCTATCAACACCCGATATTTGGTCAAAAAAGTCAATTTTGAATGTTTTTCAACACCGCCAAAAAAAAATTACTGTCAAAGATCAATGGTTTTGTTGCATTTTTGTTACAGTGTAGACTGTCATCACCACTGGGAGTTTAGAATATAACTTATCCTGCTTGCCTGGTGCCGTTGGTACAGTACCTTGCTCGAGGCAATTCACTCGGGTGAAGTGACAAGAAAAATATTAAACACTAGATATTTCCTAACGCGCTTAGATTAGAACCGAAACGGGAAAATGATGAGTCTTAGTATGACAAATTACCTCGATTCGATTTGGAAATAAATCATCAAGTATTAAAAAACGACAAAACCTAGTGGTGCTAAGCATAAGTCGCTGATATATCAAGTTAGGCTTGCCAGATTTCTATTTTATTTGAAAATGTGGTATGTACAGGGGATACATTCCAAAGCATGTGGTTTTAAAATAATTTTATGTCTTTTGTAACTACTTTTAATTGACAGCTTCAAATTTTATCTTTTGCATTAAAAGGGCTAATATATCACAACGTAAAATGATTTAATTTCGAAGGACACGAAATCACAAGTAGAAGAATGAAATGTAACACTGCGTAACTATACTAGGAATGCAAGTCATAGAATTGTGGACTTTCGCAAAAAAAAAAAAAAAAATTATTAAATAAAAAATGGACGCAGTAAAACGAGACCATAAGTCCAAAATAAAATCAAATATCTTCAATAAACCTGGTTATACACATTGTAACAAAAGTACAATAAATTTACTGGTCATTTGCAGCAAATATATATTTTCCAAAGTTTAAACAACGCCATATTGATGAAATTTATGCTAATTATGGACCTCACTTCCGCGTTGCGTTCCATCAACACCCATATTTGGCACAAAAGTCAATTTCGAATTTTTTTTCAATACCGCCAAGTGAAGTTACTCTCGAAAATCAGTGATTTTGTGGCATTTTCTGTTACAATTTTTTGTGCAATCTAAACAAAATGGCGATTGGAAGCCGCAGAAATTTATAAATATGGCAAAACAACCTAGGTTGGAAGTAAAAAGTCGTTTCTGACTCCTGATAAAATGGTAAATCCAACACTTGAACACTTATTTTTATTTCAAACGCAGCAATTTCCAAAGATTTGTTTTGAAAAAAGTTCCAGAATAAAAACCTTAACATTTTTGGTCAAGCGAGTTGATTCGCAAGAAAAACAAATGATACATCCAGTTTAAAGTGACTAATGTCATGTTTTAATTGAGATGTCTGGAAATAGCACGTGAACATTTTAACTCAAAGTTCACAAAAACACCGGCGAATTTACAATGTTACCTTGTCAGACAATTTTAAACTGGTCAAATAGTCGCATTATGCACAGAACAATGGCGGTATTAAAATTTAATACGCTTCTTTTATCATTATGAGCCACAGATACACCGTGTCTGGACGGCAAGATATATCACTGACCCATATTTAACAAATTACACTCTTTGCATTCCGAACTCACAGTTTCAGGCATGTACTACGCATAAAAAGTACGTTGTTTACGGTACTTTTGCTAGGAGATATTGACATAAAACTTGATATAAAAGTTGTGTAAATTTCATAGAAAAAGATGTTTCAAATTATGGAAATATATTATATAATTACTGCACACGAACGATAAATTTACCACACATTTTTTACAGTGTACAAATACAATGTCCATTTCGGAAAATTTCATGAGAAACATCACGTGTGAAATACCAAAACCGCTTATGACTTATTAGGGAAATAATTAGCTTTCGGTGCTTTTTATTGATTGATAAAATTTCACCTGCCTAGTAATGATTGTTTGCAATATAATACAGGAAATAATTGTTTAAACGCGGCAATGTCGTTTCAGAAACGTATAAAACGCGAGTGTTTTATAACAACAAATCTGTCGATTAAAAATAATTGCAGTCGAGCAAGTGTCCAGTTCAGACATAAAACTTTGTACACGCTATAAGTCAACGCCAAATATAAGTCACTGATGGATCGCGCCGCCGTAGTGTGATCCAACTGTTGCTCACGCTTCATAATAAAATTTGAGTAAAAGAATACCGAATGAAATCGAATATCTTTCGATTTCAGAATCGGAAAAACAAACAAAAATAAAGTAGTCAACAGTAAACTACATAGACATTTAAACGTATTGGTTCATTTTCGATTCTGTTAATATCGAATCTGTGTGAAAATCAAACTCGATCTATTAAACTTGTCAAATGGTATTTTTTTAATTGAAATTCACTTTGAGCAAGGAAAGAGCTGCTAAAAGATATAGTACCAGCAACTGCACTCTAATCGGAAAACATCCCAAAATGGCACTAAACCGCACTGGTAAAGTACGGTGAGTGGTATCGTTTGGTATCATCTCTGCACTTCCCTTTAGTCGCCTCTTGCGACACGCATAAAATACGTTAGGAATATTCTAAAGCCCGTTCGGACACGAATGACTAGATCACGAATACTGTTAGACCAAGTATGAGCCACACATGAATCGTGAGATACATTAGTTAATAAAACTTATTTTGAAAGCATGTCTCATGAACAGGTATATTCTGCACGCGATGTGATTTATCAGAGTAAAAGTATTGTAAATTTGATTTATTGGTCATCAGCCAGTGTTTACTAGCTTAGCAAACTAAAGTTATATAATTTTGGATATTGGAGACCTCTTAAACTGACCAGATGGATTTTGAGAAAATGATTTTAGTCAAGTATAAGTTACTGATAGATCGCGACACTAAGGCGCGATCTATCAGTAGCTCATGCTTGACAAAATAACGTTTTATACTGGATGTAGGTCTCTATTGGATGCAAAATATGCTAAGCAGGTTTAGAATTAGGCTTGCTCGTACAGGTCTGGTATTTTTATTTGAATGTAAAGTTTGGCTAACAGTCCCGTAGTTGATGGTTTACTCGATCACAGCTTATGCCATTCGCACGCAATTCAACTACTTTCGTGTATAGAGAATGTCAATCGAGTATCATAGATTTACAAAAATATCATGTTCTCATTCCACAGAAATATAAGTTGCACTTTAATCTTGTCTGAAGAAGTTAGACTATGTTCTAACGAAAGCTTACAATAAACTTATATTTCTGTGGAATGAGAACATGATATTTTTGTAAATCTATGATACTCGATTGACTTAGCAACATTCTCTATACACGAAAGTAGTTGAAATGCGTGCGAATGGCATAAGCTGTGATCGAGTAAACCATCAACTACGGGACTGTTAGCCAAACTTTACATTCAAATAAAAATACCAGACCTGTACGAGCAAGTCTAATTTTTTGTATAATAACTTGATATTATCTCATTCGTGTATCCTTGTGAATTCTCTCACACACGGATCCAGGATTGTAAATAAACAAGGAGGAGGGATAGGTAGTTCATTGCAAGATATCAACGAATCACGTAAATTATCATAGATAGTTTAAGTTTTGCACGCAATTTCTTGACCGTGTGAAACGAAATTTTCTACAAAACGAAATCATAAATTTCAAAATAAAATTGCACCTTGGTGACACAATCGGCGGCTCAGATTTGACAAGGTATACAAAAATTTTTACGATTTTCTTGCACCTCTAGCGCACATTTACGCATTCACAATGATTTAATTTCAGGTCTACAGTCAAAATATCCTTAGTGATAAAGTTTTTATCTTATCCTCTTTGCCAAAACCAAAATCCTAGTCGATGTTTTTCATTTTCTGAATTTGAATAAAATATTTGCCAAGGCTAATAGTTCAAACTTTGTATACTTTGGTTATTATTCGATTGAATTAGTCGGATTGAGTATTAAAATAGGAAGTAATTGAGACGCGATAATGATATTCAATTTTCAGTTCGCTTCTTCATTAATTAATTTACTGAAAAGCTTTGAATCTAGATTTTCTCCGAAAAATATTTTTCTCATTAAAGCTTTGAAAGGTTTTTTTGGCAAAGTTATTAAATTCGACGATTTTAATGATAGAACATTATAATTAGTACATGAGGCAAATAGAGAGTTGGTAATGGGATTGTAAATGTCTTAGGATAATTCAAATTGCGTTATAATTAATATGAAAATGATAGTCTGTCTGCTTTTGGTTATCGTGACATTGAGAAACATTTAAATAAATTTTTTGAATAATGAAAACGTATCAACGACAATTGTGTTTCTTGGAATGCTGTGAAGAGGCATCTCTGGGAAAATACTTTAGATGGAAAAATGTTTTGATTGTTTTTGAAGCCTTTTTTCAAAAGATTAAATATTATGTGGCGTATTTTTTTAGTCTAAGTATTGTACAACGTTGAGACTTTATAGAGATTAAAAATTGTCTGATAATACTGTGTTTAGGTATTTCGTTGCGATGATAAATTGAAATGGCGGCATTAATATACATTTTACACGTCACAGATATATTTTTGTAACCTCAAATATTTTTAAAGTTGGCAAATTAGAAGCAGATACTTAAATGTTATTTCTTAATTTAGAACGCTAACAATAAAGCTCTTATAATAGACGATATATAATAACTTGTCAATTAATAATTCATTTCTGTGTTTATCAGTAATATTGCTAAATTGCCAAAACAAAATTTAATGACTCGATTCTGCTGGTATTACGTATATAAGCCGCATTGATAAAAGTTGTCATTGATATATTACAATTCCTGTATTGCTGTTAGTAACGCGAGGTATTATTCCAGTGGGAAATTGGTGCTATATGCCTAGTTTATTGTAGCAAATAGGTGATGAAAATGTTAATGTTGTCAGATGCACGCTGTGAAAATTGTTATGCAGTGATCTTCATAGTGTATTTTCCTAGTGTTCTAGTGATCGTTTTAGAACGATTGTAAATTATAGCATATCGCTAAAAACCCTGTCAGATGTTATATTCAACAACGATTATTGCGAGGATTATTTATTTTGAATAAGGCCACGTATGAAATTTTTATTAGTTTCATTTATTAATAACTTTACATTCACTTAACAATATTCATTTTATTCGTCACAGTGGTAAATTTGAATAATTCGAGAAATTCGAGTTAGATTTCACTGGCTGATCTGATCCAGTAAGAATCCAGTTAAGTATGAGTCACTGATGGATCGAGCCGCCGAGGCGCGGTCCGTCTGTGGTTGATGCTTGAAGAAAATCAATTTTTAATTAGGAAATTAACTTCTTGGGTGTAGCATATTTATATAATGTGTGTACTAAGCTTCACGGCAGGTTCAGGTTTGTTAAACTCACTCATTACAACGTTAATAACGTTTAATGAGATTTTACTTGATAATTAAAACTGATTAAAAACCAACATTTTGCCGGCGGTGTGAAAATGAGGAAATTTCATCATTTTGATCTTTCTTCTTTGTAGCTCAAATTATTTTTGACCAAAATTTATTGACATTTAAATATCTCGGCAAATAGTGTTGGTTAGGCTATCTAACTTGAACGTTTTAGGTGGATTTTAGAAGGCCGATCAGCGGTTCAGATTAACCTCAGCAAGATTAAAGTTGAGCAGAAATTCTTTGAAGTTTGGCAGGTAATGCATTCATGATATTTTTTTAAAATATACGTGCCTGACTAAAGGTACACTCCCAAAACCACGCGAGGCGTAAAGTGTATCAATGTTTTGCTATTTTCGATCTCGAAAACCAAAAAAAAAAAAAACTAAAACTCTGCTCTAGGAGCGAATTTAAAAAAAGATAAAATAACAGGGAGAAGGTTTGATTGATCTTCTAATTATTTCCTGTAATCCAACTGGGTGTTTGTACTCAGTAGTTAAAAGGCCTAGAAACATGCAGGGACTACGCAGATACTCGTATTCTGAAAAGTTTTATGATGGAGAACGGATGAAGATGATGTGGGTACGTGGCGAACGGCGCGGATTGCGTTCAACAGACTAAGTCTACAGAATCAGTAAAAGCATAGAAATCCATATATTTCCATCAAAATAATCCATACATTTATTTGGGAAATGGAGGTTTCAAATTCACGGACATGAAATTTGCATATTTTCTGCGATTGTAAATGTCAAATGATGACGTACGTAATCTACTTTCATTCACCTTAATTATGACCAGTTATAACGGAGGCGGCATATAATTAAACGACTACTTAGCTCAAAATGAGCATGAAACGTATAATATATAGAAAACTAATCCTCTATGGTGTCTGAGTCGAAACTTTAAGATGCTGTTTCACATTATTTTGAGGTTTTGAGGCTATAGTGCGAATATGGGAAGAAAATTTGAATCGAATCGATTGCTGCAGAGATGTATGGTTTCAGACTATTTACCAAATGCCGCCATTTTAAATATTTAAGAGCGCGTGATGTGAGATTTCAACCCGATCACAAATTTAATTCTGTTAAGCATGAGCCACAGATGGATCGCGTCTCATCGACGCGACCCATCAGTGATTCATACTTAACAAAAGATGTTTTGACAAATTTTTCTGTTGGGAAACTGTCGTGGTCAATGAAAATATAATATTCGCAAACAACATATTGCATTCTCGTTCATAAACAAATTCCAACGTTTTTGTAAACAAGTTCAAACCAATACTTTTCTGTTCTTGTGCTATATTAAATCGAGTTTGGCGTTTTACATCTATTCTTCCACAGCAACGCCGAGTCCAAATTATATGGTCGGTTTTCAAGGTTTATTTGAGCAAATTTGTGAAATATTTCCAAACGAATGTTTATAAACTTTATCACTACTACGGGTATTTACTGGGAAATGCTCACGATTAAAATAATTAAGATTATCCCATCATCTAAACCTTTTAAAAAATATTTAAATACAATGCAGTCAGTTCACTTTAAAGCTAATAACAATAATGATAAAATTTCCAGGTTTCCGAACGACTTTTTTCACTAGTAAAAGCAGGAAGAAAAAAATATGGGAGAACTATACGAATATCTTCATTGAAAAATGATTAATGTATGCATAAATTGCCTTAAAAATATTTAGTAAACAGTATAAAACTTTTGCTCTGTACTACCGGTTTCTGTCCTACAAAACAGAATTTTAAAGTACGCAAAAGCTCCAGTACATGCTTGCGTAGATTGCGTGCTTTAATGTTTGTATAAGTTTATTCTTGAATTTACGAAATGCAATGCAAAGTTTAAATAAATCATGCTACGCAACGCAAGTGATATATGGTCGTTCCCGAAGCCTGTGAGAACATGACTTGAAGATCGATGAAAATCTAAAAAAATACTTGCAACATTATCGCCAGAGGGTAATCATTACAAAACTCGACAGATGTATAAATAGCAGCTTGCACAAGGAATCACAGCAGTTGAGACAGGACGGCCGAGCCGGGCAGATAAAATTAAAGAGATTTTTTTCTCGAGTTATTACGATGAAAGTGGTCTAGCCCAGTGACATAATTTATACATCATTATTCCTCGCTCAATCGCGATATCTGTTCTCTTCGTAGAGATTATTGAACTTCGAACGGTACTTTGACAAAACTGTATAAGATTGTTGGAAAAGAGGTGATTTAGTATCAGGAACAAATCCTGTATGTTAAAGGCGACTTGATTCACGACCAGCCGCGTTTCATGCTTGACAAAATCTCAAAATATTATTTTGGGAAAATTCTATGTCCGAGATACAAATAATTGTAAGTAGCCGGTACCGAGTGAATGATTGATAAGCATTATTATATTGAACCTTGATTTGCGTCCAATTTCAAAACGTGTTTGCGAGTCACAATTAAAACTGGACTGAGTTCGAGTTCACCGTGGCTTAAAGTTTTTTTTATTCTTAAATTCGGTATTTTAGTATTATCGTATGATAGCATGACAACTCAAGAATGTCATATAACCTCACTCTACTCTTCGCATATCTTACCTAGGGCTGGGAAAAACGGAATCCTTCGGAAGCCGAATCGAATAATTTTTTTGGATTATTTCATGGAAAAAGAAATATTCATTTTTAGTTACCAACTCGTCTCCATTGTGAAAACCCACAAATCTATAGCTTACAGTGTATATTTTCAATTCACAGTACATGCGCAAGAGCAGCAATTTTCATATTTTAACGACAAAATATGATCGATTTTGGTCAAATTTGAGCAAAATCGATTGTACTTTATCGCTAACAATGAATATTCTAGCTCATTCCTCACATTGAATAAATTATGCTTCGAATCACCGAATCGAATTGCCCGGCTCTAATTCTAATCACCCATTATGGGAAATGATGAGGAGTTAATAATTTATTGTAAAAGTCTCATGGATCAACTCGTGGCTATACCACCACGTAGGGCCGATTTCCAACAAGCTCTGCATATTTTTCCGATCACAAAATTTATTTAGTCGAGAAATCCATAATTTTTGTTTAGGATAATTTATGAACTTACCTAACTTATAATATGTTACAATATATCCTTTGTGATCTCTCACATCAGATACTTTTATAGCAAGAAAATAGAAATATTACGATTATGGATTACACAACTGCATTAGCTATGTTTATATTTATCGCTATGGTGACCGGAAGGCCGGCAACAGAAGAAAACACAGGGTCACGTGATAACGGACAAAACGCAGAATCAGATAACACAAACTCGATATTCACGACGCCGTGGCAGTCGAATATGAACTTGAATTCTAATGACATTTCCGAATACTTGCGATGCGTTGCCTGTATGACGGAATGCGCCAACGTGCGTCAACCTTTGAGTTATTATTTATGTAGAAACTGCCTTGAAAGTTGCGCCAACCGCACCGATGCGTTTATGCATTTTTTTTCATCGCATCAGTGCAAAGTGATGCCGCAACCCGTCACTGGACGCGGCTTCCCGCCGAATGAAGTCATGGGTGGAATTTTGCTAGGGGAGGATGCGACGGCAACACAACACGTCACCTCTCCTTCGCCCGTGGATTCAGAAAATACCCAAGTCGGGCAAAACAGAGGTCTTAATCAACGAAAGGATGCAAACCAGGATTACGACTACCTGGATGAGTATATGACAAAACGTTTCTTCAACAAGAAAGCTGATAATTGTGCTGTGAGACAACAACAATATGATATATTGCATTCCAAGTACGCCCAGTGTCTCACAGACTTGGGGAATTGCAACTCCAACTGGCCAACGATATCAGGTAACGATATGTATGGAAACGGGCAAATCGACTACCCGACCTATGATGCAGACTACCCGGACGAATCTACGGATAAAGAAAGATCAGCAATGCCACCAACAAGTCATCCCTTGATTGACCCAGGTCAGGCGGGAAATAACGACACGACGGCGGGGTCAGTACAGACAATTCACCCCCGAATTAAGAGCGCTAACATGAGGATTATTAAACAGTTCAAATCAATGTTCGTAACGAAAGATGAATACGATAAATTGTCAAAAGAAAGTTGGACGAAGAAACCCAAACAACTTGCGAATATAAAATCTATGGGAAATAACAATGACGACAGAGAACCGCACCAGGAAGAGAAGACTGCAGTCTGCCCAACTAGATTTAAGGTAAGAATATTTCACTCTCTTATTGACTTCTTCACTGGCAATGACCACGCTTAACCACGCATTAACCACATTGAATCACGTTTGTTTCCTATATTTGTCATAACAATTTTTTGATAGACTGTGTGTGGTATATTCTCCGGCTCTCCGCACAGTAAGCCTACTTATATGCACTCACTATTTAGTGCGTGATCCCAATATACCGACAATCGGTAAATGTGAATTCGCCGCAACCACAAATGTATGCGGGTGATGAAACAATAAAACTTAATTTCCCTCATGAATCATTGTCTCCAATCCACATCTTGAACAATAGGCGCCAGATAACCAATCAGGACAATAATCTACCAGGAAACATTCAAACCATTGTTTAGCTCAATTGAAACAATTTAATTCAAGTTTAAATTGAGTTGACTGAGAACATAGAAATATCGATTTTCCCAATCAAAAGTTTTGTCAAGTATAAGTCACTGATGGATCGCGCTGTCAAGCCTGTCCGTCAGTGGCTCGTGCTTAACAAAATAAAATTTCTGATTGGAATTACAGCAAATGTATATTTGCGAAATAGGAGTGTCAGGCTAACAACAAAAGCTATATAATAGTTTTTTTATCAATCCTAAATCGGCGCGATCCAACGGTGCCCATACTAGACAAAACTGGATAAAATGCGAGTGGGTAGTTCAATTCCATTAAAAAAAAATAATTTTAACTAAGTGTGAAGAAGTCTCACCCTTAGTTTTGATGTCTTCGAAGATATCGAAACCTCAAATAGCCTTGATCTGAATTGTATCTATTTGCGGTCGTACAATCACAATCTATTATCACCAAACGTACAAAAAAAAGTTTGAGATTTCCAAGTAAAACAGAATCATTCGTTGATACAAGCACATCATTTGTGGTCAACTCTCACACGCGACGAATGTCCCGATTAAGTTATTCTACGAGAACGAAGCAATTAAAATTGTCCGAACGTAATAATTTCATGTCATAATGTTGTAATTTATAAGATTTCCAGTGATTTTCAAGTTCGAACTTAGTGCGACGAGATAGGTAGTCACAGAAACATGCGATTGACAAATATTTGGTATTTTAGGTTATTTTTACAATGGCATGTGCAATAGGCAACAACTCAATGCGAATGTACGGAGTTTTATCCCCGCATACATTGCAAGAAGGATTTCGGATTTGTCAAAACATGTATATATATAGCGCTAGTTCTCAACAATTATCGTAAATAGCAAAGCATAAAACATTTATCAGACCCCTTATACATATCATTGCAACTGTTAATATATAATAAGTACGGTGCGCCTTTAATTAATTTATTCCGTTTGATTCTTAGCTAAGTTATTATACCCTGGGTTGAGTGGTGAGCACTTGTCTGTGAGTCGGTTCCACCTGGATTCGAACCCGAAATATGCAATTATGGATTTCAACCTCTACGTCATCGCGCCCGACACTTCTATTTCAGTCTCACAGACAAGCTGCAATGTGGTTGCTAAAGTCGATGGGTTTTCTATGAAGTCTGATTACCTCGATGAATTTGCAGTTTATATTGTGGGAACTAAACAACCTCAATCTAATTATACTCAGAATACAGCTTTGTTCCTCATTCAAACCAGTCATTATGGTCGCAAGTGTTTCATGTCAGGCATTCATAGAATACAAAGTGTGTTCTGTAATACCGCGTTATGCGGTCTGGAATTACACTTTACAAATTGTAAGCTTCTATAAGACTTTCTATTCAGAATTCAGATTTAAATCTTTTAAGTTCAAAATCGTATTCGCACATTTAGTCAGGATCAAAATTTTTGTCAGCCTGTATTTTTACGCGAGAAATACGGTTAGGGTGTTAAACTTTCTGTAACTGCCACAAAACCTCCGAGCAATTCGGATTTACGAAGAAGTATTTAATTCTTTTGCCCATTTCAGTGGAAGAAAATTGTGTTTTATGTAGCTTTCTGTCGTATGGGTGGACTCATGCCGCTTCTGACCTCACCCAGAAGGAATTGCAATAAGAAAACTATCCTGCCTGGCTTTACTTTTATATCTCACTTAAAAAGCTAAAAATAATTTATATCGCACTCAATAAAGAAACGAACACACATCCAATGTGACCTGATGTTATTGATCAGCATTCAAGTATGGAAAACGAAAGGACGCCGAACGTCAAAAATAATCGTTAACTAACGAAACTCAAATGAGCTTTCCACGTAAAATTATGAAACTCGGAAGCGAGTCCGCGTCGGCCAGACGTTCAAAAGCGTTACAGGACGTGAAAGTTAACGCTCTAGCATAAATGCATTACATAAATAACAATTAATACCTTATGAGTCGTGCAAAATTGCACTTTAAATGCGTAATTAATTGATTGACCGTTAGTTTAATAACAACACAATAACAAAAATGCAGTGATTTCGCTGGTCTTTGACAGTAATTTTTCGAAGTGATAATCAAATAGAACTGTATAATCGACTTATTCAGCCAATTAGGAAAAATGGCCGTTGAGATGCGATATATCGAGAGCCCAATCTTAGCATAACTCCGGAGTTCAAAGTTCATTTCACTGCAAATGAACCGTAAATTGTTATGCATTTTGTTGCATTGTCGACTTTTCAACAAAAGTAACCCTATTCCCTTGTAAGAGCCATGCGGCAATGATGGGTGACACTGTTCAGGGGGGTCTATCGGTGACTCATACTTAAAAAAATAAATATTCGTGTGTGTTCGGGAGACGGGAAATGCAAACGTGACTTGTGTGTATTGAATATCTATTGCAACTTATTCATTAGCGGAAGCTATAAAAGCAATTCGATCGATTTCCAAGAATTTAAAAATAAACGTTGGCGACGGTCGATAACTGAAACAAAAAAGTGAGCATATACAGGTCACTCAAGTGTAATCACATATTGCTAAAAATTATTATTATATTATATTATGTTTTGAGCCAAAAAATAGTTTGCTAAAACTACTTTCAAAGACTCCAGTCACGTAGTGAAAACTTTTTTTTGGAGTGCCACAAAACTCTCTTTGAACCCTATCAGAGATTTTATTTTTTCAAGCAAAACAAAACAAAAAGTTGGTTTTACAAAATTTATACGATTGGGAAATACAGTTTTTTTTTTTCAATTTTTCTTTATACTTTCAAGAACAACGCTTCATGGCTATCGAATAATCATATGTTATATAAATGCAGAATTCCGAGAAAACCAACTTACAATCGAGTAAAGCAAGATGTTCTAATGCGTTTAAATTTAAAGATGGAATTTGTTTACATCCAATAGTCAAAATGTGAAGGTAGATAAAGTTCATGATTGTCATGGATGAATATTATGCAAATGAAACAAACTGTCTTCTAATTCCATGCGCAGAAATATTTCTTTACGTGTGGGTCACATATGCACCAAACCTCATGCTTGTGATACATCCGCTGCCCGTGACAAAAAGTATAAAATCACTGCAATCGGTCGATGTTCGAAAGAATGAACTAAACTGAGCGCTTACGATTAAGCCCGGGATTAGAATGTTTGGGTTATGAATAAGTCGCGTGGGTATCGTTTACAAAATAGAGTACAAATCTCCGGAATGAAATTCCTATTATTTACACTATAAATATACGGATGTAACAAAAACATATGACATTCAAATCAAACAAAATTAAGTAAAAGGGCAAAGGATTGCAGCTCTTGCTATCGGAAAGCATATTGTTGTCATTAACTTAAGTAAGTGAAGATAACAAAATATCGTCGGACGCGAAGGCCCAGAGGTTAACAAATTGGCACCAGATGATTGGATTAAAATCTTGGGCTTGAGTACTGGGAAATTCAGCTCGTTAATCCATACCCAACACTCAACCCGGAGCGTAATAACTTGGGGGAGCTCAGCCCAACCAGAAAGCTCAACGTAGTTCAAAGATTTTGCGTTTGAGCAAGTCCGATGTATTTGCACAAGATCGACAACTCCATCAAGATTGTTATGAAGTTGCGAAACTCGTCCGAACTAGCCTCTTTACGTTTAAAATATAAAGCCTTGCTCATAGTGGCACACTCAAGTTTATGACTATAATAAATATTGCACGATATCATTATTGATTAAGTTCAACTATACTTAATCTAATCTTAATAATCTAAAGTTTCCCCAGTCAGAATTTCTGCCTGAACATGTTTTGTAAAGATATTGCACAAATGTGGCACATACTTGACAAAACAAGAATTCAGACTAAATTATTTGCTTTTACTAATTTGAATAGAACTAGACCGGCAGACTAATTGAAATCAGACTATTTATTTTTTCAAAAGTGAAACATTAAATCAAAATCACGTATCAAAATTACGATGTTTATTTTCAAAATATTCCTGTTTTTGCCAATTTGAATATTGTCCGTGTGATGCTTAGTAGGGCTGGGCAAAACCAAATGATTTGGAATTCAAATCTGATTCGAATAATATTTCGAATCGGGTCGAATCACTAATTCTAATTTACTAATATAACTTGTCCTCATGACGAGAATCAAGCAATTTATGGTTTGTAGTGTATTTTCAATTCACACTAAGAGCAACAATTTTTATTTTAACGACGGGATATTCGATTTTGGTTAAATTTGACCAAAATCGATTGCATTTCGTCATTAAACATGAAAATCCTAGTTCGCTTAACAAGTTTTGTTCCTATGAACGATTCACCGAACGAATCACCGAATCGAATTGCCCAGCCCTAATACTTTTTCAATGCCGCCAAGTAAAATTACTGTCAAAGACCAGTAATTTTGTTGCAGTTTTGTTAGAGTGTGGAGCAATAATACCAGTTTGATCTATTGGTGGGCCATGCTTGATCATATTTGCCTTGATTTCCAATCGGAAAGTTTTGGTCAAAGCATTTTTTGTTAGGCATGTGTCACTGATGGATCGCGTCGACGAGACGCGGTCCAGCGTGGCTCATGCTTGACGAAACAAAACTCAGATTGCGATATGAACGAGACAATTCGGAAATAGTTTGTCGATATCAGCAACAAATTCAGTAAATAATTTGCAAATGAATCACAATTGTTGAATCGCACGTATTGGCATCAGGGGATGTTGTTATTGTTTTATTTCTAAAAATAAACCCATGTCATAATACGAAAGCAATTTACGATAGATAGGAGCTGGCACATGGTAGCGTTTTAACAATATATATGTATGACTTACTCGTTCCAAATTACAACAAATTGCAAATTTTTGTCAAATTGGGAAACTTTTCCGCACCGTGTTGCGCGCCGAGTGACCTCGGATCTTTATCAAGGTCAAAATCTATTATGTCGTCATTATAGACACAACAATGATTCCAATGTTTAAAAAGTTATAAACAAAGTTATCTATATTTAACACTGACTTAATCTGATCAGGGCATATGCAATGAAACAACGCAATATTTATCGTTAGCTAATAAAATTTATATGCCGCTGTTTAATCAAGTATGATTGCGCAGATCACGGTTAGTATGTAGCTCTAGTTTGAGCAACCTAATTGATATAAGTAACTTTTTCAAGAAACAAATTGTGATGTTGCTTTGTGTGTTCGTGGTATTTTTGATTGGATCGGACATCAAGAACCAGTAACCAGTTTTTCGACTATCTGCACTGATACATGCATACTTGATATATCTGTCAAATAATATATAAATCAAATGAATAATAATAGACAATCAGTTTCAATACGGAAATTAGAATAATCAATTTATCAACTTTTGTATATTACGTCATAATAGAAGGAGTAGAAATTGCGGGAATAAATATATAAATAACATTCCACCGCGTACTATAAACGAAAATCATTTCGCGACCTCGTAAGAAGTATATTGTTTTTTTTTTTTTTCAAGTTCTATAAAAGTTTCAATTTTCAATTAATTATCCTTACTATTGAATTTGAAGAATGATTTCAAAATGCCATTTCAGAGCAGTATTCCTTAAGATTGATGATATTATTAAGCATTTGTTATTTCTCCATGCGAACAGTGGAAATAGTAATAAATCAAATCAAAGATAATTCATCAAATCATTTGATGCTTGTGAGTATCGTTGCGATCCCGATTCATTCACTGGTTCACCCTGTGCGCCGAGCCTACCTAACTTATCACGCACTGGGTTTAATAATTACTATAATTACTTGAGATCTTTCACAATTTCCAATTTTAATATGCCAAACGTTAGCCACAGATAAATTTCGTCACGACACAAATTTGACTGGGTTCCCTGCGAGGATAATATCAGGACTAAAACGCGCACGCGTTTCCATGGCATATTACGTCTAAGTTCGAGTGATTCATGAGTTCATGAAAACCCTTTTGAAACAGAATTTAAACAGCAGGTTTTTACGCAAAGTGTCGGAAGACGCCCAACAATAAATCATAATAATTCAACAATGAAACGGAGGCAATTTGTTGTTATCTAAAGCGATTCGCTAAAAATATATAAAATTTACAACAGAGTCATCTAATGGCTTTCGATTCATTGCACAATTTTTAGGTTCAAAAAAGAATGTACGTGATTAGTTGATATCTTGCAATGAACTACCTATCCCTCCTCCTTGTTTCCTTACAATCCTGGATCCGTGTGTGAGAGAATTCACAAGGATACACGAATGAGATAATATCAAGCTAATATACAAAAATATCATGTTCTCATTCCATAGAAATATAAGCTTATTGTAAGCTTTCGTTAGAACATAGTCTAACTTCTTCAGACAAGATTAAAGTGAGTGATCAGTAAACTTATATTTCTGTGGAAATAGAGCATGATATTTTTGTGTATTCAAAAGAATGGCAAAGAAATGGATTGTGGTTGGAATTATCGAAACAAATTAAATTCGTAGCTTCGCAAATATTTTGTAAACTTTTTCATATCACCGTGGCGAGGTGATAAATAATGGCTAAATGACAGAAACTTTCTTTTTGTAGCAACGTTAAAATATGTCAGAAAACAGAAATAAAATTAAAAAATCACGTATTAGGTCACGCAATATGGAAGAATTATTCATCATGTTTTGAAACGTTTGGTCAAAAATGTCAAACCATATATCATCTAGTTTATTTAAAGTTAGAAAATATTACACAACAACACTTTATTTTATAAACGCTTTGTCGACTCAATACGTAACAAGTATGATACATCGGTATTGACGGTTTAGGATTTCTTCTAGTTTTTCTTCTCAATAAATGTAATTTATACTGAAAACAAAATTCTATCAGAAATCAATATATTGCCGGGCATGAGAAGGATATCTGTATAGCGATTCGAAACGTTGGCAAAACATCGTTTTCATTTCACCGGTTGAGAAAAATAGTCAGAAACAATGTGTATTCAGGTTTACGAGCACATTCAATCATAAAATTACCCCGATCAGAAATAATTTGGCCAAAACATATAATTTGTTAAGTATGAGTCACTGATAGATCGCGTCGACGAGACGCGGTCCATCAGTGGCGCATGGTTGACAAATTAAAATTTCTGATTGGGTCTTCGAAAACGTTTGTTACATATGAGTCACAGATGGACCGTACCTCCAGAGCGCGGTACATTTGTGACTCCTGCCTAACAAGTAAAAATTCTTAAATGAAGGTATTTATGCATCAGAAAAATACCGAATTTTGCTATAAACCACGAATATAATACACGATTGTTCGAAATAAAACTGTCGGTTTCCCCTCAATTAACATTTTGTTTCAACGGGAACAGTCACCTGAATAAAGCTGGGTATTTCTATGCGGAAATGTCAATCTGTCAAAGAAATACAGGAGATCGAACTCTATGCTTGCTCGTTTATTTGATTCTATAAAATGAATTTAATGAAATTTTGAATTAAAATCAATCGCTTCTTAGTAATAATGTGTATGGACTACATCCATTTAAATAGAAAGGCACATCGGCTGTATTTATAAAATTGTTTGTGAGATATATTTTGTAAATCGTTGGGTCAATGGTCCATTCGCGGTGTTATTTTCACACAATTTGGCAACATTCAAGCTACACGTCCCGCTGATAAAATAATATCAAGCAGTTTTTCAAAAGTACTTTCCTCAACAAGCGTGATACAGAGTCGTGATTGCGGAAGATGGTTGAGCTTTTGTCTTGATTTTGTCTAAATACCAGGCTCACATGTAACAAAGTGTATTAAAATATCACCACGAAAAAAATTGCACAGTCATGCCGGTCTTCAATGAGATTGAACCTATATGGACCGTACTTTTGGGAGTTGGACGAGTCCGTAACATTTGTGGCTCATATTTAACTCGTAATAATGAAACAATTTAATTAAGAGTGGCCATATGATGTTATAACTAAAGGATCAAGAATTGGACTGCGAGTTAATCAATCGTATGTAATGCTAAGTCACAAGGTCAATAATTTCGATTGAGAACACCTGGCCACATTCCGTGATATCGGCAGTAATAAAGACTAAATGTTGTTACAACTTGTAAATATGTGTTTTACACTGTTATAAAGATGAGGAGAAACATGTCTTTTAATTCGATCGCGTGCTTATAACCATCAGAGTCGAAGGTCGTTTTTGTTTTATACTGGTATCTATTGAAGTTGAAAATAATAATTTAACCGAGCTAAGTATTGTATGGAAAAAGTTAACAAGGATTTTAGTATTTGGGTTACTTGATTTGGACAAATATCCGAATCGATTCGAATATTAAAACTCAAACTAAATCTTAAATCCTCTTAATGTTCTTGCTCATAAGAGTGGTGCACTCAAACTAGTGATTGTAGAAAATTCTAACTAATTTTTGAACAAATTGTATCACTTGTTAAACATGCGACGTAACAGTCGGTAAAAGATCGTTTTATTGATTAAAGCGCACAGACTGGGTTGTGCAATCTTTAAAAATAGATTCGCAATTCGTAATGGGGTAGGAAATTACAACTGGTAGTTATAGATGTGATGTCACCGTATCGTTCGCCCATTTTCATAAGTATAAAATACGCATTAGCAGCTGTAGGGAGATGATGTAATGTAGGATAGACAAAGCTATCATTTCACACCACAAAGTAGAACCTAATTGATTAATCAATCATTTAATTAGTTAAGTCACGTCAGCTTTTTATAGGCGGTTATTAACTTAGACAAAATGATCAAGGTCATCCTCAAATTAAGGCAATTTTCGATGAAATAGTTTAGGTGTTTTAATCCCACAAGTTCGTACTTTCGAAATGTAACCCCTGCAGAAATACGTGCAAGAAACATAGTCCACCTTTTTCTCATAAACGGGAACAATTATGTTATACCCCTTCAAAAAAGAAAAATAATAATAATAAAAGGCGCCGTACACGTCACAGCTGTGCGATTCTTCACTGATCCATTCGCAACTAAACTGCAACAAAAACATTAAATTCATATAAAATTTAGAAAAAAAATGTAGTTGTAAATGTAACCATATTGGGTTTTGATAATCCGGATATAAAACCGCACAATCGAAAATATATGTTTATATCAACTAGTTCGGTTTATCCTGTAAATACTTTCCTCGTTTATGCACTTTGTCACAAAACTGTACAACATGCAAAGTTCACGTGGACGAAGTAAAAAATTAATATTTGCTTAATCGGCCAAAAATTTGAGAGTAAAACATGTCCCTAAATTAGTGTTGTTTACATTGTCACTGCCACTTCGTTGATCGAGTTGTGGCGGATGTTTACCTCGCATAAACAAAGGCTTGGTCGCTTATATAAAGCGATGTAATATGTTATTATTTACATAAAACCTGATTGCTTTTTCGATGATATCATCGGTTAACTGGAAATTATAATTGTTTTGGCAAAAAAGTGAAACTATATTATCAAACGTACTAATTTAAATTCCAGTTTTTGTACAAAAAATTTCATTTTGTTGCAATTTTTGACCTATGGCATAAATGTTAATTTCATTTTTTTAATCATGAAGTACGGTTTTTAATTTTCGGGTTCCCAGCTAAAACGCTGTAAAATATTACGAAGCATAGTTTATAAATCGATCCCGCTTTGACGGGGCGATCCACCACTGACCATCGTGATTTTTTATGTATATTTTAATAAAAGGTTTCCTATTTGCGTGCTTGTTACGCTATGAAATCATAGGACCGGTGACGTGATCCATCATTAACATATAGTGCATAGGGTATTCGATTTCCTCATCCATGTATCTATTATATTTCGTCTGTTCACTGAATACCTCATTAAAAAACCTATTCGATCGATATCTTCTGACTGTATAACTCACGCTATTATTTTCGTTCAGGTTCATTCACCAATGAAAGTCGAGCATAGATCAGGAGACTTTTTTGTCGAACTTCTCAGAGATGATGAATATGTTCAACCTTTCATTGTGGCAGAATGCTCATCAAAGTAAGTAGGTTTATTATAGGCAAGAAACAACGTCATAGAATTTGACACGATTCACGATATCGCAACACCAGCAAAATTTTGATTTGATAATGTAAAGTAATATCAAGGGATCAAAAATTCGCATTTGTTCGAGTAATCGAAATATAAATTATAAATTATACAAAGAAAATATGTAATCACTCACACAAAAACTTAATAAAACCATTTTCACGCCAGGAATATTGATGTGTCATTCTTTTCAAGTTTATCTAAATTTGATATTTTCGTTTCAGGAAACCAAGTATCGGAATCATCGACCGAGCGGAATGTTCCACAGTATCAGTACAAAGGAACGCAGTCATGATTATCCCAGCTGAGAAAGGACATATGTTTGAAAACTGCATGGAATATGATGAAGGCAGACTGGCGTGTAGAGACTGGATTAGTCTTCCCGGAGCTTGCTCGCTTTTCTTCTGATTTGTTTTCAATTTTAGACGAAAAAGTGCAATTTATGAGGTAGAAAACCGCGAACAGGCGAGTTTACAGCCGATCATAACTGAAGCGGAAGCGGGCTACGTATGGACGTTGAAAACTTGGTTCAAGGTCGATTGACCGTAACATCACGCAAAAAATGCGATTTCTTCGGGAAGGCATGGAAAGTTGAGCCCGTGGCAACAAATCAAATATCATGACTTCAGTACGTAAAGTCAAACATATTCCAGCCTGAACTTGTCGTATGAAAAATCTGAATAAAAAAAATCTTGAGCTTGTTCAAGGATATGAAACACGTGACAGTACAGATAAAGATAACTTATTAGTTCATTCCAATAAAAAACACCGGATAAAGGTCCGAGATGTGGTCAGATTCAAAATATGAATAATTTCCTGGATGCTCCACGAAGCATATGCTTGGCTCATCTGTGACTCATACTTTACAAAGCAAGACTGTAAAACTTTATTTCGAAACTGTATGGAATATTGGGCCTCAAAAATATTATTTCGGCTTGAAATGTCAAGCCTAACCTTGACAAGGGCACGCTTTATATTGTGAGGTTAAAAATGAAAATCGACGTCATTTTTACAACATTTAAATCGTTCTGGGAACGATGGAGCTTTAACACTTTGGGCGGCGCCTTTGTATCGGATTAAAGTTGAAGAACAAGACATTTATGCAGAAACTATTTCTGAGTTGTCAAAAATGACAGTCCGAAATGTGGAAACCATAGATTTCCAATGGATTACATGCGGTTGTTCTTGTTTTGGTTGCGCAAAAGATAAAGAATTACATTCATTATATATTTCAAAAGTTATAAGTTATTGCTTTGTTATGTATAATAAGCAAAGATAAAAAATTAAATCCGATACTTTCAATGAACGAAATGCAACATAACCCGACAATTGATGCAAACTTACAATTTTGCCACACATTAATCCGATCAAATGCAAATCAAATATTAATTAAAACACACGGAATAATTTGCGTTTGGAAGTTTTCGCAATCATTCTTACCTATAGATAATTTTTACCCTTCTTGAGGCAAAATTAAACCCTAAACGATATTTTGATCTCGAAAAAAAATTATTAAAAAATATTGATCCTGTCAGACGTCAGTTACCATTACGTAATATCCAAATCCCATACTTGGAAAGCGAGACTGTAATCTATTGATGTTTTCTAGCATTTACACCGCAGTTATGGTGAAAAATTTCTAAACATAAACAGTTTTCAAGATTTTTCACCGATAGGAATAATCAAACCCAATCCACAAAGTATGATTTTTTGACATGTTTACTTAGAATGAGGCATTTGCCACTTTCGATTTCACATCCTGACATAATAAGGTAGAAAAATTTGAACTTACGTCGGTTATTGAATATTTGAAAAAGCCAAGGTGCTGGAATATTATAAAAAATATTATAAATGAGACAATATACATTGAAACTTCACTTTACATTTATTTCTTAACTTGTTCCAACATTTTTTTCTATAATTTGCATTCCGAATGAGGCCCTAATTTTCATGGTTTTGCAATTTTTACAAAAGCGAAACAGATCTAACATATTAAAAGATTAATTATGTAAATTAAAACTAATATTGCAACAAGGAGTGCTGTTGTGTATTTCTATTTGCGAATTTCTGTAAATTATTTATAACTTAATATACAAACACCCGAGGGGAGGGTTACGTCACTTAAATATTATCAATTCTTAATTTTTATTTAAGTTTTATACATTGTGTGTTTATTGATATGGATTTGTACTTTATGCTTTTTGCGACCAATCATAATGTAACCGGATCAGAATTTTTATTCTCTGAAAATAAGGGGGACATACGTACCCGGCAACTTTTATCTTATCGGGAAAACGCAAAATTATCCAAGAATTTGAAATTTCAAAGTACTTCAATGAGAAAAATCGAAATCTAATTGAAAATATTTGATCTTTTTCGTTGTTTGACTCTCATTTTTATCTTATTCGAACATCCTTGTGAAATCGATTACACACTGATTCATTTTTATACGTGGAGTGGACCAAACAATAGAAAGTTTGTTGTACCCTGCTCGACGCATCAGCGTTGTTACTTTTTTTAATCGCTTGCATTCCAGCCTTATATTTTTATTTCAATTCTTCTTTTAATTTATTCTTCCCAAACACTGTAATGACAAAGACCAGCAGTGAATAATTATCCCTGCTAACTGCGTAGTTTTGCAAACATATTATTTAAACTTTGTTCCAAAAATATCTTTGTTTTATCTATATTTCAAATTTCATAAATAAAATTATTATAAAATATTTGATTGTGTATTTTCATGTTCAAGGTTTGTGAAAGACAACTGAAAGAACACACAGAATATTATATCATTTCTATTTCTGTGGGAGAGGTATGCTGAGAATATGACTTCAGCGTTCTATGTCATACTGCAACCTCGCGATTATATACTTGCGAGATGTAAGGGTAATCGAAGAGCCGGTTCCCAGTCAATTTTTTTTTCTGTCAAGATCGAGTCACAAATGGTCGCGCTTTGGCGACCCGATCCATTGGTGACTCATACTAAACAAAAGGTGTTTGGATGAGAAATTTATGACTGGATTTGGGTTTGGGGTGTTTCGCTAAGGGAGATCGTAACAAAATATCGCAGATAGTATATAGAAAAGGCATAAAGATACGTATCCATTGGCATATATTCATCACACTTGTGCTCGAGGCTAATGAAGCAGACCTCCCGCGTTTAATCGTACGAATGTCGCATGGGTTTGCTAAATCGATTAAATCTGAATCAAAAGAAAGAATAGTTTTGTATTAATATATGTGGTTTAGGTTGTCATAAGAGTGGGCATAGGATAACTTTTTATTTTATTTTTTCGTCTATAATTGCCCATTTGAGTGTATGCACTAAGGCAAACTTGCACACTTTTTGACTTGTCTCGAGTGTGTCTAAGTTGGTATACCATGAAATAAGTGATGAGCATGGAATATAGAATTTGAATCGTTTCTGCGTTTTGGTAGTTGAAAATTCGTTTCGGCTAAAACATTCAGTTTCGTTTTCTTCCTTGTCTCGTGTAGACGAAGATGTTATCAAAATTAAAATTTTACTGCGAACGTCGATTGTTCAATACTAAACCGTCTCATAAAACCTGAAGACATTCTATTGGTTTCCAAAAAAAATATCCGGATTTATAAATTTGGCAAAACCGGCACATGACAAATGCAACTCTCGAAGGTTTTTGCGTCATTTCTGATATTTTCATAGAAATACCGAACAACAACTACAATATCATCTTTATAATTTTACACCCGAATGTATATTTGTTATCGCTACAAGGTCAACATATGAAACTAACGATCCACGTTGATCGGATATAAATGTTATCACTTATCACAGTATTATGGTCAACCTTAAAAAGTAAAAAAGAATGACTTTACTGTGCTTGATGGTTATTTGATTATCTTTACTGGTCGATCAAACTGAAGCATGACCGCAGTTTCCGATGTCTGGTACATTACGAAATCGATTCAATACAAAGGTTGTCTCAATGCAAAAGCTCAGAATGTTTCATAGTTACCATGTGGATATCCCAGATGAAGCACTAAGTAAGTGTATTTGAAATTCCAAAATAGTATTAAGTTCATAGTATTAAGCTCACTCGGAACTTGAAACGGTTTAAAGGA
Organism: Styela plicata; assembly: GCA_963675895.2. Classification (NCBI taxonomy): domain Eukaryota; kingdom Metazoa; phylum Chordata; class Ascidiacea; order Stolidobranchia; family Styelidae; genus Styela; species Styela plicata. The sequence goes on from OZ023138.1 coordinate 25,968,479, forward strand.
TACAATTTAGAAAACAGTGAAACTTTCCTAGTTTGGAGTGTAGAATTCTTCATAATTTTTGTTCAAATACGCTTGGGATGCAAACAGAATTTGGAACCATGGGAATCAATACGTAGTTTTCGTTTTTTTTTGTATTGAGAATGCGCTCTCGGCAAAGTTGCAAGGTACTCGTTAGCCATCCAATGGCAAAAACCCACATGAAAACATTAGCATCGCAGACTGAGCTGTTCGTTACTTCCCTATAGTTGCCACAACATGCAATGCTTCTACAGATCCAAGATTCTATTTGTAACTTCAGCGCCAGTTAAGGCCTACGCAATAATAGCATCGCACGTATCAGTTTTCCAGTGATTTTGATCTAACGTTTCGCGGGATATGAGTAGTGAAGAATTTAATACCATCAGAGCAAATGGGACAACTGTGGTCTAATTGGTAATTTAGATTGTCTGATATCATGACATATAATTGTATAAACTGATTTAAATTTCAAAAACTCCTTATACCGAATTCACTTAAGCAAGTAGCAATAAAGTATAACTTGTATAATTAGAATAGAAGGCTACTTCAATGCCAATTTATAACGACATTTCTCCTCGTGTTCGGGCTTCAAGTTATGATGTAAGTAAAGAGATAGCTGATGTTTATCTTTGACAAATTAAGCTCGGTATCTAGTCCTTAATCTCTGTGCTAACAACGCAAAATAAATGCTGTTCGACGCATACCAAAATAGATCAGATCTGTTTAGTAAGGAAAACGAGGATAGGACCAGGGTTGATTCCAATCGATCCGAAGCAAATATTATTTGTATTAACCTTAAATAATCCAGCTTTCTAAATGAGGTGAGATTTCATTTTCAACGACAAAATGCAATCGATTGTGGTCGAAGTTGAAATCGGTTGTATTTTATCATTGAAAATGCAAATTTACGCCCTTTGATATAGAGTGTTAATTGAAATACATTGACTTACTATCAAATTTCTTAATTCTCATAACGCAGACAAGCTGTTCGACGCATACTCAATTATTCATGCTACCGTATTCATTTTCAATGTATTGCCGAATAAAAATATTAAAATCTTAAAGATGATTCATTACGCTTTTTAGGGTTGCCGTTAACACATTCTGTCAATCATTTCTGTTTTTACTAAGCACAAGTTTTTATTGATGACTTTCTTGTCTCACCGAGCATCAAAACACCGTCTTTCGTAATGAGGTCGGTCTTACCATGCTAATGCACATATTTTAAGCGCAATTGGTAAGTTTATAATTTTTGTCACGCATTTGACACTGATCTTTTCATCTGTGGCAAGAAAAGGCAAGCAAAATGCAAAGAGTAAAATAATATTCACCGAGATTTTAAAACTTGCCTATCCAGCCTGTTAATGTCGAACGGAAGAAACAAATAACATTAGCATTCCAAACCTCTAATATCGGATCTCAAGAAGGTCAAAACCGCCAAACATTACCATGCCTAATTGCGGCTATTCAAGAGATATGCTACAACAATAAAAATCATAATGTATACGAATGTAATTTTAATAAATGTCTGCGCACGAAGCTAAATTTAGATGAATATTTCCATAAAATCTATTTTGTACGCGTGGCATTTTGCCTTAAGACCGAACTTTAACCTCTATTTTTTGAATTTATAAATTATTCTAAAATTTCATTTAGTTCAATGAGGACAAAAATATACAAATGGAAATGTATTTTATTGAGACAGATGGAAATGTTTCTCAAAAAAAAAAAAAATTTTCAATTAGAAAAGCCAGAATCACTGTTGCATTCCATATGGGCGGGGAGATCCGTCTCGATTTCAATGAATCGATTGATACATGATTGATGCTCGGAAAAATTACGTTTAAAGATTTCACAAAATCAAAAATGATGTTTTGAGCGGTAAAATTTGAAACTTCAAATTTTTAAAAGATATAGCTACAATTTATATAGCTTCGATTTTTGTGTGATGTTTCGTGTTATGAATGAGCTCTAAAAAAATCGTAGGGTAAATTAAGTAAAATAACAATTTAACATCAATCAAATTATATATTATATCAAACATATTATATATACGGGCCATTAATACACGGCGGACCGTACCATCAAATACATTACAGAAGAAAAAATAAAAAAAACGCCAAAGAATATCGAATTGTGTGACACTATTTTGAAACATTTTCCTTCGGTCTTTATTTAGACCAGCAGTTATCAGATATGAAACTCTTACAAACAGTAAATAAATTAATTTGCTGAGAGTAGCACATATTCGGATAACTTTCACTCTTGTTCGTGGTCTCTGGTCCAAGTTCAATTATTAGAAACGTGAACATGATCTATTATTGGGTTCGGGCCTTCGGAAAAATTCATGACGGCCGCAGAAAATTTAATGCATTTTCGCGAAACAGCGAGAGCTGGGAAGGAATAGTACAAAAAATTTACATCTAAGCAACATACTGATGCAAAACTACAAATATAAACCGTTACAGTAACCTAATGTGTAGAGTGGAAGATTGGGTGACGGTCGGGTGATGAAATTACTACCTGGTTGATCTTTATAAACAAAATACACTGAAGTAAACAAGTTAATACTCAAATAATATGTTTTATCGAGAATGAGCCACAGGCGAACCTACTTGATGCGAACTTTCTGTGCCTTCTATCAACAACATATAACTTTTTTTAGATTGGAAAAACAGAAAAGCAGAGGTACGTGAGATACAGAATTGTAACTACAAGAGCAAAAAGATACTTCACGTAACTACGTAATGACAGGCGTTATCCTAAAATATTTACTCGTGGTTAGTAAATGTTTGGAATCAACGCCGCAGGATTGTTATCACATTTTGATGATAAGAAGAGAAAGTTGGTAGTCATTCATCTTTCCTTTATTTGTTTAGGAAGTTTGTAAAGTTTATTTTTGCGAGCACTTATCGCTTTTGATCAGAGATGTTCAGTCAGGACATGGTTCATCAAACATGGGTCGATGTTACATCGCGGCTCGGTACTGCGATTCATCAACGACCAATACGTGACAAAATAAAATTTTATTCGCTTATCTCAATGTCACACTAGTTATCTGATATCAGGAACAAGTTTCGGCCGTGCAATGACCTCATATCGACTGAAAAGACAAATAAAATTTTTATATTTTCACCGATACCATTGCTACATTTAGTCAGCAACTTTAAGGCTCTGCGCACTGTGACAAATATACTGTAAATTTACTGTTCATTTCCAGTAATTGCATATTTTCCTAATTTAACACCGCCTCAATGAAGAGATGAATGAATGTCAAGTAATTAACCGAAACGTTAATTTTGTATCTTTATTTCAATATTTACTGAGCGCGAGCGCCTAGTGGTTAACGCGCTGGCACTGCAGGTTGGAGTCGATTGGCGTTGATGCATGCCCGGCACTCAACCCAGGGTGTAACAACTTGGATAGGCTACGCCGAACACGAAAGATCATCTTTCTAACAACTCTAACCTTGTCCGTTTAAAAGTGGCCGCCGGTACATGACATTAGTCAAGGTGATCCAAAAATTGACCATAAAAAAATTACCGAGTAAAATTACTGTAAAAGGGCGGTAATTCCACTGCACTTTTGTTGCAGAGCCTAGCAGAGCGCGACATGTTTGTGATTCATGCTTGACAAATTAAATTTCCAATTAGTGATATCCAAGTAAAGTTCAATTGCAAAAACAATTTCGTTCCAAATACTAATAACATGAAATCATGGAAAGAGGTTTTCGAGTTATTCAAAGCAGGCATGTGTCAGAACGGAATCCGAATTTTGAACCTAAATTTAGCATTATCGATTGCGTATTTGAGTACTGTCAAGCGATGTTACCAAATGTGTTCCCTAGTATCCAGTAATGACAACATTATTGAAAAACTTTGATACGCCAGCTGCTGTATATACTCAATATCCATGTTTAAAAATAATTGAGAAAAATTGAATCAAGCCCACAAAATAAAACCAAAATTAAAACGTCAATTAATATTGCATGGACATATTCCGATGACGAAATGGTAATACAACTTACATAAACTGAATAATTTGTATCAGAACAATTTTAAGAGTCACCAAAGATCTAAATATTTGGATTAAAAAAATAACTGGCGTATCAGGGGCGTTGCCCTATATGCATGATTCATCAAATATAGCTGACCACGATATTCTTTGATTCGAATCGATCTGAAGCATAAATCCGTATCAATCTTGAATAGTACAAATTTACGCTCCAAGATTTAGAGTGTTAATTGAAAATAGATTGCCTAACTAGCAAATTTCTTTATTCTCATAATGCAGAAAAATTACAATAGTAAAAATGATATATTTATTATTGATATGAAATTGTTGCTGACCCCGTCCGCATCCCTCTGTCTACGCCAATGCCTACGTCCACTAAGGGTCAGTGTGCCTTTTCAGTTTTACCGAGTTGACCAAGGATTCTACACCATTGAGTACGTGATGGTGGTCGTAGTGGCGATAATAGGTAACGTTAACAATTTTTTGTTCCAATATAGACCATAGAACAAGCAAGTGTAGGCATAGCTTAACGTTGTGAAAAGCAATTACCTATGAAATTATTTTAAATGAACTTTATTTATGAACTGTATTTTGCGTTATGTTATTCCTCATAGCGTACAACCGATGACGACGAGCGCTATTCTAAATGCCCTCGCCTAGGGGCACCCAGCACGCATTGCAATTTTTTGCTTTCTAAGCAATACACTATTTTCCATGAATCGAACCCACGTGGTTTATTTAGGTCCTATGTTTTTATTATTGGAATTCACTCTGAGCAAGGCAGGAAGCAGCGCCTATACGGAAACAACTAACGGTCACTTAATAGCAGAAAGCTACGAAAAGATCAGCAACTGCACTTTAAATGGAAAACAACTCATATGGAACTGAAGAGTCATGATAAAATGTAGTAAGTGGTATCTGCCCTAGGAGATGGTAGAACCTTATATTTCCAAATCTCTTTTCCGTCGTGCCAACCATGGACCACAGCATATTAGGATAACAGTACGTTGTGGATAATGTAAAGATTATTTCAAAAGTAAAAGATTCAGAAACGATTTAGAAAATTCAACTGTTCAAATACAGACATTAGTCAGTCTATTATCAGCAGAACAGCTGATTAATTGTTATTTTGTCTACACAAAACCCAAAACTATTTTCGATTGTCAGTCAGTCGGTCGGATTATGATAAGAATGTTTGTTGGCAAACAATGTTGTGGAGTCTCAGGAAGATATATTATTTTGTCAATCATGAGTCACAGATGGACCGCGCCCCAGTGGCGCGATCCATCGGTGCATCATGCTTGACCAAGCATGGTTGGAGAAGTTTGTATTGTCTGGTATGTGATTCATACGTCATACCTACCACAGGCAATACGCCCTGCCTTCTATTATCCTATTCCATTTTTTTATTTAAACATCTTCCGTATGAGTCAATGTTGATTCTCGCTGCCGAGGCGTGGTCTATCCGTGGCTCATGCTCCACATAATGCACTTTAGAAATATAACTGCACTGCACTTTACCATAGCAGCCCCGTTCCTTTTGGGTTGTTTTCCGCTTCCGTTGCTGATACTACACCTTATGGTAATTCTTCGCTATTAGTCGGTTCCTATTCGGCACTGCTACCGTCCTTACTCAGAGTGAATTTCAATAAAAAAAGGAACAGGATTTTTAACTTTAGTGGCATACAAATGGTTTGCACTTCCACTAGCCATTGCATTTTCCAAAAATATGTAAGTATACATTGAACAGTATTAGAAGTTTAAGAATGAAACTTATGAAGATAATCGGACTGTTTCTAATTTTATTTAATCGAGTAACATCCTTAAAAGCGAAATTAAAACAATTACCAAAATGACTGAGGATAAGGCGTGATTTATTAATATTGGATGTCCATTGAATAATAATGATCCTTCATTTCCTTCCAGACTACAAACTTCGAAACTACGAGATTTGATTTATTGCCGGCGTATCCATCAATAACTCCCAGTCACAAATATGATGTCCTAATACGTTTTGTTAAGCATGGGCCACTGATGGATCGCGCCACCGGCGAGCGGTCCATACTTACACATTAAAATTTCTGACAGGGCTCAAACTAAGGCGAAATTTTAAATTATTCGATCGGTTTTTAACAGAGCTTTAAAATCTAGAAATCAAAAATGTATAAATTTTCCGAAAATATACGTAAATTTTGATGTATTTTGCAATTTTTTAAAAAGATTAGTTGATTCGCGATAATTATTAAATAACCTAAAAATAGCGCATAACAGGATTAACTTTTTGGCAAGTTGTCATGAATTAAAATTGGCTTAAAAGAGCAAACAAGAGTTCATACCGGCAATAAATCAAAAGTTTAGATTTGAAGTAGAAAGTCTGGATCCGTTTTTTGCACAAAATACATTCGTACGGTATATCGGGCAAAATTTTCTTTACTATAAAACCTTCCCTAACAAATCGTAAGATCAGCGTCGTTACAGACGTTCCAAAACTACACATATGGCGTTAAATCCAGTCAGAAAAATTCTCTCAAAGCAACATTTGGTAAGCAAGAGTCACTGATGGAACGCGCCGTCGAAGCGGTTCCGTCTGTGGCTCATACTTGACAAAATAAAATTCCTACTTGGAAAAGGACAATGCAATCCACCCACCAGCGGGTTTCTGTGATAAACTCAAGTTCCATATTGACTTACATATTGTCAACAGTGACTGTGAGGCATTGACCACAGATAGAGCGCACCTAAGCGGCGCAATACATAAGTAACTCATATTCGACAAAAGCTATTTCGTTTCATTTTTCTAATCAGGCGAGCCTCGAGGTGTGAAAGCGATATAGGCAAGAAACAATATTGCATGTAACTTAATCCATTTGACTTCTCTGCGTGCAGTCTTTATACCATGAAACTCGAGAAAATTTGTCTAATAATCTCTACATCAAGACAATATTGCAGTTTACGGTTACCACATATTTACTGTATCGAGATAACCGTCTGCCAAAGTTTTAATAAAAATATTGGATTGCAGCCTTGGGAAGTTAGTACAATCACCGCTTAAATTATTCAAAAATAACAAATTGTGTGGGCGTGATCAAGTGGTTGGTATCATAGGTCGCATATCTTGAGTTCGACTCCCGGTTAGGCCCACTTGTTAACTACTTTTGACCACAAGTGTTACGGTGTAATAACTTGACTGCGTTCAATTGAACTGATTAAATAAACCGTAGTCCCGCATTTTAAGTTATTTCGGTTTTGCCAGACATGTTCACCAGCTTTCTTATTGGAAAAATTGATAAGCGAGATCTTTTTCTCGCGACATCGAAACAAGATTTCAAAATCACTTAACGATGGTTGGTAATAACGAATTCCGCACAAGGTTTGGTCACGCAACTCAAGTTCATGTTCATGTTACGTGAATAGTTATACAATCAATATAGTGAAACCAATTTTGTAAAAACTAGCTATTGTAAACGTAAATGACTTCGTTTTATGTAGCCCTTATCATACCCAACTGTTGGAGAGTGAACGATGTTGCCTTGTGCACGTTCCGAATGCCTAGCAAACAAGCTTTATCAATGCAGCAAAAGTAGGAAAAACAGCCTCCCCTCCAAGTTAGTGGGCAATACGACATTGTTTTGCGTTTCGCCCACTGACCATTCTCCTGGAACTGCTTGTCTGTCTAGTGTGTGCTACCTCTATTTTTTAAACAGACTTGATTAAAACATGAGGAACTAGAACGGGGTTATGCGCGATCGTATTGTCCGGGAGGTCGATGGTTCGATGCTTGACCGTTTCGGGTAGCTGTAACATAGAACAGATACACAGTCACTACAAAGGTCCGTGATTAACGGTTGTTTGGTATTACCCCCCCAACCCCCCCGGTAGGTTCACGGACAGGCCATAGTACATAATGAAAACCCTAAAAAACACGAGGGCTGAAATACATCTTATCGACTGAAGATAGGATAAAATTGATTTACATTTATATTCACTGGTGGTCATCAGTTCGCTTTGAGCTAATGTGATTGAAGTGGTAGATGCTTCTACCATCACCCAGGACAGATACCACACTTTCCCATGATGGTTCAGTTTCGTTTGGGATTTTTCCGCTTAAAGTGCAGTTGCTGGTACTACATCTTTTATTAGCTCTTTGCTATTAAAAGGCCATTAGTTGAATCCTTTTGGACTCTGCTTCCGGTCTTGCTCAGAGTGAATTTTAATAAAAAAAAGAGCTTATAGCTTTAAAATCAGTCAAGTTATTTCTCACACTCCGGGTTGATTAGGTGCCATATATTTGTGAGCCTGTTATGCTCGAGATAACTACCAGGCGATAATACCAGGCCGTGGCCGAATAATCAACAATTTGGATGTGGTAAACGAAACAAGTAAAATGGAAATAAGATGACAAGAAATTTCCGGGAAATTCTCGCTTTCATTTTATCAATATCATAAAATCGCCCGCAAAATTAGCGTTTAAAGAGAATAAAGCGGGATTATTGCGACATAATAGGATTGGATGACGACGACCAATGAAAATCGGGCACGCCCTAAAGTTTTATCAGGCATGTGTCCGTTACTAACGATAAATATACGTCCATGTCCGATAAACATATCTTGTAAAAATTATTTTTGAAAAACGAGACCTCACGCGGAAAAAATCCTATGGTAGAGTTTGATAAAAAAATATATCAATAATTTGCATAATGGGTAAATAAACAAAAAATTGCTATTGGATTTCGTATTTTACTCAACATATTTCGGAACGTTATTGAGCTTTTGCAATTAGTTCAACACCAATCAATCATAGAACCAGACACTCAGTTCAGTAATAGTCCATGTATCTCAGCTTTCGCCCTACACTCAGCGGTTTGGATGAAATTGAAAAAAATATTAATATGCTATGAAGTCAAGAGTTTATTTATATATTCTTTGTAGGTACTAAATAGATACAAAAATTGGTAGATGATTCCACAATCGTCCAGTGCAGATAACAACCCCTGCACTTCATTATAGCTGCTCAGTCCTGTTAGGAATGCGTATCGCTTAGTGTGCATTTGCTGGTACAACATTTTGTAGTAGCTATTTGCCATGGCGAGTCCGGCCTGCTTATCCAAGTCCACCACTCAAACCAGGGTGTAATAAATTGGGTAGGAGCCCAACAGGAAATGATAACATCTTTCCAGTAATTGTAACTCTGGCCTTCTATAAGGGGGCTCTGTTACAGCGCCTTGGACAGGGCGATACACTTTATAAGAAGTAGCTACAAAAAAAAAATAAGAAGCCGTTCTGGTGAACACTTATTAATCGCTGCTTTCTGCATTGTTTATTAAGAGTAAATTTATATCGTGCGCTTTATGGTCGAAAATGATGACCAATAATTATAAAGTAGTCAAGTATATATTCCGAACAAAAATCTTAAGCATGTTTTAGAATAGCTATAAATATCACCACAAAATTTCCAAGTCGATACAAAAAATGTGCACAGTCGACAAATTTCAAGGAATGATAAAATGGTAAACAAATACGGTTAACATTTAAGTAAAGCTATATATCATGATATCTTGGTCTCCATTTCTACACCACGGAGAGGAAAGTCAATATTACTCTAAACTTTGTGACAAATCACGACAACAGTTCCTTATCGGGATGGGGTGAAGTTTTAGACTTGACATTTCCGTTCATTTTTTCCTGTCCATGAGCAAATGGACATGGTTGGTGGACGAAGCCGTAAGTAACGGTCACGTGAACCACCAATTCTCTAACATATAATAACCCCTTTTCCCCTACGGGATTCGAACCGTCAAGAGTCTGAAGTTGATTGAACAAATGAAGAAATCTCTGTAAACTTATTCTTTCACATATCTTTGTGGCTGCTCTTGGCGGATCCGAGGGACATGTCTTCACTCACGTTTTCGGAAAAAGGAAACGGTCTCATTTAATCTTGATCTCATTTAAGCCCCTCGAGATTTGACATCTTCCACCGCCGCCACCAATGCTGATAGCATGATGAACTTAATTTCAGCCTTTCTTATCAACTTTAAAAACTTCTTTCATCAAGCACCAGTCACTGGTCGGCCACGCCTTAGCAGTGCGATACGTCACCGATCAGTCACCCACACTCAACAAAATTCGTTTCGACATAAAGTTTCTGACTTGAGGTAGAGTGAAAATGTTTTGATATACTTCCATATTCTAGAAAACTTTATCTACTTTATAAGAGCATGAGTTCAAAAACATTTGTCGGAAGTTTGACCATTTAACTGATCATGAACCCTAAATATTTATGCTAATCCGCTTAGTTGATAAACACAAACACTAGAACATGAAAACAAAAATAAATGGAATTACGGTCAAGGAATTTCACATTTGAGAAAAAGTATGAAAACGTGATCGTACTCCTGGATACGCAGAACTAAAATATATCATAAAAACAACAAGAAACCAAGCCTCGTTGCTAAACGTCTGGCTTTAAATACTTAGTATAGAAGTCGAGAAGCCTTCGGTGTAAATTAAAAGCCTTTTTTAATTCTAGAAAAACTTATATGTTATCACTATCCTGCTAGTTTATCCCACATCTTTGCTCAATTCAAAGGACTTTGAAGTAATATTTTAAAAAATATTGGAATATTTAAAATTTGCAGAATGACATCAGGATAAGACTATGCAAAACAAACTCATGTTCATCGGTGGTTATGACCTAGCCTAACCAATGACATCATATAAATATTACTGTAAGCAACATATAAAATGCATTAAAAAAAAATATATATATACATGCCACAGCCAATACATAACCACATAAATAGAGTATGAAATATTATCTTTGGCCAGGCACCGGTAATTCCAAGAAATGGATTAACACAAACCTTGGGCGCGAATATGCGAATTTACAGATAAATACCTGATCATAATCCTGAATTTTCGTCCACAAAATCTTCTAAGCTGATTCCATAGCTAAACCTAATCCTGACATCTGCAAACCACCTTTGTCAAGTCATTATATATATTTGCTTAATCTAGTTGGTTGGGTAACACATGAATCACGGGCACTGGCGCGGTTCATCGGTGGCTGAAAATGGTAAAAAAAAACAGCGGCTCTCCGGGTCACAGAACGCTAATATCGCGCATATGACGTAATAAGAGTGTACCATTATACATTCTTAAAACACAATGCTTTATCGAGGCCATTTCCAAAGCTGCCAATAACGCAATATATCCAACCAGGAATTCGTCAGGGCGGCGCGATCTATCAGTGATTCGTATTTGACGACGCATGCTTGGAGTATAAACGTTTGATTAGGAAATGCTCAGTGAAAACTTGCATTCTCTGTTTCAGCCTAGATCATAGATCAACGTAAATCCCCTGCTCGGGCACCTCTACCATGACCAGGCCTAGATCTGACGTAGTGTAAACTAACAAGAACAAACCAAACCTCGACTTTATGTTTCGCCAACAGAGGTCGGATTCCTTTCGGCACCGGAAACTTCACGCCTTGATCTGTCATCACGGTTTCAGTCACTTTCGGGACATCTTCAAGAGACTTTGGTGTTTTGATCTGAATAATCGAAACGAAATCAAAGTAAGAAATTATAAGCCTATCTCATCTGTACTGAACCAAATTTTCAAAAAATTATGTCAAATCGATCTCAAAATTTTACAGGACAAATCAACTCCATTAGAGCACACAGTATAGCTAACACTCGTTTTGCAAATTATCTTGTACAGGGCAACGAGGAATTATGATGTCGTAGGTTGGCCAGCCCTAAATCTAAACCATACAGCATCTCAACAATGGAGGTGAGAAACATCTCTAAAGTAGGAGCCCATCTGACTAGTGCTCAACGAAACATATTAGAATAAATTTTCTCTGACTTGTAGAGATTACCAACGATTGACCTTAGGCCTATGTCATTCAGACCACATCGTTTTTCAAGCATTTTTGTTCATACAAAGACAGCGAGATAGGACCCTGTAGAAAACGTTTGTTTGGAACAGTAGAAGTTTTTTTGAAATATTTTAATACTGCCCAGACTGAAAAAGATTAAGTAGTGAAAAGTCAGTGTTCGCAAGTTGAAGAAATATTTTAGTAAGTAAAACACAACCTGACAAACAAAGAAACCAAAAGAGAGTGATTATTGTCTTAACATGCAAAATACATTTCCAGGATAATATTATTAAACTTTTCTGAAAATTTGTTGAATCATCAACGAGGGGAAAATGTTAATAGAGAGTAAACAACCGAGTAGTAATAATAGAGTAAATAATAATCACGAAATCGAAAAAATTTTTTTCCGAATGAAATTGATAGTGGTGACGGTAAACAATAGGCCAAAATACTTGTTAGTGGTAGTAATGTGCGTCAACTTATATAACTTTGTTTATGTGATAAACAGAAGAATATATTCATTGTTCAAATAGGATGTAAATTGTACTAATGACACGAAAACTCCAAATATTGGTACATCAGCATATCTTTATATCTATATTGGAAGAATGACTGATTATTCGACAATAAAACAAACGTGTAAAAAGAGAACGATGTTTATTGCCGACGTTTTCAATCATTATAGGAATAAACTATAAACGTCAAAATTGATTGGCCAAGCAGATGTGTTATCTTTAATAAAGTCAACCTTTCATAGCTGATATAATACTAATGGTTGTTATATTTGGATTCACCACTTCCTTGATGAAGTTGTTAGTCGGTATAAAAATTTGGAACGTCGGCAACAAACATGTTGACTTTCCCTGGTTGAACTTGTTGAAAGGTCCAGTCCAAATCAGATATTTTTTCAAGCAAAAACCACATATAGACCACACCTCATTGGCGCGATCCATCAGTGACTCAGACTTAACAAAACGTGTTCGGGCAAACTTTTTTTCTGAGATGCACGCTATTTTTTCTGTTTATTTTAACCCTTGCACGCAGGGAGATAAAATAAAACTAGCGAAAAATACGCATACGTGAGATTGTATTGCAGACTTTATTCTCGAACATGTAAGTGACAAAATGCATAGGTATTCTAGCTATTGTTGCGTTTTATTGCAAATTAGGGCGTACTGTGAGAACAGGGCCGGGCAATTCTATTCGTTTGATTCGATTCAAAGCAGAATATATTCGAATCAATCGTAAATCGTTCATAGGAATAAATACTTACTAATGGACTAGAATTTTCATTTTTAACGACAAAATATAATCAATTTTGGTCAAATTTGATCAAAATCGATTATATTTTGTCGTTAAAATATGAAAATTGTGGCTCTCAGACATGGAGTGTAAATTGAAATCATACACTATAAACTATAAATTTCTTGATTTTCACAATGAAAACAAGTTGTGATGGTAAAATCGTGATTCGATCCGATTTGAAAAAAATTTTGGAATCAAATTCGAATTCCAAATGATTCGGTTTTGCCCAGCCCTATGTGAGAATTGCTTGCAATTACACTGGCTCTAGCTTGAATCGGATGCTGCTTATTTGCATTTGCAAAACATATATTGCTGAAAATTATTGCATACTACATAGAGATGAATGGTTGTGGAGGAGGTAAATTGACATATATTAAAGCAATGAGAAATTTTATTTTGCCAAACATATGCCACACAGGCTCGTACTTACCAAAACAATGTTTTGACAGAAAAATTGTTTTGTTCGGTGTTTAAGTACTACGGATGATTCAGAGTCAAAAATGTGTGGAGTAGGTTGTAAATTTGGCCATAATAAAACATACACATAATAGGTGCAAATTTTCTTTCGGGAAGGTGCCAGATAGGATGACAAAAACATCCTAGATTCGTTGCCAAAAACGATGAAATTCAACAAAAAAAAACAAACTCAATACAAAAAAAAAAATACTAAACACTGACAATTCCGACCGAATCACGTTTAAATTTTTAAAATTTGCCCGCTTTATTATACATTTTTTGCAATCTCTAACCAGAAAGAGGTGAGTTGGAGTACACAGCAGTCCTTGATATTCAACTTTGAATACATAGTTACGGTAACGTGCATTGATCAAGCAAGCTTCCTGATTTTGTTTTCAAAAACGAAGTAATAAACATATGTGTTGGGATACACAACGTTGTGTTGAACATAGACACTGATGAATCGCGCCGCAAGCGTGCGATCCATCGCTGTCTTGTGTTTCACAAATTGAAGTTTTGATTGGATAACTAAGATACATCAAGTGTCTGTGCACACTATCTGCATTTGCAACAATAATTGAACAATCACACACATGCGTTCATGCCTCACGACAACGTCACAATAACCTGCAACAATGCTATCTTGTTTTTCGATCTGTCGTTCATTTCGCACCAAGATCTCCACAACACTTGGCGACGCTCTTGCTCATCGTAGGGCATCTGGGGAGTAACACACGATATCATGTAGGATGACTATGAAGCAACAAAACCCGATTGCCCAAATGACGTTCTAAAATACCTTTTTACAGGCACTCATTACCGCCACCCAGCGGTTACAGATTTACATTTGCTCAATAACTAGATGTTGAGCACGAAAGTAGAAAAACACAGATTTTACGGAAGCACAGTGGCGTCGTGTTTATTCTAAAACTCATATAATTGATGCGGGGACTAAAAGGAATCAACTTACGACCACTTATATGGCAAAGATCTACTTAAAATGTATTACCGGGAATTGCACTCTAGGCACTGCTTTCTGTCTTGCTCAAAGTGTATTTCGAAAAAAAAATCGAAAAACATCAACAGTACAGTTCAATATATCAGATCTTGAACCCATGTCATTTTAACTTGGTCTGCCAAAGCAACCATCATTTCTTTTGAGCAAGACTAATAGCCCTGACTCGTCTGTTCTGTCGACACTGTGCCGTGGAGGTTGAGGGAAGCACTCCGGGTTCTGGATTTGGGGTCTGGATAGTTGGCGCTACCACTAGGTACTGTTTTCTCTGAGAACCATACCGTGCATACTACGATGCAAAATCTCAATTTCTCGAGTAGAAGATATCTCTTGTTTGCGCCATTTTTTCGATTTCTCAAAAAGCTCTGTGAACTCACCTGAAGCAGTTCGAACGATGCAAGAAGTTCTCCCGCTCTTGTGCTCCCACGATATATCTGGTACCAGTCAAGCTGAGGAGGAAACTTCTTCTCATATTTCTCCCAGCTCATTTTAACGAGGGGTTTTGCCATTGTTCGGCCAATGTATTCGTTGTTGCCCTGTTGTACAAAAATGAAACTGTTAAATCTCTGTGAATTACTACACTGTCACTACGAAGATCCGTTCCTAAGGTTGTGCGCCTAAGGCGTCACTGATAAGTTATCGGCAGAGACGGCGGAAGGGCCAAATCTCGGGAGGAGGGGGGCATAAAATTAAGCATTCTAATTTTCCACTATAATCTTGCCCAAGAAGACTTGCGACAATTTGTTGGGGTTTTGGAAGGAAATTTATCACTCCTCAGCAAAACAGATATGTCCTCCTGAATTTGCCACCAGCGGACAGAGAGGAATCATAAAAAAAATAAACTTTCTTAAAGCAAAAAAAGTGGTTGAAATTACTTTTGACAAATCTGTGAAATCTATTCTGGACCAACTGAACTGAAGAAGGGAGTTCCGGACGTTCATGGCGCTATGTTTTTATGTGAATCACGTGGATAACACGGAAGGACAGTCTACAGCAAATAATTCGAAAACCCCTATGAAATGAACTAGTGACACTCACCACAACATCTCTGTCGAATATTTCGATGATGATAACAGGTGGATCATCTCTCAGTTCTTCTGCTCTTCCGTATAATGTCACGTCCTCCATCACGAGCGATTGATCCCAGGTCGGATTGAGGGTTTCTTCCATAACCTGGTAGCAAACAAACGTTATAGCTGGATCATTCAAGGGAACGACATTCAGTCAAACATGAGATACTCGATGGATTGCGTCACCCATTGGGTTGAGCAAAATCGAATTATAATTTTTTTTTCGAATTGGTTCAAATCACTAATTCATCAGGATACAATCTAATATCAACAAGACCAAAGAGGTAGATTTTGAGAAAGAAAAATTGAAATCACGGAGCGCGCCGTAGATGCGAAAACAGCAAAGTGTAAAAAATCCTGTTTTGTAGACTTCAATGAATGTGAAATTGTGAAATAGGTTAATATGGACTGCGGGCAATAGACCTAGTTATGCTCCATTGGTGCGCTATATATATATATCTCGTGCATATGGCATCACAATGCTCAGGTCGTTTAGTTTAGCCGAATTTCTGCACTGAAAGGCTATTGCAAAACGGACTTTTTGTGATTATTTAATTTTAATACACGACAGGACGCAAGTCGTTATATTCATAAAGCAAATAAAGCGTTTGCATTCGGTTACCCAGGAAACCAGTAACTGACCGAAGCAATTCAACCAAAAACTAAGCCGGATCCAATGTCTACATATATATATAAAAATATATATATATAGTCAAAAATATTATTCTGACGAGCATGAGCCACAGATGAATTGTGTCTCGCATTGAGATTCCTGAGCGCATGACGCTCGATAAAAATTCATGCTGCAAAATACTCCTGACAGTTCCATCAAAAAGTAGTTCCCCCGATACACTTAGAGCTGGGCAAAACCGAATCATATGGGATTCGAATCTGATTCGAATAATTTTACAAATCGGATCGAATCATTAATTCTATAAAAATAGCAAATATCCAATTTTTACCATCGCTTTTATTGTCTACGTTAAGATAATTAAGAAATTTCTAGTTACGAATTGCAAATATGAGCATAAACAGATCTGAAAGTAATATATTTCAATTGCACTCCACGTCTAAGAGTGAAAATTTTTAACGACAAATGCAATCGATTTTGGTCAAATTTGATCAAAATCGACTGCAATTGTCGTTAAAGATGAAAAATCCGCTCCATTTAGCAAATTTTTGTTCCTATAAGCGATTCACGACAGATTTGAATAATATGAGCTTCGAATCACCGAATGGAATTGCCCAGCCCTAAATACACCAATATATTCAATATTATATCAACAAATTATACCTGTGTGGTGGAAGTGCATGTTGCAAAAATGACCTTCGCATACGGATCAGAGAGTCCAGAATCATCAGCAGCAATCAGTCCTCTAGCCATGTAGATGTGACAACGAAGCTGGAACACTTGCTTTTCTGTTTATAAAGAAATATATATCGAAATTATAATTGATGCTCGGTGACGGACAGTGGTGTAACTAGTAGCATGTATACTTAAAGCGTGATCTTTGGCCAAAATATGATTCGCAAATTCAAGAACCATGACATATGATAATATTATCTCACAGCCACCAGTACCACATTGCCGAGACAAGGTATACTCGCGTTCGGACGCGATAAAGTGTGCCGCAAATAGGGGGTTCTAACAAAAAAAAATATCAAAAATCCTTTTTCTTACACCATTGCCAAGGTTTCGAATATTTTTCGTTTAGAGCTCGAATTCTTTTTTTTTTTAGAAAAATATGCTGTGCAGGTAGGGCTTGGCAATTCGATTCGGTGATCCGAATCGATTCGAAATACAGATTATTCGAATCAATTTGGAATTGGCCATAGGAACAAAAACTTGCCAAATGGAGTGGAATTTTTCATTTTTAACGACAAAATACAATCGATTTTGATTAAATTTGACCAAAATCGATTGTATTTTGTTGTTTAAATGAAAATGTTCGCTCTTGGTCTGGAGTGTAATTGAAAATGCATCGCTTTAAGTCTGTTTAAGCTAATATTAGTGATCCGTAGATATAATTGCCTGGTTTTCATATTGAAGACAATAATATTAAAAGTAAAACGGGAATATTTGTTATTTTATTGAGTCAGCGACTCGATCCGATTCAAAAAAAAAATATCCGAATCAGATTCGAATTCGAAATGATTCGGTTTTGCCCAGCCCTATGTACAGCATCTTAACCCACTTCACCAAGATACCCTAATATTCTTCGCTTTTTTATATTTCAGGTTTACTCATATTCCGTCTTAGAGATTAAAAAATGATTCCCCTGTTTGCGTAAATGAGCCAGGTTACCTTTGTAAGTGATATATGTTGGTGGCGACTTCGGACCAGCTGGTCTTGTTTGATCAAATCCCTCAGGCAATCCTTTTAAGTAATCCCGTTTATGTTTGGCCAATCCCAACCACATATACATCTCCAACTTAGCCTGAATGCTCCAACCTCCTGGTCCGATGCTACGTCGACCGGGGAACTGAAGGAAGAAAATAAAATGTAATGTGCGTGCGATTGGCTAGTGGTTATCATGTTTGCACCACAGTTTGAAGACTCGGGTTCGAGTCCCGGCAAGTCCGATTTGTGAAGCCATGCAACCACCTAACCCTGGGTGTGATAACTTTGTTAGACACGGCCGAACCGAAAACTTGGCCATTTTCCTGTAGAACTAACCCTATTCGTCTGTAAGAGGTCACCGGTATAATTTTTTGGAGACGATTAAATAAAAACAAGAAAGTGGTAGATACCACATATTGCATTTTAACACAGCGGTAAATTTTCAAGCGGGAAAACATTGTACTTCACTGATATGAGTTTGAAATGGGCGTACCACGAAGTCGCGATGCTTATGGTGGAAAGCGAATGCAGCGGTCGAGTGTTCAAAGTTGATATATTGACCAAACAAATTGAATTAGTACAAGATGGCCTATGCGAACCGAACGGCATTGAACTGGACCAAACCGAATAGGAAATATTGGTCACAGAGGATATTCGGCGCAGGATTACTGTGATTGATGCTGAAACATACCAAATTATGCGACATGTTTTACTGCCAGGAGGCGCGGACAACATACGCAGACGAAAAGGCGGAGGACACTGGGCGGCGTTGCCTCACCTCCCAGAACCCAATCATTTCACAACTTGGCACCCAGTTGTGCGCAATGTAATGGCGAGTGTGCTTGGAGAAGATGGCTTATTGAACAAGTTCAATCTCAGTCAAGGCGTCGCTATTAAATTAAACGAAGATTTGCAACCTGTCAGTATTCACTACGATTTAGAAGGGAAATTATCCAAAGGTTTGACCGAAGTACAAGAGCTAGATGATGGACATCTTGTGTTGGGATCTTTCATCATCGACAGAATTGTAATTGTAGATCCATTGTCTTTATAAAATACCACAACGATTTGACACTATCAGAAAAGAAATCGTATTTTACTGGGTATGGGCCACCGATGGATCGTGTCGTCGTCTAGGAGTGGTCCATTTGGTATTTATGATTGATCAAACTGTCAAAAAAATTTGTAGAAGCTTTATGCAATAAACTTTTGAGTTTCAATGATTTCATTGATCCTCGAACGATTTATTTTTTATTGAAATTGATACTTTAACGTATTATTCGGTGATACTTTGTCACGCATTGTTCACTCTTGGGTCGCACCACCAATTTCTATTCCATTTCTTGAAATATTTTTTTTATTAATTATTATTTAAGAGCGCAATGATCTAGTGATTAAACATGCTGGAATCTCGGTTTCGAGTCCTGGCGAGTCCGGCTCGATGATCTATGCCCATAAAATTTTTTAAGCCGATATCAATATTTCAAATGCTTGCAGCCGACACCGATAACCGGTGCTTTTAAATATAATACTCCTATTTTAATATATTCCATTTATGAGTTTTATTTAATTTAATCGCAGTATTTAAGTACTTTATAATATTGCATCATTTTGTATGACAATTAGGACTGGGCAATTCGATTCGGTGATTTGAATCGACTCGAAGCACGATTAATTCAAATTAAATCAACAAAAATTTGTTGAGTGAACTAGGATTTTCATTTTTAACGACGAAATGCAATCGATTTTGGTCAAATTTGACCAAAATCGATTATATGTTGTCGTTAAACTATGAAAATTGTTGTTCTTAGTGTAAATTGGAAACACACTACAAACTATAAATTTCTTTATTTTCACAATGGAGACAAGATGTAATAGTAAAATGGGATAATTATTATATACAAAGAATTAGTGATTCAATTCGACTCGAAAAAATTATTCGAATCAGATTCAAATTCCGAATGGTTGACCCCGGCCAGATCTTCTCACCTTTTCAATTACCAACGCCCAGGGCGTATGTAGATGGTATTACATCTTTCAGTAGCTTTTTGTTATTAAGTGACCGCTAGTTGGTTCCTTTTAAGCATTGCTTCCGGCCTCGCTAAGAGTGAATTTCAATGAAAAAAAAAATAACTTTCACCTCAGGTAAAATTGGAAAGCATGCTTTGTATCGAACAATGGCCAAACTTTAATGGTAAAAATCTCATGTAAAATGCTTTTTGATGGCTGGGCAATTCGATTCGGTGATTCGAATCAATTAGAAGAACGATTTATTTGAATCATTCGTGAAAAGTTCATAGGAAAAAAAAGTTGCTAAATCAACTAGAATTTTCATTTTTAACAACAAAATGCAATCGATTTCGGTCAATTTGACCAAAATTGATTATATTTTGTCGTTAAAATTAGAAAATTGTAGCTCATAGACATGCTGCGGTGTGAATGGAAAATGCAATATAAACTAACATTTTTTGATTTTCACAATGGAGGCAAGTTGTAATAGTACAAATGGCATATTTGTTATTGACATGGAATTTATGATTCGATCCGATAAAATATTCGAATCAGATTCGAATTCCAACGGATTCGGTTTTGCCCAGCCCCACTTGTATATTCATTTTGAACTTGCTGTTGCGGTTATACGTTTTATGCAAAGTTTACCCCCAGATGAGCCCAACGAAAAGATAAGAAAGCACGTGTGTTTTCATCGGACGGATTGGAAGATAAAGCCTACATAATTAAGCTAGAAGACCATCGTATGTTGGGACAGCGTAATCCAATCAAAGGGAAGGTGAGTAATAGCGTAGACCCAGGTATAGAATTACAACATTTTTATTTGACAAAAACGTAGTTTTAGTTTAGTAGTTTTAGAAAACGTTTGGCATGACAAATGCTCGTGTAAGTCAAGAATCCGTGGATGAAACCATGGTGTTACCATCATGAGTCATGGTGTTAAGCCACACTGTAGGTAAAAATTTTCAATTATTTTCAAAGTCGCACCCAAAACGATGTTAAGCAAACAATATAACTCAGAGAAGGTTGAAAACCACTGTGTTAAGACCAGTAAAGGGCTTTGGGTAGGGGGTAGTGGCTATGAAAAAGAATTTCTATTACCATCATTGATAAAATTTATAATATTTATAGACTTATTGCCTTCGGCAGCGATGTCTTAAAATTCACGCTTCCGCGCTGATGTTAAGATAATGATAGCGTCATGTCGCCTACATGACCGAACGTGCAGCGGACTATATTTGTAATTTTGTTTGACAAATCTGGACTTTTGCATGAAATAATGAAAGGTCCTGGTCTGGGCTTCGAGATCACTGGTCCAATGATGAAGTTATATTCAGTGGGTTATCTCGACTGGATAGGAATTGACGGGAAAGTGGCAAAACTGATCGATCAGTGATCGATCGCCTATCAGAAAACGTATAAAATGAATAAAAAAAGTGAGCAAAAGAAATACTGAGTAGCAGTTTATTCTGCCAAAATGTTACGTTTAAACAAAAAATACATATTTTTAGTGTGCAAAATCGATCACAGATATTGAAAAGATTTTTTTCTTTTGCTCACATGTCCACCTCTTGGCGGACAACAACAGATATGTCAGTAGGCTTAGAAACCGATACTTGTGGCCATTGAAACACCATTTTGCTCAGAGTTTTTCAGTTAAATGCAAACTTCAACGTAAAAAGGAATTGCTGGCTTTGCTATTTAAGATACAATCTATCGCTAGCACCTGTATGGCACACGTTTGACAAAAGCACATATTGCAACTGGTTCTTAGAGGTTTTACCCTTGCGGTTCAAGTGATACCACAAGGTATGTTGCAAACTATAGCCTGAAGCTTTTCATGGAAATGAAGATAAAGTTGATGTTGTACAATATTAGGTTTTTACAATTTGATTTTATGCCAACTGAATTGTTAATATTTCAATACTTTTGTTGCCTGCAGGCCTGCGAACAACGAGAACAATTTTTTGCGCAACTTCATTCCATGATTTTGTTAATAGCGATCTTATTAGCCGAACACTAAGTACTTAGCCTTTGAAGTTAAACACGAGCCTCCGGCATGGCAACTGGATCAAACTCTTTCGGTTGGTTACTGTACATAATCCTTGTATCAGTTCTGTTGGTTGGGAGTTTCATAGGACTGGCATATGTCAATTCGCCTATTTCAGCGGTGAATATCACTGGTATACATGATAGTCGAGACTTCGATTGGGCGAATGTTGTCAATACTGATCTGCAACGCGGGGGGAGAATTTTACCAGAGTTGAAAGGTCCGGAGTCAATTGCAATTGACGATGATGGGAACTGGTACACCGGGGTTTCGGATGGGAGCGTTGTCAAGATCATAAATCCAGGAAAGAAAGGTCAGGCGGTTATTAATGTGACAGAATCGTTCGACTTCGCCGAAGGAGGTAAAACCAACAAGAAGCGACCTTTGGGGCTGCGTTTGCACGGGACAAAGTTGTACATCGCTGATGCCTATCATGGAATAATAATGATTGATGTGGTCACAGGTGAATGGAATCAAACCGTTGCGCCTGATGATGTCACGCCGTCTTTGGTATTTGCTGATGATTTAGTTCTCACTTCAGACGGGAAAACGTTGTATTTCACTGACATGAGTTTGAAATGGCCATACCATGAGGTCGCATTGCTTTCGCTAGAAGGCGAGTGCAGCGGTCGAGTGTTTAAAGTTGATATATCGACTAAACTTATCGAGTTAGTTAAAGGAGACATGTGCCAGCCAAACGGTATTGAACTTGACCCAAACGATACGAAAATATTAGTCATCGAACACAGTAGGCGCAGAATTGCTGTGATTGATGCTAAAACACAACAGGTTGTTCGACATGTTTTATTACCAGGAGGCGGCGACAACATACGCAGACGAAAAAAAGGAGGATACTGGGTGCCACTGCCTTACTTTCCGGAACCTAATCATTTCACTACTTGGAACCCGGCTGTGCGCAACGTAATGGCGAGTGTGCTGGGGGAGCAAGGTATACTAAACAAGTTCAATTTCACACAAGGCGCCGCTATCAAGCTAGATGAAGATTTGCAACCTGTCAGTATTCATTACGATTTAGAAGGGAAATTATCCAAAGGTTTGACCGAAGTACAAGAGCTAGACGATGGACATCTTGTGTTGGGATCTTTCATCATTGATGGAATTGTGATTGTAGATCCATTGCCGTAATTGCAGAAAAAAAGCATTAGTTCTTAAGTTCTCACTCCTGCATTTCATTTCTTCGCCCACAAATGGTATAGAAGATATTCAGCCTTGTACTGAGCTAAGTTTGATGAAAAAATTGATTTTCGCCGTATTTAGAAATTGTTAAAAATTTGATATTTTTACTGGAATTTGCCTAAATTTAACAAACGTATTTTAACCTCCTCCATAAATTGTTATAGTTTGGTATAGCTTGAGCCTGATATTGATACAAGTCGATTGCAAATAAATTTACTGAATCATAATACTTACAGATGAAGATAGGGATAATAGTTTAACAAGCATAAGTTATTGCTGGATCACGACACAAGCGCTTGCAGTGTGAGTTTTAGATTTCGTTTGTTTTATTCGAAATATAAATGCTAGTTTGAGGGCTGGCAATTCGTCGATCCGAGGCACAAATTATTCCAATCAATCGTTCGCGGAACAAAAACTTGCTAAACGAAGAAGAATTTCCATTTTTGTTCTTAGACACGGAATGTGAATTGACAATACATTGCAGTTATGTCTTTTTACGCTGATATTAGTAATTTGTAACTATGAATTCCCTGATTTTTATCATGGAGACTGGTGAAAGATAAAAATGTAATTATTATTTCGATCTGATTCGAAAAAATGATTCGAAACAGATTCAAAATTCCAAATGATTAGGTCTCCCACCCCCGCCCTATAGCTAGTTTTTATCTAGTTCTTTTTTTAAATTTCATATATAACTTGAAAAATCCATCATGCATTATTTCAACGGAGGGAGTAATCTTTTGTTCTGATAACAAATAAATCTACAGCTAATCACTGAGTTTTTGTATCTCAAACAAGTTCGC
Organism: Styela plicata; assembly: GCA_963675895.2. Lineage (NCBI taxonomy): Eukaryota > Metazoa > Chordata > Ascidiacea > Stolidobranchia > Styelidae > Styela > Styela plicata. The sequence continues at coordinate 25,992,638 of OZ023138.1, forward strand.
CATATCAGTGGTTGAAATATTAGGATGATAGGAGATGTGCGCTTAAGAGTAGTTGTTGGTACAGGATGGATCTATGGGATGCACCCCTACAGTGTCTAAAAATCCAAAATTGTATTGAAATCGTAAAATAACTTTATGGTGGCAACTTTTTAATGTTCAATCGTCCGTCAATTTTGCACTTTTGGCGAGTTTTCGCATGTTGTTCTTTTTATTCGACAGTCAAAGTGTATAATTTGTTTTGAAAATTTTGACTTGCAGCCCACATTATGAGGTCAAAAATTTGTCGACCAAAATCATCCCGAAGGGCGATATAGTTTCTCTCTCGTAAACCTCGTGTGGCCCTGAGAGACATTATGGTGTCTTTCACGTGTCAGTAAAACTGGTCGACATTAAAAGCTCGTAAAAAAATGGGTTAATTATAAACATATCGCAGAAAAGCTTAACAAATGCAAAAATATGTGGATTTAATTTGAAGTCCTAATGTTGTGATTATAAAATAGTTATTAAACGCACCCTCTAAAGTTTTCTAAGGTTCAAGTATTTCCATTTCTATCGGTCTCGACAATAAATTAAAACGTGATCGTATGTGCTAGCCTATTTACCATTGAAACCATTGAAACGTTTTGCGGCATTTCTAACCATTTTTATAAGTAATTTTGTTAAGCATTTTATAGTCCGGTTTGCGTCGTTACGTATGTCAGGTTCTTGAGCGACGTGAATTGTGCGTGATGACACAGCGTCAATTTCGTAACAGCGCCTTCGAAGATAAGAAATGTTTGTCGAGTTTGGCCGGGGTGTGGAAATAGGAAGTAACATCATTTTGAGCCAATAATTTATAAAGTCGAATTGAATTTGAGGAACAGAATTACTTGTTTGACTATTGTAGATCATTATTGACCTGTGCTTCCAACACTTATCATATGTTTGAGCATTGGTGTTAATGTTTTCACAATATTTGAATACAAAAACCGTTTGAATAATGAGATATAATTTCTCTCGTTTTATGTTTGGCATAATTTTATTATTCTTGCCACAGAAATAGAACCCTCGCTAAATTCATCAGTTTGTCGTAATTCCCGAATTAGATTGATTTTTCTTACTTCGTCCTTTCCACGCAATCAAGTTTGTCTAGCATGTGCCACACAAGATCATGAATGTCCACATGTTACCCTATTTTATATTGGAACATGAATTGAATGACTAATGTTGTTTGAGTAACAATATTTATGAGGCGATAGAAACACAGGGGTCTTCTTTGGGGGTGCTCGGTTAGCTCAATCGGTGAAGCGTTGGGAATACGCTCCGTCCTACGCAACACTGATCGTCATGACATACGTTCGAATCCCCTCAGGAATGATGATTATATGCGAGAGGTCTACTGGACGCCCCGTCGGTGCACGGGGGTTCATGTGAGCAATACTTACTGCTTTCTCCACCAACCAGGTCCAACCAACAGGAAAAAGGAGAAACATGATAAACCAAAAAAACCCTCCATACCGTTTCGGAACTGGCATCTGCACGAATGGTCGTGGTTCGCCATATGATTAAGCGGTATACTCTGCTTTCCTCTCCCACAGGATAAAAATGAAAATCCAATCCTATCCCTAACGCAAATTAATAATTCGTCGTTGATCTAGAGAAAGAAAAGTTCTTATGCTAAAGATAGGGCAATAAATAATGCTGAGAAGTAATTAATATCCCAAAAGAGTTACGTTTGACTAAAAACTGGATTTTAATATGCGGAAATGATTCCAATTATTGAAAATAGAGTTTATTTCAATAACGTTTGTCTTTTTTTGTTCACTGGTGATCAACGGAGTTATTATTCAACTAAATGAAGATTCCATTCAAGAATCCCTGATGTTCGGTCTGAAGTTTCGATATTCAAACCGTTTATAAAACTTATGCTCTTGTGTTGCAAATGATGTCGCAAGTGTTGCTGCGAACTATTATAGCCTGAAGCTCTGCAGGAAACTGAAGATGAAGTTGTTGTTGTGGATCAATGTATTGCGGGATAAATACCTCAAATGATAGGTTTTCTAAGTGGCATTTTTTCGCGACTTGTCATTGTTATTGGTGTTTTGAGTGCAATATTCATTTCGCAGCTTCATTTCAAGTTTTTGTTAGAGAAAATCTAGGACGGGGAGTTGAAAAGTCCGAAGTCTATTGCAATTGACGAAAATGGGAACTGGTACACCGGGGACTTGGATGGAAGCGTAATTAAAATCATCAATCCCGAAAGGGAAGGTCAGACGGTCGTTAATCTCACAGAATCGTTCGCAAGGAGGGAAGCGAACTTTAGGGATACGTTTGCAGGGGAAGAAGTTGTACATCGCTGATGTCTATCACGGAATAGTAATAATATTATTCTTACGCGTCTGTGTCTCATGCCTGGCAAAATAAAATTTCTGATTGGAAATTGTACAACCGGAAAAAATTCCCCATACTAGTTTTTGTCAGGGATGAGATACCGACGGTTCGCGCTGCTGAGGCGCTGCCCGCCTATGGCTCGTGCTTGGCGGATTAAAGACATTCAGAACAAGCCTGTGCGTTACAGGTGCGACTGCGAGTTTTGTTTGACTGCGTTTGCCAGAAACTTTTAGTGAAGATGAAGATAGATCACTGTTGATGACATAAAGTACACTGTAACAAAGTACTGTAAAATTACTGTTCTTTGATAGTATTTGGTGATTCGGAAATTAAGCTACAAAAGTCAGGCGAGTCCAGCTTGCTAATCCATGCTCACCACTCAACCCAGGGTGTAATAACTTGGTTAGGCTAAGCCGAACAGAAAAGATCAAATCTTTCCAACAGATCTAACCCGGTCCGTTTATAATTGTCTGCTAGTACACACTGTAAAAAATGGAACAAAATCACTGGTCTTTGACAGTAATTTTACACGGCGGTATTCAAAAAATCAAAATTGACCTTTTTGGCCAAATATGGGATGTTGATGGAACGCACCGCGAAGGTACGATCCATCAACACCCCTAATTGGCATAAATCTCATCAACATGGCGTTTTCTTAACGTCGGAAATATACAGTTACTGCAAATGACCAGTAAATTTACAGTGCTTTTGTTACAGTGCAGGGCTTTGATCAGAGTGGTCCACTCCAAGAAGTGGCTTTTAAAAAATGGACTTTTCAGCCAAATTTTGACAAAGGTGCACCTATCAACGGCCAATACTTGGCATTCATCTAATCAGCAAGAAAGTTTTGCATCTTGGCATTACTGGAATTTTGCGATTACTGGAAATGAAGTGTAAATTAAATGTGTATTTGCTACAGTGTAAATATTGAAAATATTAAGTCGGAGAAAGCGCATTGCTAACAGTTGATTTTGCTAGACATTCTTACTGCCGCCAGGCCTGTACACGTCAGAAAGCAAGTTTTTTTTACAAGTTCATTTGCAGTTTTTGTTAGTTTTAGTTAGTAGTAGGTTTTTATTTATTTGTCTTTTATTTTTTATTATAGAAATTTATTCTGGGCAAGGACGGAAGCTGCGCCAAAAAGGAACCAACAAACTTCCCCAAAATAGCTACTATATTATAGTACCAGCAACTGCACTCTAAACGGGAAACATTCCAAACGAAACTACGGTAATATGGTTAAGTACAGCAAGTGGTTTATGCTCTGGGTGCTCGTAAAACCACATGGGGAAAATGCTGGAAATGGGTTTATGGGGCCTATTGTCGTAACTAAGGTGAGCGAAAGGATGCTCCGCCATCTACAGTTTTTACCGTTTTGGTGTGGTTACATGGATACGTGTCGGGAGGTATTCTCGAATCCGGAAACGCAACGTAATTGGCCTGGCCTTCCGTAACTAAAGTACGGAGTTCGGCCTATCACGCAAGCATGTAGGTTTGGACAAAACCAAACCATTAGAAATTCGAAACTGATTCGAATATCTTTGTCGAATCGGATCGAATCATTTATTCCATGTAAATAACAAATATCTCATTTCTAGTATCTATTTTGAAAATGTAGAATTTTATAGTTTATTGTGTGTTTTAAATTCACAGCCGAGAGAAACAATTTTCATGTTATAGCGACAAAATATAATCGATGTTGGTCGAATTTGATCAAAAATCGATTGCATTTTATCGTTAATATTGCAATTCTATTTCATACACCACGTTAATGTTCCTCTGAACGATTCACAATTGATTCGATTAAATTATGCTTCGACTCGATTCGAATTACCAAACTCTGCATGTATGACAAGGGCGCACAATTTAACCAATTTATCAGGATTTTCGAATGCGACCATAAGTTTTGCTTTCTGCGAATAACCTGACACTTTCCTTGAAAATGAAGATTAATCAGTTTCAATCTATTAACATAACCAGAGCTTTTATCGTAACTTTTTTGTGATGTTATGCGCGTGCATTTCATTTTCTTTTTCATTTCATGTTTCTGTTCGCTGAGGTCGCAGGAGGAAACTAGTTTGTCGCAATCAATCTGCAAAAATTTTCTGCAGAATGGCAACTGGGTCAAACTCTTTCGGTTGGTTACTGTACATAATCCTAGTATCAGTTCTGTTGGTTGGAAGCTTCATAGGGCTGGCATATGTCAATTCGCCTATTTCAGCGGTGAATATCACTGGTATACATGATAGTCGAGACTTCGATTGGGCGAATGTTGTCAATACTGATCTGCAACGCGGGAGGAGAATTTTACAAGAGTTGAAAGGTCCGGAGTCAATTGCAATTGATGATGGTGGGAACTGGTACACCGGGCTTTCGGATGGGAGCGTTGTCAAGATCATCAATCCAGGAAAGAAAGGTCAGGCGGTTATTAATGTGACAGAATCGTTCGACTTCGCCGAAGGAGGTAAAACGAACAAGAAGCGACCTTTGGGGCTGCGTTTGCACGGGACGAAGTTGTACATCGCTGATGCCTATCATGGAATAATAATGATTGATGTGGTCACAGGTGAATGGGATCAAACCGTTGCACCTGATGATGTCACGCCGTCTTTGGTATTTCCCGATGATTTAGTTCTCACTTCAGACGGGAAAACGTTGTATTTCACTGACATGAGTTTGAAATGGCCATACCATGAGGTCGCATTGCTTTCGCTAGAAGGCGAGTGCAGCGGTCGAGTGTTTAAAGTTGATATATCGACTAAACTTATCGATTTAGTTAAAGGAGACATGTGCCAGCCAAATGGCATTGGACTTGACCCAAACGATACGAAAATATTAGTCATCGAACACAGTAGGCGCAGAATTGCTGTGATTGATGCTAAAACACAACAGGTTGTTCGACATGTTTTACTACCAGGAGGCGGCGACAACATACGTAGACGAAAAGACGGAGGATACTGGGTGCCACTGCCTTACTTTCCCGAACCTAATCATTTCACTACTTGGGACCCGGCTGTGCGCAATGTAATGGCGAGTATACTGGGGGAGCAAGGTATACTAAACAAGTTCAGTCTCACACAAGGCGCCGCTATCAAGCTAGACGAGGACTTACAACCTGTCAGTATTCACTACGATTTAGAAGGGAAACTATCCAAAGGTCTGACCGAAGTACAAGAGCTAGATGATGGGCATCTTGTGTTGGGATCTTTCATCATTGATGGAATTGTAATTGTAGATCCATTGCCGTGAATATAAAAGTTCCCAAAATATTCCAAAATTCTGAATTTATCTATATTTTTAGTGCTAGTGAGATAAAAATGTGGTATTTCGATTGCTTTGATAAGTAGGAATTTAAGAGGAAACTTTATTAGAACTATATAATCCAATAGAGGGTTTGTAATAGAATAGTCGGTATTTTTTTTTTATAGAAATTCCCTCTGAGCAAGACCAGAAGGGGTACCCTAAAAGCAACCAACTAGCGGCCACTCAATAGCAAAGAGCAACTAAAAGATGTAGTACCAGCAACTGCGCTCTGAGCGGAAAATATGCCAAACGGAGCTGAATCACCGGGGTAAAGTGCAGTGAATGGTATCTGCCCTGGGCAGTGGTAGACCAATCTACCACTTCTTATTGTGCATCTTTGTGTCTTGATACTCATTGATGACAAATAATTTCTTATAAATCATATTTCACATGTGAAGGTCATGTTGGACCATACAATACCTTGATTTCCTGATATATTAACATCTAACAAAGAACCATTATAAAATTGAAACAAGTCTCATTATGTAGAGAATGGGCCACCATTGTTGTGGCGCGATCACACAGTGCCTCTTATTTGGAATGTGTTGTAAGTCTATTGTCCATGTCACACCGATTAGAAAAACATAGCCAAAACATTCTTTGTTAAACTTGGGTCACCTGTGGATCATGCCGCACATTGGGACAGACAGAACGAGCCGAGCCGTGTAATTTTATTTCAAACTTGCAAATTATTTTTCTCTTCTACGATAACCTTTGCTGATTGATGATTCTCAATGATCCTAATATTATGATGAATCGATCTACTATGCCAGCCATGTTGCGGGGCCTGGGTGGTCGTGCACAGCAGGAATTACTGTTGTGTTTGGCCGGCCGGTTCTTATCGCCGATTGTTATGGGACTGTGGGTGTTGCTGACTCGATGACGGGTTCGTCTTTAGGAACTCCCGCCTTATTTTGATTCTATATTATTCTTGTTTTGCTATAATATTTGGTGAAATAAACTGCTTAAGTCTTGCATCATTCATGGGTACTTATCGCGGTTCATGCCCAACGAGCCAAAACCACGTGGCATCACCTGTAGGAATCATTTGATTTTTGCAAAACTTCGTATTTTTGCTTCCGTTAATATAAATATTTTTCACTTCTGCAAGTGTAGAAGATAAATTTAATATTAAACTTTAAAAATGCTTTTTTGGGTGTTTTTGTCTGATTTCCATAGAATGACAGCGAAAAGTGTCAGATCGTGATGGGGACATAAATATGAAACTAAAAATTTTTCAACATAAGATGCGCGAAATATTGCTTAAAATGAACACCATATTGGGGACAAATTACTAAAGAAATGCAGTTGCGTCGAAGTCACTCGAAAATTTGGCAATTTCATAAAATTATATTCCATGCCCACCACTCAACCCTGGGTGTAATAACTTGGGTAGGCTAAGCTGAAAGGGAAAAAAAATATCCTTCCAGCAATTCTAACCCTGTCCGTCTATGAGTGGCTGCCGGTATAGGACCTTGGTCAGAGTGATCCACTCCAAGAAGTGGCTATATATATATAATACGAAAATTCTGCGAGGTCCTTCTTAAAACTTAAAAAGGGCTTTGTCTTGGCGGGTCATCAGTCATCCATACTAGGCGTCTGGCATTAATAACCTTCGAATTTCGGTTGTAATTGACAAATAGCGAGTTTCTGTCGACAGTTATATTCACATTAGAGAATAAAATAATCTCAATCATGCTGTGAAAGCAAACAATACATGTTGCCTACGTCTCGAATATGGCAGAGCAACTAGATTCGGTGATTCGAATAGGTTCGAGGCACGATTTATTCGAATCAGTCGCTAATCGTTCATAGAAACACAAATTTGTTAAAGAAACAAGGATTTAGTTCATAACAAATGTTACTGTTTCGATTTTTGAATGACGACAATTGCGCGTCACTCTAATGTTGCCGTCACGGTTCCTGGTTTAATGTTGCAGGAGCAAAAGCGACTGTGAAGCATTCTTAAGGTCGCACTACACGTTTGCATAGATTGCGTTTATTTCTAGGTTTGCTTTATTTTACCCTTGCGTTTTACGCAAGCACAATGCTCTACATGCATGTCCTTATGTTTTACAATGAAACAGAACGGTTTGCTGTGAAATCTAACGCGCTCGTTTTTTGCGTTTGCGCTTTGTAGGCATGTGAACACGATTAACGCAAAGCAATGCATGCGTGTATTGTCGTTTTTATTTTATTACCCGAAACGTAATGCAATGCATCGGTAAGATAACTTCACGTGTGTTGGGGCCTTTATGATTATCACAGACGGATGAAGCCAATATTAAGGCCACAATGCGCTAGAATTACGATGAATTGCGTTGTGTCTTTCGTAAGTTGGTAACAAATCCAACTTCATATACTTATAAAGCAAAAATGTACGCAACGAAACGAGCACTCTACGTTAGAAAACGTAAAAAATACAATGTAGATGTGATTAAGGCAACATTTTTCCTCAATAAACTTTCGGAAAATTTCCTGTTCGAAGTTCCATCTAGTGAACAGTCGCATAAGGAAGTGATAGATGATTCTGTCATCGCCCAGAGAAGATAGCATTCACCGCACTTTACTGTTCAGTTCTGAATGCCTTCCGCTTGTAATGCAGTTGCCTTTGGCAACATTTTGCAGCTTTATTTGTTACTACTGAAGTTTCCTTTTTAGCGCTGCTTCCGGTCTTGAAGAGAATTCCGTCAAAAAATTTTAATATATTTTATTAAGTCTGACTCACCCTCAAAAATACAGTCTGTACTTTTCCGCAATGCTGCCCAGATTCTTCTTCCCTGATTGAATAGAGAATCTTCCTGGCTGGGATCCTGGCGTAGGCGACTCTCTTCATACCACAGATCATCCAGATAAAAATATCTGGAACGCTGGATTGAGGCTGAAAATATGGAAACGTTGTTGAAATTTGTTTTTGCTCAAAGTAAGGTTTTAAGCAAGTATATGAGTGGCCGCAGTCACAGGGTCTTGGACAGGGTGATTCACTCTAAAAAGAGGCTATAAAAAAAATTGAGCTTCTTGAAAGTGTGTATTTCCAACAACTGCAATCTAAAGCTCTGCTATTAAAACTGTATACCGATACTGAATTTAAAAAATACAGTTGCAAGGCCACCCAAAACTGAACATACTCTTATACACCATCACGGACTCTCCACGCATATTGTAAGTAGGCCCAATGAACCCAGGCAGCCTTGTAAAATAGAGGTATTGCTCGCCCATCAAATCGACAAAAGTGACACAAGAGCAAACTCCAATTACAACGATAGACACACACAATTTCATATTATATAGAACTCAGAAATGCCGCAGATATTTCAAGTAAACGTATTTTATTGGAATTAAAGTGTACAATATTCTTTCGCCGACATATAAAAGAGATGAATTCACGTTTCGCTGGGGTGTTTTTATTTTCGTTTTACTTTTATGCGTTGCGTTGCGTTGTGTCGATAAAATAAAAAGAAAATCACACTGCGCAAGCGTGTATTGTAATTTTGGTTGTGATAATGCGATGCGATAGTATTATGGTATTTGTTTATAAAGAATCATCGGCAACACTAATCGGGGCGACTGGGGGTATTTAGCTAGGGTTAAGGTAATACGACGAATGGCAAATGATGAATACGATATTTGATGGAGACGACATAAGGGGCACAAATCTGAATATTAACTCACATCATCTGCTAAGAACTTGATTCTGTTTAATAGAATCTTCACTCTGGCCAGTTTATCTTTCATAGTAGATGGTTTGATTTGTTTCTTGATCTTGCGGGCTTCTGTTGTGATGTTGTCCTGTGAATGATGTTGGTACGAGTTATATAAATGCAATACCGTGCATAGTTATGCAACGAAAATATTTTCCTTTTTTACAAAAATTCACTAGAAGCGAACGTCATCAGAGTTGTATATACAAAAGTTAACCAACTGCTCATGAAAATAGAACATTCTAACATCCCAGAGAGAGATTTAGCGATTCCGACGAATGAGTGTTGTCCACCGCCAAATAACAACCGCGTGGTCCATCAGTGGCGCTTGCTTAACCAAACACAATCATATTATGTTTAAGTATTTGACTGCTCGGTGGCTCAGTCGGTCAAGCGCGATCGTATTGTCCGGAAGGCCGACAGTTCGATGCTTGACCGCTTCACCACCGAGCAAGGCACTTCGCGGGTAGCTTCGCGGTAACATAGAACAGATGCACAGTCACTACAGAGGGCCGTGCTTAACAGTTGTTGGGTATAAGCCCCCCGATAGGTTTACGGACAGGCCATAGTAAATAAAAGAAATAAATCATTTGACTGCTATGGTGCGATGGTCAAAATCGCTGTTCACAGATGTCGGGCTCGCGTCAATGTGTGTCTGGTCTAGCTCATCAATGCATGCTTACCTCATGGAAATCATACAATAATTCTGGGTAGGCTCAGCTGGCGCAGACAGACCACGTATCACGAATGTCACTAACCCTGTTAGTCTTGGATTCACTTATGGTGTGTAGCCTTACTTGGGGAGATTCGAGTATATGAGTGATAGTGAATGAAAAATATTAAATATATCCCACCATTTCTCTCAGACATAATTTGTTCCTTTCTCTGTCCAACTTTGTCCTCCCCAATGCAGCTCCGCCTCCAGACTCAGTACCTTTGACAAGTCTAGTGTATGAAGCACATCCATTGGCTAATTCTTCGACCACGCCTCTCAATCTTCTATGGGGAGCATCTTGATCTGTTTTGAGCATTTCTTGGACGTCTTGCAGACCCTCGTCCTGTGCAATAATGTTTTTCGTTATTAAGTCTCTCCCATTTTCAACAGCTTTCAATTTTTTTTTCATTCCTATTGTAATAGGACTTTTGCCAATTCGGGGATGCGCGCGCAATACACTATGCCTAAATGTTTTCTGCTTTCGACACCGTGTGAATAGGGCTGGGCGATTCGAATATTCGAATCGATTCGAAGCGCGATTAATTCGAATCAATCGTGAATTGTTCATAGGAACAAAACTTATTAACAGAGCTAAGATTTTCATTTTTAACGACGAAACGCAATCGATTTTGGTCAAATTTGACCAAAATCGATTATATTTCGTCGTTAAAATATGAAAATTGTTGCTTTTAGTGCGAATTGAAAATACACTACAAACTATAAATTCCTAAATTTTCAGAATGGTGACAAGTTATAATAGTAAAAATTGGATATTTGTTATTTACAAAAAATTAGTGATTCGATTCGATTCGAAAAAATTATTTGAATCAGATTCGAATTCCAAATGATTCGGTTTTGCCCAGCCCTACATGTGAGTATTCGGCCCCTATTTTCATATTTTGACCTCATTTTTCACTCCTTTTGAACTCCTTTCTCAAGTATCTTAACACGATGCCTGCAAACTCTTATGCTTATGAACTATCGGCTTTGTTAACGGTCCTTTTGAAGTGACCTAATGCCTTCTGATTTTTTATTTTGATTTTGATTCGAAGCACAATAAATTCGAATGAATTTTGACTCCTTCATAGGAACAAAAACTTGCTAAATAAATAAGTCAAATTCGACCAATCGATTACATTTTTTAGTTAAATGTGGAAATTTGTGGTTTTAGACATGTAGTGTGAATTGAAAATACACTATAAACTATAAAATTCTCAATTTCACAATGGAGACAAGTTGTAATAGTAACATGGAATTAGTGATTCGACCCGATTCGAAAAAATATTCGAATAAGATTCGAATTCCGAATGCTTCGGTTTTGCCTACTCCTACTCACCAGTTTATCCGCAATCTTGTGCATAATATTCGAATTGTACATTCTCCTCTTCTGGTCATGCCATTGACTTGTGATGTAGAGACAAGGTTTTTGATCAAGGAACGGTAGATGGTAATAATAACTGAAAAAAGAAAACAGGGAACGTGTAATAGACAAGTTCTTCAATAAATAAAGTTTCTGTAGTAAAGCATGGTCTATCGATAGATCGAGTTAATAATGCAATCCATCTCTCAATATAAATTGAAATTGTACTATTAATAGGATTATTATAATACAATACACACTTGTATTTGATATGATGACATTTTCGGTTGCTTTCAGAATCGAATGTGCATATATTAGGGTCTACCCCGTTGACGGGACGATTACCCTACACGCAGGACATTTCCAATAAAGTCTGCAAAGAGAGACGGGAAGCCCAACCAAAGGCGCACGTGCGCTAATTGAACGGCTCTATATCCTTTGAATTATGGAAAATCCACTTCACTGAAACTTTAAGAAAAAGCACACAAGAACATGTTTGCTTGGAGAATGCGTAAGAAAATCTTATAGAAGTCGTGTAAACAATCTTTATTACCTGTCTTTGTCGTTCGTTATTGGGAGAGTTGGTGACGTCATAGATCTGATATCAGGTTCTTTATCTTCTTGTGTTTTGATTCCTCTTAATAAAGACGTTGTTTCTTCATCTGACTCGTCCGAGTCACCGTTATTCCGAGTCTTGTTGCTCAGGTTTTGTCCGTCGATAACATTACCGAAGTTACCTGTGGGCAATCAACACGTTGATTATTGGTTGAATTATGTTTACAGTGCTTGGAACCAAAAATGAAGGATATATTTGTTACGATAAGCGGGTCAAGTAGGCTAAGTAGCTTTTGGTGTTATTTCATAAAAATGATAATGTTATTATTATTTCTGAGCAAAAAACAACATTTTTGAAAATGAAATTAGTCAAAACTCGGGCCGGGCATAATCGAATTATTTAGAATTCAAATCTGATTCGGATATTTTTTCGAATTGAATCGAATTACTAATTCCATGTAAATAACAATTTTCCCATATCTAATAATAATTAGAAATTGCCTCGATTGGGAAAATTAAGAGATTCATAGTTTATTGTGTATTTTAATTTCACACTCCATGTCTAAGAGCAACAATTTTCATATCTTAACGACAAAATACAATCGATTTTTGGTGAAATTTGACCAAAACCGATTGCATTTTTTCGTTAAAAATGAAAATTCCAGTTTTTTACAGCTCTAATTGTAAAGCATGAGCCACAAATGGACCGCGCCTCGACAGAGCGTTCCATCATCAGCCCATACTTCAAAAAAACATTTCAAAGTTGTCTTACTGAGTTGAGGTCAAATTTCATCGAAATATGTTTCATCAAATACGGATCCGTGGGAAACCAAACGTGATGAACCAACCCGTCAATCAGTGACGCATACTTGAACAAAACAAAATGTTTAATCGGGTGTTACGCAAGTATTGTACTTTAATTAAAGGAGTAATTAAGTAACTTACCAACAGTTAATTCGAACGAGATTTGTTTATCTTGAAGTGTCCGGCTGACCATATTGGCTTCCAGTATTGAGGTGAAAAGAAAGAAATCTTCAATCCGACCTGCTCCGAGCTGTAGGGATTTATAAAATATGTGAGATTAAAAATTTGTTTTTGAATTTGAGTTCACAGTAGTCATGTAGACGAACCATCTTTCTAGTACTGATTCACATTACTTTATTGCTAACATTAAACAAATAGAAAATTTCAGAGCTATTGATTCTTAACACTGCTCACCTCAGACAGTTGAGGTATTGTCTCGACTTCAACGTCTGATGATCCTTGTCCGTCTGCAGCGCTCATATCAACTAGTTGTACAGACAAACCGATCAGCATTCTCCCTCTAAAATTATAAAAAAATTTCTTTAGTTAGAAATCGAGTGCATTTGGTGTATTATTAATAAATTTGAAATTTAAAATCCTCAAATATTCTATTTTGAAAGCTTTTTTGTAATGAAAATGTCTTGCCTAGTTTTTTTTTACTAGATACCCATGATTCAAACCAGGTTCCTAGTTGTAAAATAGGTAAATTTGCCTATTTTGCTTAATGAATTTACTAGATAAAATATCAAAAAGGAAGCTCGGTAAAAGGTAAACTAGTTAAGTTGAAACTAGATAAAAGTACATTGAAAACGAACTCGGAAAACTAAGTATGCAAGGTACACTAGATCACTCTACCTCGAATTGCCAACAATAATTGCAATTTTTAGAAAATACACAGAAATTCAATTTTGAACGCGCCTTGAACGTAAATCAAAATCCAGAAAGAAAAATACAATCCTAATGTTTTAATAAACATCGAGCGTTGATGAAATGTGCCGCCTGTGATCAGTGATTGGTAACAAAAATATTTTGATTGAAATCTGGCCATCTATCTCTCTGAAATGCCTCTTTCGATAAGCCGTCACTTAAAGAAAAAATAAAGATTCAAAACTGTCTGTCACTTACCTGAAAGCAACGCCCTCACCCAGTCCTGCATTGAGATCTGAATGTTCATTGACCACCGTGTAGTTACGCGGACTGCCGTACAAGTTGACGTAGGTTGGCCCGAACGTTGGAAGAAAGCCTGGATTAGTTTGGGGAAAGGAGGTAGAGTTAGTTTATTAATGGCGGGGCAAATAAATTTTGATATTGCAACTCTACATAGATTACTTCCTGGTAATCCCATGTAGCAGAAAACGCACAAATTTGCGACAAAAATCTAAAATATTAAATTTTTATTAATTTTATTCTTGTAATTTTTAAACACACGTGCGTCCGCAGATGGGATAAAGCGAGTCATTTAATCCTAACTAGACCCTTTGTCTAGTTTTCAACTAATAATGATATCACTTCTACAAAAAAAATTCGATATCGATAAATCGTTGAAATTCCATTTGAGATTGTCATAAGTTAAATTTTTAAACAGAACACGCAGACCTTGAACTGAAATCGGACCAGACAAGCAATTTTACGTCAATGAGACATATTTGCGATCAAGAAAATGGATCTTAAGGTATTTGAAATAAATAGCATTTTATGATTTGATTACATTATTTATATTCAGCGATTTTTGCCAAAGAAAAGAAAAAAAGGATGATCGAATAAAAATACTGAAAAAAAATTCGATTACATGCATGGCGGTTAGTAAATAAATATGTTGTTTATTAGTTCTGCATGCAAACTTTTATTTTATGATTTATCATACACACATGCAAATTAAAATATCAAAGGAGATTGTTTTTTTTTATAATTCGAGCTTTGTTTTACTGTCTCCCAGGGCAGATACCATTCACTACAATTCATTATAATGGTTCAGTCTTGAGATGTTCTTATTTTAGAGCGCTGGAATTACATTTCCAACTAGCTCATTTCAGCAAGTAGCCGTTGGTGAGTTCTTTTTAGGCGTTACTACCAAATTTACTTATAACGAATTTCGATAAAAAATAAAATTCAAAATTTGTTGTTTCTTCGGCGTGTCACTTTTGATCAAAATACTCGTTCGTCACTCGTGTTGAGACATTTTTATTAAGAATTTCTACTGATTTTTAAGTTAAACTTGGTAATTTTCGACAAAAACATATGAGATTTTGAATTAAAAGTGCAATGATTTGATAAAAGGTGACTTAAAATATAACTTTACCGAAATGAACTGCTCCGATGAGATTCCAGCGTAAAAGGAATAGAAATACGTTAGAATAAGAAATAAATAAGCTTTCTTCGGATGCTTCTGTTTTTTATGACGGAAGATATTTTGACAAACCTAATTCAGAATTAAGCATGCACCACAGATGGGCCGTTTCTAAGCGACACAATCCATCAGTCCCATGCTTAACAAAACATATTTTCGCGAAAACAGTTTTTCACTGTGAGGAAGGTTGTGTCACAAACCTATATTGCTGAGACATTTTACTGAGTACGGAAATATTTATTTCCTATATAGGTTTCGTTAATGGCGTCTGCAGATGGGAAATACATGTAATCGAGGAAAGTTGTCCCTACCAGGAGTTGGGGAAAGCAAAGCCTATTTTACAATATGATGTTGAAAATTGCTTATTGAAATTTCATAATTAAACTAAGGAATATTTTCAATGTTTGCTCAATCCCATTTAAAAAACGTGATGATCCCCCTTTTTGCAGGAAGGCACATGTTGGAAAGCTGGACTTGGTTTTTCTAAAATTGTCGAGTACAGAAAACTTTCTGATGGAAGTACTTAAGCGGCACGATCCATCTGTGAATCATATTTAACAAAACATGTTCAAAAAAATAATTCTGAAAAGAACACCCCAAATTACATTAGGTTATTATTCGATCAAAAAGCCCATTTCCAGGCCTCGTTAAGTAGTGGGTTTGGAGAAAATACATCTTGAAATGCAAATAAAAAGTTATCATTCCAACAAGTAAAAATTTTTTTGAAACATTTAATGCTAAAATGTTGCGAGAGTCGTTGATACTAGGTATATTTATTATATTATATAAAAGAATGACATAAACACAACCAGTGAATGCAAACGATGAATATTGTCGGCGTTTTGAATGTTCACGCGAACAAACTCCTTATACAAATTGTGTTCGTACGAACATTCGAGACGTCGGCAGTTTGTATCGTTTGCTTTCACTGGTTGTGTCTGTCATTCTATAATATCAAACGCTACGCATATGCAAAAGACAAGGTCCTTGGGACAAGGTCCTTGGCGAATTAGTTTAGGATTAGACTTAGATCTATTTAGCCACCATTCGTTAGTAAATTCTACCGTTAGTTGAGTTATCTCATTCTCACCTTTGAACTTTGGTTTTACTGCGTGATATCACAAGCAATACATGTGAGGGTTAAAATAAGGAACGAGCAAGTTCTAAATGGGATGGTGACAGCACTATTACTTTTCCTTTTTTTAGCTAGGGTTATGCGAAGGAAAAATAGAAAAAACCTTCGTTTGGGAGACAAATCATACCCTTTATTTATGTTCTTTTGAAACAAATTAAATAGACGGGCCAGATATCTGTTTCAACCAAATTATGTATTCCATTTGTACATGAATATGTTTCTTCTCGATTGAGTTGATTTTAAATTCATGTAGATATTGGAGCAATTAATTGAGAATTCAACTTTTAAACAAATGGATGCTATTTTTGTATCTTGATGTTTTCCAGGATTCTTGCAAGGTCCTACATGGAATTCCATGAGATCTTACTCGAAGCAAACGTATCCGAAAACTTCTAACATGGATGCCGTTTTTTTCGAAGTTAAGAAATGTCAAGACATGTGGAAGTGGGTAAAAGCCAAAAGCTCCTCACTTCCGTATTATCATCACACCCACCAAAGCCACCACGTTATAAAGCGTGTATTCTATCGCAAGCCATGTGATGTTATATCTCATGACACTAACTTCGCGACACCCTTAGCATTACCCGGGCTTCTCTCGAGCAGCATGTCTCCTATTCTCATTCGTTTCCGTGGATGTTTGTGCGAATGATGCTTATGCCTCAACGGGGCTTAAATAAAAATCTCAGTATAATTCACAATAAAAACGACCGGGCACGGCGACCGAGTGATTATCATTTTTGCGCTGCAGTTTATCTACATTGTAAAAATATGTAGTAAATTCGCCGCTTTTTCACGATAATTTTACGTGATAATATAGAAATAAACACATAAAACCGGATTTTTGCCAATTATAGGGCGCTGATAGAATGCACCGCCGAGGTGGAAACCGTAATTCCATTCCACACGGGATTCGAACCCATGAGGTTAGACATGCGTAGCTCGAAGCGAAATTTTCAACGCTTTACTCTGCTGAGCCAACAGGGAACCTTATCAATATGACGGTTTTTAACTTTGGGAGTATGCAATTACTTGCAAGTGACCTGTAAAGTAGTGACCTAGTACAAAATTTTTAAATATATCCCTGGTTCCCCATGTTAAATAAAACTTAAATGAATATTCAAAAATTGTCCCGGCATATAACTTCCTGGTTCAAAAACCAAAGGTCATGATCTCACCTCTATCTCCAGAGTTTGATATTTTATCAAGATCCAGGAAAGTTGTGCCGATGACGCTGTTCTTGATGTTATCTTTGTCTCGAAGTTGGATCTTGATTCTTTTGCACAGGGGAGGAAACAGTTCGGTGAAAATGACTTCTTCGTTCCAGGATGGTTCGTATGAATGCTTGCGAACTGATGTGCAACCCTGGTAGGAAAAATAATTTAGATTGATCCTTCGCAGATAAGTTCTGCACCAGTGGTTCTGGAAGAACATGTGAAAAAGATGTGTTCTGAGTTCCGATGTTACGATTTAAGCCGAGCATATTGGATTGCTCGTATTATCCTACTCATTTGAATGGGTCACGAATCTGATCTGTAGGTGCGTTGTTCTAAATTGGAATCCGTGTTTGATTAGAGTAATTTGTACTCCGGATCTATTCGAATCAATTAATTTAATTGCCTAGCACTACTAGTCCCATTCTAGTCCCGTATATCCGTTTTGCACCTCTGAAACGATTTTCTGATCGGAAATTTGGATTCCAATTATTCCAACCTGATTCTAGAAATACTTTCGGTACCAAATATCCCTTATTACAATATTGGAGCGTTTTTCGATCATTTTTCTTCATTTAGCGTTGGATTACATAAATAAAATTTGTGGACGCGATGGCCTGGTTAAATATGTTGGCATCGCAAGTTGAAGATCGCGGGTTCGAGTCCCGGCAAGTCCGGCTCGCTTATCCATGCCCACCACTCAACCCAGGGTGTAATAACTTTGGTAGGCTAAACAAAACAGGAAAAGATTGTATCCTTCCAGCAAATGTAACCCTGCCCTAAGTGGCCGCTTTGACAGGGTCTTGGACAGTGTAATAAACACTAAGAAGTGGCTTTGAAAAAATTGTCGGCAAAATTGCGTCGAAACAGAAGAAAAAATATACTATGCCAAATACACTATATCAACAAAGGTTCATAGAAAAAAACTAGATCAGATGAATTTAAATTTTGGATTAAACTCATCAATATTAACGAGGTATAAATATACATGTGGTTGGGGTCATGTAACACGTCAACTGCTAAAGTCATATTGACAGATGGTGATGCCCACAACTAGAAAGATCAGGGCACATTAAATCGTTTTATTCACTGACAGATCGCATTTTGCGAATTTAGTTCTTGTAGATTTGTTTCTAAGTAACGTCCTCTGCATCTGTTGATTCTTACTTTTTTAAAATTTGCAACAATAGATCTTCCAAATTTTAAAAATATTATAAATTTAATTACTTCAATGCTTTCTGGAAAATCTGTGAGAGAATTTGAGCTAATTTATTTGAAATATATATATATGGTAGTAAAACCATAAATGTATTAAAACTTGAGTCTATCTATCATTATCTCGTTTTATTGTTATTGTGAGCAAGCCAAACGATCGTTTTTGAGCATATCTTAACTGGGCAAAACCGAATCATTTGGGATTCGAATTTGATTCTAATATCACTTTCGAATCGGATCGAATCACGAATTTGATGTAAATACCAAATATCCCATTTTGACAATTACAATTTGTCTTTATTGTGAAAATCAGTTAATTTAGAGTTTCTAGTGTATTTTCAATTTGAAGAGTTATCCTATTTTAACAACAAAATATATTCGATTTTGGTCAAGTTTGACCAAAATCGATTGCATTTTGTCGTTGAAAATGAAAATTCTTGCCAAATTATTAAGTATTCTTTTCTATGAACGATTTACGATTGATTCGAATATATATTATGCTTCGAATCGATTCGAATCACCGAATCGAATTGTCCAGCCTTACTTACACTATATTAACGTAGGCACATGGAATTCGCGCTATCTTATACACTGTGATAAAATTACAGTAAGTTTACTGTTTATTTGCAGTATTTGTAAATTTTCTAAAATTGGAAACCACTTTGTTGTATGAGATTTATGCCAAGTATGGACTCTTGATTACCGCACCTCGTCGATGCTTTCCATCCACATCTCATAATTTGCCAAAACAAGTCAATTTCATAGTTTTATTCCGATATCATCAAGTAAAATTTCTGTGAAAGGGCGGCGATTTTTTTATCCTTCACTGTTACAAAAAATGCAACAAAATCACTGGTCTTTGACAGTAATTTTACTTGGTAGTATTGAAAAAAATTCAAAATTGTCTTTTTTGGTCAAGTATGGGGTGTTGATGAAACGCACCGCGAAGGTGCGGTCCATCAACAGCTTATAATTGGCATAAATCTCATCAACTTTTTAAACTTTGGAATAATGCAATTACTGCAAATGACCAGTAAATTTGCTGTTCTTTTGTTACAGTGTTGCTTGCCCGCAGCTTCGTCACTAACCGGGCTATATTACAACAGAATTTCAGGAATTTAGTGATTGACAGGGACTTTTCCCACGACCTTTCACCGCATCGTCCCGCCTCTTGATCCGAATCCAGACACTAGAAGGACCTTGAACCACAATTAATAACGAAGCCACCAGCGTGTCACTTCTAGGAGAGATATGTTGTTTAAAGTAATTGAGCGATCAATAATATATGAAGAAGCGTTGTTCGCGTCAAGTTAGCAATTTCAGACAGTTCAACTATAGAACCTGCGATACAATCATCCGTTTCTTAAAGTTAGTTCAAAAGCGCCGATAACGATACTACCGTCGAAATGTTCATCATTGGAACAAAAACTTTATTTTAACCAACAGATTAGTTTATAGAGTTAAACTGAAAATAATAGAACAGCGTCCGCTTTTTTGCTTTTGTATAGAAAATATTTGATAACCGCACTTACAAGTATATAAAGACTCACGGGTAGGGCTGGGCAAAACCGGATCAAATGGAATTCGAATCTGATTCGAATAATATTTTCGAATCGGATCGAATCGTTGATTTCATAAAATAACAAATATCTAATTTATACTGTTACTATTATAGTATATATTTTGATATTTAGGAAATATACAGTTACGAATTACAGATATTAGCATGGGCGGATTTAAAAGCGATGTATTTTATTTTAACGTCGAAATGCAATCGATTTTGGTGAAATTTGACCAAAATCGATTGTATTTTGTCGTTCAAAATGAAAAAAAGCATTTAGCATAGTTTTTGTTCCTTTGACAAATTCACAATTTGAATAATCTCTACCTCGAATCGATTAGAATCACCGAATCGGATTGCCCAGGCCGTACAAACGGGTCATGAATATTATATGAAAGTATCACCAACCTTCTGTCCGCAGAACGATATCTCGACATATGGATCGACCAGGTCTCTCATCTCCCCCTGTAACATCGACTTTAACTTTTCTGTCATTCTTGTGTTCATTTTGGGCAATCCCTCAGCTCGGTAGATCTTGAATATGAACCTGGCTCGTTGACGTTCGGCTGGTACACCTTCGGGTAGAAGCATGTTCCTGGAAAAGATATCAAGTATTTATTGAACGTTACTGTGAGCGTGAGCAATGCCATTTTCTCTTTTCTAACGTTCTAAACGGGAAATCATCACCAAAATATGCTTTTTCAACTTTAATTTGTTTGCCAATTTTTTCTGTTAATTTTCGTTAGTCTGAACTGTCACTTTTATGGCAATTTATATTTCTTTTACTTGCCGGGAAAATATCACTCTTCAATAAGTAAACGCCCAGATTGAGACTTTTATTCATTATATCTTGGATTAAGAGGGTATGAATTCATCAGCCGCTTTTACCGGTCATCAATATGCCCAACACGTGATAGGATAAAAAATAGGTCATAGCCAACCAGAAATTTTATTTCGTTAAGCATGAGCTACTTAAAAACCGTTTCTTAATGGCGCGAGCTATCAGGGAGACTTATTTATCAAAATAGGTCTCGGCAAAGAATTAATTTATTATAATTCCACTCAAAGTAAACCAGTCTTCCAAAATCGCTGATGTGCAGAGGGCCACATAAATGCACAATGTCACCGTCTGACCCGAATCTTGCAGATCAAAACGATAAATAAAGCAGTGCGAAAATAAGGAATTCCGGGTCACAAATTCCCGGGAAAATATTCTTGCATAAAATTGTTGTGGAACTTAAATAAATGAATGTTAACGGGCAGCATGAAGTGGTTTGAACTAGATCGCGCTACGAGGCAAAGTTACAAAATGAAATGTACTATATTCCACGGTATGGAATCAACAACGTTTACAATTGTATCTGGTTACGAGATTTCTTTTGCGTCTTGCTATTCCATCCAGTGAGGAACCAATGCGAAACCGGAAAGGTGATTGCGCATCTTCCCAAGTCTATGGGTTACAGTGCCTTGCCCAGAGACACCCTGCGTTTTTCGCTCTTTGAAGGCTATTTCATTCATCGATATTGACCATAATTGAAGATTCGTTAATAAAGTGTCACGTTCGGCAGCTATAGTCGCTTCCATCACGCCACAGCGGCCAACAAATACATACTAATCTCATTCAACTGAACACAACTCACTTTTCTTCAATATTATCCTCCTCATCATCGTTGGACTTCGGTAGTTTGATGCTGTCTCCTTTACCAACGACAGATATGTCGACCTGAGAAAAATCAGTTGAAGTAAGGTATATAACAAAGGCTGCTTCAAATAAAATTAAGAAAATTTGTTATCTTCGAATAATTTAAAACATTTTCGGTAGAAAATCATAGACTTTGGAATCGATAAACAATGGAAAACTGGCGTACGAACTTATTCAATGCGGATGCATTTCACATTCGATCAATTTGAACATTTCGGTTTTTGACTCTGAATTCTTAAAAAATACGTTGGATCCAAAAGGAGCAGCTTTATTCGACAAATCTCACTATTCGATTCAAAATCAAAAAACGATTTGAAAGAATTATTTAAATCACTAAAATAGCCAACGGGTAGACTCACGAACTGCTTCATGGGAGTTATTTTTTTAATTGATGAAATTCGCTAAACCGTTATAATAAAGTGAGGTATCTGCCCTGGGCGATGGTGAGACCATAACCCACTTAACATATCTTAAAAACAGGTTATATTTTCTCTAGTTCCTCGTAAAGAAATTGCTCTTGCATAACAAACCTTCAAATATCCCTTAGGTCCGGTGTTCAAATCATCTGGATCGGTCAGCACCGCCCACTTGTGGTAGAACATGTGATCAGTGTTCGCATACACCGTACCGACGTCCATCTTGAAAGTACCGACCAGGGTGCCACTGCGCACTATGTTGCGGGAATGGAGTACCTTGGTAGGAATACAAAAGCCACAATTAGGAATTGAATTTTGCCAAGTAAGGGTCATATATAGAACGAGCTCCGACGGCGTGATCCAGTTATGCTTTTTTTGTATAAACTCCTATTTGTATGAATAGCATTTGATAAAAGAGTCCTGACAAGGCTGGATTGCTAGTTGACACAACTATACTTATAAATATAGTTTTGTAAAAATACAGCCGATAACAATGGGTTACACGTAGTGGTGGGCAAAAGCGAATCATTTGGAATTTTAATCTTATTCGAATAATTTTTTCGAATAGGATAGAATCGCCATTTTTTTGTAAATTACAAATACTTTTATCACTTGTTCCCATCGTGCAAATAAATAAATTTATAGTTTGTAGTGTATTTACAATTCGCACAAAGAGCGACAGTTTTCATATTTTAACGACGAAATATAATCGATTTTGGTCAAATTTGACCAAAATCGATTGCATTTCGTTATTAAAAATGAGAATCCTAGTTCACTTAACAAGTTTTTGTTCTTATGAACGATTCACAATTGACAATAAAAATCTGTTTTGTTATTGAATGAACAATGGAGATGAATAAAAGATCTGGCGGTGGGTAGGGCTGGGCGATTCGGTTCGGTGATTCAAATCGATTCGAAGCAAAATTTATTTGAATCAATCGTGAATCGTTCATAGGAACCAAAGTTGCTAAAAAATCTAAAATTTTTATTTTTAACTACAAAATCCAATCGATTTCGATCGAAATGGACTTTATCATTAAAATAATATGAAGATTGTTTATATAATACATGGGGTGTGAAATGAAATAACACAGTAAACTATGAATATCTTGATTTTCATAATAGAAATGAGTTGTAATACTAAAAATGGGATATTCATTGTTTTCATGAAATCAACGATTCGATACGATTCAAAAAGATTATTCGAATCAGATTAGAATTTCAAATGATTCGGTTTTGCCCAGCGCTAGCGGTGGGAAACATCGAAACACATCTAAAATATTCATGGATAAGCTAAGTCACTGAGTTAAAGCTTTTGGTATACTATTCTAGCGCCGTACTGTGCAGGAAACGTAGGTAAGAATACCCCAACGAAAAAGATTATCCATGAGCTTACCGGACATCTTTGCGTACAGCGACTTAGTACGGTAACCGCGAATGAGGTCGGGAATAGGGCTGGGCAAAACCGAATTATTTGGAATTGAAATCTTATTCGGATAATTTTTTCGAATCGTATCGAATCGTTGATTTCATAAAAATAACAAATATCCCATTTTTACTATTACAATTATAGTCTCCATTATGAATGATGCTGTGGAAATATACAGTTACAAATTACAAGCATTAGCATAAACTGACTTAAAAGCGATGTATTTGATTTTAACGTCGAAATACAATCGATTTTGGTCAAATTTGACTAAAATCGATTGCATCTTGTCGCTAAAAATGAGTAAAATTAACTTAATTAAGCTTGTTTTTGTTTTTATGATCGATTCACAATTGATTCGAATAATCTGTACTTCGAATCGACTCGAATCACAGAATCGGATTGCCCAGCCCTAGTCGTGATTCACATATCTTTAAAACAGGTTATATTTTCTCTAGTTCCTCGTAAAGAAATTGCTCGTGATACTGGGCTTACCGCTCATGTTGGGTAGAATTGGTTTTTAATTCATTCCAACTAAGAAAAATAATGCCATAGTTTCAACTTACTGTCAACTGAATCATTTTATCGAATAAGGTTTGCTTCGGAGTGTTGTAATCGAATACGAATACTTCGTTATAATAAGGACAGTTCGTAGATTCTTTTTTCGTTGTATATTTCTTGTCGTCTCCGACTTGCACGAGGACAACAGGGTCCATGTTTGTTCCACTGAGTTGCCGAGCTTCGATCACACTTACTGAGACCTGCGTTATGGAAAGATAGAAGATTAAATAGAATCTATTAACTGCGGGACAGTTGGTTTTAGCATCAACCTATCAGAAAAAATCTTTCGAATCATGTTTTGTAAAGTATGATTCACTGATGGATCGCGTCAAAGAGACGCGGTCTATCTGTGGCGCATGCTTAACAAAGAAATTTCGAATCATCTTTCGTAAAGTATGAGACACTGATGGATCGCGTCAAAGAGACTCGGTCCATTTGTGGCGCATGCTTGACAAAAAAATTCTGGTTTAGCAAGACGCCTAGGATTCTGAAGCATACCATACATGTACATTCTCATGACAGCGCTGAGGTGAGATTCAAACACGGGCGCGATGGCCTGGTGGTTATCATATTGGCATCGAGGGTTGAAAGTCCCGGTTTCGAGTCCTGACAAGTCCAGGTTGACTATTCACGCCCACCATTCAACCTAGAAAAGCTTGGGTGAACAGGAAAGATCATATCATTCCATCACTACTAATCATGGTCCTCCATAAGTGGCCTTTGGTGCTGGGCCTTGTTCAGAGTGATTTTTGTTAAGTGTGGGTCACTGATGGATCGCGTCGAATAATCGTCATCACTTGTCTTCACATTATGAAAATTCTGGTTTTCTGTATTTTGACAAAAGGTGATACATTTCACCAATAAAAACGTAATTCCGTCGAATTATTATATTCATAGCGAATTTGCCATCTGTTGAGTCATGCATCGTCTAGTACAAGTTTAATGAGACTGGTCGTCCATATAATCACAGATTATGCATCTCATACTCATACAACCATGTGATAACGACCTTTTCGGGAATGAGGCCACGTAGAAGACATATATAGAGGAAATTATGATATTAAGAGATTTTGAAAAAGTGCGCCCACTGTGCGCAGTAATGGAATTTTATTCCTTCTTTGAACGTCACAATCAGGATATTCTATGTCAGATATTCTATATTTTCTACCAATATATTATTTTGTCGTACTTACCGTTAAAATATCAAAAACTCCAATACATTTTGCAAATCATCGTTTTACAACGGACTGGTTCGAATCAATTGTAATTCAAAGACCATGTAACAGATTGAATGCGCCTCGACGGCACAATTCATCATGGACTCATACTTAATTCCTCTTAGATTCATCATTGACAGATACTCTATATCTCTTACAATGTAGTAGCTGACACTGTATTTTGCAGTAGCTCTTTGCAGTATGAATGCTTTACCTGGAAGTCCTGCGGTCTCATTCCAGCAGGTTCAAACCTGATCTCCGGCTTTGACCGTTTATTCGTCACATTTTCCTCCACCATCTGCATTGATGCTATTGATATGGCGTCGGCTTCAAACTGAATCTTGGGTTCTCCCCTAGATTGACGGATTCCATCTGAATGATGAAATATAAAGATGAAGATGTTAGAGATAATGTGGTTAAGCAGGTTGTGAATAGGGCTGGGCAAAAACGAATCATTCGTAATTCGAATTTGATTCGAAAAATTTTTCGTATCGAATCACTAGTTCTATGTAAATAATCAATATCCCATTTTTACTATAACAACTCATTTCCATTATCAAAATCAAGATATTCATAGTTTACTGTTCTATTTCAATTAACACCAATTTTCATATTATTTTAACGACAAAATATGATCGATTTTGGTTCAAGCTGACCAAATGTCCTCCTTTTCCTTTACATTTCACCCCCATTATGAAGATCGAGACGTCTATTTCTACCAATTCACTAAAGGGGGAAGCACACATGCACGACAACTTGCGACTTGTTGTCGCAGATTTCCAATATACACATCCACGATTTTCGCTGCCCAGTGCGATTGGCAAGACTGAATTTCCGGCTGCTACGGAGCAGTAAGCGTATGCCTGTCGAATCATTGAAAATATATATGTTTTAATAAATTTACGTCGTAGTTCGTTAAAATATTCATATGCAGCTATATTTATAAATTGCGGAAGGATAAATAATTTGTAGCCGTCGGCATTCGTATCGGTGACGTGTGTATCAAAGTGGCATGCAGCCACCATCGGTCATGAAATGGCGGATTGCGTATTCCCCGATCGTAGCCGTTTTGTCGGTTATGTGGACAGCGCCCTTTAATAATTATCATCGGCACACTGTAACAAAAGCCCAATAAATTTACTGGTCATTTGCAGTAATTGCATATTTTCAAAGTTAAAAAAACGTCATGTTGGTGAGATTTATGCCAATTATGGACTGTTGATGGACTTTCTTGTGTGGATTTCGTTGCATTTTTTGTTACAGTGTTGTGTACGATCAACTCAGGCATATTCTTTCAGGGCAAAAATAAATATTGACCGAGTTTTTGTTCCTATGACCAATTTTTTATCATAGGAATTAATTTGGGGTTAGCATTGATTCGAATAATCGAATCGAATTGCTCATCCCTAGTTTTAACGGACTATTTCTTTGACTATTCATCAATCTTACCTCCCAGTGCGGACGGGTTTCCGATAATAGTTGCCCCGTCAAGATCATCAGCAGGTCGTTGCTTGCCCCGGAATCCTTTCAGCAAACCTTTCGTCTTTCCACTGAGAAAAACACAAAAGTGTTGTAAGTAAATTGTTGGATTTAGGGAAACTGGACCGCGGCATTTTTTCGGTTTCGGAAAAACAGACTGTCTCTCAGAGGAATATGATCACCCAGTGACTTGACTTTCGTCTCGTAATCGCAGGAATCCACTTGACTTGCGACTTACCAGAGTAATTCGACTTGGCTCAGAACTTTAAAATCAAATTTTGTTAAAATTCGGACCGAACTCGACTCGAAACCTTAACTTTAAAATTTTAAAGTCTAGATAAGATGGCTCAGACTGGTGAAAAGAGACAATTTGTGGTGTACCAAAGAAATGTCTGCTACGATTAACAGGTTGGTTCTCAAGGTGCAGGCTATGTGACGAAAAAATACAATGCAGTGTTGCTGAGAAAAGAGTGCGGTGTAAACGACAACAAACACACTAATCAAAACAGGAAAACCATACGATTAACTTTGAAAAGTAGAAAGCATGTTGTACTGATAAATCTCAAAAATTCAAAATTTACAAAAAAACATTTTTGTACAGAAATGTGCGTCTAGAAGGACACGAACAAACCCAATATATGCTGACTCAGCATATTTTTGAGAAACTTGGCATGGAGTCACAACTGGAAGAAACTTTTATTACATTTCGCTTGAACCAAAGATACATCAGGCCTCAGAGTAGGGGTGGGCAAAACTGAGTCATTTGATATTCGAATCTGATTCGGATATTTTTTTTCGAATCAGATCGAATCACTAACTCCGTGTAAATAACAAATATCTCATTTTTAGTATTACGACTTGTCTTCATTGTGAAAATCAAGACATTTATACTTTATACTGTATATTTTCAATTCAGACTCCATATCAAAAAGCAAAAATTTTCATATTTTAACGACAAAATTCAATTGATTTTGGTCAAATTTCACCAAAATTTAATGTTAGTGCTAAAATGGAAATTTCACTTCATTTGGCAAGTTTTTGTTCCTATGAATGATTCGCGATTGATTCGAATAGCGTGTGTTTCGAATCGATTCGAATCTCAAAATGGAATTGCCCAGCTCTACTTCAGAGGCAATACCAGAGGCGCATATTTTAGTTGGTTTGTTCAAGTTAATAGTTCTACACGGCACAAAATCATATAAATTCACCTATCATATAAAACCTCGAATTCTTGTAGAATAAAGAAACGAAGCTATGCTGTGAGGAAATAATACACGAATGTGTTTTCATCATTAACAAGGCTTAAACTACATAAAAAAATCATTTCAAGCTACAAGAAAACACGACACAGAAACGGTGCAAAAATAGCTGAGTAAAAATAGTTTATGTATTAAAGTACATTGATGTTGAGAATACATACGTAGCAAAAACTTATTAGTCTTCTGCCACTCGCTCAATACCAGTCATGCGCATAGAGTTGGGGTCGCATTACACGCTTGCGTGCTTTTTTATGTGTATTTTGTTTTCTTGTCTTTCATCGCGTAGAACACATAGGTAAAGTGAAACAAATTATGGTATTGTCTTTATTGACTATATTATTCTGGAATTACATGGAATTCTTTATCGTAGCCTTCACGGCTACATTAAATATTTCTACCAATTTATAGCGTTGCGCTTCAGTTAACAAAACAAAAACGGCAATATATGTTTTCTTGCTTAACGTTTATTATTCACGTGACTACGAAGTCAAACTTACGCAACGAAACGAGACCACTCCGTTAGCTTGCATAGCAAATCGCACGGTTGCGCTCAAAAATGTCAACAAACGCTAAGTACAGCGATACGCAACGAACTCAAAAAAATGCAACCTGCGCAAACGTGTATTGCGAGCTTTACTGTCATTGGAAAAGTGTTAGATATCCTGATTTTGCTGGTCCTTCCAACCTATATTCCCGAATGCTTAAGTAAGTGTAGCCTAAACTGAAATTTTGTTTTGTAAAGAATAAGTCACTGACGGACCGCGCCTAGGCGGCACGACCCGTCAGCGAGGGTGACAATACCATTAACTATTAGCGAATTCTAGTATATGAAATGTCATTTTTCAAAATATTTTAGCGGTTCTGGCGAGATTGTTGCTCTAGATTGTTGTTTTTCGAGATGAACTCAATTTTTCGTAACTTTTTTGGCCCGTAGCGCCCATTCCGACGTCACAATTTGACCTCAGACATTTTTTTTTTAAATTTCGAATCATTCAGACAGACTCACGTGGATCTCAACACAATATCCTATATCTCCGACCTAAACGTGACAACCAACAAGCCAGTGTGCTCACGTAGACAAAAAAATCCTGACTATTAACTTAGATAAACTATCAGTCCATGCTTGACAATACATATAAAATCACTCTACACGTATGATTCAAATCCATTCCGACGTGCAAAACTCTTTCCACTCGTGTTTCACTCAAGTCTACCTGAACGCCGACAGCAAAGATTGTGCGTCCAGCCGTTGAGCACTCGGTGCTGCTGGTGCTTTCTTCCATAATGACGTCATTGCTGTTGGGAACTTAGTGACGTCACCATCAGGAACCGGTGTG
Organism: Styela plicata; assembly: GCA_963675895.2. Lineage (NCBI taxonomy): Eukaryota > Metazoa > Chordata > Ascidiacea > Stolidobranchia > Styelidae > Styela > Styela plicata. The sequence goes on from OZ023138.1 coordinate 26,022,312, forward strand.
GGATTCGTATTGATTTCCTCATCTGGCTCCGTTGTCGCCATTTGTGCAAAATGTTTCCATTTTGATTTTGGACTGAGAACAGCAGCAGGGGCATTTGAACTTTTACCCTCGTTGTTTCTCAGGTTTGCCAACCCAGCGCCCTTTTTCCATAAATTAATGGGTCGTCTTGACGAATTGGTGGCGCTAGTTCTTTTATTCTGCGCATCCGTTGTTCGCTCCTCCCATGGCGAAGTTGACGCACTTATGAGCGATGATTGCTCGTCCACCACTTCATATCTTGATAATGAAATTCAATGTGTATCCCCAACAGAAATTTAATTCTGCCAAGCATGAGTCACAGTTGGACCGCGACTAGGCGGCGCGATCCATTAATGACCCACGCTTAACAAAACAAATTTGATCAACAATTTTCTCACCGGGGAAACAGGCCCGGTTAGCTCAATCGGTAAAGCGTTGGGAACATGCTTCGAGCTACGCATCACGAACGTTCTGGGTTGGAATCACTTTAGGGATAATTGTATGCGAGAGGTGTCCTGGACTCCTCGGTGGTTTCACGTGAGCCCTGCTTACTGCCCCTTCCATCAACCACGTCCAGGCACACGAACAATCGGTATAAATGTTAAGCCAGGCCTCTCCCCCGGTGTCTGCACGAGAAGTAGTGATTCGCCATATGTTTAAGGCGTATTTCCGGCTTTCCTCTCCAGCAGCATAAACTGATTTTCCTATCCTAAACAACGCCATATCCATTGAATAAATGTAAATTGATCGATTACAACCATAAATCATGAATATAAGAGCAAAACAATAAGATCAAAAATAAAAAACACATAGAGACATTACGAAGTCAATGTATTTTCTTTTTAAACAAATATTTGAATAGTCAATTTTAATACCGAGGTAATTTTTTGAACATCTAGTGCGTTGATATTGGAATTTGGCTCATTCTTCTGGAAAGCAGGAAGGTCTTGCGATTCGATTCACTTCGGATGCGCCATCCATGCTCAACAAAGCCTACGCACAACATTTTTGATCGAGAACCAATTAATAAGAACTGTGCTCAAATAAGTTTCGTCACGTTTTTTTCTTATTTTGTCAAGGACAGGCCATAGATTGACCTCGCCTCAGGGGCTCGTTCCACCAGTGGTACTACTGAACAAAACTGAAGGACCGATATTTTTATACATGGCTGATATATGGCAACTGCGTTAGGGCAATTCTGAAATCATAAGGGTGAAATTAATAGTGAAACGGAAGATCGAATGATTAGTGTGGAAGTAAAAAAATATAATACGCATCAACATAATGCCGATATATGCCGATATTAAATTCCACTTTGGGTAATTTTAAAGCGCGGTGGTGGCTAAGTACATAACCAAGTAAGGAATAATAATCGTTATTCAACTGATGCGGTTTATTATACAGCACGTAATATTTCTACAAATTTTAAAATTGATTATAACTTGATCAAGCATGAAACACAGATGTACCGCGCCTAATCGGCGCGATCCATCAATGTCCCATGCTTGATAAAATATTTAAAATTGCGTTTTCTGATTATGAACAAAGGGTGGTGCAATCATATAAATCGCTACTTTACAATTTCGAAAGCGAATCACGGTCTATTGGTGCATAATAGGCCATTAAACCTAAGTTACCAGGGAACTAATAGACTAATCGAGAGAATTATGTTTTATAACTGAGCCATGACAAAATTAATAGTCTGAAATGATGTGACTTCTGTTTTGAACTAATTGAAATTGAATTATAATGGAAGGTTCGCCACTTTTATATTTAAAATTCTGATCGATATGGACACATGTCAGATCCAAGCGATCCAACATCTTATTATTATCTTATCTCTTTGGGATTTAATAAGGTTATGTGCAAACATTTACTCGCGGAAGCGCAAAAATTTGCCTATAATAGTACAATTTAAAAATAATATCCAAAATCTTGGGAGAGAAAAAAAATAATTAATTAATGTTTTGTTTTTGATTAAAAATAGAATCAAATTGGGGTCAAGATGAAACGACCCGGTATTCGATTCTGAAATAATTGTGCCTGAAATTATTTTTTCAATTTTTTCATTGAAATTCACTCTGAGCAAGACCGGAAGCAGTGCCGAAAAGGAACCAACTGGTAGCCACTCAATAGCAAAGAGCTACTAAAGAATGTGGTACCAGCGACTGCACTTTAAGCGGAAAACATCCCGGAGGAAGAGAACCGCTATGATAAAGTGCAGTAAGTGGTATCTGCCCTGGGCGACGATAAAACCATCTACCAAAATTGTCAACTTATGTCACAAAATAACGTTTTATAAGGTTTTCAAACAGCTATAATCAATCCACGTGGTGCGAAGTTTTATAATCCAAATAAGTATATCGCTTCATAATTGCCCTAAGGTTGTTTTTGAGCCTGGTGGGAGGGGACTACGAGGGAGCAAAGATGCGGTAAATGGGTTATGGTTAAGGGGTTATCGTTACGCATGATAGATACCACTATTTGCACTCGGTCAGAAACTAGTTCTAGGATGGTGTTTTAATTATTTAACGTAGCTGCCCGTTATATCAGTGTTTGTTCGTTGGTTCCTTCTGGTAGCTAGAGCAGGGCAAAACCGAATCATTTAGAATTCGAATCTGATTTAAATAATTTTTTCGAATTGGATCGAATCATAAATTCCATGTAAAAACAATATTTACTGTTACAACTTGTTTCCATATTTGATCTCAATAAATTTAAAGTTAGAGCAAAAATTTAAATTTAGAGCAACAACTTTCATATTTTAACGACAAAATATAATCGATTTTGGTCAAACTTGACCAAAATCGATTGTACTTTGTCGTTAAAATATGAAAATTTTAGTAGTGTCTGTCCATATGATATAAGATTGATTCGAATCATTTGTACTTCGAATCACCGAATCGAATTGCCCAGCCCTACTGGTAGCTGCATCAGACCGTGGTGAAAGTGAATTACCATTAAGAATAATAAAGCTAAAATTTTGCGCTCTTGAGTGCAAAATTTTTGATTTATCATTTTTTATGGTAATCCACTCGAACTACAGTTAGATGCAAATAATAATTTCAACGGAAATTGCACTTTAAGAAATCAGGCACTTTAATATTTCTTGCCCTAATGTATATCCGATAAAAACAACACAACAACATGCAAACATACAGAAACCAACCTCATATTATGTTGGTCGTTCATTCGACCTCCCCGGAATGAAATCTCGTGAAGCAAACTATTCCAGACGCAGCAAAAATCAGAAAAATATATACACTACGAGGTAAACACAAAAGAATAAAAAAAAACACAATAGGGAACAACGACACGGCAGATAAAAATAATAAAATCTCTTTCCAGGAAAGGTGGGTTTATCTATATGCAGATTTCAGGACTATCTTGATCTATTCACATGTTTTATATTTCCAATAAATGCTAAAACTATTGAATTTTTTCTATCAACTCACTCAAAGCGGGTTAACCTTCGAAATTCACTTTCACGCACATTGAAACTACAATAAACTTTAAATCAATTTTCAAAGATTTACATGAAGAAATACAACAGAATATAGATTGAAATTTTATTTTCATCGAAAATCTGCTCGTGCGCAGAACCTTTGATAAAAAAATTTGTGCATACGGCGTGGGTTGTGACGTGCCGCTCAAAAGCTTTATGGAACGTTGGAATCTCACGTCGCACTTACGTCATATTTTAAAAGTTTACATCACATTTTGAAGTCTAACGTCATACTTTCAAGCCTTACATCACAAGTAAAAAACTTAAGTCTTCCCATTTCACTCAAAATAACAAAAAAAAAACGATCCAACTTTACCTCTTTTTGCTTCCAACACTCTCAGCAGTGTGGATACTGTCGAAATCCTCAGCCACCACAATCTCTGGGATAAACTCATCCATCGCCCAATCACCAACTTTGCCATCCGGCGCGACGTATTTGAAGTCCAGTGATACAATTGCCTGGAAACGATAATCAGGTGTATATTTCGGTTTGTGTATTTTCATAAATTTGATAAAGACAGGACAATAATTAAGAAGACGATTATTTATTCGTTTTGTCCGAACTCGAGTCGTGGGGTCTTGATATAACGTCCCTCTATTTTCAGATACAATTATTTTACCTTTTAAAGCAGTATGTGTTAGCAAGCTTGCAGATTCGTTACAAAAAAAAAAAAAACAGGTAAAGTATTACTATAGGTAAGCTGGGTTCATTTTTAAAACTAGACTTGAAATCCCTAAATTGTTTATTACAAAAAAATTTGACTATGAATATATGATTTATCTAGTTTTTCATACTAGATATCTACTATCTCAGCAAATTCAACTATGATGCTTAGAAAATTAACCAGGTAAAATTTTAAATGGAAAAATATCCGTGAAACTATGTAAAAGTACTTTGAAAAAAAAAATCTCGGTAAACTAGGTATACTATGTAGATTAGTTACTTTTACTTAGCCGACACTAATATATACCCGAGTCTGATTCGATGACGTAGATTGAATGCTGTAATTTGCTGTATTTATTGCTTGTCAATAGGAAATTTGTTCTATAAAGCATGATAATACAAAAAAATTCAGTTTTTTTTTTTGAAAATTCTTGCCAACTGAACAAAAATTCGTTGCTCAATCGTACATTCTTTCAATCTTGAGGGTTTTAGTTTAAACCATAAGTTCAAATCCACTATCATTGAACTATTTTTTTACAATAACTGTAGAAATGATTTTTCAATCCAAAAATCACCAACAAAAAAATGAATGTCAACTCAACATTTTCACTTACCGATAATGCGGTGTAGTTCGAGTCCAGTAACGACTCTGTGATGGACAGATGTCCTTTAGCCACGACTTCCTGAAGCAACATGTCGAATGCACCAATCGGCCTGAAAAACAATAAAGCGTTTTAGTACGAATCTTGAAGAAGCATCTTTCCAATATCGCTAATTTTGTATGTTTTGAACCTCCCTATGTTTTATGTAGTTTTTAAGTCATTGGAGTTCGCTCTATGCAAAGTCTGAAACGGAGCCTCCCAATCGGAAATATCATTCGTCAAGCATGCGCCACAGATGGACGGCGTCTGATCACACGATCCATCAATAACTCATGCTTGACAAATATTTGCTTCAGGTCAGGAAGATTGGGCCTCAGATGGCATATCAACATCCGAGATCGAGTCCCTTATTTTAGCTTCGATTTTTGCAATGACTGTTCTAGGTTCTTTTATTGTTCCTAGGGCTGGGCAATTCGATTCGGTGATTCGAAGCACAATATATTCGAATCGATCGTGCATTGTTCATAGGAACAAATACTTACTAAATGGACTAAACTTTTAATTTTTAACGACAAAATCCAATCATTTTTGGTCTAATTTGACCAAAATCGATTATATTTAGTCGTAAAAATATGAAAATTGCTGCTTTTAGACATGGAGTGTGAATTGAATATGTACTATAAAGTATAAATTCCTTGATTTTCACAATGAGACAAGTTGCGATTGTGAAGTAGAATATTAGTTATTCATATCCAATTCGTGATTTGATCCGATTCGAAAAAATTGTTCGAATCAGAATTCCAAATGCTTCGGACTTTCCCAGCCCTAAAATTTGTACAAGCTTGCTGATACCAAAGATCGTTTTACAATTTTTTTCAGATTGAGCTAAAGCAATGGTTGCGGAAGATCTCGGACATTGGAAGATCCTATTCACGGACGTGAATGGTAAATGGACAGTTTTACGCCAACGAAAACACGCGCAAAAAATTGAGGAATCATTTTGCAAAACACGGCAAAATTGTAACTGAAAAACTTATTTCAATTATAGGATTGAAAGTTAGAAAACAATCGCACTGAAGGCGCGCGAAAAATTATTGGTTTTTCACAATTTTGGCCGATTTGGGAGAGGGCGTCACTGCACGGAGTCAATTTCATAAACCGCTTCAATGAATTGTGAGTGTTATCTGCCCTGGGCAAATATAAGACAATCTACCACTACTTTGTTTCCTCTTAGCCGCCTCTTATCAGTCGCAAAAAAAACGTTATAGCAATTTTAAATCTCGTACCTAGAGGACAGAAAATGATTGCACAGCCCTGTTCCAATAACCGCCAAGACCCTGTGTCTATGCTTTCTTCTCGTGACGACGCATGGCATTCAACTTTACATATGCTATTATACCCAGTCCTTTAATGGGTTAAAATACTTCAATGCATAGACATGGTTGGTAAGATTCACGCTTCCGCGATGAAAACTGTCCCGAATAATCTATGCTACCATTTATGGTGAATCCAAATTAGAAATTCGTTTATGATTTTCACATGTTGAAATATTTTTTAATAATATTGTTCTTAGAAACCAGCACAAGAATACATATCAAGTATGGCAGACGTCGGCTCGCCTACACGATCCTTCAAATCTTAACTTCTTTAAACGCTGCCAAAACTTCAGAATTGGACGTTTGTCAATTTTTGCTGTTCTTAAACCAAATTTTAACAGGATTAGAATTTACTAACGGACACTTAATAGCAAATAGCTACTACAAGATGTAGTACCAGAGACAGTACTCTGAAAGCAAAACACCCAAAACGGAATTGAACTGCCATGGTAAAGTGTAGTGATTTTTATCTGCCCTGGGTGATGATAAAACCATCTACCACTTCTTTGGTTCCTTTAAGTCGCCTATTGCGACACGCAGAAAATACGATAGCACTATGCCATACCCCGTACCTACAGGGCTTTTTACAATAAAAATTCTAATATATGGATTTGAATACCCCTGAACACGCTTTGCCGACCAAACGTCGTTGGCGGCTAGGAATGGCAAATCGAACAGTATTAAATTCGAATCTTCCCGAATATGAATATATTTAAGAAACAGAATTAGTTAAATTTTTTATATAATAACGAAAATTCTGAATAATATTGATAAAGTAATCGTATACGTACTCATATACGATGATTTTTGTGCTTAGAGGCTTCGGTAAAATCACAGAGGTGGGCTTTCTGAAACCGGACGTAAACAGCTCTACAATTAAGAGATTTCTACCCAGTCCTTAGACGGGTTCAAAACAGTTTTTCCTGTGCATAGACATGGTTGGTAAATTGACTGAGTGGTGGTTGAAACCTACATTATTCAATTTATGCTACCATTTGTGGTAACAATACATAAGGGATTTACAACAACAAGTTTTCAAGAAGAGCTCAAAAGTAATGTATTCAGAAGACGCGAAATGATGTCATCCCTTTCTCTTATCAAAAATATCTCAATGACATTTAAAGCATTTTTTTAAACCGGAAAATTTACGCGCGGCTTCGTTGCGCATTACATATACTGGTTATAAGTTTTAGGGCCACAAATAATAGTATTTATAGCTTTTCGGAACCGATATTAGAAACCTGGTGTCAATTTTTGCTATTTTTGCTATTTTTGCTATTTTTGCTATTGATAAAAAAACTTTAACAAACATATTTTGCCAGCGGCGCCCACTATGACGTCATCATTATCTCAATGGAAACCCCCTAATTTGCCCCCCTTTTAGGCGCTTAGATAACCCGCTGATCACTAAAATATATTTTAAATATCTACTTAAAGACTTCTGGCATGGGCCATAGATGAATCCTATCATAAATTATGTTTTACCAAGCGCGATTCATCCTTAGAACATACTTGATACGCGGATTATTTATGAATTATGCGGTTGCATACTGACCCATACAGAAATTTAATTTTGTCAAGCATGCGCCACAGATGGACCGCGTCTAATCGACGATACTTGACAAAAGATATTTTCAGAAATTTTTTTCAATCGGGACATGAGAGATAGTACCATCAATTCTATTCAAAGAGGAAACCTTCAAAAATAAAATTGAACCCATATAATAAAGTGCAGCTGAAGGTATTTGATAATTTTATATCAAAATTGCCTCAAATTAAGTCCGAAAGCTACGGACACTTATACGACAAAAAGAACTTATTCGTATAATAGAGAGCAACTTAATGGTATCTGCCCCGGGTGTTGGCAAAACCATCTACTACTTTTTATCTTCTCCTCTCGCCATTAATATTGGCTACGGGATTCGAGAATCTTTCTACACACATACACAAATTTATTTATGTAACGTACATGTGTGTATGTGTGCAGAAGGGCTCCCGAACTTCTTGTCTATCAGCTTATTCTATTACAATAGCATCTTTGCTTCCAGCATACGGATCCACTTACGCAGAGGCTTAAAGGAAGGATCAGTGGTTAGTTCCACGTTAACCCAAAATTTCTGTACAGTTGCTTCTTAGGTTTCAATCGCTCTAAATAATACTTTAAATCATCTTTATACATCTATCATTATGCTGCATTTACCGTTTATCAGTGATTACTGTATTTCATTTTCGGAAATCCTTGTTCACGAATCAAAATATCATAAGGTCATGATATGCGTACTTGTTTTATAATATTAAATGCCAGACCACAGAGACAATACAGAAAAAGAAACCCTATTGGTCTTTATCAACATAACATTAAAACATTTCTGAAAGTTCCCGAAAATTCCTGTTAATTCCCATTTGTTGCTGTAATTGCCAGTGATAAATTACCAAACATAAAAGTTCCCGAAATTTTGCTACCCTATTTATTACCAATATACGGATTGTGGTCATTCGGAGTGTTGAGAGGGTAGAAGGAAGATATGGTAGAAGGATCCGTAGTCACACGTAACTCACCGACCGAGAGCAAAATAGTAGCCGTTAAGTTGTTACCTTTCTTGGGCAGGGGGGTTTCAATCTCATCGGCCTCAATTTCAGCAAAAAATTTCAAAGCAGCAAGCCCATCCAGAAATGTCCTGAATGTCCAGTAATGTCCAAAAATCGTTGTCTTACCTGTTTGAGAAGACTTTGCTGAAATTGTAAAATTGTATGTGGATCTGTTCTGTTGGTTCTATTGCGCTTGCAACCGGCCATTCAAACGTCTGTTGATATATTAAAAATTTTAGTATGTAAATTTACAAGTTTAATGCAATCGAGAAAATTTTCAAAGTAACGTAGATGTATCTCTCATTGGGCTAGGTAAATTCGAGTAATTTGGGAATTCGAATCAGATTCGGAATTTTTTTTCGAATCAAATCGCTATTTTTTTTGAAAAGCAAAGGTCGCTGTTTTCCTTTTTTAATTTGCTACCGTTACCAAAATCTAAGAACTGTATAGGTTGGAATTCGCTAGAAACCATTATATGTATACTTTCTATGTATACATATACACTTCTTCCCTTAGGGCTGGAATTAGTTTGACCACAAATGGAAAATAATTTGGTTATGTAAATACCAACATTTCACTTCATTTAGAAGGTTTTTGTGTGTATAACCTATCCTGATTCGAATCATTTGTGCTTCGGATCGATCGAACCACCGAATCAAATTGCCCATGCCAGCTGAGAATATCCCCCTCACGAACGACGTGCAGCAATTCCGTTATGAATATTCTAAAGTAGGGCGGGGCAATTCGATTCGGTGATTCTAATCTATTTGAAGAACAATTAATTCTAAACGTGAATCGTTCATAGGAACAATTGCAGTGAAAAGTTGTGCATTTAGGAGCATATTTCATTGAATATTACATTGAAATTCACTCTTGAAGCGAAGCCGATAGTAATGCCTGAAAGGAACCTATTAACGGCTCTTTAACAGCAAAGACCTACTAAAAGATGTAGTATCAGCATTTGTACCCTAAAGGGAAACATCCTGAATGGAAATGAGTTACCAAGGTAAAGTGCAGTGAGCGATATCTGTCCTGGGTGATGGTAGAAACATCTACCACTGCAATAGTTAGAACGTTCGAAGAGAGGTGGGAAATAGAGAATATGTCAACTTCCGAACTTGTGTGTCAAGATGTGCGCAGGATGCAAAATTTATCTCCACCAAATCAGATGGATCGCGCCTCGACGGCGCGATCCATCTGTGACTCATACTTAACAAAATATCCTAGGAAAATGGATTTCTGATAAAGTATGAGCTTTTCAAACTATCACCCACCTCATAAAAATCCGCCTCACTTTCACAGTCTTCAATAGTTTGGGTGACATAGCTGTGATCTGAAACAAAATGACACAAGTCAATTTGACAGGTAATCGTGGTAGCAAAACATTAGCTTCTTTGTCAGGCAGATGCGAGGAGGTCGTTCCAATCGCAAAAGTTCAATAAAGAAAAAAACATTCAGAGATACCCCTTCGAATTCAAGATTTGGGTATATGTCAGGTTCAAATACATCAAATACCTATTTTTCTGATTCCGTATGATTCGTTGGGGTTTCGAACAAAAATTGCATGAAATGTGTTGAATATTTTACATATTTTTCGATTTTCTTTCCAGAATATTGAAAATTTTTGCCAATTGTTGTATTTTTCCATGGATATTTAAAAAAGAATGAGATATATAGGGAAAGATTCAAAACATTCGAAATATTAGACTTGAAAACAAGCGTATTGAATAAGACAACTTTAAGAATATTTTAATATTTAATTGTCGCAAAGGTTACAACGGCATTTGAAGTTTTATAATATCTGACAATAATAAAAGTACAGAGAAGACTTTCAAAATCGACAAAGTTTATATGAAATAACACCGTTGTTGGTTTTGAAACCCTTTTAAAACAAAGAAAATAAATCAAATGTTTTGAAATACTCAAGAGAAAATAAAGATGTTGTGAACCTATTTCCAGAGCTTCTTCAATCTGTTTCACAATAGAAATTTAGGAAAATTTAATAAGGTAATTCCATCACGGTGACAAAAATTTCCTAAACAAATGTAAATCGCTACATATTTGATAAAGACAAAACTTTGTCGTTCAGTTATCTCACTCGAAATATAGAAATAAATATTCGAATCAAGCGAATATGACGTGTATCCGAATCGTTTCGAATCCCGAATCTAAGCAGTTAAGTGATACATGTGGTATTGAAACCATAAAATTTCGCCATAAGCTGTAAAAAAGGAGCGGTAAATTTACAGGTCTCTTCCAGTAATTTCATATTTCAAAACGCTAACAGCCTACTATTGAATGAAAAGTCTGATTTTATAATTTCATTTAGAAATAGCCAAATAAAATTACTGTGAAAAAAGACGATTTTACTGCATTTTATAAAAGTGTTTGGAATTCAAAGTATCAAACCATATGGGCGTAAATAAACAATCGTTCCAAGATTTCATAACCTATTTGCTTTTAGACTTTGTAAATATTAGAGAAGTCTCGTTGTGGATTAATAAAAAAATACGGTCAGTTAACTGATATTTTCAAGTTATTTAAAGTAAAAATTAAATAATAGCTAGAGGTTATCTACCAAGTACCAAATCAGGAAAATTTGTCAAAACAACTTCTGTCAAGTATGGGCCAGTGATGGATCGCGTCGATGAGATTCGGTCCATATGTGGCGCATGCTTGACAAAAACTGACGTCTCATAGGTAGGGATGGACAAAACCAAATCATTTGAAATTCGAATATGATTCGAATATTTTTTTTAAATCGGATCGAATCGTTGATTTCATAAAATTAACAAGTATCGCATTTTTATATTGCTATTGAGTGGCCGTTGGTTGGATCCCCTTGGGAGCTGCTTCTGACCATGCTCAGGGTGAAAATTTCAATGGACAATAAAATAAAAAAGATATCTCCATTATGATTATTAGGAAATTCAAATTTACAACTTACAAATCTGATACTTTTAATCAAGTCATTTGTTGTTACGTAGGATTGACAGAAAATTTTACGGAATTTTTTTCATGCAATTTACGAAACGGAACGTGGTTACGCACGAAATATTATACGTAACTTGGATACAATTGATAAACAATAAAAATGAATTTATTTCAAAAAGCTTGTGTCAAGCATGAAACACAGATATACAACAAAGTTTCTAACTCGGGAAAATAAATCTATTTTATAAATGACGTTTTCAGTTCCCAAGCTTTTTTTTTAAATCCGACCTTTAGACACGGGCTTTGGAATAGTTCTAACGTAAATCTAACGATTTAGTGAATCTTTTTTTAAATGGTCGCCAGCGCACTATGAAAAAAAGTTGTAAAATCCCTGTTCTTTGACAGTGATTTTACTTGGCGATGTTAAAATAAAACTATAAAATCTTATTGGATCCAATTATGGTCTGTTGCCAAGGTTCGGTCCATCAACAGCCCATACTTGGCATAAATCTCAATAAGGTTGTTTTAAACTTGTGAAAAATAAAATGGGTATTAGAAATAAGGGTAATTGGAGTGTAAATTTACCGCGTTTTTTATTGAACTTCACTCGAAGCAAGTCGGGAGGCAGTGCCTGAAAGGAATTAATCAACGGCCGCTGAATTACAAAGAACTTCTACTAGATGCAGAATCTGCACTCTTAGCAGAAAACATTCCACAAGGAACAAAACTGCTATGGCAAAGTGCTGTGAGTGGTATCTGCCCCGGGTGATGGTAAAACCATCTACCACTTTTTTATTTCTTTTTAGTCACCTCTTGCGACACGCAGGAAGTACGTTGGGTCTATACTGAAGCCCGTATCTACAGCGCAGATAGTTTTTAAAAAATATCGCTACGTTCTAATAACCACAAACAACAAGAAGAATTGATCGGTTTGAATGCACTCGAACACTAGAGTCTAATAATGTGATTCCGATATGACTCGACGTACCCGAAAAACGAAGAAAATATCTTGTCTAATGTGTTGCCATACAATCTTTTAAATAATTCAGTCAATATTATGAAATACCATTCCCCCCTAGCTCAAAAAGAATCTCAAGTTCAGTGGTCAACCTTATACCAAACAACCGCTAGGCTGTTCTATGTTACAGCTGCCCGCGAAGTGCCTCCAACACCACGCTCGGTGGTGGAACGGTCAAACATATAACCCTCGGCCTTCCGGACAATACGATCGCGCCTAAGCGACTGAGTCACAGAGCCGTTCTATGTTTGTGTATTAATATTTTGCTATAATTTATGTTTTCCGTATGATGCGCGGGCTTGAACGTCGTAATGTAGTTCTTATCCATATAATTAGTGGTTAGATGGATCCTTCGTAGATGCCGTTTTAGGAGTAAATTTCAATCAAAAATTCTACTTGACAAAACATGGCTGATATGATCATAGAACTCAAAGCCCGTGGCTGAATTGCACGCTGATGGGTGGTGAATTAAAATAATCAAGCATCGATCGCGCTCATTGGACTGAGCCACTGATCTGGTTTGTTCACTGACTTACACACTGTTGCAAAGGTGCAGTAAATTAGCCGTTTATTTGCACTAATTTTGCGTTTCCGAAATTTGAAAGCGAATTTTTGATAACTGTCCACATTTGACCGAAAAATACTAGCTTCAGTGAAATTACTGTTAAAGAATGGTGATATTACAGTATTTTTATTACAGTGTACGAAATTGTCTCTAAAATTGGGCAATAATGTAGCAAATGTGCCTAATTTTTTATGCAAAGTGATGACATATAACATATGCATATACTGATATATAGTCCCGAAATATTCATTAATATATGTATTTTTCACTAAAACGCAAATATTCATCATATTTCATTATATATTTTCTGAACAAATCGGTTAAGTTGCTTCTGAGTTTTGATACCAAACACCGTAACGCTGTTCCATCACACTGAATAATTTAGTAGTTATTATGATGTATGAATGGGAAGGAGAGAAGATGTTATTCCAATTATTCTGTAATAACACGTCACGAATGTCATTTCGTTTACATATCAGATTAACCTGTTATCCTAATGTACATTAGATTATGACATTTCTCCTTTATTAATAATTTTTATCAAAGTCTAGCATATGAGAAAGCTGCCAGGAGCTGCAAGTCAAACATATTTTTTTCATTGAAATTCACTCTGACCAAAGCGGGAAGCAGTGCCCAAGGGACTCAGCTAACGTCACTTGACAGCAAAGAACTATTGCCAAAAACTCTAAACGTAAAACATTCCAAACGTAACTAAACCGGCGTGGTGAAGTGCAGTGAGTGGTGAGTGGAGTGCCGGGGAATGGTAAAATCATCCAGTACATCTTTTCCTTCTCTTAGTCTTACAGGTTTTGTTAAGCTTTATAAGGCGCGGTCCATCCGTAGCTCATAATTGGCTAATAAAATATAAAATTGACGTTTACCTCTGAAAGTTATTTTTGCTTGGCGATTGCCTTTGCCTTTTAATCCACTCAGCGTCCCGATCTTCACCGTGAGGGACATTATAATCCAAAGGATTCGGGTTCAATACCCGACTCAGCCAGTTGAAATATTACTCGTTTTAGTATTTTTATTTTTGAACATAAAAATTAGATAAAAAATTCTAAAGAAATAAAATGAATCGGACTGTTAGAATATCCATAGATATCAATACGATGTCATGTAGGCTGTAGTCGCACTCAGGGAGGGGAAACAGTTCCCTTACCTCGATACCACTACTAGGGCTGGGCAAAACCGAATCATTTGGAATTCGAATCTGATTCGGATAATTTTTTTAATCGAATCGAATCACTAATTCCGTGTAAATAACAAATATCCGTTTTTAGTATTACGACGGCTTGTCTCCATTGTGAAAATCAAGACACTTACAGTTTGTAATATATATTTTCAATTCAACTCCATGTCTAAGAGTATCGATTTTCATATTCTAACGACAGAATACAATCGATTTTGGCCAGAATTGGCCAAAATTGATTGCATTTTATCGTTAAAAATGGAAATTTCAGTTCTTTGACAAGTTTTTGTTTTGCGATTGATTCGAATAGCGCGTGCTTCAAATTGAACCAGCCCCAAGTTCACTACCGCAGGCACGCAGAAAATTTCTCAACTGAGAAATATACCGAATGATAGAAAAAAGTAATGAATTTCGAAGATTTTAAAATTCACAAATTTACAAAAACATTTCTAAGAATATATATATATTTGATAAAGAATAACATCATTAAATAAAAGAGATCAAACCAACGGTATCCTTTCAATAACAAAATTTTGATGGTGCTTGAATCAGAGACTTTTAATATTGAATATGATCTGAGTAAGATTTCAACGATTTCACGGGGAGGACTCTGAGGCACTTATATTAAATGCAAGTTTTTTTTTTTTTTTTTCAGGGTTATCATTTTTGAATATATTTATTTTCTAATGGAATCTCAAATAATAATATTTTAAGCCGAATGTTTCGAAATCTTGATTCTTTTTCAGAAATTCATGGAAAAAATGAAATCTATGTCAAATATTGGCATGAAAATTTAAAATGTACCTGGAATTTCATAAATTCGGGCGAATTTTTTGCTCAAAATCTTTCGCTTAAAAAATCTAATCATACCGACCTGTATCCAATCGCTAATTTGCTTTCTATAGTTGGTTTGCTGCCTCGTTGCTTCGAGTGAATTCTACAGTATTAAGCACCCCAGAAGAAACTGAACCGCTCTGGTAAAGTGCAATGAGTGAAATCTACCTTGGGCGATAGTAGATTCATCTGCCAGTTCTATGTTTCCTTTTAGTCGCCTTTTACAACACGTAGGAATTACGTTGGGATTATTCTAAGTCCTGTGCCTACTGGACTCATGCTTGGGAAAATAAAACTGCTAAATGGACATAACCAAGCCTTTTCAAATCGACTTAATTTGATCTTTAATCTGTAAAGTATAAACTCACTTTTCTAGTAAAAAATACTCAATTTCAACAATAATCTGCCTAAAATTGTCGTACAAGAAGCAGTTAATCTCCCAAATGCACCATAAACAAAATACATCACACGTTCATACTCTCAAATGTAACACGATACCGGCTAGACGGGATTAATTTTCAAATTACAACACTCGATCGCTCAAGTAATATTTGACAGAAATATGTTTATAGCAATTTAAAAACGCCATGTCTAAGCATGGCTATGGCTCATGCTTGACAAAATAGAATTTCTTACAGGCAAAACTTAACCATAAAAGAATTAAATTTTCAAGAAGGCGATCCAATTATTTTTTTTCGTGGGCGAAGAATGGGAGGCGTTACATTGCTTTTGAAATCCCTAAGTCAAGATAATTTTACCGACATATAATTTTGAGTAAGTTCGCCTGAATTCAGTACACCGAGCGCCGAATAGGTGTAAAAATTCCCTTGTCCACGTTAAGATCTACAATTCCATGCGAAGAACACAAGAGCAACCATATTCACCGGGTACATCTACCCCGTCTGCTTTTGCCTTACCTAGTTTAAAGTTATGCTATTGTGGACAAAGTTTGCAGCCTAGATTTGAACTGAATGACAAAAACCCTCACTTTCTCTAAAGCTAAATGCCATACTTGGCAAAACATGTCCAGACAAAGTATTTCTGACTTAGAGTGGGTAATGTTTTATCCAAACGTCTTCTGTTAAGCATGAGTCACTGACGGATCGCGCTGCCGAAGCGCGATCCATCAGTGACTCATGCTTGACAAAATAAAGTCTTTGACTTTGATACGCACACTACAGCTACAGGAAGAAACTGTCGTACCTTTCCGTAATCCACTCTATCTTTTCCCAATCATGATCTCTGATTACCTAATTTAGAATTACTAAACCCCCTATGTCATTGCCAATAAATTCTAAACCATATCAATTATGGGAAGTGTTCAAACGAGCTCGAAAAGCGCGTTTCGACGTTGGTCCAGGCGTGATAAAATTATACTAAACATCTTTCCCAATACATACTAACATACTGAGGCAAAATATCTCCATAGACTCCAATTCTTGCATAATTTATGTTTCCTACGCGTGAAAAACCAGGTCTATTCCGTCGACTATATTTTCGACAAATAACTGATATACCCTCGCGGCGTTAAGCGCAAGCAATCTTCCATAAAAGTTTAATTGTGACGTTTTCTACGCTTCAATGAACGCCAAGGAGCGTTTTGTTTGCCGATTATTAATCTTTTGAGACGATGGAAGTTATTTGCGTTCGTATTTGTTTAATACGTGAGAGTTCAATAAAAATGGACGAAATAATTCAACACATTGTTATTATTTGACAAATTTGAACGATCATATTACATCGAGTATGGGTCAATGATAAAACGATGGATCAATCTGTGTCGCATATTCGATAAATATAGTCTTGTGGTGGCAACTTAGTTTCACTTAAACTAGGTAAAGTAAAACCACATTTACCAGAAAACTGGAGCTAACTTTCAAAACCAGATAGTACCAAGATCAAAAATCAGTTAAACTAGGTAATCACCAGTTTGTTCAATTTCACACATTTTTCAGTAGATTCGAGGATTGAAATGACGGAATTGTATATTTCCAAAAAATTCAACAATGAATATTTGATTTACCCAGTTAATTTATTTGAGTGCCTACTTGAAAATTAGGTTAATTAACCTATTTCACCTGGTAAATTAATTAGGTGAAACTTCAAGCGTAAGACTCGGTGAAAGTTTAACTAGGTAAATAAGATATCCGTATATAATTTGTCCTCATTGTGAGAATAAAGAGATTTATAGTTTGTGTTGTATTTTCAATTCACACTAAGAGCAACAATTCTCATATTTTAACTATGAAATATAATCGATTTTAGTCATATTTGACTAAAATCGATTGCATCGATATCGATGAAAATCCTAGTTCACCCAACAAATATGAACGATTCATGACTGATTCGATTAATGTGTGCTTTGAATCGATTCGAATCATCGAATCGAATTGCCCAGCCCTAACCCAATCAACCTTTTTGCGGACAACTGGTCGTCACGGCAGAGTTAAATTCCTGATTGGGTCAAGCTCTGTGTTTACTTACTGGGTTGGTCCTTATTTTTAAATCTCGTTTGGTAGAACTTGGGCCAATGATAGATCGCGCCGTCTAGGCGCAATCCATCATTGGTTTATGCTTGACAAAATACAATGTTGATAGAGGTTGACCTAAGTTCTTTTCTTTCTTTGTTCCGTATTTTTAAATCTCACTGGGTTGGTCAAAAATTTGAAATATTATTTAGTAAAGCTTGAGCCAACGATAGATCGCGACGTCAAGGCGTGATCAATCATTGGTTCATGCTTGACAAAATAAAATATTGGTGGAGGTTGACATAAGTTCTTTTCTTTCTTTGTTCCGTATTTTTAAATCTCACGCCAGGGTCAAAAATACGCCCAATATTATTTTGTAAAGCTTGGGCCAATGATAGATCGCGACGTCAAGGCGTGACCAATCATTGGTTCATGCTTGACAAAATAAAATATTGATAGAGGTTGACCAAAGTTCCTTTCTTTGTGCTTAACCAATATTGAGTCTAAAAAGAATCACGAAATTTTAAACCATATATCTTTTTATGAAAACGATCATGTATGCACGACCTTTAGAATAAACATAACATATTTCCTTCGTGTCAAATTGGTGACTAAAAGGAAACAAACAAGTAAAAAAAAATTGTTGGATGGTTTGTACTTTTGCCCAGGGCAGTTACCACTTCGTGCACTTTTCCATAGTAGTTCAGTTCCGTTTAAAATGTTTTTCTTAGAGTGCTGGTACTACATCTTGTAGCAGTTCTTTGCTACTTAGTGGTTCTTAGTTGGTTGAGACACTACTTCTGTACTTGCTTATAGAGTCAATTTCAATTAAAAATAAAATAAGTCAATTTGGTGTGGGAACCATTGTGAAATGGTGATTAACAGAAATTGTAAGTGAATCTAATTTTTCATAAATGTTTTCTTTACTGGTAGTGAAACCATGAACTGGCGAAAAGTATTAAATAAAAACGCTCTTTTCGTGTCTATTCTTAATTCTTTTTCGACCCAAAATGACGTCTTTTCGCGCAAGAAGCTAAAAAATTTCCTTTCACTACGACGCGCAATTTGTTCTTGAGACAGTAGGGAGAATTTTGATATTAAGTTTCTGGATACCTCGCATGATTTAGCCCTTATGTCGCCACATCCTGACACATACTTAACTAAATGAAATTTCTGTCTGCACTCCCCCCCCCCTCCAAAAAATAGATATTATTAAAAAATTTCACTATAATTGGCAAAATGACTTTTGTATCCACTGTAACGAGAAATGCAACAAAATCACTGGCATTTGAGAGTAATTTTACTTGAAGGTATTGAAAAAAAATTCAAAATTGACTTTTTTAGCCAAATGTGGGGTTGTTGATGGAACTCACCGCGAAGATGTGGTCCATCAACAGCCCATGATTGGCCCAAATATCATCAGCATGGCGTTTTTTTAATTTTTAAAAGGATGTAATTACTGCAAATGAACAGTAAATTTACTGTACTTTTGCTAAAGTGTACGTAATTGTTCCAAAATGAAGACTTTTTCCAAAAAAAGCCCGAGGAATTAAATTGTGCCTAGCACAAGCAATTATTAAAAAAAAAAATTACTTTCATCACCGCTACTCAGGAGAGCTTCCACAGGTACTGCTAAGCATTTTGTACGACTCAATCGCCACGGATCTTTGTAGTGACTGTATATCCGTTCCATGTTTCAATGCCTTGCTCAAGGGCATGTTCCGTGGCGAAACGGCCAAGGATCAAACTATCGGCCTTTCGGATAATAAGATCGCGCTTAAACGAATGGGCCGAATGACCTGGACTGTTTGTCAATTATGGACGGAGTAGACAGCGCACATGTTGCACCGCGCCACCCTATTTTTTACAGCCCCTCCTTGGAGCGGATCACCCTGACTGAGACCCTGTACCAGAAGCCACTTTGTTGACAAACAGGGTTTAAGTCGTTGGAGCGATGTTATCTTTCCGGTTCAGCTTAGCCTGCCAAAGTTATTACACCCTGGGTTGAGTGTTGAACATGGATTAACGAGTCGGACTCGCGGAAACTCGAACCCGAATTTTCAAACTGCAATGACAGAATGATACCAGCTAGGCCATAGATTATAAACCATCCCCGTCCCCATTTATATCAATGGGTGAAAATCCCGATTTATTGGGTAAAGATGATGCAAAGTAGAAGCCTATGTTAATTTTTGAGCAATCCATCATTGTTACATACATAAAGTGGATCTTCAGTTACGACTCGAGGTATTTTAAGCGTTCCGGGTGACATGACTAGAATGATGTAAAGAAGCGATTGAAAGCTTCAATACCACTCGGAGCAGATAGCAATCATCAATACACTCTTATATTCGGGTTAAGATGTTTCGGAATATTCTCGAATTAAAGTTTAATTGTTACGCTGCCATTTGAAAATAGCCGCATAATATTAGCGATAACCCAATCAGAAAAATTCCGTCAAGATGTGCTCTATCAAGTGTGGATCACCGATGGATGGCACCAAAGAGGCGCGGTCCTTCTGCAGCCCACGCTTGACAAAATAAAATGTATGATTGAGGAAGTTTCATTGCTATATAGGGAGAATCGAAAAAAGATAGTGTGGAGGTCTGCTCACAATGCGGAACTAAATCATACGTGTGTCAAGAGGAACTTCAATGACGTACCTATATCAAAGATTAATGGTGTAACTGACGTCAGCAAAGCTAAATGTCACGCCACGCTTCCATCCCTGGCTCATGCTATAGACAAAACATGTTTTCCCTTTTATGGGTTCGTTTTATTTTGTTTTTTTATATAAATGATTAATTATCACAAGATTTGTTGGAGGGGGGGGGGGGGGGGGGGGGGGGGGGGGGGGGGGGGGGGGGGGGTATTAGTGAACGAGTCATGTTCTAGAACTCTAAATATATTCGGAAACAACTTTTGACTTTCGACTCGATATCCCACACTCAGAGTCATTGTCGTCGAAAACGGAGGAGGGGGTGGGGGGAGGAGGTGTGTATTAGGTTTTAGGAAGGGGTGAAGGCAGTACCCCAAAGAAAAGTTTGAATAATATTCTAAAATGTCTCCACGATGAGCAAAATTTTCGCGCGCCATTGGCTCGAAATTGTAATTTGTATACGTTTTTTTGTTCCAAAATGACATGTTGCAGGCCTGAAAGTTCGACGCGCCTAGAACACGCTATCATTTTGTACAGACGAAGAAAAATTTTGATCTTGATATTAGTGATGCATACTCCCCGGAAAATTTGCGAACATTCGGCGCCATCGCTCAGAGACAGGTAAGTCTGAACAAATTTTAAGCATTTTCAATGGTGGGCTTAAAATAGAGTAAGAAACCAATTAGAGACTTCAGCGCGGCCGCCCAGCGCAGATAGTATTCATGGAACCTTTTGTTCTGGTTAATTTTTTTCGGAATTTTTCAGAATTTTTTTATTGAGATTCAGTATGAGCAAAGGCCGGAAGCGGTGCAGAAAGCGAACGAACTAGCGGTCACTCAATAGCAAATAGCTATTACAAAATGTAGTAACAACGACTGCACTCTAAGCAATAAATATTCCAAACGGAATTCAACTGTAATGGAAGAGTGTAGTGAATTGTATCTGCCTTGGGCGATGGTAAAGCCATCGATTGCTGCATTGCAATTTAAGAAGTAGCGTATAACATTAGCGATAGAAGTTCAATACTGCAATAATACCTGCATTTTATTCTCGCCCATGGCATATACCTCTCGCCGCACTGCATAATAGCGGTTCACTCCCGTCCAAATGTTTTCCGCTTAGAGTGCAGTTGCTAGTACTACATCTTGTAATAATCACTTTTCTATTAAGTGGCCGTTAGTTGATTCCTTTTAGGGCTTTCTCAGAGTGATTTCAATAAAAAAAGTACTAAATGTCGTCGCTCGTTCCTTCTCAGACCACTATTCATCGAAATTTGAGCAAGGCCGGGAAGCAGCAGCTGAAAGGAACCGACTAACGAGCGCATATAGGAAAAAGAGCTATTTTAAATGAGATACAAGCAACTATACTAATAGGAGACCGTGCAGACCGAAGAACTGGACAATTACGATACATCACAATGAGTGTAATCTGTCTTGGGTGATCGGTAGCAACGTCGCCACCGCCATCCGTAACGGATTCTCATTAGCTTGGGGTATGTAGCCCGGAAATGGTGCTACTGCAAAATCAGACGCAGGTGACCTTTTATTTCAGCAGGAACTCACCTTATCGATTCTTTCCAGGCATGGAGGATGATTGTAGGATTTGGGTGGATGACTCGGTACTCGGTTGTGGGGCTGGGCACTACGGCTGGACAAAACCGAATCATTTGGAATTCGAATTCATAATTTCCATGTAAATAACAAATATCCCATTCTTACTATTACAACTTGTCTCCATTGTGAATATCAAGAAATTTATAGTTCATATTGTATTTTCAATTCACATTCCGTGTTTAGGAGCAACAATTTTCATATTTTAACGATAAAATATAATCGATTTTGGTCAAATTTGATCAAAATATATTTTGTCGTTAAAAAGATCCTTTAGCAAGTTTTTGTTTCTATAAACGATTCACGATTATTTGGAATAATTTGTGCTTCCAATCGATTCAAAAAACCGAATCCAATTACCCAGCCCCGGCTCAGAAATGTGAAAACTGCCGGCAGATGGCTCGTTAAGTCAAAACCAATTTTTTTAGCAATTCTCCGTGCAATATAGATCGTGAGTTTGATTAGAGAAACCAGAAGTTTCACGATCTGTACCTGATACATGCTGAGCAATAAAAAAATGCCCGGCGCTTTTGCTATCATTCTTCATCCTCGTATGAGGAAGTATAATAACAGATGCGCGTATGATTCTGCTTATGATGTGTTACTATACGTGGGGAAACGCAGGTGAGCAAACGCAGGTTAAGCAGAATTTTAACTTAGTAATATTTTGTCTGAATGACTGATGATTGTAGGCTGTGCGCAGAGCTTGCTCATAGATATTTATATTGTTCTTTATTGTCATATGAGGAAGTATAATTGTAAATGCGCGTATGAGTCTGCTTATGATGTGATATTGTACGTAGGCATACCGTATATGAGCTATTATGCCAACAAGAATTGACGTGAATCGAACAAAAAACAACAAAGCAAAGATACTGTTTTAAAAGAAGGTTGGTACATTTTGATTGCAGTTGATACCTGTAGTGGCGGCGGAAGGTTTCAAACAAAGGGGGATAAGAGGGGGGAGTATAAATTTAAAATTGATTATTTTCAGAAAACCATCAAGGCAAAGGTGTACACTGTAAGAAAAAATGCAACAAAACCACTGGTTTCTGACAGTTATTTTACTCGGCGATTTTGGAAAAAATTGAAAAATTACGTTTTTGGCCAAATATGGGGTGTTGATGTAAGGCGTAGCGAAGGTGCGGTTCATCAACAGCTGATAATTGGCATAAATCTCATCAATATGGTTTTTTTAACGTTGGAAATATACAATTACTGCAAATGACCAGTAAATTTACTGTACTTTTGTTATAGTGTACGGGATTTGGTAGTTTTCTGAACAAAACACACGATTTTGGAACAAAGGCAATGAGACTCTGCACAAAACGTGATTGCGCGCCGAAAGCGCGAGAAAATTTTGCATATTTCGAAGATATATGCATAACCAGGATATTCTGCCACAGAAATAATAAATAGGAGCATTTAATATTTTCTGCAAATCTCGGATAATTTGAACCCAAACTTTTTTAAATCTACTTAAGCCCCAAGCGGAATTTAGCTACCGTCGATAGTTCGTATGATTTTGATATAAAAATTCGTTTTTTTAGATAAATTTTGGGACAATCTTTCACAAAAAGGACAATCTTTCACATGTACTCACTGAATTAGAAACAACAATCCAACGATTTATAGTTGGCTGATAAATGCGCGAAAATTGTTAAAAATTACCCATCTTTTTGTCAATTTGGAAAATAGGATTAAGAAATTTATAACTCTTACAAATCTAATGACGGCATCATTTCGAAACGATGGGGTGATAGAGAAATATATTTTAATGTTACTATTGTTGATTTTGTAGGATTTAAAATTATTTATCAATGTGACCCCAAATTCCCAAAAATTTTCTTATTTTTAACATTTTTCGCGCTTTTATTTGGCAACTTCAAAACATTCCGCTGTTGTTGTAATTTGATGAATTCATGTAAAATATATTTTCTATCGCCCCATGGTTGGTTTTGAAATGTTGCCTTTGTTAGATTTGCAGAAATCATAAATTTTGACACTATATTTCCAAAATTACTGTCATTTTTAACATTTGTCGCGCTTTCATTTGGCAATCTCAAAACGTTTCGCTGTTGTAATGATTCAATGAGTACATGAAAAAAATATCTTTCTATCATTCCATTGTTTTGAGATTATTAGATTTGTAGGAGGTACAAAATTTTCAATATGATCCTAAATTCACAAAATTTTTTGTTTTTTTTCGAAATTAATTGCGCTTTCATCTGGGAATCTCAAAACGTTCAGCTGTTGTTCTAATTCTGTGAGTACATGTGACATGTATGTCTCTATCTCCTCATAGTTTTGAAAATAACCTTTTTTTAGTTTTGTAGGAGTTAAGGAGTTTTCAGCATCACCCTAAATTTCCAAAAAATTTTATCATTTTTAACCTTTTTTGCGCTTTTATCTGATATTTTCAAAACGTTCCGCTGTTGTTCTATTTTAATGGATACATGTAAAATATATTTCTCTATCATCCCATTGCTTTGAAATGTTGTATTTATTAGATTTCTGGGAGTTATATCAATTTTTCAATTTTGCCTCAAATTGAAAAATTTGGTATTATTTTTTAACAATTTTGCGCTTTCATCTGGCAACTATAAAACGTTCCGCAGTTGTTCAGTAAGCACACGTGCAATATATTTCCCTACAACCCCATGATACTGAAATATTGCCCTTTATAAGATTTATGGAAATTAGGAAATTTTTTAATATAACCTTAAATCTCCGGTAAAATTTTCGTTTTTTTTTTCGAAAATTTAATTTCATTTCCCGTTTTTTTTTCTCTTGGTTACTCCAGGTGTACCCAAGTATTTTTCTGATCACGAACATAATTAGTTGTTTGAGAATGCTTTTTTTTTTTTTCAATTTCTTTTTTATTCTCATGTGGAGGGAACACTAATAAAAATGCGCAGGGACTAGATGCAATTGCCGCCAGTTTGAAAATTTCAATTTTCTGCTAGCTTCACAGCGTTATCTTAACGTTTATGTTATTCTATTAAGTCTGTAAGTGCGGGGTTGGCTACATAGTAGATAATTGTATTATCACCCTTGACGTTAAGAATGTACTCATCTCAAGTCATTTTGAAGTCCGTCGGTCGAACATTGAACAAGAAAGTCACATCTCATTTCTTGAAGTCAGGACTCAAACCCAGCTCAATAATAAAGGTTAGTTTATGCGAGATCAGGTCATGAGTTATGATCATGGTGCCATAAAGCAATTAATTTTATTGTATTATTGTATGTTTTACTAAATACCTTCAATTCTTCTTTTTTCCCAGAAATAATGGAAAGGATTTTTTATCCACTTTTTCCAACCCGTCTGAATTTTCGGGCCAAATTTTTTATACAAGTGTACATATATCTACGTGCTTCCATGGGTTGAATATATGATTTTTTAGCTCACAAGTTATTAGTTCTGGTAGTCAATATTAAAAACAGCTTTAAACTTTTAACGAGTGAATTTATTACTATATTTGACCCCTCTAAAGATTGTTTCTGTCTCTCACCCTCGCCACCAACACAGCATTCTCTTTTTTAAACTTCTATTATCACAGATTGAACGTATCTGTAACGAGAAGTTACAAGAAAACTTTGCTGATAGAAAACGTAAAAGAACTTTTTTCCATGGCAAGGATGTTCCAACCGACATGCTTTTTCATGGCACCCTCCAAGAAAACGTGGGCAGTATTTATATGAATGGGTTCATGATGCAACGAGCCGGTGCCCACGGTAAGTTCTTTTCATTCGTTCTAATGGAAGAAGTGGTAGATAATTTGATCGTCGCCCAGGGTAGATACCATCTGCTGCACTTTATAGTAACGTTTTTTTTAACATTGTGTGCTATTGCTGGTACAACATCTTGTGGTAGCATTCTGCCATTTGAGTGATTGTTGGCTTTTTTGGACGCTTCTTTCGGTCTCGAGTATTATATCACGTCTCGCATTATCCCATCACACTGCGATACCTTTCACGCTATCAGTTAAACTTTGAAAACTAAGTAAAATCGCCCCGTCTAATCGATGCTCGAACCCGAGCTCTTCAGGTTGCGATGCCAGCGTCCTAACCACTAGATCATCCCGAAAAATTAACTTCCGCGACCAGTTATGCCGACGAGGCTCTATCCATTATCAGCTTATAATTGGCATCAATTCAATGAAGGCGACTAAAAGGGAACAAGAAAATGGTATATTTTAACATCGATGAGGAAAGATAGCACTCACTTCTCTTAATCATAGAGGTTCAGCTGTGTTGTTTTCTGTTTTCCGCTTAGAGTGCAGTTGCTACAATAGCTCTCTACGATACAAGTGATCACTGGTTGAACTTTACTTTTGTCTCGCCATGAGCGGTAAAGTTACTACACGATAGTTTCGTATTTGAAACCTTGAAAATTTTTCAAAGATAAATTATGATGTCATACTTAGCGTCAAGGGCTAACATTTTTCCTATATGGTTTTTTATATCAAGCAGGAATTTTATAAAGCAGGAATAATATTGCGCCCACCCGGTGAAATAATTTGAAAACGGGATTTTATACCCTAAATGGGCTAACAATGTGTAGGTGATGCTGTTGTCAAAGGCGCGGAAAAAATTGAGATTCTCTGAGATTGAAAATTGAGATTTCCTTCGCTTCAAGACGCTTAAAAAGGCTTTCTACAATATTTTGGGTCTTTGAGGGGAGGGGCAACATGACAGTAACTATGATCTCCCACCCATAAAAAAAAACGTTATTGTTTGTCACAAAGAATCTCCAATAAACCTCCTTTTCTACAGGAGAAACACATGGAAGAGGACTTTATTTTGCTGTGGATTCAAATCTCGCTCACAAGCACACGGGGAAAGGAATCGTTCGATCCATGTTCGTGGCTGAGATCATCACAGGTAGATTTGATGTTTGGAAGAATGTTTGTGACGGAAAAAGAATTGGAAGTGTAAATTGTCCTTATGACAGCGGTGTGGACAACTTAAAAAATCCAAAAACTTTTATTACCTGCCATGATTCATGTGCTTGTCCAAGATATCTCATAACGTACACAATGGATGAAGAAGAAGCTATAAATCTTCAGTGAACTTTGCGACTGATTTGCGGTTTTGTTTTCGTAACTGAGGTACAACAAGACCGAACAAAAGATTCTTTTTCATCATTTTTACTATATTAAGCGCTGAATATGTTTGTTTTGAAGTATTTTACGTTTTCGAGACAAACATTCAAAATTAATGTTAATAATTTGCTGTAAATATTCATTTCCAAATAACCTTGTCAATATCGAAGTTTATACCAGTTATGGACTGTTGGTGGACGGCGCCTCGAGGGCGCGCCCATAATGGACCGAAATAGTCATTTTATATTTTTATTTTAATATAAACAAACTAAAATTACTGTCAAATACCTAATGCTGGCAATTCTAGATGAAAGTGCCTAGTTTACTGATTTTATTTTCAAAGTACTCTTGCCTGCTTCCATGGATATCTGATTTACCTACTTTAACTTTTACCGAGTTTTCAGGATGAAGTTTTACCTATTAATTTTTTTAGATAAAATAGGTGTGTAAACCTATTTTTTAACTTGGTACTTAAAAAAGTTAAATCGGTAACTGGTTGAAAAAGTAAGTAACATGTATGTAAAACTAGGTAAATCATATATTCATTGTTAAAATCTTTTTAAAATGGACAAATCGATGATTTCAATCTTTAAATCAATTAAAAATGTCTCAAATGAGGTCAAAAATGTTTACCTAGTTTACCTGGTTTTAAACCTAGGTACCTTGTTTTCGAAGTGAAAGTAGATTACTTAGTGATACTTTACCTAGTTTAAATAAAAACTAGATTGCCATATTCAGACAAAACAGTGTTTTTCCTGCAATATTATGACAGGGTTGTGATTGTACCATATAACCAGACCAGGTTAACAGGTTTAGTTGATTCGATCTATAGTCGAATACATGTCCGATTCGGATAATTTCATGAAGGAGGGGGGGGGGAATACAGAATCTTTTCAAAGCTTTAATGCAAAAAGCTATTTCGAATAGAATTATACTTTATCACGGATATTAGAAACCCTTGTTGGGAAACAGAGAGACTTGCTGGCATCAATATTTCCCCCTTACATTCCTCTCTAAGCAATGTCTAAAACAACGCCTATAGTACGCCAACTAACGGCAGCTCAAAAGGTCAGTAGCTAATTCAAGGTGTATTACCAGAAACTGCACTCCAGGTGGAAAACATCCTATAAAGAACCTAACCAGTATGGTTAAACGCAGTGGAGTGTTGATAAAACCACATACCACTTTTAGATTCAAGCTTCGAATCAATTCGGAAACCCGGTTCGAATGGTTCGATTGCTCATATCTGTCGGAATGCATTTTTTCCATCAGAGACACCGACGAAACGCGCCTCGACGAGTCATAATCGACAAAGGTGCGCGCGCCCAAATTATCTCACTGGTTTGGGAAACAACATCCTTACTTTGTGATAATTTGCTGTATATATATTTTTTTTATTTTCGAGCAATTTTAAACAATGCAATGGGAAAAGTTGGCCAATTATTAGAACGTTATCTTGAAATTTTGAAAAGAGAATTATTTTGGAAAGGTGTACTTCCTCTTGTAGCACCTCTTTGCAATTAATTTTCAAAGAATTAAGTAGTTCGGCCGTTAGTTAAATTTTTAGGCAATAAGCTTGATGCCAGTCAGAGCAAAATCCAATAGTATTGAAATAATTAAAAAAAAGACTAAATTTTCTAAATTTGCTTTGTCGTATCTCTCATTGGCAAAATACGTTTGGACGTATTCTTCCTTGCTGGACAATATATATTGGACATTAAAAAACAACTCAATAAAAAAACATTGACTTAATCATTGAATGCATAGAGAATCGCAATATCAATATCTGAAGCATGAGAAAGTTCGTTGTTTTTAACATTCATTGTTTTAAACGACAACGGTTTGAATACCTGCATGGGATACATGCCCCACATAAGCACGGCTTTTTAGTATTTTCAACAGTGATTCCCAACCGCGGCTCCTAAAGCCGCATGCGGCTCCCAGCCAGCCTTCTTGCGGCTCTCATTGACCCTTAAAAATCCCACAAAACATATTCAATAATCTATTTATAAATAATAAAAATACATAAAATAGTTTTTGATTAGGACGAGAGGAAAGATGTGAAAAGGCTGCTATTGTTATGTCACTGTAATGTCTATAAGCAACGTGTCAAGCACGTGTCTTGCTGTCAAGGCCCAACGTAGCAGCAGCTGTCCAGTAGTTCTCTGTGGCAATTGACAGCTCAAAAGACCTCGCTGACACAGAGCAATTAGCTGTATTTAATAGGGGAGTCATGCCTGATTTTTCGATTTAGGAAGAATATCTTACTTTGCGTTTTATTCATGGCTCAACTAAAGGAACAGTCGAGTTACAGAGGGAAAGTATCCCAACTTGATAACCAATGTCCAGAAAAAATGCCTCTGTATTTGGGTTCAACTTACGTATGTGAAGCACTTTTTAGCAAAATTGTCAGAATGCCATGCGGTTCCATACGTACTCTAAAATTTAACATTCGGCCCCGACACCAGAAAAGCTTGGGTATCACTGATTTTTAGCATTTGTTAATAATAAAACAAAAGAAGAGGCGCAAATATAAAAATGAGTATATTTGTTGGAAATATGTACGACAGAATATTCTCAGACAGTGTCATTTAAAATAAAAACAAATTTCAGATATAAATATTTCACACGCAATTGGTAATTTTAGTTATAGGCAGATGTGTTTTCACTAGGCACTAAGCATAACGTGTAATACATAGAATGATTGAACAAAAATAAATACGATTAATAGGTTGATTAGATTTTCTAAGAAAGTGCCATTGAAAACAGAGACGTATTTTGGGATATAAGTATTTTTTGACTTTTAAGTACACTGAGAGTGTAATGGATAGGGCTGGGCAAAACCGAATCATTTAGAATTCGAATCTGATTCGAAAATTTTTTTTGAATAGGATCGAAGCACTAATTCAGTGCATATAACAAATATTGCATTTTTACTATTATAACTTGTCTCCATCGTGAGAGAAATTATAGTGTATGCATTAATTTTCATATTTTGACGTCAAAATATAATCGATTTTGGTCAAATTTGAACAAAATCGATTGCATTTCGTCGTTAAAATATGAGCAACCTAGCTCTTATGAACGAATCACGATTGAATAGCAGATAACGTAAAAAAAAGATCCTTCGGCGCTATTTTGAAAAAAAATTTAAAGCGAAATTATTACATAATAATCGGCGCCACAGAAAAATTAATTGCCTAAAATTAGGATTTTTAGTGTATTATGCCGTAAAACAGTTGAAAATCGCAAAATTTGAAACAAGGGATTTTGAAGCCAAAAAATAGGTTAAATACTGCTGCACGCCGACGCCGAAGAAGCTTGAAATTTTTTTAATATTCTATACGTTTCAAGGCCCTCTAAATACCATTATACCACTCACTGCACTTTACCAAGGTTTAGTAATGTATGGGAGTATAGAGTGCAGTTGGTGGAACTTCCTTGTAGTAGCTCTGCAATATTTGAGTGTTTCAGCACTGCTTTCGACCTTTTCAATCAACTCAAGTCACAGATAGAGACAAGTAGGGCTTGGCAAAACCGAATCATTTGGAATTGGAATCTGATTCGATGATTTCATGAAAATAACAAATATCCCATTTTTACTATTACTATTATTGCTACTATTTATGATAATAAAGAAATTAAATTTTACAAATTACAAACATTAGCATAAACCGACCTAAAAGCGATGTATTTTCAATCACGCTCCAGTCTAAAAGCAAAAATTTTTATTTTAACGACGGTTTGCAACCAATTGTGGCCAAATTTGACCAAAATCGATTGCATTTCATCGTTGAAAAGGAGAAAAATTTCACTTCATTTAGTTTTTATGATTCGAATATTTCGTACTTTGAATCGATTCGAATCACCGGATCGAATTGCCCACCTCTAGGGCCAAAACAGACATGTTGGCGCACATAAGGGCGAAACACAAGTTATAGGGAGCACGTGTATATCCTTAGAAAAATTAGTTCGTAAAGAGTAGTTAACTGGACGACACTGCTACGTCGAGAGGGGCCATGATACCTGACCATGTAATACCAAGGGACATACAAGTCCTTCGATCGTTTGTTCTAGCTATTCAGGATTAAGCAAAGCTCATTAAAATTAACGAACAGATAAACATATAAAGCGTATAAACAACGTAGTATCGTATATATAAAAACGCCCAAGTCTATTTGGTTGATTACTTGAATGTTGTATTATCAGATGAGTATTTTTCCAGTTGTTTACGGTTTCCCGTTGCTTGGTCCTGTGAATCAATATTATAAACACTGATTTTGAAGTAAATTAAGGCTAATTAAGGTTTTAGATCGGGAAGCAACAAATTGGTTGGAAAGTTATCAACGCCCAGGGCAGATACCGTGTCATTACGCTCTATAGTAGTTCACTTACGTATGGAGTTTTCTGTTCAATGTTCGCAGTTTTGTTTCACAATTTCATGTATTTCTGCGCAATATTAATTGTTGTGAGTTGGTTGCTTTTGAGACGTTTGTCAGTTTAGATAAATTCAATTTAAAGAAAAGGGCGTATTTCCCAGGATATATCTTTGTTTAACAAATATTAGAGAAAATCTTAAAAACTCACCACTTTCGTCACTATTATTTTCAGATTCTGTTGTGGTTGCTCCGCTTTGCTTCTTCATTTCCCTCTTTCGTTCTTTTCTGTACTTTTTTTCTTCTCTTCGACGGTCTATAAATTACAAATTTTCCTGAGACATTAGGTGACCAGTGGAACCTATACGGGTAACATGTGCGGTTCTTCATTGCCAAAAGCTTTTACCAAAAGCTTTTTCGTCAGTAAACCATACCCTCCTTCGCTCCACCAATTATTGGAGTTTTTCCGACATAACTGACTTTGTGACAGATTCAGCATTATTTACTAAATAGAAGAATTATGAATAACACCCTCGGAAATATTTTTGTAATCATTGCAACTGTTAAACTGCATATGCAAATATTTTACGCTGATAACTAAAACTGGAAAAATATTTCAGTACCACTTTAAAAATTGCAAAATAAAATTGCGAGCTTTTAAAATTGAAAAAATTTTTTTTGGATTGTTATAATGGAGACAAGTTGCAATAGTGAAAAAAAATTTCCGAATCAGATCAGAATTCCAAATGATTCGGTTTTGCCCAGCCCTACCGACGGTGTGGAAGATTTTTCGTGAATTGAAAGAACAACATTAAAGCCAAATGAAAGACAAATGAAAAGGCAATGTTGAATTATCAGATAAGCAGTTGTCAGTTTTGTTGTTGCTGTAATAAATACGTATACGAAGCAGTGGTAAGTAAATCTCATTGTTTTCTCACAACGTGCGTTGCGAAGCCCTAGTGCGTCTTTTTGATTCACCTGAGGCGTCGCGCTATGAATCTTCTATGTGTATTCAAGAGGGTTACACACATAATTTGAAAACATCTCTGAAAATTCTATAAATGCGAGCATCTGTACGAAATATACTTCAAAACGGATTCTAAACTTGCATTGTTACATCACAATGAGGTGTAATCTTTCGATGATCGAATATTATCTCGAAAATGAGCTATGATGTGAACACTCTAGGAAGGTACATTCCTTAACGTAAGTCAATTTTGATCAATACGATGGCGTTAGAAGACATCACAAATGCAGAACAACAGTTATTTAGAATTGGAAGCACGCAGTACAGTATTGACTGCCCAATTGTTTTTGTTAGTGCGTCGTAAGATCAGCGACCGTCTCCAAAAGAGTCGGAACAAAACAAAGTTCGAGAAACACTGCCCACATAATTTGAGATTTCAGAAATTCATTAGCAATCAACAAGTATGAAATATCTGTACATTTTGATTCGCTTGCGGCGAAAATTATGACAATGTGGCGACCTTTTCATATTTCTTCAACCAAACATTTAGAAAACGTTTTGCGGCTATTGGTGCAATGGTCTACCAGTTTTCTGGCTCATTTAGGACCTCTGGTGCTCTCTAACAAGTTTGTTCTGTTTAAACAACCGAAACTTTAGTGACAAAACTCTCCTTGGCATTTCGGTAAACATTATCCATTGGGGATTCTAGCCCTCATGCACTTATAATTTACCAAATTAAAAAAAAAATTAGTAGTGGTTTTTCGCGACAAAGAAACTCACATAGTCCTCGACTAAAGATGTAACTTTTTTTCTTACGGAAATTGCTCAAAGCAGGGCCGAATGCAGCGACAAAAAAACCTTGCTCTGGGCAATCTGCCACTGAGTTATATTGGATCTGTTCATCCTGATTGTCGTGATTTGAACAAAGGTTTATGTAGAAACAACTTTCGGTGAAGCCCGTTATTAGGAGTTGGGGGATTGTTTTGAGGGTTTGGTGAAAAATCCGCTCAGTGAGTGGGATCTAAAGCGTGGCTAAGCATACGTTAACTCTTACGTTAAAATTACCTGTTTTGGCACCATTGGTATATTGGTAAGTGACATTATGTGCTCCGATGATACTTTTTTTAAAATCCCCTCCACTAATATGGTAACTGTGTGCTGAAATTGAAAAATACAGTATAGGATTAGAAACAATATTTTTAAATTAGTCTTACACTGATTGCCGACTGAAAAATATACTTAAAAACTATCCTTAACATGAATGAACCTTTATGTTTAATAGCTGACAAAAAATATGTTGATTGGGAAAACATTGTTCTACGTCCGGATTTTTAAACTATTTGGGCTTCAACTGTCCCCAGCATTATTGTAAAACTTTGCGCCCCCACCTAATCGTCAAAAATATATATCGAAATGAATGATGAATTTCAGATTTGAAAATCAATAAAGTATGATTAGGATTTTCAGTTGGAGGTGAAAGAAAAAAATCAAAAGCCCATAATTGACTGGAAATGTTTATATTCATATTTTTATTGCAATATGAGATGTACACTTACTGTCAAAGAACAGCAATATTATCAAATTTTGTCAGAAGTTATTTCAAAACTATCGCCAGGCATTTTCAAATTTCGCTGATCTCGTTTCTGCAACTTATGGAAAATTTACTAAAATATTTCAGTTGAGGGGAAAATGCTTTAAAAAAGATTTTTAAGGTCGTGAAGCTAACAATAAAAAAAAATCAAAATTTTGGAAGTTTAGAAAACATTTTGCGACAATTGGTGCAATTTAGGACCTCTGGTGCTCTCTAACAAGTTTGTTCTGTTTAAACAACCGAAACTTTAGTGACAAAACGCTACTTTGCATTTCGGTAAACATTATTCATTGAGGATTCTAGCCCTCATGCACTAATAATTTAACAAAATTAAAAAAAAAAATAGTAGTGGTTTTTCGCGACAAAGAAACTCACATAGTCTTCAACTAAAGATGTAACTTTTTTTCTTATGGAAATTTGCTTAAAGAAGGGCCGAATGCGAGACAAAAAAACCTTGCTCTGGGCAATCTGCCACTGAGTTATATTGGATCTGTTCATCCTGATTGTCGCGATTTGAACAAAGATTTATGTGAAAACAACTTACAGAACTGCTGCTGAAGCCCGTCATTGGGAGTTGAGGGATTGTTTTGAACACTTGGTGAAAAATCCACTCTTCGTGCAATATTGGACACGTCGCCGGCTTCCTTGGACTTTGCTGTAATACATATGTATACTAAGCTGTGGGTAAGTAATATCCCCTATCTCATTGTTTTCTCACAGCGTGCGTCGCGCGACGCCCTAGTGCGTTGTTTTGATTCGCCTGAGGCGTCGCGCTATGAATCTTCTATTCAAGAGGTTTACACACATAATTTGAAAACATCTCTGAAAATTCTATAAATGCGGCCGTCTGTGCGAAAACGGGCCTGGATTCTAAACTTGCATTGTTACATCACAATGAGGTGTAATCTTTTGATGATAGAATATTATCTCGAGAATGGGCTATGATGTGAACGCTCTAGGAAGGTAACGTAAGTTAATTTGGATCAATATGCTGGCTTTAGAAGATATCTCAAATGCAGAACAACAGTTATTTAGACTTGGAAGCACGCAGTACAGTATGGACCGCCCAATTGTTTTTGTTAGTGCGTTGCAAGATCAGCGACCGTCTCCAAAAGAGTCGGAACAAAACAAAGTTCGAGAAACACTGCCCACATAATTTGAGATTTGAAATATCTGTAAAACTATAAGATCATGAATACAAGAAACCGTCGTATGATATTTGTCCTTTGCCTAAAAGGCATTAATTTGCGGGAAAATTCACATATATTTGTTCATGGTTTGACAGTCCGGCGATTCCGCATTGCAGTAACAAGTATCAATGATATATAATTTGCCTTATTCAATTACTCGATTTTCTAAATTTTTTTATCTCAAAATAAAATTGTAAGTTTCGTTCAAAAATTAAGCTTTTTTGCGCAAAATTTGGCGTAACAATATGACAAATGTTGCATCGTTCTTCACCGGCTATTTTCGTGTACAGTGTGGCAAAAGTGAAGTAAATTTACTTTTATTCACAGACAAATTTCCCGAATTTGACCAAAATCGATTGTACGTTGTCGCTTTGTGTTTTTAGACATAATTTGTGAGTTGAAATTATTCGTAACTATACAAATTTCTGGATTTTTATAATGGAGACAAATTGTAATAGTTAAAATTCAGTGATTTGAACAAAAATCGACAAATGAAAATGCAACATACAGAATTGTTCTTGACTGTCGCCATTCGAAGTTCCTGGTTTCGAAGAAGCATCTAGAGCACTAGTGGGTGCTTTTTTCTCTTCTGTGGTATTAGCTGTAATACATCAAGTTATCGTTAGGAAGTGTTTGCAGCTCCCTTGCACGATTTTATCTGATTGTGGCCTAATGATAGCAAAACCCATCGGGTGATAATTGCTCCTCGCCTGAAATGTTTTTTTTTTTCTATTTTCGCATAATAAAATTGTACATTTTGTTAAGAAATGCTTCGCTTGCGGCAAAAATTATGACAATGTGGCCACCTTTTCATATTTCTTCAATAAAGTATTTTTGTGCGCACTGTGACAAAATTGAAGTAAATTTACCGTTTGTCTACAGTGATTGACTACTTTGTAACAAAAATGCATCAAAATAACTGGTCTTTGACAGTAATTTTACTTGGCGGTATTGAAAAATAATTCAAAATTGACTTTTTTTGTCAGGTATGGGGTGTTGATAAAACGCACCACGAAGGTGCGGTCCGTCAACAGCCCATAATTGTCATAAATCTCGTCGACATGGCATCTTTTAACTTTGAAAATATGCAATTACCGCAAATGGCCAGTAAATTTACTGTAATTTTGTTATAGTGAATTTCCAGAAATTGCGCATAAGCACATTTAATATATAGGTACAATATTTTTAGACTAATATCGGTACTATTTCAACATATATATTCTCAATAAATCACACTCTCGTAATGTTCAACGAAAAAAACAAACACCTGCACCTGGACAATCTTTGACTGACTTATTGGGAAACTTTTCCATCAACCGATAACATATTGCGATCAAGACTCTGCCGAGAGCTACCCAGAATTTTTCTAAAAATATAAACAGAATGAAATAAGGCGGATCTTCTTGTTTTGACTTAACCTAATCAGGTTATTACACCCTGGTTTGAGAGGTGGGCACGGATTAGCTACCGATGCCAAAATGATAACCACAAGTCTGTGATAATTCACATGCAAATTCAAAGAATGCATGGACGGATATGAAGATAAAAAAAAAAATCTAACAGGAATTTTGACAAAATTAATCGGAAAAGATTTTTCCTTTTTTTAAATTTAAAACATGTAACAAGCCTGATGCTAACAATTTCGACAGCGCTTTTGTCTAATTCCGATTTTATTATTTATGGTAGTTTATGTGGATCGTGAATGACATTGCACTGTCAATGTGCAAGACCATTTCGTAATATTGTATTTATAAAACATAGGGCGAGACTCATCAGGCAGAACTCTTGAATACAGGTGATTGAATAAATGATTTGTGTCTTTAGAAAATACAGTTTTGAATCAGTCGATAATTCGTCTGTCGCACCTTGCATACTTTGTATTAGATACTCTGAGTCAGCTCATATATAGCGAAAAAACAATTCAAAACATGGCGAAATGGGAAAAATGACATGGAAGAAGTCTTTTACGACAAGCAGAAAGTTTTAGAGGCCGCAGTTCCAGGTCTATGGTAGAATCATTGTTGGTGAGGCATATCGGTCTGATCGTTCTGAATTCAATCAAAACTAAATAAAAAATAAACACAAACCATCGGGTGATTGCTGTCCTGTTCCTCCGATGTTTTGTCCACCTCCACGCCAATGCCCAATGGTTTGAAGCAATGACCTAATTTTCTGCCCAGTTTGTCTCAAAGATATAGCGTGCGGCTGATCTAAGGCCTGTGATATGAAAACCAAAAAACGCAAAATAAGAATATTCTCTTCTGAGCTTAATCACGGATTCGCTTATTTCAAAGGTAACTTGAATGGCGAATAAAATAATAACTGTAACTACACTCTAAGTGTAAAGATTTCCAAACGGAGTGCAGTGAGTTGTAACTGCCCCGGACGACGAAAGAATTATCTACCCCATCTACGCTAATTTCTTTACTTTGAAATATTGTTCTTAATCATAAAGACCTCTTTCGCCTCGAAAGCGCTAGGAATACTGACGTTTTTTCGGCGGCAGGTTGAGATTTATGTGTCGATTTTATCAAGACTTGATCTCGTGATACTAACGATAATTGCACTTCTATCAGAAAAAATGCAGTGAATTCGCCTTGGGAGTAACTTCACTTGGTCTAATTGAAATAGAGCTATAAATTTGACTCCTTCGTCATTAAAGGACGGGAGAAGGAAAAGGAAATGTATTGCTGTTGAGTGCAGTGCATCAACATCCCATACTTGGCATGAATATCAATCACAAACCAGTTTGAATTTGGGAAATATATATATATATATATATAAACGATGATTTTACATCACTTCTGTCACGGAGTAATAGGCTATTGCGCCCGGCAAATTAATAATAATTCAATTAACGTTGATTGTAGCTTTCGAGCAAATTTTGATCACGATTTCAATCCCTTTAAACCTCTGGTAAATCCCTATCTTCTCCACTCACCATCATCGTGAGTAATAGAATAATACAGCCTTTAAACATGTAGCACATATACCTTCAATGGTTTGGAGAATTCTTTTTCAAAGAGAACCCCCATCTTGATTCGAGAAAACAAAATATGCCCTCCCACTCACCTCTGCTCAGAAAGGCGGATATTCCACTCATCTTCTCGATGATGAGCCTGTGCCAAATAACTGGAATGTTGATCAATCCCCAATAACAGCGGGTGATGATGTAGCGGGAATTAGATATTTAGACAATTCTAGGAAAAAGTGAAGAAGTATACAAACTTTTGTTGTCGGGTCTACGTAAGACTAAGTGCTTCCGCATATGATATTTAAACATACGTTGCTAAAATGAGCTTCTTATCGGGCAATCCACCAGTGACCCATATTTAGCAAAAGGTGTTTTCGGAATATTTTTCCCAAGGGGGTTATCCCTCTCATGAATGCTAAAAGCAAAAGTGAGAAATGGATCGTCAATGAAGCAGAAAACATTATGATTAGTACTTCTATTAACTTCTTAGTCAAAATCAATATTTTTTATTTTAAATCCAGTTCTATCGAGCCAGAAGCTCAGACAACGACGAAGTGCTTGTCTGTGTCAACGCAAGGCAACCGCGCTGCGCGGGATGACGGCACGTTGTATTAGCAACTGATGCTCAACAAACACACGCGTGCGTAAAATCAATTGCTACAATGATTCGCTCTTCTAAAAAGGTCTGCGCATCCATGCGAGTACCAGACCAGTCACTCATGAAGCACTCATGTCGGTAAAGCGTCATCATGCTTGGCCAAATCAAATTTTCCATTCGGATTACGACACATGTGATGATCACGCACGTCAACTGCCTACAGGTTTCAGAGCGGAACTAATAGTTCTAGAAGTCATGGCTCACAAAAGCGGATCAAGAGTAACCTGAGCCAGCACGTATCAACTTTCTTATGAAGTTAAAACCGTGGTTTTATCAACCGCCAACTAGGAATGGACAAAATATAGTTTATATATATTATTCATGCGAAATATGTCGAATAGACTCAAAGCACAAAATGGCGTCGCAATTTGTCTGATGAAATCAAAAGAATTTTCGGAATTTGACAAATTCGAACATCGTTTTGTTTCTTTCAGTCTATTTGACAAATTTCGAACCCGTTTTATTTTCCTTCCATGCCCTTCATACAAACGCTTATCCAGAAATTTGATTCTTTGCGGTTCATCAACATCCCATACTTGGCATGAATATCAATAACAAGCCAGTTTGAATTTGGGAAATATATATATATATATATATATAGATGATGATTTTACATCACTTCTGTCACAGAGTAATAGGCTATTGCGCCCGGCAAATTAATAATAATTCAATTAACGTTGATTGTAGCTTTCGAGCAAATTTTGATCACGATTTCAATCCCTTTAAACCTCTGGTAAATCCCTATCTTCTCCACTCACCATCATCGTGAGTAATAGAATAATACAGCCTTTAAACATAAGTAGTACATATACCTTCAATGGTTTGGAGAATTCTTTTTCGAAGAGAACCCCCATCTTGATTCGAGAAAACAAAATATGCCCTCCCACTCACCTCTGCTCAGAAAGGCGAATATTCTACCTATCTTCTCGATGATGAGGCATGCCCCGATTTAATTATTAATCAGAGCAGTGAAATGCGAGGTTTTTCTGTTTATTATCAGTAAATAAAGCGTATTCGTACGCTCCGTTGTAAAGACGTATCCGGTATTGGTATCGATTTTGGTATCGCGCTATCGGTGATGGAAATTTTCCGATACCAGTACCGATACCGATACTACAAAATTTACCCATATTTGCCTATACCGATTCCGATACCGATACATCGGCCCATCTCTAAAAAAATACAACAAAATCACTGGTCTCTGACAGTCATTTTAATTGGCTGTATTGAGAAAAAGTCAAAATTTATTTTTTTGGCCAAATATAGGGTGTTGACGAAACGCGGAGCGAAAGTGTGGTCCATCAACACCACATATTTGCCATAAAATCTGATCATGGCGATTTTTAACTTTGAAAGTATGCAATTACTTCAAATGACCCGGAAATTTAAGGTACTTTTGTTACAGTGTATGACGGACATAAGATTGGGCGTCGTAATTAAAACAGAAAAAAAAACTCACGAAAAGCGCAAAAACAATTGGGATTTGCTACGTTTTCTAGAACTTAAAAAGTTATTCCTCAAATTATTAAAAAGCTGCCCACTTATGACTTATATATGCTCCAAATGCACGCAAATTGCATGAAAAGTACACAAAAACTGCAGAAATCTGTATTTATCATATCCAAAAACATTTGAATTCTACCCTGATTCCGGGTCCAACGCTGTGCTAACTGAAATCAACAAGACGTGGTTTATCATTACTCGAGAGTGGTTAACCTCAGAATAACAACACAAAATATAATTTCCGAACAAAGTAATTATAAAACACGATTGGGCTGTTTTAGTTAATTCTGCAATATCTTTCAGTTGTATATAATATTCTTTCTAAAGTGCTATATGGTAAAAATATTAACTATAAACAACGCTCACCCGTAAACCTGCTCAAATACCTACAGGTTTAAAAGCGGAACAGATAGTTCTAGAAGTCATGACTCACAAAAGCTGATCAAGCGTAACGCGACCAGTCAGGTATCAAATTCTTCACAAAGCTAGTGGTTTCGTCGGCTGCCAACTAGAGCTGCGGAAAATATAACTTCTATATAGTATTTATTTATTTATTTATGCCAATAAGAATCTTGAAATTTCTGCTGTATTAATTTTTATTCTAGTAGACGAATCAAGACTAACCAATATTTTTATGGATTGGATAAAGCCTGCGCTGACTTCAAGAATGCTTCTCATTCGACCGACATAGTGAACCTTAAGTGAATGCAGTATGGTAAATATTATCTTGAAACATCTAAAATTAAGCACATACCTGCGCAAAAACTAATGAACTAATGAATTAATGACTGAAATGAATTATAGCAAATAAGCCATCTCCATAAATTGTCTGCGCACGTATGCTTTTTTTTGAGTAAAAGTCATCCATGGAGCGCAATGACAAGCCGACATTAATCTGTGACTCACGTTTGGCAAAATCTTTTTTATCGGGCTAGGACACAGTTGAACATGAAGCTCAATACATTAATATTGAATTTAGACTAAAACATGCCTTTTGACTAAATTGGATTGTG
The DNA here is from genome assembly GCA_963675895.2 of Styela plicata. Classification (NCBI taxonomy): domain Eukaryota; kingdom Metazoa; phylum Chordata; class Ascidiacea; order Stolidobranchia; family Styelidae; genus Styela; species Styela plicata. The sequence goes on from OZ023138.1 coordinate 26,063,723, forward strand.
ACATTGATGCTTTTTCAGAAAAGGTCTGCGCACGCATTGTTTGGTTTAGCATGAATCATTGACGTGACGCGTCGATAACGAGCTATAAATCTGTGGCTCATGCTTAAAAAAATGAAATTTTTGAATTGGTTAAGGCGTCATCTGTTTTCGTCTACACATGAAGAGTAATACATTGAAATTATTATTATTAAATCAGATTTTCTGTTTTACCAAGCATATGTCACTAATTGATGGTGGTTCATAATCAATGAAACAAAGACAGCAATATTAGTCTAAACTCAATTGTATCAGAAGATTATTATAGGTTGGTCGTGGTTGATACCAGTGACATATTTAGAACCTCGTAAGCGAGAGAGAGGGCGAAATTTAAAAAATTGTAATAGTTGAATTAGGACGGACGTTATGATGGACTCCGTAGTTGAAACAGATTATCTGAAAACTAATATATTATAAAAAAAAAAAATGGCGCGTAATAATTTGCATTTACTACGTTTTGAAGAATTGGAAAAACATTTCTTAAAATATTAAAATACTGCCTACTTCAAACATATTTTCCAAATATACCCGAATTACATAAAAAGTATAGAAAAGGTGGGGAAGTTTTGTAATTTTTATATCCAAAAACCTCTACAATCTGCCCTGATTCCTGGTGTAACGACAGTTCTAACTAAACTCAACAAGAGACAGTTTGCCATTAATCTAAAGTGTTTAACCCCAGAATAAAAACACGAAGTAAAATTTCTAGACAAGTAAAATTGGCACTATGCCCCAATCTCCTCCTAAATACGCTAGTGTTCGTAAAACTTTTTACTTGCACACAACTATATTATGTGTCTCATGCCCGAAACAATTCCAGTCGGCGTTATTTATGGTGATTTTCTGTGAAACTATGTTGTTCCAAGTTGACATACTTCATTTAATAACGGACACGCTTGATTAATCAAGCATTAAACAGTAAAGAGGAAGTAATATTATATAGGCGGTTTCGATAAACGCTATTTAGCAAATATTGTTTATAATTTTTTTTTTTGCATTGGTTTATGTAGCCTTTCATCGTCCGAACGCAGGTTCAAATCCAATGAGGAATGAATATATGCGGACATCTGGCTGGCGTACATTATTTCACATGGCCTCTGATTGCAATTCTTTTCCGTCAACCATGCCCATGCTGTGGAAAAAATCAATAAAGATTATGTGGAAATCTCTATCTCCAACTAGGAAACTGGTATCTGAATGAGAGGTCGTGGTAGATGTTAAGCCGTCTCTTTGACTTTCCTCTCCCATAGGATAAAAATAAAATTACATTTTTACCTACCGCTCTTACTTACAACAAAGGCTAGGCAAAAGCAAATCATTTAGAATTCGAATTTAATTCGCATATCTTTTTGAATCGGATCCAATCACAAATTCCATAATATCCCATTTTACTATTACAACTTGTTACTAATATAAAAATAAAGAAATTCATAGTTATGCATATAAACAGACGTAAAAGCGACGTATTTTATATCCCCCCACAACGAGTATTAAAACCCAAATTTTTTACATTTTTTGCGGCGAAGTACAATCGATTGTGATCAAATTGACGAAAATCGATTGTATTTTGTTGCTAAAAATAAAAATTCCACTATATTTCGTAAGTTTTTGTTCATATGAACGAAACGATTCACTTTTGATTCGAATAATTAACCTTCGAATCGATTTGTATCACCGAATTAAACTGTCCAGCCCCACACGCAGCCCAATCAAAATCATTTTCTCAAACCATGTCTCTTGACAGAAATGAGTTGCTGATGGATCACGCCAATGAGGCGCGTCAATCAGTGACTCAGGATTGACAAAATAAAATTTCTTGTTGAAAGTTCACATGAACTAACAAGATTACCCAGTAGTGCTGGGCAATTCGATTCGATGATTCGAATCGATTCAAAGCAGAGATTATTCGAATCAATCGTGAATTGGTCACAGTAAATAAAATTTGCCAAATGGGGTTGCATTTTCCATGTTTAACGATAAAATGCAATCGAATTTGGTAAATTTTGACTAAAATCGATTCCATTTTGTCGTTAAAACTCGCTTCGAGATTGGTGTGTAATTAAAAATACACTGCTTTTAAGTCTGCTTATGCTAATATTTGTGTTTCATAACTGATATAATTTCATTTTTTAATTAACATAATGAAAACAATAATAGTAAAAATGAGTTATGTGGTATCTTAATGGAACTAGTTTTTCAGTCCGATTCGAATAAGATTCGAATTTAAAATGATTCGGTTTTGCCCAGCCCCAGTAACCAGTCGTGAGTTTGAACAGTAAATTGTAATTTGGTTGAAAAAATGAAAACACATTATACTGCGGATACATCAAAGTTTTTACTCCCACAAATTTCACCGTCTCCATTTTATGAAGTGAATGCCACTGGTAAACAGGGTCATACCTGTTACATTTCCCTTAAAAGTTTAGAAAAAGGAAATTTTATAATTTCGGTTACTTACAAACTGTGAGAATATTCTATAAAATCCCAGTTTTTAAACAAAACTTTTGCTAGCCACGCCGATTATAGTGTCATAATTCGATCAAAAAAGTTCACTGATTTTGTCCCCCCCTCCTAAGGTTTAAAATACGACACCCGGATAGGTTCCTCAGTGATTTCCCACTGGAGTTTAGTCGTTCATCGTTAATTTAATCTCAGTCTTGAGAGTGCTTTTGTGGCTTCTTACATTTCCTAGAGGATTCATTGAAACATAATATTGGCATCGCAGACTGAAGATCTCAGAGTCAAGTTTTGGAAGTCCGGGCCATTGATCCATGCCCAGCACTCAACCCAAGACTATTAACCACCTCAAACAACCCTAACCCTGTTTATTGCAAACTACACTGTAACAAAAAAGCAACAAAATCACTGGTCTTTGGGGGGTAATTTTACTTGGTGGTATTGAAAAAATGTGAAAATTGACTTTTTTGGCCAAATATGGGATGTTGAATGAACGCAGCGCGAAGGTACGGTTCTCAACGGCCCATAATTGGCATAAATCACATCAGCGTTATTTCAATATGCAATTACTGCAAATGACCAGTAAATTTACTGGACTTTCGTTACAGTATAGGTGCTTTACATTGCCGCTTATCCTACCAGGTTGATCCACTCAAACGAGCAGCTATAGAATCATAAAAATAAAATAAAAATATTCTGATGTTAGCTAGAAATAATTAAGCATAAAGGAAGCAGAAGGCAAACACAAGTATTGAACAAATTATTTGAAACTTATAAACAATAGAAAGGTAAGTAATATCAGTAGGAATAGGTTTCCCATGTATTACAGATATTGCATTCTAGCAGAACAATTTATGTATATGATGGTTTTCAGTCTGGGCGTTTTTATTGGTTTCAATTAGCGCCTAAGCCGAATCATTTGTTATCCGAATCTGATTCGAGTAATGTTTTCGAATCGGATCGAAACACTAATGCAATGTAAATAGCAAATATCCCGAAAAATTTATAGTTTATTGTACATTTTCTATTCATATCCAGCGTCCAAGGGCAACAATTTAATATTCTAACGAAAAAATATATTCGATTTTGGTCAGTTTCGACCAAAATCCATTGCATTTTCTCGTTAAAAATGAAAATTCTAGTTCATTTATCAAGTTTTTGTACCTATGAACGATTCACGATTGAACCTATGAACGATTGATTCGAATAAATTGTGTTTCGAATCACAGAATCGAATTGCCCAGGTGTAGTGCTGTTGGTTCCAATTAGCGCCTAGCTCGTGTATATCAGCATTATATTATCTTCCTGCTGATTTTAGTTTCCCGGGGCCCGAATACGTGTACAACAGTTTGAAACCCGTCGTACGTACATTTTTCTAGGTGACAGTGCGATTCATTTGCGGCTCAGGCTTGACAAAGTAAGATCCTTGAAAGGTATTTTTGTATTGAACTTTGCAGTCAGAGTATTTTGGAGTGCAATAAATCATTCAATTTCAACAATTTCAAGCAGCAAAGCAATGGTATATATAAAAATTATTGAACTTAATAGAAAACATAAAGGAGCAAAAGCAAGCAACACTGTGACAAAAGTTTAATAATTGTATATTTACCAAATTTAAAAACTATTACAAAAATTTTCATTTTTCTAGCTCGAAGTTATGAATTTATTTTGAAATTCATATTTCTCCCTTTAAAAATGCATTTTCGGCGCTTTGAAATTTTAATAAAAATTATTAAAAGTTTTAAGAATACTTTTTAATAATTTTTATTAAACATTCAAATTATTTACGTAAAGGTAAAACTCCCCAGCACATCTTAATATATCACACAATTTTGAGCCGCAGAGCATTTGAATATAAGAATTAATAAAACACTATAATAAAACTACAGTAAATTTACTGTTCATTTACAGTATTTGCATGTTCCCACAATTTAAAATATACATAGTTTATTTTGACACGTCTATGGACACAAAAGCGATGCAAATAAATATATCACATTACAGAGTTATATGGAAAGCAATGAAATCCTAATGTCAAGTTTAATGCATGAAATAATAGTGGGAGCGATGGCCTAGTGGTTATCATGTTGTCATCGCTAGTGGCGAGTCCGACTCGCTTATCCATGTCCAACTCAAGTTATAAACCCAGGTTATAATAACTTGGGTAGTCTCGACAGGAAAGATCTTATCTTTCCAACAGCACTAACCCTGTTCGTCAATGAGTGGCCGTTGGTAAAAGGCGATCTTCCGGGTGATCTGCTCAAATGATTGGCGATAAAACAAATTCGTAAAATCGTCTTATTTCCAACAATTATTGGCTGAAGAGGTCGATTTTTTAAAATTGATTTTAGCAAAAAACAGCAATTTTAGAGATGTTACTTCAAGATTCAAAATTCCCATGATTCGACAAAGTTTTTAAGAAAAAATAATATTGTTAATTTAGTTATTATTTCAATTATAGATATATTTTTTTATCTTTGTCTATAAAGTAAAGAATGAACATTTTTTTGATTAGATGACAAAATTAAGCGGATTTGATCCTAATTGATTCGTGAAAGGTCTGACTATTAAGAAAAAATTGTCTAAGAATCTTTAGTCAACTATGAGTCAATGATGGATCGCGTCATCAAGGTGCGTTCCATCTGTGGCTCATACTTGACAAAATGAAAAAATATTCACGTAATCCCGAGTATAAAAACTCTAAAAAATGTTTTCAGTAATTCATTAAAATTGATGTGAAGTTGAAATAGTGAAATTTCACAGCTCTGTAGTTTTCGAAATCAGGAGACAAAACAGCTTCGGGTTTCACAGTTGTCATTTTGCTGGCTTAGGATTACCTGAAATGAGAATTTTTGATGTATAAAAAGCAATACAACGAATAACATAAAAAAGATGAGCAGGGACAATGAAAATTCCATAGATTAATGTAGCATAAAATGGTGCAAAATAACTGTTCTTCAACAGTAACTTTTTTAGAGATACTGAAATTGAACGGTAACCGCTCTGTAGGAGCAGTTTTAGAAGTGACTTCGAATTTCATCTATTCACTGTGGAAGTTCTACAGTGTTACAAACAGATCTAAAATCCTGTAGGTACGGCTTCAGTATAATTTTAACGTATTTCCTGCGTGTCCAAAGAGGCGGCTGAAAGGCTAAGTGGTAGAGGACTTCATCGCCCAGGGCAAATACCACTCGTTACACTTTATTACGGCGGTTCAGTTCAGTGATGGGGATGTTTTCCGTTTAAAGTGCAGTTGCTGGTACTAAATCTTATAGTAGCTCGTTGCTATGAAGTTGCTATGAATTCAGAATAGAATCGAATAATTTCGCGAATTCAATATTCGAATCAGAAGTAATATATTGAACAAACAAAGATATTTTCTCAGGAAATTGTTAAACACAAAAATTAACAATCCTTTTTTTAAAATGCATACTTTTTTTAATATGTTAATTTTTAATCACTTGGGAAATCGAATCGAAAATTTTATGATTCCCGAATCTCGAATCGAATTTTGTAAACAGTCCCATCAATGGCTCATGCTGAACAAAACAATATTTTCACGCCGGGATAAGTTATGCTGGAATACCCGCGCAGGACTGGGTTCAGCAATGAGCATATCTTCAAGGTTGCGCGCGCAGATCACTGACTGCATCGTCTCACACATAGGTTGACGCTTTTATATTCATGAATCGGATTGATTCGGATCTATTGATTCGAATCTCATTTCTGTTATTCTGTAAGATACTTCAAAGACTTTGAGCGAAAATTGCATTGGGTATGTTGAAATATAACGTATATTTTGAAAATTTTGCCACTATATCAAAAATTCGGCCAAACTAGAAACAAAATAGATTTATCTGAAAATTTCAACCCTACCTAAAATCAGTGTTAAAAAAACTTCTTTTTCTTTGGAGGTCTGAAATGCTCACACCATTTTCTTTGGATATACAAAAAGGCCTAAAAATCATAAAAACTGCTATTTAAATGCTGTATTGATGATTCTCAACCTTTTTACAAAGTTTGGTTGCTGCCAATCATCTAAAATAGACATTTTAATCATCTAGCAGATTTATATCATGAAATATTTAGCATTTTCTGAATTTTAGTCTGATGGAACCCATTTTCTTCGGGTGTCTGAGTAGCAGAAAAGCTGTCATTTCCCTATAACGATTGACTCACCTTTAGATGAGCTTGTAGATGAATTGTAAGTTGTGTTTGATGAAAGAATCGGTGCTTGGTTAAGAGTTGAGTCAGATATATTTATTTGGACTGTGGGTTCTAAAATGAAAAAAACACATTTTATCCTGGATAATTTGCAATGGTCAGCATGGTAATTAGAAGCGATCCGTCAAAACACGTCTGCCCAGGGTTTTGCCACAGATGAGTTGAGCTGCGTGAGGAACTTCAATAAAGAGTTCTCCTACTTAGACACCCAAAGAAATTCATCAAAAGAAAAGTCATAGCATTTTTTATTAATCGGAGTTAATTAACCAATGAACGCTTCTATGACAAAAAGTGAAACCAGAAGCTGCATACAAAATGCAATACATTTCATGTAGGATTGAGCTACTATAATGGAGTTCAGTGAATAGTATCTGCCCTGGGCTAAGTTTGAACCAATACTGCTATGTCACCTAATAGGCAATTTCAATAATAATCAGTACAAATTGAAACCGTAAAAACATAATATTTACTGTTTATATTGATAAAGGAATTTGATCCGACTCGGAAAAAATGTGATTACTTCTGCCAACCCCAAATTTTATGTAAGCCTGAAAGAATTTTTCAGAAAGACCGAGATTTTTAGGATGCATTATCGTCTACAGGTTTTAAATATTCCTATGAATTTCCCCCACTTGTCATAAAAAGCGATCGAAAAGAAAATTAGGAGGAGGTTTTACCCTCGCCCAGGACAAATACCCCTCACTGTACTCTACTGTGCTGTATTTTTCAGTTCTGTTTGGATGCTTTTCGTTTAGAGCGCAGTTGTTGTTACCACATTTGATATTTGCGCGGCCGTAAATTAATTTCTTTTGCGTCCTTGTTTTGAAACAAACCAAATGTTTAGGAACTTTGCAACAACCAATTATGAAACAAAAATTAACAAAACATCATAAATATTATTATTTCGTTCCACCTTGTGATGGTTGATCTTGTTGCTGGCGATCATGATCTGGCTGCCTTCGAGGTTCGGGCAGCTGGTCATCAAGAATGGGCTCCACACGAGGGGTCTCTCTCGGGTGTTCTGGGTTGTAGATCGGTTGAACTTCATTTTTCGATTGATCCCCCTCCGTAGTGTTGTCTTAAAATATTGACAATGGGAATTGAATAGCTGTCTGAATTGTGAGCTCTTTTGCCACTATATCAAAAATTCGGCCGAAATAGAAACAAAATAGATTTATCTGAAAATTGCAACTCTACCTAAAATCAGTGTTAAAAAAACTTCTTTTTCTTTGGAGGTCTGAAATGCTCACACCATTTTCTTTGGATATACAAAAAGACCTAAAAATCATAAAAACTGCTATTTAAATGCTGTATTGATGATTCTCAACCTTTTTACAAAGTTTGGTTGCTGCCAATCATCTAAAATAGACATTTTAATCATCTAGCAGATTTATATCATAAAATATTTAACATTTTCTGAATTTTAGTCTGACGGAACCTATTTTCTTCGGGTGTCTGAGTAGCAGAGGAGCTGTCATTCCCCTATAACCACTGCCTCACCTTCAGATGAGCTTGTTGATGAATTGTAAGTTGTGTTTGAGGAAAGAATCGGTGCTTGGTTAAGAGATGAGTCAGATATATTTAATTTGACTGTGGTTCCTGAAATGAAAAAAAGCGTTTTATCCTGGTTGATTTGCAATGGTCTTCATGGTAATTAGTAGCGATTAGTAGCGTCAAAACGCGCCACAGATGATTTTAGCTGCGTGAGGAACATCAATGAAAAGTTCTCCTACTCAGGCACCCGAAGAAATTCATCAAAAAAGAAAAGTCATAGCATTTTTTATCAATTGGAGTGAATCATCCAACGAACGCTTTTATGACAAAAAGTGAAACCAGACGCGGCATACAAAATGCAATACATTACCTGTGGGACTGAGCTACTATGATGGAGTTCAGTGAGTTGTATCTGCTTTGGGCTGAGGTTGAACCAATACTGCCATGTCACCTAATAGGCAATTTCAATAATAATCAGGACAAATTGAAACCGTAAAAACATAATATTTACTGTTTATATTGATAAGGGAATTCGATCCGACTCTGAAAAAACTTCTTAATCTTTTGCCAACCCCAAATTTTATGTAAGCCGGAAAGAATTTTTCAGAAAGACCGAGGTTTTTTAGGATGCATTATCGTGTACAGGCTTTAAATATTCCTATAAATTCCCCCCACTTGTCATAAAAAGCGACCGCAAAGAAAACTCGGAAGAGGTTTTCTCATCGCCCAGGGCAAATACCACTCAATGTACTCTACTGTGCTGTATTTTCCAGTTCTGTTTAAATGTTTTTTGTTTAGAGTGCAGTTGTTGTTACCACATTTGATATTTGCGCGGCCGTAAATTAGGGTGTCTTGTTTCTTTTGCGTCTTTGTTTTGAAACGAACCCAATGTTTAGGAACTTTGCAACAGCCAATTATGAACCAAAAATTAAATAAAACATCATAAATAATATTCTTTCGTTTCACCTTGTGAATGTTGATCTTTTTGCTGGCGAGCATGATTCTGCTGCACTCGAGGTTCGGGCAGCTGATCATCATGAATGGGCTCCAGACGAGTGGTCTCTCTGAGGTGTTCTGGATTGTAGATCGGTTGAACTTCATTTTTCGGTGGATCCCCCTCCGTAGTGTTGTCTTAAAATATTGACAATGGGAATTGAATAGCTGTCTGAATTGTCAGCTCTTGTCTGTGCGATCAACCTGTGACCAGGACTAGACCGCACATTTGGAAAAGGTAGTTTCGTTGTAGGAGATCGTCTGCCCAAGAACGTTTATATCTCTTTGCACGATGGGACTTTTGAAAATGGGATTGTGTGCGTGTGTGTTTGTGCGGATGTGTGTGATGAATTTAAACATTTCCGTTCGAATGTTCCACAAAGGGGATTGACCAATGACTTCAGTCATGTTTCGACCCATTCTATCTATATTACTAATACTGCTATATGTTAAATTAACACGATTTTACTCGATTAAATTATACAATTTTCTTGTATCTAGTTCACATAAAACTTTTTTTAAAACATAAAAAATATATAGGTTGAGGAGAAAACATTTGCTAAATTATTTGTTTTACAGTTTATGGAAGAGGCGTAGTGCTTAACAAAGGCTGAACATTTCAGAAATAGTATGAGGCAGATAATATGAGGAATAGTATGAGGCTCTATTTGAAAGCCGATGGTTCGATGCTTAAACCTGTCACCGCCGAACGTGCCTTTCGGAAAGATACTTTGCAAGCCGCTGAAGATAATATCGGTTGTTTCCAGATAATTTTCCGGACAGGCAAAAGCAAGTACATCCCTTCTCATAAACGATAAATATTTCGTAGTCAGTTAATATTCGATTTATTAGAACTAAATTTTCGGCAATGGAGAAACAAGGTTACGTGTTAAGGTTACGATTTACAAGAAAATGCCATTTAATCAACCTTCATAATGCCTAACAACGCAGAAGTTATACTTGGGTAGAACACGGGCGAAGGCGCGGTTAATCTGTGGCGGAGTTAAGGCTGGGCGAAACCGAATCATTTGAAATTCGAATCTGATTCTAACTTTTCTCGAATCTGATCAAATCACTAACTCCTATTAAATTGAAATTATCCCATTTTACTTTCACAAATTGTCTCCATTGGGAAAATTAAAAATGTATAGTTTAGAGTGTATTTGCAATTTACACTCCTGGCCTAGAAGCAACAATGTACATATTTTAGCGACAAAATAAAATTGATTTTGGTCAAATTATATATATAAACATATATAAGACCAAAATCGATTGGGTTTTGTCGTTAAAAAAAATTCTAGCTTTTTTGACAAGTTTCTATGAACGATTATCGATACATTCGAATAAATTGTGCTTCGACTCGATTCAAATCACCGAATCGAATTGCCCTGCCCTAGGCTCGGCGAAGTCTCTCATCGAGGCAACCTATGGTTCAGAAATGCCAACCTTCAACTTGCCCTGAATCCGGACTATCTTCAACAGACTTTTTAGGTTGAATCCTCTTCATAACTCCGCTTCTAAATATTTCATTTAAAATCCATCCAAGAGCTATCCAGAATTTCGCTGTAAAATATGAAATTCAAAAATAAGTACACAGTTTTACTGTAGCCCAGGGGAAAATACAACTCCCTGCACTTTATTATGACATAATAAGAATAGGTCACAGGCCACATCTGTGTTCGTTAATGAGTTCCTTTTAGGCGTCGAGAAGGAATTTGTTCCTAATAAATTTCTCCTCAGCGTCTATGCCCTGTATATACGGGCTTTAGAACAGTCATATAACATATATATAAAACTAACATATATATTAAATATGTTAAACGGTTTAGTAAATCTCAGCTCACCTTTCCATGCGTCCTTCAACCACTCCGAAAGTCCCATCTCCTTCATGCACTATAAGCCGGTGGCGGGCGGGGTGAAAAAATTTAGTCTCGATCTGCTAATTTTTTGTTGTGTTTATAAGGCTGAAACTGTTAGAAGAAGTTTTAATAAGATTCAAGGAATTCAATTTAGTCGAATAAGAACATGATATTTCCTCCACATACATGTGCATAGAAATAAGAACAATAAGTTAAATTCTTCTAAAGCTAATTCAAAATCAAATAAATCATGTGGTTCTAATTGGCATATTTGGTTCTTTAGATTCTTTTTGGCAAATTTATACATCCGTTTTTTTTTTTCTTTCGATTCTATTTGACATATTTCGATTCCATTTCAGCTCTTTTGATTTTGTTTGACAAATGGCGCACCATTTCGTTTCTTTTGATTTCATTTGTTAAATTCTGGCGTTACATTGTTTCTTTTGATTTAATTTAACATATTTCGACGCCATTTTGTCTCTTTTAATTTCATTTGCACAAATAGCGACACAGCTTCGTTTTTTTTACTTTATTTGAAACATTGCAATGCCATTTTGGCTCTATTGTGTCTATTCGGCGAATTTCGACGCTATTTTGTTTCTTTTGATTCTATATACCGAATTTCGAGACCATTTGGGCTCCAATCATTCTCTTTGACGAATTCCCGCGCCATTTGTTTTTCATTCTTTTAACCAAATTTCAACACCATCTTGGCTCTACTGATTCCATCTGCCAAATTTCCCATTTTTCGTTTCTTTTGGCCCTATATGGAAAATCTCGGCGCCGTTTTATTTTTACTTGATTCTATTTCACAAATTTCGACGCCATTTTGTTTCTTTTGATTCTATTTGACGAATTTCCACGCCATTTTGATTTTATTCGCCAAATTCCCACTTCAGCTTTTATATTTGCTTTTATTTGACGAATATCAACGCCATTTTGCCTCTTTTTTATTGTATTTGTCAAATTTCAACGTCATTTTACTTCTTACAGTACCGTTTCTCGACACAAATGAGTTCGCCATTTTGAACCATGTGTCAACTGTCATAACTAGCATTTGGTGGCGGATGGACAACACAAAAACAGCACTAGCAGAGGGCATAAATCGTCTGAGTTGGAATTAAGTTCTGCTAAGTCTTCTACACGGACTTGGAAATGTTTTAATGCAGAAGAGGATAATATAAAGTAGAATGGAGAGTTTTTTGTCCAATTTATGCGGCCTTCGGTCGCATGAGTGGTGTTTGGTCGGTTAATTTTGGATGCCACCTCCCACGCCTGCTTAAAGTAAATTTCTAACTGTAATGACCTGAAATTTCACTTAATAAATCACATAATACAGCCCAGCAGGCTTATTCACTTCCTCTTTTGCTGCCGTTCCGATCGTGCTCACTCAAGCGTTTCATCGCGTGTATTAGAGCTTGGCAACATTGAACAACTCAAAAGATCGAATGATTGCCATCAGGTGATGTGCAAACGATATTTTACATTTTGTCAACAATTCGAAAGTCTATATTGTATATTGTATAGACATTCGAAACGTTGGCAAAATAAAAGTCAGAGAATAAAACAAGCTCATCCAGTGAAAGCAAACTTATAATTTCTCAAAACGCTCAAATTGAAATAGTTTGAATCGGATCAAATCCCTAATTCAGTAAAAATACAAAATATTCCATTTTAACTATTACTATTATTATCTTCATTATGGTAATTAAAAATTTACCGTTATGAATGATATATATTAGCATAAACAGACTTAAAAGTCGTGTATTTTTATTTACACTCTAAATTTTTTTCACTCTATTTAGGAATTCCACTCCATTTATGAAATTTTTGTTTCTATACCCGATTCAGAGATCTCATGTTTTGCGAACATTCACTATTAAGGGGAATATATTCTACTTTTGATAAACGTAGTTATTGAATTACCTAAACGGTGCGGTCCCAAGGTTACCTGGGCGTTAATTGGTCCCTTTAAGTCGAAGCTTTGGCATTGCTTGGACGAGTTCTTTTCTCCCTTTCACGTCATGATTTGGATGAGCAGTCAATCGCGGAACATTAGTTCCGTATTTCGAAGAAGTGCTGTTATTCGAATATTTAGCTTTTCGGGGACCCTGTTCAATTTTAGTTCAGATATATAACTCAGTCGAAAAACGCCGCGCGAGGAAATCATGGGAGAGAACTAGAAGACAAAGGAATTTCAACCGTATGGGATATTTATTGGCGCTCGCAAGTGAATAGATGTGAATCGGAAAAACAAAAGCGTCGACCTGTAGATGTTTAGTTCAGTAAAAATTGACAGTTCCCTTGGACAAAGGCCATTATAATAATTGTAAGATGTCAAGTGATAGAACATTATGACGAAGCTACAAGATTTAAGGGTCTGAAAATGTTTAATCCCCCCTTATGAAACAGTAGCGGCAGCGCAGCTGCAACGATACTTCATGTAGGGTTGAATTATAGACCTTTACAGATGAAGTTTGATATCGGCTGGAAGATAAAGACGAGCTCGATATTAAAAACCGACTTTAATTGAGGCTTTCAAGCAATAAAAGCGACCATTTGATTATAACTCTGAATCAACATGTGCGTTTTATTTGCTTGTAGTATCCAGGAAAGTTTTTCCTGCGGGCAGTTAAAATCGACTAAAACAAAACAGATAGGTGGTAGGTGGTTCTACTATCTCCCAGAGCAGATACCAATCATTGCACCTTACTATATTGTTCCAGCCACTTCAGTTTTGGATGTTTAGAGTGCAGTTTCAAGTACTACTGGTTCGTAGTAACTCTTTTCAATATGAGTGATGTTAGTTGGTTCCTTTTAAGCGAAGCTTCGACCTTGCTTAGAGCGCCACCAATAAACAAAATTGCGAATGAAAAGATTCTGTACCAAATCATTAGCTAAAAATCTCAGGGATTACTTCTACTTACTGATCGAAGTCTTTCCTCGCTGTTACGTCATATTTTTGACTTACTTTTGTCGTTATGTCCGCGCAGTCAATCGTGATTGAGTGTTTTTATTCGAATATTTAGATTTTTAGGGACTTTATTCGATTCTAATGTATGTAGATATATATGTCAGTAAAAATGATTCCCGAAACGCATTTTGTTAAACAAAGGTCACTAATGTATCGACCGCAGACGTGCGGTCTATCTATGGCTCACGGTTGACGAAATCATATCTTTTATAGTAGTTTTATATCGACGCTCTGCTGTATACTATATGTATCTTGAAGTAGATTGTAGAATGTCGAATCAAATTGATCAAGTTTTGATTTGGATTCAAAAAGTTTCGCCTGATAATGATTCGCCTAGGGGTAGGCAAAACCGGATCAATTGGAATTCGGATATGATTCGGATAATTTTTTCGAATCGGATCGAATCACTAATTCTGAGTAGATAACAAATATAATCTATTTTTAGTATTACGACTTGTCTCCATTGTGAAAATCAAGATATTCATAGTGTATAGTGTATATTTTCAATTCAGACCATATCTACGAGCAATAATTTTAACGACAAAATACAATTGATATCGGTCAAATTTGACCAAAATCGATTGCAATTTATCGTTAAAATAGAAAATTTTACTTCATTTGTAAAGTTTTTGTTCTTATGAACGATTCGCGATTGATTAGAATAGCGTGTGCTTCGAATGGATTTGAATCCCCGAATCAAATTGCCCATCCTTAGATTCTACTTTCTCTTTGATAAATAATATACATAGAATGATCCCAGAATAATTTTTATCACGCATTATAAGCTGCGTAGTAAAAATATATGTGACTGGGGTCCAGACGCTATCAGTTTTTGTTTATTTCGCCTTCTTGATTGGGCGGTCGTTCTTATTTCAGACCGAGAAATATATTATACGTTGTTTAGCAAGTCTCTTAAAGAATTATGTTTCAGTCTGAAATTCACTATTCCAACTGTGACCCATATAATAACTGTGACACAAATATAATAAGTTGAGGTTCTAAATTAAAATAGGATAATACCGAGGCACATACTTTAATAATCATTTCGTGCAGCGACAATGATTATGAATACGGATCGGTTCTGCGAAACTACTTTTTACGTAAATGTATCCGGTGTATAAATTTGTTGCGGTGTTTAGTGAACTTCACTATAAACAAACTATTTATCTTTGTCCATATCGTTCCAATATTTGAATTCAGGCAGTTGGAACTATTTTGTGATAAATTAGATAAATTACCAAGTTCGTCCGGAATTAAAACATTTTTTAAGGAAATGGGATTTGTTGATTTGTTGTGGATTATTGTTGACTGGATCATCTGGGGTGAGCTGATTCTTTAAACATTCTACCCCCTCCCATGTATAATATAGATGCTGTTCTATAAATATGCCTAATGATATTTTCTAAGATTTAAGAAACAAATACTGTAACGCCGAGATTATAATGAAAAAGGAAGATCATAATTCAAAATAAAAAATTGAACTCGAATGGTGAATACGTATACAATCGCGATATTAATAACCAAATCTTATGCGGGAACACACAAAAAACAATATAAATCATAAATCTTCATATTTTAGATACAATAAAAAATTTAAAGTAAATTTACTGCTCATTTCCAGTAATTGCATATTTCTGCAATAAAAAGCTCACTGTTGATGAGATGAATGCCTAGAATCGACTGTTGATGGGCGCACCTTAGCGGTGCCTTCCATCAACAGCCCATAATTGGCCAAACATGTCTTTTTTGTGGCTTTGTTTCAATATCGCCAAGTAAAATTACTGTCGAAGAGCGGTAATTTTACTGCGATTTTGTTACAGTGTATCTGTTACAAAGTATTAAAGAACGTATGGATCGCGCCAAACAGGCGCTGCATATTTGTAGTTCTTCTTTCACAAAAAGAAAGTTGTAATTAAGAATGAAAGCAAATAAGGTTATTATTGTATGAGCTTCATTCAAGCCCGCTAAGAGTGAATTAAAACAGTCTTAAATTTAGCCAAGTATTTTTGTTATAATTCATTCTCCGTCAAATGAACACACGAAGGAAAATATCTAATATCTAATTCTCCTTTCCTTCTAAAAAATGATTGCCACCAGGAATTCCGCATAAATGTTGCCTATTATACCGAAATTTCAAGATATTTCCTAAAATTCTACAAAAGGGGGTCGCCCATCCTCTCGGTTTCGCCTTCAGTGTATCCTGTAGGCTGTACCTGGTTTAGCGAATATATTTTCAAAATACACAAAGGCTATGTAGTTGTTTTAAATATCTGATTAACCTCACTGTAACAGATTTTTATGCTTGATATTTTCACCTAGTAAATTACGAATTTTAAACTAGATACTCAGAAAACTGAACTACACACGTGATTCAAGAAACTAAGTAGGAAAACTTATCTAGGTATAAGGTCCTAAAAACTGGGTGCGCAATAAATGAAATTAGGTATTAAGCAAAATATAAATGACTTAAATGATTTTGTTAGTGAAATTCACTCGGAGCAAGGCGAATCATTATTAGACGAAACTTTTTAAGTCCAAATCAAAATTTGATCAATTTGATTCGACATTCTACAATCTACTTCAAGATACATATAGTATACAGCAGAGCGTCGATATAAAATCCCTATAAAAGATATGATTTCGTCAACCGTGAGCCATAGATAGACCGCACGTCTGCGGTCGATACATTGGTGACTTATGTTTAACAAAATGTCTTTTAGGAATCATTTTTTACTGAAATATATATCTACATGCATTAGAATCGAATAAAGTCCATAAAAATCTAAATATTCGAATAAAAACACTCTACCAAAATATGGAACAAATGTTTCTAGTTCGCAATAGAAGTCGCTGAGTCACGATTGACTGCGCGGACATTGACACGACAAAAGTAAGTCAAAAATATGACGTAACATCGAGAAAAGACTTCGATCAGTAAGTAGAAGTAATCCCTGAGATTTTTAGCTAATGATTTAGTATAGAATCTTTTCATTCGCAAGTTTGTTTATTGGTGGCGCTCTAAGCAAGGTCAAAGCTTCGTCTAAAAGGAACCAACTAACATCAGTCATATTGAAAAGAGTTACTACGAACCAGTATTACCTGAAACTGCACTCTAAATATCCAAAACTGAAGTGGCTGGAACAATATAGTAAGGTGCAATGATTGGTATCTGCTCTGGAAGATAGTAGAACCACCTACCACCTATCTGTTTTGTTTTAGTCGATTTTAACTGCCCGCAGGAAAAACTTTCCTGGATACTACAAGCAAATAAAAACACACATGTTGATTCAGAGTTGTCGAACTATATGAGGATATAAGTCGGAATCAAATGGTCGCTTTTATTGCTTGAAAGCCTCAATTAAAGTCGGTTTTTAATATCGAGCTCGTCTTTATCTTCCAGCCGATATCAAACTTCATCTGTAAAGGTGTATAATTCAACCCTACATGAAGTATCGTTGCAGCTGCGCTGCCGCTACTGTTTTATAAGGGGGGATTAAACATTTTTCAGACCCTTAAATCTTGTAGCTTCGTCATAATGTTCTATTACTTCGATCATCTTACAATTGTTACAATGGCCTTTGTCCAAGGGAACTTTCAATTTTTACTTAACTAAACATTTACAGGTCGACGCTTTTGTCCTGCAATTCACAACTATTCACTTGCGAGCGCCAATAAATATCCCATACGGTTGAAATTCCTTTGTCTTCTAGTTCTATCCCCTGATTTCCTCGCGCGGTGTTTTTCGACTGAGATATATATCTGAACTAAAATTGAACAGGGTCCCCGAAAAGCTAAATATTCGAATAACAGCACTTCTTCAAAATACGGAACTAATGTTCCTACTGCGCAATAGATGTCGCGAAGTCGCGATTGACTGCTCATCCAAATCATGACGTGTAAGGGAGAAAAGACCTCGTCCAAGCAATGCCAAAGCTTCGACTTAAAGGAACCAACTAACGCCTAGGTCACCTTGGGACCGCACCGTTTAGGTAATTCAATAACTACGTTTATCAAAAGTAGAATATATTCCCTTCAATAGCGAATGTTCGCAAAAATTAAGATCTTCAAAATTGTTATAAAAAAAATTTCATCATTTTGTCCAATCAGTTGGTTGGTACAGGAATGTTTTGTTAGGTAACCAAATCAGATATTTTATTAAGCATGTGTCACAGATGGACCGCATCAACATAATTGGTTTGACTAAATTCTCCGGTACGTCAATACAAGGTCCCACTGCGAATCATGATTTACAAAATAGAGTCCATGATGGGGCAACTAAGAAATCATTCAAAAATTGTCGAATGATACCGAAAGAAGGCTTCCATCTAAAGTAGGGCTGGGCAATTCGATTCGGTGATTCAAATCAATTCGAACGACAGATTATTCGAATCAATAGTGAATCGGGTATAGAAACAAAAATTTCATAAATGGAGTGAAATTCCTAAATAGAGTGAAAAAATTTAGAGTGTAAATAAAAATACACGACTTTTAATTCTGTTTATGCTAATATTTATCATTCATAACTGTAAATTTTTAATTACCATAATGGAGACAATAATAGCAATAGTTGAAATGGAATATTTTGTATTTTTACTGAATTAGCGATTCGATCCGATTCAAACTATTTCAATTTGAGCGTTTTGAGAAGTTGTAAGTTTGCTTTCACTGGATGAGCTTGTTTTATTCTCTGATTGAGTTGTTCAATGTTGTTACGCTCTAATACACGCGTTGAGTGAGCACGATCGAAACGGCAGCAAAAAGAGGAAGTAAATAATCCTGTTGGGCTGTAGTATGTGATTTATGTTTTTATGTTATTAATAGTGATCAAGTATAACTACATGGAGAGGTAAAAGCGGGTTTAAGTGAAATTTCAGGTCATCATTGTTAGGAATTTACTTTAAGCAAGCCTGGGAAGTGGCATCCAAAACGAACCGAACGAAGACCACTCATATTGCAGAAGGCCGCATAAATTGGGCAAAAAACATTCCATTCTACTTTATTTTATCCTCCTCTGCATTAAAACAGTTTCAAGTCCGTGTAAAAGACTTAGCGGAACTTAATTCCAACTCATACGAATTTTGCGAAACGAAAAGGGATGCATGCAGAGCATCGCTCTTGCGTAAAGGCAAGGGTAAAATGAAACAAACCAAGACAAAACGCAACCTACGCAAACGTGTAGTGCGACCTTAGCACCTTTTTCTGCATCAAAAAGAGCATATAGTCAGTGGATTGATGGGTTTTTATTCAATAAAACCCAAAGTGTAAATAAAATTGTTTACGCGAGGCATGCCCCGATTTATTTATTAATTTAGAGCAGTGAAAAGTGAGGTTTTTCTATTTATTATCAGTAAATAAAGCGTTTTTGTACGCTCCGTTGTAAAGACGTATCCGGTATCGGTATCGGTTTGGTATCGGCGGTGTCGGTGATGAAAATTTTCCGATACCAGTACCGATACCGATACTACAAAAATCACCGATATTTGCCTATACCGATACATCGGCCCATCTCTAAAAAATACAACAAAATCACTGGTCTTTGCCAGTCATTTTACTTGGCTTTACTTGTATTGAAAAAAATTCAAAATTGATTTTTTTGGCCAAATATAGGGTGTTGATGAAACGCGGAGCTACGTTTTGAAGAACTTAAAGAACTATTCCTCAAAATATTAAAAAGCTGCCCACTTATGACTTACATATGCTCCAAATGCACGCAAATTACATAAAAAGTACACAAAAGCTGTAGAAAGATGTATTTATCATATCCAAAAACATTTGAAATCTGCCCCGATTCCGGGTCCAATGCTTGTGCTAACTGAACTCAACAAGACGTGGTTCATCATTTCTCGAAAGTGTTTAAGGTCATAATAATACCACAAATTAAAATTTCTGAACAAAGTAATTATAAAACACGAGCTGTTGAGTTATTTTAGTTAATACTGCATTATCTTTCAGTTATATAAATTCTTTCTAAAATGCTATATGGTAGAAATATTAACTATAAACAACGCTAACCTGCCTGCTCAACTGCCTACAGGTTTCAGAGCGGAACTAATAGTTCTAAAAGTCATGACTCACAAAAGCTGATCAAGAGTAACCTGAACCAGCACGTATCAACTTCCTTATGAAGTTAAAACCGTGGTTTTATCAACCGCCAACTAGGAATGGACAAAATATAGTTTATATATATTATTCATGCGAAATATGTCGAATAGACTCAAAGCACAAAATGGCGTCGCAATTTGTCTGATGAAATCAAAAGAATTTTCCGAATTTGACAAATTCGAACATCGTTTTGTTTCTTTCAGCGTGTTTGACAAATTTCGACCCCGTTTTATTTTCCTTCCATGCCCCTCATACAAACGCTTATCCAGAAATTTGATTCTTTGCGGTTCATCAACATCCCATACTTGGCATGAATATCAATAACAAGCCAGTTTGAATGATGATTTTACATCACTTCTGTCACAGAGTAATAGGCTATTGCGCCCGGCAAATTAATAATAATTCAATTAACGTTGATTGTAGCTTTCGAGCAAATTTTGATCACGATTTCAATCCCTTTAAACCTCTGGTAAATCCCTATCTTATCCACTCACCATCATCGTGAGTAATAGAATAATACAGCCTTTAAACATAAGTAGTACATATACCTTCAATGGTTTGGAGAATTTTTTTTCGAAGAGAACCCCCATCTTGATTCGAGAAAACAAAATATGCCCTCCCACTCACCTCTGCTCAGAAAGGCGGATATTCCACTCATCTTCTCGATGATGAGCCTGTGCCAAATAACTGGAATGTTGATCAATCCCAAATAACAGCGGGTGATGATGTAGCGGGAATTAGATATTTAGATAATTCTAGGACAAAGCGAAGAAGTATACAAACTTTTTTGTCGGGTCTACGTAAGACTAAGTGCTTCCCCATATGATATTTAAACATATGTTGCTAAAATGAGCTTCTTATCGGGCAATCCACCAGTGACCCATATTTAGCAAAAGGTGTTCTCGGAATATTTTTCCCAAGTGGGTTATCCTTCTCATGAATGCTAAAAGCAAAGGTGAGAAATGGATCGTCAATAAAGCAGAAAACATTATGATTAGTACTTCTATTAACTTCTTAGTCAAAATCAACATTTTTTATTTTAAATCCAGTTCTATCGAGCCAGAAGCTCAAACAACGACGAAGTGCTTGTACCAGACCAGATAAAACCACGGTTTTAACTTCATAAGGAAGTTGATACGTGCTGGCTCAGGTTACTCTTGATCAGCTTTTGTGAGTCATGACTTTTAGAACTATTAGTTCTGCTCTGAAAACCTGTGGGCAGTTGAGCAGGCAGGTGAGCGTTGTTTATAGGTAATATTTACAAGTACCAGACCAGTCACTCATGAAGCACTCATGTCGGTAAAGCGTCATCATGGTTGGCAAAATAAAATTTTCCGTTCGGATTACGACACATGTGATATCACGCTCAATGCATTGATATTAAACCGTAACAAAAATATGCGTGCGCGGAATTATCTGACTAAAATAGATTATGCCATTGATATCTCTCAAGAATAGGGCTGCGCGCGCATGCTTCATTGAGTATGATTCACCGATGGAGCGCACTGACAAGGCGCGATTCGTTTGAGGTTGATTCTTGGCAAATACAAATACCCCATTGAGCTATGGCACACACATGAATCTCAATACATTATTATTTATTTTAAACAAAAACATGCGCGCGCATAAATAATCTGACTACAATGAAACATAAAAATGATACTCACTGTAGAAAATATATGAGCACGCGCGCTTTGCTAAGTAGGAGTCTTTGATGGAGCGCATCAATAAGGCCCGATTCATCTGCGGTTCATGCTAGGCAAAATTAAATTTTCGATTGAGCATTATTCGGTTACACCTGCACATGAAGCAAAATTAGGGCTGGGCAATTCGATTTGGGGATTTGAATCGATTCAAACCACAGGTTATTCGAAACAATCGTGAATCGGCCACAGAAACAAAAATTTGTTAAATGAAGTTGAATGTTTTTTTAACAACAAAATGCAATCGATTTTGGTCAAACTTGTATTTTGTCGTTGAACAGATCGGATTATAAATTAAAAATACACGACTTTTAAGTCTGTCTATGCTAATTTTTTTTTATTCATAACTGTAAATTTTTCATGACCATAATGGAGACCATAATGGTAATGGTAAAAATGGGGTATTTGGTATTTTTTATGGAATTAGCAATTCGAAAAAATATTCGAATTAGATTTGAATTTAAATCATTCGGTTTTGCCCAGCCCTAAGCACAATACATTATCTTTGTTCCAAATTTCAATTTTGCCAAGCATACGTCACCAAATGATTACGCCCCGGCACGCAAAGTCTATACTGGATTAGATCACAAGAGGTTGCATCACGTTCGAGCAATAAAATAAAAACGGCAATACACGTCTGCATTGCTTTGTGTTGATCGTGTTCACATGCCCAAAAAGACAAACGCAAAAAGAAACAAGCACTCTGATGTAGCATTCATATCAAACTGCTCTGTTTCATTGGGAGATGAAAGGGGATGCATGCAGAGCATCGCTCTTGCGTAAAACGCGAGGGTAAATTGAAACAAACCACGACAAAAAGCAACCTACGCAAACGTGTAGAGCGACCTTATCATCTTTTTCTGCTTCAAAAAAGCATATAGTCAGCGGATTATTGGGTTTTATTGAATAAAACCCAAAGTATAAATAAAATTGTTCACGCGAGGCAGCCCCGATTTAATTATTTATCAGAGCAGTGAAATGCGAGGTTTTTCTGTTTATTATCAGTAAATAAAGCGTATTCGTACGCTCCGTTGTAAAGACGTATCCGGTATCGGTATCGGCGGTATCGGTGATGAAAATTTTCCGATACCAGTACCGATACCGATACTACAAAAATTACCGACATTTGCCTATACCGATTCCGATACCGATACATCGACCCATCTCTAAAAAAATACAACAAAATCCCTGGTTTTTGACAGTCATTTTACATAGCTGTATTGAGAAAAAGTCAAAATTAATTTTTTTGGCCAAATATAGGGTGTTGATGAAACGCGGAGCGAAAGTGTGGTCCATCAACACCACCTATTTGCCACAAATCTCTGATCATGGCGATTTTTAACTTTGAAAATTTGACTCACAAAAGCTGATCAAGCGTAACGCGACCAGTCCCGAACAAATTCCTTACAAAGCTAGTGATTTCGTAAGCCGCCGACCAGGGCTGCGGAAAATATAATTTATATATAGCATTTATTTATTTATTCATGCCAATAAGAAACTTGAAATTTCTGTATCAATTTTATTCTAGTAGGCGAATCAAGACTAACAAATATTTTTATGGATTGGATAAAGCCAGCGCTGACTTCAAGAATGTTTCTCATTCGACCGACATAGTGAACCCTAAGTGAATACAGTATGGTAAATATCATCTTGAAACATCTAAAATTAAGCACATACCTGCGCAAAAACTAATGAACTAATGAATTAATGACTGAAATGTATTATAGCAAATATGCCATCTTCATAAATTGTCTGCGCACGTATGTATGCCTTATTGAGTAAAAGTCACCGATACACCGTAATGACAAAGCGCCATTCATCTGTGACTAATGTTTGGCAAAATCTTTTTTTTTATCGGGCGAGGACACAGGTGAACATGAAGCTCAATACAATATTATTGAATCTAGACAAAAACATGCGTGCGCAGAAATATTTTAGCTTAATTGGATTGTGACATTGATGCTTTTTAAGAAAAGGTCTGCGCACGCATTGTTTGGTTTAGCATGAATCATTGACGTGACGCGTCGATAACGAGCTATACATCTGTGGCTCATGCTTAAAAAAATGAAATTTTCGAATTGGTTAAGGCGTCATCCGTTTTCGTCTACACATGAAGAGTAATACATTGAAATTATTATTATTAAATCAGATTTTCTGTTTTACCAAGCATATGTCACTTATTGATGGTGGTTCATACTCAACGAAACAAAGACAGCAATATTAGCCTGAACTGAATTGTATCAGAAGATAATTATAGGTTGGTGGTAGTTGATACCAATGACGTATTTAGAACCTCGGAAGCGAGAGAGAGGGCGAAATTTAAAAAATTGTAATAGTTGAATTATGACGGACGTTATGATGGGCTCCGTAGTTGAAACAGATTATCTGAAAACTAACATATTATATGCAGCGACGGCGCGTAAAAATTTGCATTTACTACGTTTTGAAAAATTGGAAAAACATTTCTTAAAATATTAAAATACTGCCTACTTCAAACATATTTTCCAAATATATCCAAATTACATAAAAAGTATAGAAAAAGTGGGGAAGTTTTGTAATTTTCATATCCAAAAACCTCCAAAATTTGCCCTGATTCCGGGTGAAACGTCAGTTCTAACCAAATTCAACAGTTTGCCACTAATCTAAAGTGTTTAACCCCAGAATAAAAACACGAAATAAAATTTCTAGACAAAGTCAAAGGCGCTATGCCCAAATCTCCTCCTAAATACGCTAGTGTTCGTAAAACTTTTTACTCGCACACAACTGTATTATGTGTCCCATGCCCGAAACTATTCTACTCGGCGCTATTTATGGTGATTTTCATCGAAACTATGTTGTTCCAAGTTGACGTACTTCATTTAATAACGGACACGCTTGATTAATCAAACATTATAACAGTAAAGAGGAAGTAATATTATTTAGGCGGTTTCAATATACGCTATTCAACAAATATTGTTTATAAATTTTTTTTTTTGTATTGATGTATGTAGCCTTTCATAGTCTGGTTCAAATCCAAAGAGGAATGAGGCCAGATTATTCGAATCAATCGTAAAGTGGTCATAGAAAATAAAATTTGCTAAATGGCATTTTCCATTTTTAACAAAAAAATTTGCAATCAATTTTGATAAATTTTGACGTAAATCGATTCCATTTTGTAGTTAAAATTTGCTCCGAGATTGGTGTGTAAATAAAAATGCACTGCTTTTAAGTCTGCTTATCCTAATATTTGTGTTTCATAACTGATATAATTTCATTTTTTAATTAACATAATGAAAACAATAATAGTAAAAATGAGTTATGTGGTATCTTAATGGAACTAGTTATTCGGTTCAATTCGAATCAGATTCGAATTTAAAATGATTCGGTTTTGCCCAGTCCTAGTAACCAGTCGTTAGTTTTGATAGTAAATTATAATTTGGTTTAAAAAAATGAAAACACATTACACTGCGGATACATCAAAGTTTTTACTCCCACAAATTTCACCATCTCCATTTTATGAAGTGAATGCCACTGGTAAACAGGGTCATACCTGTTACATTTCCCTTTAAAGTTTAGAAAAAGGAATTTTTATCATTTCGGTTACTTAGAAACTGTGAAAATATTCTATAAAAACTCCAGTTTTTAAACAAAACTTTTGCTAGCCACGCCGATTATAGTGTCATAATTCGATCAAAAAAGTTCACTGATTTTGTCCCCCCCTCCTAAGGCTTAAAATACGACACCCGGATAGGTTCCTCAGTGATTTCCCACTGGAGTTTAGTCGTTCATCGTTAATTTAATCTCAGTCTTGTGAGTGCTTTTGTGGCTTCTTACAATTTCCTAGAGGAGTCATTGAAACATAATATTGGCATCGCAGACTGAAGATCTCAGAGTCAAGTTTTGGAAGTCCGGGCCATTGATCCATGCCCAGCACTCAACCCAAGACTATTAACCACCTCAAACAACCCTAACCCTGTTTATCGCAAACTACACTGTAACAAAAAAGCAACAAAATCACATGTCTTTGGGGGGTAATTTTACTTGGTGGTATTGAAAAAATTTGAAAATTGACATTTTTGGCCAAATATGGGATGTTGAATGAACGCACCGCGAAGGTACGGTTCTCAACGGCCCATAATTGGCATAAATCACATCAGCGTTATTTCAATATGCAATTACTGCAAATGACCAGTAAATTTACTGTACTTTCGTTACAGTATAGGTGCTTTACATTGCCGCTTATACTACCAGGTTGATCCACTCAAACGAGCAGCTATAGAATCATAAAAATAAAATAAAAATATTCTGATGTTAGCTAGAAATAATTAAGCATAAAGGAAGCAGAAGGCAAACACGAGTATTGAACAAATTATTTGAAACTTATAAACAATAGAAAGGTAAGTAATATCAGTAGGAATAGGTTTCCCATGTATTACAGATATTGCATTCTAGCAGAACAATTTATGTATATGATGGTTTTCAGTCTGGGCGTATTTATTGGTTTCAATTAGCGCGTAAGCCGAATCATTTGTTATCCGAATCTGATTCGAGTAATGTTTTCGAATCGGATCGAAACACTAATGCAAAGTAAATAGCAAATATCCCGAAAAAATTATAGTTTATTGTACATTTTCTATTCATATCCAGCGTCTAAGGGCAACAATTTCATATTCTAACGAAAAAATATATTCGATTTTGGTCAGTTTCGACCAAAATCTATTGCATTTTCTCGTTAAAAATGAAAATTCTAGTTCATTTATCAAGTTTTTGTACCTATGAACGATTCACGATTGAACCTATGAACGATTGATTTGAATAAATTGTGTTTCGAATCACAGAATCGAATTGCCCAGTCGTAGTGCTGTTGGTTCCAATTAGCGCGTAGCTCGTGTATATCAGCATTATATTATCTTCCTGCTGATTTTAGTTTCCCGGGGCCCGAATACGTGTGCAACAGTTTGAAACCCGTGGTACGTACATTTTTCTAGGTGACAGCGCGATTCATTTGCGGCTCAGGCTTGACAAAGTAAGATCCTTGAAAGGTATTTTTGTATTGAACTTTGCAGTCGGAGTATTTTGGAGTGTGCAATAAATCATTCAATTTCAACAATTTCAAGCAGCGAAGCAATGGTATATATAAAAATTATTGAACTTAATAGAAAACATAAAGGAGCAAAAGCAAGCAACACTGTGATAAGTTTAATAATTGTATATTTACCAAATTTAAAAACTATTACAAAAATTTTCATTTTTCTAGCTCGAAGTTATGAATTTATTTTGAAATTCATATTTCTCCTTTTAAAAATGCATTTTTGGCCCTCTGAAATTTTAATAAAAATTATTAAAAGTTTTAAGAATACTTTTTAATAATTTTTATTAAACATTCAAATTATTTACGTAAAGGTAAAACTCCCCAGCACATCTTAATATATCACACAATTTTGAGCCGCAGAGCATTTGAATATAAGAATTATTAAAACACTATAATAAAACTACAGTAAATTTACTGTTTATTTACAGTATTTGTATGTTCCCACAATTTAAAATATACATAGTTTATTTTGACACGTTTATGGACACAAAAGCGATGCAAATAAATATATCACATTACAGAGTTATATGGAAAGCAATGAAATCCTAATGTCAAGTTTAATGCATGAAATAATAGTGAGAGCGATGGCCTAGTGGTTATCATGTTGTCATCGCTAGTGGCGAGTCCGACTCGCTTATCCATGTCAAACTCATGTTATAAACCCAGGTTATAATAACTTGGTTAGTCTCGACAGGAAAGATCTTATATTTCCAACAGCACTAACCCTGTTCGTCAATGAGTGGCCGTTGGTAAAAGGCCTTCTTCGGGGTGATCTGCTCAAATGATTTGCGATAAAACAAATTCGTAAAATCGTCTTATTTCCAACAATTATTGGCTGAAGAGGTCGGTTTTTTAAAATTGATTTTAGCAAAAAACACCAATTTTAGAGATGTTACTTTTAGATTCAAAATTCAAATGATTCGACAAAGTTTTTAAGAAAAAATAATATTATTAATTTAGTTATTATTTCAATTATAGATATATTTTTTTATCTTTGTCTATAAAGTAAAGAATGAACATTTTTTTGATTAGATGACAAAATTAAGCGGATTTGATCCTAATTGATTCGTGAAAGGTCTAACTATTGTCTAAGAAGTCAACTATGAGTCAATGATGGATCGCGTCATCAAGGTGCGTTCCATCTGTGGCTCATACTTGACAAAATGAAAAAAATATTCGCGTAATCCCGAGTATAAAAACTTTAAAAAATGTTTTCAGTAATTCATTAAAATTGATGTGAAGTTGAAATAGTGAAATTTCACAGCTCTGTAGTTTTCGAAATCAGGAGACAAAACAGCTTCGGGTTTCACAGTTGTCATTTTGTTGGCTTAGGATTCCCTGAAATGAGAATTTTTGATGTATAAAAAGCAATACAACGAATAACATAAAAAAGATGAGCAGAGACGATGAAAATTCTATAGATTAAAGTAGCATAAAATGATGCCAAATACCTGTTCTTCGACAGTAACTTTTCTTAGGGATATTAAAATAGAACGGTAACCGCTCTGAAGGAGCAGTTTTTAGAAGTGACTTCGAATTCACATCTATTCACCGTGGAAGTTCTACAGTGGTACAAACAGATCTACAGTCCTGTAGGTACGGCTTCAGTATAGTCTTAACGTATTTCCTGCGTGTCCAAAGAGGCGACTGAAAGGCTAAGTGGTAGATGACTTCATCGCCCAGGGCAGTTACCACTCGTTACACTTTATTATGGCGGTTCAGTTCAGTGATGGGGATGTTTTCCGTTTAAAGTGCAGTTGCTGGTACTAAATCTTTTAGTAGCTCGTTGTATGAAGTTGCTATGAACTCAGAATAGAATCGAATAATTTCACGAATTCAATATTCGAATCAGAAGTAATATATTGAACAAACAAAGATATTTTCTCAGGAAATTGTTAAACACAAAAATTAACAATCCTTTTTTTAAAATGCATACTTTTTTAATATGTTAATTTCGAATCACTTGGGAAATCGAATCGAAAATTTTATGATTCCCGAATATCAAATCGAATTTTGTAAACAGTCCCATCAATGGCTCATGCTGAACAAAACAATATTTTCATGCCGGGATAAGTTATGCTGGAATACCCGCGCAGGACTGGGTTCAGCAATGAGCATATCTTCAAGGTTGCGCGCAGATCACTGACTGCATCGTCTCACACATAGGTTGACGCTTTTATATTCAGGAATCGGATTGATTCAGATCTATTGATTCGAATCTCATTTCTGTTATTCTGTAAGATACTTCAAAGACTTTGAGCGAAAATTGCATTGGTTATGTTGAAATATAACGTATGTTTTGAAAATTTTGCCACTATATCGAAAATTCGGCCAAATTAGAAACAAAATAGATTTATCTGAAAATTGCAACCCTACCTAAAATCAGTGTTAAAAAAACTTCTTTTTCTTTGGAAGTCTGAAATGCTCACACCATTTTCTTTGGATATACAAAAAGGCCTAAAAATCATAAAAACTGCTATTTCATTGCTGTATTGATAATTTTCAACCTTTTTACAAAGTTTGGTTGCTGCCAATCATCTAAAATAGACATTTTAATCATCTAGCAGATTTATATCATGAAATATTTAGCATTTTCTGAATTTTAGTCTGATTAAACCCATTTTCTTCGGGTGTCTGAGTAGCAGAGGAGCTGTCATTCCCTGTAACCACTGACTCACCTTCAGTTGAGCTTGTTTATGAATTGTAAGTTGTGTTTGATGAAAGAATCGGTGCTTGGGTAAGAGTTGAGTCAGATATATTTATTTGGACTGTGGGTTCTAAAATGAAAAAAAAAAAGCATTCTATTTGGATATCCAATGGTTATTGTGTAATTAGCAATTAGTCTTCAAAACACGCCACAGATGATTTTAGCTGCGTGAGAAACATCAAAGAAGAGTGCTCCTACTTAGGCACCCGAAGAAATTCATCAAAAGAAAAGTCATAGCATTTTTTATCAATTGGAGTGAATCATTCAATGAACGCTTTTATGACAAAAACTGAAACCAGACGCTGCATACAAAATGCAATACATTTCATGTAGGAGTGAGATACTATAATGGAGTTCAGTGAGTGGTATCTGCCCTGGGCTAAGGTTGAACCAATACTGCTATGTCACCTAATAGGCAATTTCAATAATAATCAGGACAAATTGAAACCGTAAAAACATAATATTTACTGTTTATATTGATAAAGGAATTTGATACGACTCGGAAAAAATTTGATTATTTTTGCCAACCCCAAATTTTATGTAAGCCGGAAAGAATTTTTCAGAAAGACCCAGGTTTTTAGGATGCATTATCGTCTACAGGCTTTAAATATTCCTATGAATTTCCCCCCCTTGTCATAAAAAGCGATCGAAAAGAAAATTAGGTGGAGGTCTTTACCCTCGCCCAGGGCAAATACCCTCACTGTACTCCACTGTGCTGTATTTTTCAGTTCTGTTTGGATGCTTTTCGTTTAGAGTGCAGTTGTTGTTACCACATTTGATATTTGCGCGGCCGTAAATTAATTTCTTTTGCGTCCTTGTTTTGAAACAAACCAAATGTTTAGGAACTTTGCAACAACCAATTATGAAACAAAAATTAAATAAAACATCATAAATATTATTATTTCGTTCCACCTGGTGATGGTTGATCTTGTTGCTGGCGATCATGATTTGGCTGCCTTCGAGGTTCGGGCAGCTGGTCTTCAAGAATGGGCTCCACACGAGGGGTCTCTCTCAGGTGTTCTGGGTTGTAGATCGGTTGAACTTTATTTTTCGGTTGATCCCCCTCCGTAGTGTTGTCTTAAAATATTGACAATGGGAATTGAATAGCTGTCTGAATTGTCAGCTCTTGTCTGTGCGATCAACCTGTGACCCGGACTAGACCGCACATTTGGAAAAGATAGTTTCGTTGTAGGAGATCGTCTGCCCAAGAACGTTTATATCTCTTTGCATTATGGGACTTCTGAAAATGGGATTGTGTGCGTGTGTGTTTGTGCGGGTGTGTGTGATGAATTTAAGCATTCCCGTTCGAATGTCTTCAATGACTTCAATGACTTCAGTCATGTTCCGACCCATTTTATCTATATTACTAATACTGCTATATGTTAAATTAACACGGTTTTACTCGATTAAATTATACAATTCTCTTGTATTTAGTTCACATAAAACTTATTTTAAAATATAAAAAATATATAGGTTGAGTGGGAAACATTGGCTCAATTATTTGTTTTAAAGTTTATGGAAAAAGCGTAGTGCTTAACAAAGGCTAAAGATTTCACTCTTTGTCGCACTACGAGAAGAAATAGTATGAGGCTCTATCGGAAAACCGATGGTCCGATGCTTAAACCCGTCATCGACGAACGTACCTTCGGGAAGATACCTTGCAAGCCGCTGAAGATAATATCGGATGTTTCCAGATAATTTTCCGGACAGGCAAAAGCAAGTACATCCCTTCTCATAAACGATAAATATTTCGTAGTCAGTTAATATTCGATTTATTTGAACTAACATTTCCGCAACGGAGAAACAAGGTTACGTGTTAAGGTTACGATTTACAAGAAAATGTCATTTAATCAACCTTCATAATGCCTAACAACGCAGAAGTTATACTTGGGTGGAACACTGGCGAAGGCGCGGTCAATCTGTGGCGGAGTTAAGGCTGGGTAAAACAGAATCATTTGAAATTCGAATCTGATTCTAATTTTTCTCGAATCGGATCAAATCACTAACTCCTATTAAATTGAAATTATCCCATTTAACTTTTACAAATTGTCTCCATTGGTAAAATTAAAAATGTATAGTTTAGAGTGTATTTGCAATTTACACTCCTTGTCTAGAAGCAACAATGTACATATTTTAGCGACAAAATAAAATTGATTTTGGTCAAGTTATATATAAACATATATAAGACCAAAATCGATTGGGTTTTGTCGGTAAAAAAAATTCTAGCTCTTTTGACAAGTTTCTAAGAACGATTATCGATACATTCGAATAAATTGTGCTTCGACTCGATTCAAATCACCGAATCGAATTGCCCTGCTCTAGGCTCGGCGAAATCTCTCATCGAAGCAAACTATGGTTTAGAAATGCCAACCTTCAACTTGCCCTGAATCCGGACTATCTTCAACAGACTTTTTAGGTTGAATTCTCTTCATAACTCCGCTTCTAAATATTTCATTTAAAATCCATCCAAGAGCTATCCAGAATTTCGCTGTAAAATACGAAATTCAAAAATAAGTACACAGTTTTACTGTAGCCCAGGGGAAAATACAACTCCCTGCACTTTATTATGGTATACTAAAAATAGGTCACAGGCCACATCTGTGTTCGTTAATGAGTTCCTTCTAGGCGTCGAGAAGGAATTTGTTCCTAATAAATTTCTCCTCAGCGTCTATGCCCTGTATATAAAATACGAAATTCAAAAATAAGTACACAGTTTTACTGTAGCCCAGGGGAAAATACAACTCCCTGCACTTTATTATGGTATACTAAAAATAGGTCACAGGCCACATCTGTGTTCGTTAATGAGTTCCTTCTAGGCGTCGAGAAGGAATTTGTTCCTAATAAATTTCTCCTCAGCGTCTATGTCCTGTATATACGGGCTTTAGAACAGTCATATAACATATATATAAAGCTAACATATATATTAAATATGTTAAACGGTTTAGTAAATCTCAGCTCACCTTCCATGCGTCCTTCAACCACTTCGAAAGTCCCATCTGCTTCATGCACTATAAGCCGGTGGCGGGCGGGGTGAAAAAATTTAGTCTCGATCTGCTAATTTTTTGTTGTGTTTATAAGGCTGAAACTGTTAGAAGAAGTTTTAATGAGATTCAAGGAATTCAATTTAGTCGAATAAGAACATGATATTTCCTCCACATACATGTGCATAGAAATAAGAACAATAAGTTAAATTCTTCTAAAGCTAATTCAAAATCAAATAAATCATGTGGTTCTAATTGGCATATTTGGTTCTTTAGATTCTTTTTGGCAAATTTATACATCCGTTTTTTTTTCTTTCGATTCTATTTGACATATTTCGATTCCATTTCAGCTCTTTTGATTTTGTTTGACAAATGGCGCACCATTTCGTTTCTTTTGATTTCATTTGTTAAATTCTGGCGTTACATTGTTTCTTTTGATCAAATTTAACATATTTCGACGCCATTTTGTCTCTTTTGATTTCATTTGCACAAATAGCGACACAATTTCGTTTTTTTTTTATTCTATTTAAAAAATTGCAATGCCATTTTTGCTCTATTGAGTCTATTCGGCGAATTTCGACACTATTTTGTTTCTTTTGATTCTATATAGCGAATTTCGAGACCATTTGGGCTCCAATCATTCTCTTTGCCGAATTCCGACGCAATTTGTTTTTCATTCTTTTAACCAAATTTCAACACCATATTGGCTCTACTGATTCCATCTGCCAAATTTCCCATTTTTTCGTTTCTTTTGGCCCTATTTGGCAAATCTCGGCGCCGCTTTATTTTTACTTGATTCTATTTCACAAATTTTGGCGCCATTTTGTTTCTTTTGATTCTATTTGACGAATTTCCACGCCATTTTAATTTTATTCGCCAAATTCCCACTTCAGCTTTTATATTTGCTTTTATTTGACGAATATCAACGCCATTTGCCTCTTTTTTATTGTATTTGTCAAATTTCAACGTCATTTTACTGCTTACATTACCGTTTCTCGACACAAATGAGTTTGCCATTTTGAACCATGCGTCAACAGTCATAACTAGCATTTGGTGGCCGATGGACAAGACAAAAACAGCACTAGCAGAGGGCATAAATCGTCTGAGTTGGAATTAAGTTCTGCTAAGTCTTCTACACGGACTTGGAACTGTTTTAATGCAGAGGAGGATAAAATAAAATAGAATGGAGAGTTTTTTGCCCAATTTATGCGGCCTTCTGCAATATGAGTGGTCGTCTTCGTTTGGTTAATTTTGGATGCCAATTCCCACGCCTGCTTAAAGTAAATTTCTAACTGTAATGACCTGAAATTTCACTTAAACCTGCTTTTACTTCTCCATGCACCTAAACAGGTCACTTTAAATAACATAAAAACATAAATCACATAATACAGCCCAGCAGGCTTATTCACTTCCTCTTTTGATGCCGTTCCGACCGTGCTCACTCAAGCGTTTCAACGAGTGTATTAGATCTTGGCAACATTGAACAACTCAAAAGATTGAGTGATTACCACCAGCAATCGATATTTTACATTTTGCCAACGTTCCGAATGTCTATATTGTATATTGTATAGACATTCGAAACGTTGGCAAAATAAAAGTCATTGCTCAGCCCTACCTACACTGGATGGAAGCTTTCTTTCGGTATGATTCGACAATTTTTGAATGATTTCTCAGTTGCCCCATCATGGACTCTATTTTGTAAATCATGATTCGCAGTGGGACCTTGTATTGACGTACCGGAGAATTTAGTCAAATCAATTATGTTGATGCGGTCCATCTGTGACACGTGCTTAATAAAATATCTGATTGGTTACCTAACAAAACATTCCTGTACCAACCAACTGATTGGACAAAATGATGAGATTTTTTTATAACAATTTTGAAGATCTAAATTTTTGCGAACATTCGCTATCAAAGGGAATATATTCTACTTTTGATAAACGTAGTTATTGAATTATCTAAACGGTGCGGTCCCAAGGTGACCTGGGCGTTAGTTGGTTCCTTTAAATCGAAGCTTTGGCATTGCCTGGACGAGCTCTTTTCTCCCTTTTACGTCATGATTTGGATGAGCAGTCAATCGCGACTTCGCGACATCTATTGCGCAGTAGGAACTTTAGTTCCGTATTTTGAAGAAGTGCTGTTATTCGAATATTTAGCTTTTCGGGAAACCTGTTCAATTTTAGTTAAGATATATAACTCGGTCGAAAAACGCCGCGCGAGGAAATCATGGGATAGAACTAGAAGACAAAGGAATTTCAACCGTATGGGATATTTATTGGCGCTCGCAAGCGAATAGATGTGAATTGAAGGACGAAAGCGTTCGACCTGTAAATGTTTAGTTCAGTAAAATTTGAAAGTTCCCTTGAACAAAGGCCATTGTAATAATTGTAAGATGATCGAAGAAATAGAACATTATGACGAAGCTACAAGATTTAAGCGTCTGAAAAATGTTTAATCCCCCCTTATAAAACAGTAGCGGCAGCGCAGCTGCAACGATACTTCATGTAGGGTTGAATTATACACCTTTACAGATGAAGTTTGATATCGACTGGAAGATAAAGACGAGCTCGATATTAAAAACCGACTTTAATTGAGGCTTTCAAGCAATAAAAGCGACCATTTGATTCCGACTTATATCCTTATATAGTTCAACAACTCTGAATCAACATGTGTGTTTTTATTTGCTTGTAGCATCCAGGAAAGTTTTTCCTGCGGGCAGTTAAAATCGACTAAAACAAAACAGATAGGTGGTAGGTGGTTCTACTATCTCCCAGAACAGATACCAATCATTGCACCTTACTATATTGTTCCAGCCACTTCAGTTTTGGATGTTTAGAGTGCAGTTTCAAGTACTACTGGTTCGTAGTAATTCTTTTCAATATGAGTGATGTTAGTTGGTTCCTTTTAGGCGAAGCTTTGACCTTGCTTAGAGCGCCACCAATAAACAAAATTGCGAATGAAAAGATTCTATACTAAATCATTAGCTAAAAATCTCAGGGATTACTTCTACTTACTGATCGAAGTCTTTCCTCGCTGTTACGTCATATTGTTGACTTACTTTTGTCGTTATGTCCGCGCAGACAATCGTGACTGAGTGTTTTTATTCGAATATTTAGATTTTTAGGGACTTTATTCGATTCTAATGTATGTAGATATATATTTCAGTAAAAATGATTCCCGAAACGCATTTTGTTAAACAAAGGTCACTAATGTATCGACCGCGGACGTGCGGTCTATCTATGGCTCACGGTTGACGAAATCATATCTTTTATAGGGATTTTATATCGACGCTCTGCTGTATACTATATGTATCTTGAAGTAGATTTTCTAGGGGTAGGCAAAACCGGATCAATTGGAATTCGGATATGATTCGGATAATTTTTTCGAATCGGATCGAATCACTAATTCTGAGTAGATAACAAATATAATCCATTTTTAGTATTACGACTTGTCTCCATTGTGAAAATCAAGATATTCATAGTGTATAGTGTATATTTTCAATTCAGACCATATCTACGAGCAATAATTTTCATATTTTAACGACAAAATACAATTGATATCGGTCAAATTTGACCAAAATCGATTGCAATTTATCGTTAAAATAGAAAATTTTACTTCATTTGTAAAGTTTTTGTTCTTATGAACGATTCGCGATTGATTAGAATAGCGTGTGCTTCGAATGGATTTGAATCCCCGAATCGAATTGCCCATCCCTAGATTCTACTCTCTCTTTGATAAATAATATACATAGAATGATCCCAGAATAATTTTCATCAAGCATTATAAGCTGCCTAGTAAAAATATATGTGACTGGAATCCAGTGAGGTAGCTATCAGTTTTTATTTATTTCGCCTTCTTGATTGGCCGGTCGTTCTTATTTCAGACCAAGAAATATATTATACGTTGTTTAGCAAGTCTCTTAAAGAATTATGTTTCAGTCTGAAATTCACCAATCCAACTGTGACCCATATAATAACTGTGACACAAATATAATAAATTGAGGTTCTGAATTAAAATAGAATAATACCGAGGCACATACTTTAATAATCATTTCGTGTAGCGACAATGATTATGAATACGGATCGGTTCTGCGAAACTACTTTTTTCGTAAATGTATCCGGTGTATGAATTTGTTGCGGTGTTTAGTGAACTTCACTATAAACAAACTATTTATCTTTGTCCATATCGTTCCAATATTTGAATTCAGGCAGTTGGAACTATTTTGTGATAAATTAGATAAATTACCAAGTTCGTCCGGAATTAAAA
Organism: Styela plicata; assembly: GCA_963675895.2. Classification (NCBI taxonomy): domain Eukaryota; kingdom Metazoa; phylum Chordata; class Ascidiacea; order Stolidobranchia; family Styelidae; genus Styela; species Styela plicata. Next base: position 26,100,590 of record OZ023138.1, read on the forward strand.
CACTTTTGAAGGAAATGGGATTGGTTGATTTGTTGTGGATTATTGTTGACTGGATCATCTGGGGTGAGCTGATTCTTTAAACATTCTACCCCCCATCTCTATTTTGTTTCAATTTAATTGTTAGAATGTTTGTTTTCCATCGTGTAAACAGATTCGCCATACAGATAAAAAGGGCAAACAAATTCATTTTTTAATGATAATCATGATATTGATACCCTTTATTTATTTCGCTATGCCAAGGCGTGAATTAGAAGCGTTATCCAATGTGTATAAAAAATTCAGAGAAAATTTTGAGTAAGGATAGATATGAAAATGGAACATTACAAATTGTAATATTTCCACACAAAATTCTCGTACATATATATATTATATACACTCGATCGGAACCCTCATGATTCGGTCAGCATGAGAATTCTGCGACGAAATGAATCGTTACAGAAATAAATCGTGAATGTGCTCTCTGTAACAAAAGTACAGAGAATTGATTGGTCATTTGCAGTAATAGCATATTTCCAATGTTAAAAAATGCCACGTTGATGAGGTTAATTCTAATTATGGGCTGTTGATGGACCGCACCTTCGCGGCTGCGCGGTGCCTTCCATCAACATCCCACATTTGGCCAAAAAAGTTCATTTTGATTCTTTCTCAATAACGTCAAGTAACATTGCTATGAAAACCAGTGATTTTGTTGCATTTTTGTTAGAGTGAATAGTCAAGCTATATTGCTTTTTTTCTCAGCTTTCAGGCCAGTTATCTGGAAATATTGGATAGTAACTTGTGTCGATTTTTTAAAGAAAATACCGGGAAAAATCAAACGTTGGTGGCAGGGTGGGTCGAACAGTACTGAACGGAGAGAACAAATCGAGCGAGGTACGTATATGTGCAATGGCAATTTAGCTTATGAAGCACAACACATAGTTCGTTTGAAAATGTTCAATAAATTTCATTTTATGAGTTTTTACAAACCTCATATCGCTGAGTTATCGAAGTGCTGAATATTCTTGACATGTTTATCCACTTCAACAGAATGAAAAAAAAATATTGTTTTCTCAGAGTAGCTCAATATCGACTAAATTTACAATTTTAATATATAGAATAAGAACAAGTTTTTTAGGCAAATTTCATATTCATGAGACTTAAAACTGCGACATTCTTTGTAAAACTTTCCCGTAAAAATATACGCATAATCCTATACATTTTGTCCGGAAAGAGGTGTTGGTTCGCGTTGACGAGCTGCCGCCGCCGCCGCAGCTGCTTCTGAAATAATTCAATTTCCGATCACAATTTTGCTTGAAATGTCAATTTTTACTTCAAGATTAGACTTGCATGCGAAAAGTTTGTCAAATTGTTTCGTTCCTACATTTTTGAAAATCTCTGTTTACTGTCGTTATAGATTGATAGATTTATTTCGACCTTTTCGTAGTATGCGATATTAAAAGAAATACAGTAAATAAATACGTCATTGAAAACAGTAATAAGATCAGGCAGTTGGACAAAACTTCGCGCGAAGTTTGAAAACGTTCAGGATGTGCACGCGCCCTCTTGCCTTGAAATAAAGAAATTCAAACTTATAAAAAAATTGCGAATCTTGTGTTGGAAAAAATTATGTATACAATAAACTACAATCACAAAAGCAGATAAGATTAATGCAAGGTAAACAACGACAGCTATTTGCATTACTATTTCAAGAAGTAGTAGATAGTTTCACCATTGCCCAGGGCAGATATCCTCTATGCACTTTACCATGACAGTTTATTTCCGTTTGGGATGTTTTCCATTTAGAGTTCAATTGCTGGTACTACATCTTTTAGTAGCTTTTTGCTATCGAGTGGCCATTGGTTGATTCCCATTGGTAGCTGCTTCCGGCTTTCAGCTTTGACTTGCTTAGAAATAATTTCAAGAAAAAAATTTCCGAGCTCTATAATTGTCCTAGTTCTAATGCACCAGTGGTAGTAAATGGGTTCTGGAAGCACCTAAGGCAGATACCACTCACTGCAAGCGGTTTAACTGTTTGCGATATTTTGGTGTGGCGTACAGTTGTTTGTATAACTTTTGATTTTTTTTTTCAGTTATATTTTTTATTACTTTTTTCAATAAGTGGACTTTAATTGGTTGCGTTGTGCTGCCTATCGTAGAAGGAGCTTAAAAAACAAAACAATCTCTCAAACAAATGTGAAAGGAATGAAATATGATCTTATTTCTAGGTACATCCACTCACTACAACAATGGAGGTCAACCGAACAGTGGAATCCGCCATCGAATTCAAGGAAGCGATGGCATAGATTTATCTCATCAGCCACAGGGTAAGAGCTCTCCAACATTTTTTGTTTTGTTTATTTATCGAACTTCACTCTACACTGTAGCAAGAAATGCAACAAAATCACTGGACTTTGAGAGTAATTTTACTTGGCTGTATTGAAAACAAAATTCAAAATTGCCTGTTTTGGTCAAATATGAGGTGTTGATGGAACGCACCACGAAATGGCGGTTCATCAACAGTCCATAATTGCATTAAATCTCATCGACATGGCGTTTTTGTGAGATTTAAAGCATATGCTGAAAAGAACCCACCATAGGTCGCTTATATGACAAATAGGAACTACAAAATTTAACACCAGCAACTGCAGATAAGCGGAAAATATCCCAACGCAGAACTGAACCGAAATAATACAGTGTAGTGTGTGGCATTTGACCTGGGCGATGGTAAAACCCTCTCCCACTCATTTTTTTTTTTTTAGTTACCTTTTACAACTTGACTTAAGCTTGACAAAATAAAGTTCTGATTGGTCATTGAGCTGTTTTCGTAGTCTTGGTAGGGCTGGGTAAAACCGAATTATTTAGAATTCGAAAGACTTAAAATGATTCGGACCGAATCACGAATTCGATGTAAATAAAAATATATCCCATTTTTACTGTTATAACCTTGTCCCCATTGAGAGAATAAAAAAAATTTGTGGTTTATTAATATCTTTTAGTGTATTTTCAATACACACAAAGAGAAAAAAATTCCCTAGAAAATCCTAGTTCACTTAACAAGTTTTGTTCCTATGATCGAATCACGATTGACTCGAATAAATTGTGCTTCACCGAATCGAATTGCCCAGCCCTAAGTAATGGGTTGAATTCGTCGAAATTACACTTTTTTAGCATAAAGCGTTACAATTTTAAACCAAAATATAAAATTTAATTAGTCGAATGGTCATTTGACAGCTTCGACAGCCACTGCAGCAAGAAGAGTGGGTCGTTAAATTAAAATTGAAATAAGAATACATTTCCATCGTTGAATGAAAAATATCGTGATCTTTATTTGCGGTCCACGTTTGTTTAATGAATTCTTCTCTCTAGTCAGTTTTTTGCCAACGAAATGGAATTGACAAGGTTTTTTGTTGTTGATATTTTTACAAGAATGGTTTTCAGATAAAGCGCGACCCCCTTAACTGGAAATTATTTTGTGTTACAGCATGAGGCGATGCTTTATCCGAGTATTTATGTTTCTACCCATCAACCCCAATCAAAACATAGCGACCTACCCTTCCAGTAAAAAAGATTGTCTAAGCATGTCAAGCATAGATCACTGATTGATCGCGTCGTTGAGCCCGACCCATCAGCGCCTTATATTCGACAGAATAAATACTGATTGAGTACCGTGTATCGAATACACTCTCTCCATATCATTTCTCCTATTCATGGGTTTCTATGTTGATCATTCAAGTGTTTCAGAGCATATTATAGTGAGGTAACATTGAAGAAGACAAAGTCAATCAGCGTATGTTAACTGGGAGAGCGCAGGCCAGTATATTGGGGGAATGAAGAGGGTTGTTTTATCCACAATTATCTTAAATCAAAATTGTATTTCAATCACAGAGAATTTCTAAACAAATAGTTTAGTTTGTCTTTGCAACTTTTTAATGCTTCAAAATCGTCCAAACACGATTCTTTACACCCTTGCGCCTAAAGTATCGATTCCTTAAACTATTTGACGTCTTCGGCTGTAAAAGTGCATGTTTCAATTTGACTAGGGGGCTGTTGTCTAGGTCGAAAATTGGGTGATAACTTTGAAAAGACATTATCTGTTTACAAAGCTTGTTTTAAAATTCAGAGTCAGTATTTTTCCTGACGTCATTTCACGGATCGTTAGTTCACGCTTCGATTCATATCCTTTGTGAAGATGAAAGGTTAGTTCTGCTTTTGGGTGATTGTAATAGGACGTCTTTGTAAGAATGACGGAGGTTTCAGACTTTTATGTATTGTTTTAAGTGTGATTAAGCTCAGAAGTGGCCGACTTGAGAAAAATGATAGCGGCCTAGTTGTTTTTAAAACTAGGTAAAGATAGATATCTCCACAAAATCAAGTGAAGTAATATTAGGTAGCCTAGTTTCACGCCCAAAACTAGTTGAAGGTTTTTTAAACCAGCTAAAATCGTTAAGGGGAGATACCACTTACTACACTTTACCATTGCGGTTCACTTCTGTTTGGGATGCTTTCCGTTCAGAGCGCGGTTACTGGTACTACTTCTGTTCGTATTCCACCGCTTCCGGCCTTGCTTCGAGTGAATTTCACTGAAAAAATCATTCAGGACATTCATAATTTTGTTTAATACCTAATTTTATTTGCTGTGTAGGTAGTTTTTTGGACCATGTACATAGATAAGATTCACAACCAAAGGCGTTAGGAATACGTTTCGTGCTATGCATCACTAGCGTCCTGGGTTTGAATCCCGTTAGGGATGCCTAGATGCGAGAGGTCGCCCTAGGTATGCCCCCCCCCCTCCCGGTAGATTCACGGACGGGCCATAGCAAATAATTCGAAAACTTAATCTACTCCCGCAGGATAAAAATTAACTCCTATTTTATAAAGATTTATGATTTATGTGGTGTTTTGTTTTACATGCGAAGTTGTTTTGTGTACCCAAAAAAATGCTTATGCTCATCAGGAATCGACTATTTTACAAAATATAGAAAACGATCATTCGGTTCCAGATGTGTACAGACTGTATCTTGGTTGTGAAGAACAACTTTTCATGAAGTTGGTGACCGCAAACTTAGCCACTATATTACGTCACGGCTCGTCTCAATTCATTTTTAAGGTTTCTGTTTGTCTGCCAATATTTATTTTTGACCGGTTTTTATTATATTTGTTTTGTTTTTATCCATGAATTGAGTATTTACTATGTGGAAAGGAATGAAATGCTCAAAGTTTACTTATATTCTACTACAAAAATAAAGTTTTGTAAATTTTTAGCGAGCAAATACAAGGAACGTTAGAGTGTAGTTGCTGATCCTTCTTTCCATCTAGAAGCTCAAATATTTCAGTAAATTCTGCTATCTTGTGAGGAAGTTCAATATCTCATCCAGAGTGCAATAACGTGGGTAGCCTTGCTTGAACCACAAAGTTCGTAACTTATATATAATATTATATAATATTACTAATTCTGTTTGTTTATATAAGTGACCGCTGGTACATGGCCTTGATCAAGGTAATTCACTCAGATGAGTGACTATAAAAGAAAAAAAAAAGTGGCTGGAATTTTATCTCGTCTAAACTTAAGTAAAAAATAGGACATTATACCATACAATTTTAATATCATTTCAGCAATATGATTATAATGAGGTATTTAGAATCTTAGAGTGAGACAATCACGAAAACTGCGTATTTACCTGGCACGGCTGGTACAAACCAAATATCACACTCAATTTAGCACCGTTGCTATCAAGAAAATGGATTTAGAATGGGTCATTGAATATATCGTTGTCTGCTTGGGCATATGCAGTAAGTACGGAACACTACTAGGATAAAAAAAAAAACGCGCCGTTTACGCGAAAAAATTGATAAGCATTTTAGTGCCTTCCGCCATTATGTATCCGTTAGTCGATTTCTTTTGTTTTCTCCTTTCGGCCTTCTCTAGGGAGAACTTAAATAAAGTATCTGTCTGGGATTTCGAACACGCAAAATTTATGATAGAAGCATAAGTACTTTCATGTTGGATATTCGTACGATGCCTATGATTCAATAAGAAAGATATTAACCCAGTATGTATTGTTGAACTTGAGTCACTGAACATTTTTGCTTCATGTTGAACATTTTTGCTTGGGGAAACCTTTGGAAAGTGTAGAAATACTGTTTAGTGAACACCGTTATGATTTTACTTTCAATATGTTTTCAAAATCAAATGATATCTGAGGTAATAACTTTTTATTTATAGTTTTAGGATCTGGAATCACGACACATCGACCCATTTTCTCGGTTATATTGGATCGGATGAAAAGCTGGTTGACGGGTGAATCGAACAGTGCTGAACGGGATGAGCAGAGCATTGAAGGTATGGGCGATTATCATTTAAGTACGGCTCTGTCAATTCCTAGAGAAGGGGTACTCGGATGTCTCCCAGCGGTTCTAAAATAGACCTCAGACTACTCAGTTCCGGTCTGCAAGACTTCGATTTTGTTGTAGAGAAATAAGTCTAGAGAGCACAAAAAAATTTTTCACCAAAAATATTTCGTGATATCCCGTGACACAATACAGATACGTCATCGCATTGATGCACTAGAAGCATTAAGTTAGAAAGAGCGTACTTTTCAATTTTTTGTTAGCTTTACTCTGAGCAAGGCCGGAAGCGGTGCCGAAATGGAACCAACTAACGTCCACTTAAGAGCACAGGGCTATTGAAGTGAGTGGTATCTGCCTTGGGCGATAGTAAAACCATCTACCACTTCTTTGTTTCCTTTTAGTCGCCTCTTACGACACGCAGGTAATACGTTAAGTCTATTCTAAAGCCTGTTCCTACAGGGTAAATCCAGTCCGATGAAAAATGGCGTTCTGAGGCGCGAAGTCATTGTACATTGGGACGAATAATGCCGGATTTGAAAAATTCATTTTTGGTGCATTCAAACATTTCAAAAATAAATCTTAGCTTTTCATCATGTATCGCTATTTTCGTTTTAAAAATCAATTACATTTCGTGTTCCTGGTGAGTTTACAGGGGGCAATGGAGGAGCGTTCCCTCAGATTAGTGTGCGGAGTGGCTCCACCCCCAAAAAGTAGTCATTTTGTACTAAAAAACATTGGAATTTAACCTCCAATACACAGTAGAGAACGGTGCGAACCATCAGTGATTAAAGCCTAACCAAAATAACATGTGAAAGCGTGTTCAAACTTTATTGTATTTAAACTTTATGTCATTTGCTATATATATGATTTCATGAATGAGTAAATAGCCCTGATTTTTCCCTGAACTGACCTGATAGTCATTCGAATCGATGTTAAAAAAAGCTACCACTTGTGACGTCACACAATTACGCATCTCTTCCTTCCCACTCCCGACACTCAATTATAAAACTTTTACAAATCAGGCAACGTTGATGCCAATGCGGAGCAATCCAACATGGCGTCACCAGAGGGACCTGAATTTTTGCATCAAGCTCAAGGGAAAAATGCTAACGGTAAGAAAATTTTAAGGATTTATCGATGCCGTTATTTGAACATTTAAGGTGCAGATATTTCAATTGATGCCTGCCCTATTGCAGTGATTTTTTATTCGATATCCACTCTGAGCGAGGTCAGAATTAGAACCTAAACTTAGTCATAAAATGGTTTACATTTAAATGCAAAGGTCTGCGTAAACTACAGATGTGACAGTACAATATAACGACGCAGGAACAGTGGCTCGTTGGCGCCATCCATTTGGGACTTTTTTCAATTGACCCATTATTGTACCTAAGATGTTTTGAACTCTCGCACACTGAAAACAAATATCTTCTTCAAAATTAAAATCAAGTGATCTTGATACTGTTTCAGATCGACTGGAAGAGGCTTTCGAAGACATCATTGGACGGTTTTCCTCCACAACCACTTTTGAAAATTTTGCACTTTCGAAGTATGGATTAGGGCTCAGTTCGAACACAGTCGCAACCAGTTGTGAAGATCATCGATATGACGTCACGCGACATAAAAGGAATCTTCTAGGGATATGGAAAACTAAAATAGGTGTGTTCACAGCTTTCTTACCCCTTCCATTGACCTGTTATTCTGACATTCGCTACTGTACTGTTTTCATAGCCACGTAAAGGGTTAGGTTCGGCTTAGAATACCAGAATTATTACACCATGGGTTGAGTGGAGGGCATGAGTAAACTAGCCGGACTTGAACCCGAGACCTTCAACCTAAAATGCCATCATTGTAACCAATAGGACATCGCATTCAAGAGCTCTTTCGTGTATAATTCGCACAATGCAAGATTGCTGACCCTGCGTGTCGTAAGCGGCGACTAAAATGAAGCGTAGAAGTGGTAGATGGTGCTACCATCGCCCAGGGGAAATACCACTCACTGCACTTTGCCATGGTGGTTTTGTTATGTAGTTCTTAAAGTGTACTTGCTGGTTCTTTAATTTTTAGTATCGCATTGGCATCTAAAGGACCGTAAGTTGGCTCCATTCAGATTAAATGTGGGAAAATATCGATCGAATTCAAAATCGGATCAAATTTTCAATCTTATAATAAACAACAAAGTCGTCTTTCCAGAAAATTATTAATCACAATAACATTTAAGTGTGCTGAATATTGACATATTTGATTTTGTGAAATTCGAATTCCTCGAAAAATTGAACTGAATAATTTATGAACTCGCGAGTCTTGAACCTTTCTAGAAAGTTGAGCATGGTTCTCTTTTTTGACCGTTCAACTCGTAATTACTAATTTATTTTAATTTCAGGACCAAATAAAGCCACCGCAGAACTTCTCCGTAAAATTGAAGATGAATATTTCCGACATCACGGCACTAGATATTAGTACCGGGTTGGAAAAATCACCAAAACATTTTCGAACAAACTAGAGTCACAGATGGATCGCGCCGCCAAGGTGCGGGCCATCTGGGGCTCACGCTTAACAAAAGAAAATTTCCCGACGAAGTAACTGACATTATTGAAAAGAGGATGAAGTTTTAATGAAGAAGAAGACTCAATATTCACTGTATATCGCAATGCGTCATTGGTGCCTTAGGAACGTTTTGCTCCTTGTTTTTTTATTTTTTGTTTCGCCCTGGATTTCTACCCTACAGGATAGCATGGGATTTCATTTATATCCTGTGGGAGAGGAAAGCCGATAATTCAGCTTAATCATATGGCGAACTACGACATCTCTTGCATCGGGAGGAAGGTTTTCTGCTTGTCTTATGTGTCATTTTCCTGTGCGTGGACCTGGTTGATGGAGGAAGCCGTAGGCAGTGCCTATGCAAACCACTATACACCGGTGGGGAAGCCAGCAGACCTCTCGCATATAATCATCATCTGTCACGGGATTGGGACTCGCGGTGTGGCGATCAGAGATGCGTAGCTCGAAGCTATTGCCAACGCTTTATCAATTCTGCCAAGCGGGCACTGAGTCAGTGTTAATTTCGTAACGACACAAAAAGAGAAATGTTAAGCAGCTGTGTAAACAATTCTTATAAAATTGAAGAGTGACCCTGATTGAGCAAATTGAAATAACAAGCCTATAAGACACGGTATTCCACTGGACTGTCTGAGTAGGTATGGTTGCATGGTTACTGTTAAACAGTTTGCGTTCGACATTTTTTTATAGCCACTTCTTAGAGTGGATCACCCTGTCCAAGGCCCTGTAACAGCGGCCACTTATAGACGGACAGGGTTACAATTGCTGGAAAGATATCATCTTTTCTTGTTCGGCTTAGCCTACCCAAGTTATTACACCCTGGGTTGAGTGGTGGGCATGGATAAGCGAGCTGGACTCGCCGGGGCTCGAACCCGAGATCTTCAACCTGCGATGCTAACATGTTTAATTTAAACAGTTCTATGCTGGAGTCGGTATTCGAAGTGATACCACACCAAAGTATGTAATATAAGAAAGAATATCAACTAATTATGAATGAATGTTATGAAAACATTCAAAAAAATAAACAACATAGCATAATTTTCATGCACTCCACGCGCATTTATCTTTTTATGACTGGTTTTTCCGACGATACGGACATATCGCACTAGGTGTGAGCTTCGGAATGCCTAGCGTATTTCCAGGGTGGCGACTAAATCAAAGCAGACAAGAGGTAGATGGTCTTAGCAGTGCCCAAGGCAGACACAACGCATTACACTTTATGATAACTGATTAGTCCCCTTGGAGATTTTCTCAACTTCGAGCGCAGTTGCTGACACAACATTTTGTAGTAACTCATTGCCCTCATTGTAAGTGGCCGTCAATTGGTTCATTTTAGACGATTATTTCGGCCTTGCTCACGGCGAATTCTAAATAAAAAGAGTGGATAGCGTCCTATACAGAACTTAACCGCCAGAAGAATTATAATTGTTAGTTGTTACAATGATAATTGCATTTTTTATTATAATTATAATATACTTGGAATTGGAAACATGAGTTTACTTAAAAGTGGTTGTTCAGAAGATTAAGTAAAAATAAATAAAGGTTTAGGCCTACACGAATAATTCGCCAATTCATTCTATCAGGTCTGGGCAAAAATGAATCGTTTGCAATTCGAATATCATTTGGATAATTTTTTTCGATCGAAGTTATACGCTGTAACAAAGACTGCAACAAAACCACTGTCCTTTAACAGTAATTTTACTTGGCGGTATTGAAAAAAATTCGAAAATTACCTTTTTGGTTAAATATGGGGTGTTGATGTACGCACTGCGAAGGTACGGATCATCAACAGTCCATAATTGACATAAATCTCATCCGCATGATGTTTTTGCAATTTTAAGCAATTACTGTAAATGACGATTAAATTTTGTTACAGTGCATAGGCAAACATCAACTATTTCTACAACTTTTCACCAACTGATTGTAAAGTTCATTAGGATTCAATTCCAATCCTTTCACATATTCATCCGTTTTCGGGAATTTCGTTTTATCCGACTCAGAAAGAAACCAGTCCATAAGCTTCACCAGTAGCTCCCAGTATGCAAGTGAACGCCAGTTCAAGCATACTTTTGATAAACGAATCGGAATCTTGCACAAGTTTGTTGCAATCAATTACTCGTTTTATTTTATTCTCATCAAATTTTAAATCGTTAAGAGCAGTTATATTTTCAGATGGTTTTGTTCTTAATACTATGTCAACATATTGAGCGTCACCTTTCTCTATCGCGCTAAAGAATTGCTTCTCCATTTGATTCAGTGCTTCTTGAGAAAACACAAATTTGACAAAGATTTTGAAAGCAGCAGATCGGTGAAAACTAGAAGAATACCAGAATATGGTCATAAATTTTACATATATTTCAGAATTTTTCCCCATGACTCGATAAAGCGTTATGGTGCATTGTATGTATTTTTGATACTTTCGTGACCCCTACGATTGTGAATACCAATTGCGCAAGTACAAAACCGATCAATCCAATGGCAAATGGTGTGAGTTGATTCTTAACACTATATGAACAAAAGTACTTTGTCTGTCCAGTTGAACCAAAAATTGCAGCATTATCTTCCTCCGCAAGATTACAAAGGAAGCCGACATCACCGATAAGAAGGAAAAACAGCGCCGAAAGAGGAGCAATTAGTGAAATAAGAATTAAGAAACCAAGAACACAGTTTCGTATCCGGTAATATTTTCTGATGTTAATTTCGCCAGGAGTACGACCACAACAGAATAGCTAATTCCCCACCCAACGACGCTATACCGGTGTAAGATACGAACTAGGCTGTTTGGTAAGCACAGTAGTTGTTGACGACAGCTTTATTCTCAGTTATCGAATGAAATGTTATTGAACCGTTATCTCTCGTTGCAGTACAGCTTGTAGTCAGTGAGAGGATCAGGTAGACCATGGCCAAAGACATTGTCACGCTTCCAGTGTACATGTACTCGCGAAACGTCTCCCACCACGGTATCATGTCGAGCTTGTTCAGTCTATCGTTCATCGACAATGTGCTTAAGTTAGAAACTGACATAATGATGGAGACTAGATGTCTATTGCCTGATAATATCACTTGCTTGTTGTAGTTTCTGTACATAACAAAAAAAAAAAATGGAGTAAAATCGCTACTCTTTGATACTGATTTTACTTTGCGATACTGAGATAATACTTTTTTTATCACACATGTAGGTCTCCTGGAACCACTAGTGTGCAGAGAGATACATTAACACAGAAAGGAAGTAAGATTAAAGAATCTTCATCCGTTTCGAAGACATTTAGGTCTGCACAATCAAAAGAGCAATATAAAGGTAATGAAATCCAAAGTTTCGAAATTTGAGGAAAAAATCTTCTAGCATAAACGGTTTATGACAGTTTTTTCCTGTTCGGCTTAGCCTACCCAGTTATTACTCCCTGGGTTGAAATTTCACAGTGAATAGATGCGAAATGGCAGCTAAACGCGTCTGTCGGTTGAAGAATTTTTTTCAAGGAACTAGAGCATAAAGCTCCTTTGAACAAAGTCGAATCAAGCATATTCAGAACATTGAGTGCAGAAATCGACTCTGCTGATTAATTATGGACTGTTGATGGAATGTACCGAGGTGTGGTCCATCAACAACCCATACTTGGTACAAATCTCATCAGTAAAGTGTTTTCAAATTTCGAAAATTAACTAACACTGCAAATCGTCGGGTAAATTCACCACATTGCCACATTGTGCGCAGTAACAAAACGTTGTAAAATCGACATTCTTTGATAGTTATTTTTCTTAATAATGAAATAAAACTATGAAATCAACTTTTTGGGTAATTATCGACTGTTGGTGGAACGCGACGCTTGAGATGGGCTCATTAACTGCCCATACGAGTTGCTTGGGAAGCAAAAAAAAAATCTCATTTCTGATCTTTGACGCTGCATAAACCTGCACAAAAAATTTCCACTTTCAATCGAACACCAAGTTAAGGCTAAAGATTAGATTGTTCCGATGCGCATTTTCAATAGCCTACACTGTTCACTACCGATGTTAGAATGGTGCATATCGAACCAGCGCGATAATTCGCAATTCAGGCGTTGCAAATTGGACACCAAGGTCCCCACTCATATTATTCACCCACACTTGAACACTAGTCAGTCACAGATTTCTCTGCATTTTTATTAATATCCAAAACTCAGCATTAACGAGTTAAGTCGGTTATACAATAAAAGGAGGTGGCATATTCAACTTTACTGAGATGTGTTTCCGCGTAGAGAAATGACGTCATCGATGACAAGGAGTATAGAATTTTGGTTTATTACGCTTCGAGATAATTGCATTTTGTCGATTACAACCTGTGTACGTCACATGGACTGTCAGTAAATCATATCGGTATATTCTAAGCGCAGGGTCACTGCGTCACACGGGCATCCACGGCATTTTGTCGACAACGACCTGCGTGCGTCACATCGACTGTCAGTAAATCATATCGGTATATTCTAAGCGCAGGGTCACTGCGCATCCATGGCACAGTTTCTTACTATGCTCAAAAGGCAAATATTCATTTAAAATTATCATAGTCATAATATAGTCATGGTCATACATTGTTACCAATATACCTGAATCATGTGACAATGTTTCCTCGCAACTGAACTCTGACCCAACTAAACAAGTCTCAACAGATGAGTCTCAGCGATCCACCAGTGGCACATGCTCGGCAGAAAATGAAAAGAAATTATTCAGGCCGTATAAAGTCAAAATCGTTTTTTATTTTCCAAAACCTTTATTCTCAATGTGCCAGCTCAACGTTTCGGATAAAACACCAACATCTCTTCAGGAGACACAAAATACTTTTCTTTTATTGCATATTAGCTTTATATTTTCCTCACTAATTACAGATTTATAAGAAAAGCCAACAAAGCTACTGTAGATAAAGTTTCTATGCAACAGAAAACAAATTTATTTTAAAAAAGTATGGCTATCTTCAAATCTTGTTTTAAACTTATTCCTGTCACTTGTCAAACTTTAGGTCAAATTTTAGGTATTTTAGTATTTAATTTTAATATGATGTATTTATCTGTACTGCCGTTCGAGTCGACAGAGGTGTCGAAATAAACTATTTTTTATTAGTTTTTAACAAAATAGATATTATGAATCAATTTTAATGCTATGAAATTTAGAAAAATCTCCAAAGTAAATACCAGTATCTAACAAATATTAAATATCGAAAGTGAACTCGTGGAAAAAATTAGTTACATTTCGTTGATGCTATGAAACTATAAAACGAGGAAAAATTAAAAACAAAGTGCTACTTAATATAGAAAATCAACAAATTTAAAATTGAAGAATACGGAGATGAGACATCTAATAATTTTTCACAATAGACGTCGGTGAGACGATTAAATTGAATATTTCGAACTTTTTCAATTCGGAGATATCCTTATCCGAATAGTCGAGTACAAATAGAATTATGATAAAGAGTAATTTTTCGGTTATTCTTTGATTACTTCAATTTGTTGCAAATATGGCCAAACATCATCAATTTCATTTATCAGAAATGTAGGCACAATAGGCACAAGGCACAATATTTTTTAAACCATTTTTTATTCAGATCTCGAATCCAAAAGTGGTATCCCTAAAAGTAACAGTTGTTTTTTTCTTCGAGTGACGTTCGTGAGGCCATTTTTTACATTTTCGAAAATTGGAATTCTCAATATCAGTATTACTAAAATATACAGAGAAGCATAGTTAAGTCAAAGTGATTATATAGTAGTAAATTTAGGGCTGGGCAAAATCGAATCATTTAGAATTCGAATCTGATTCGAATAATTTTTTTGAATAGGATTGAATCATAAATTCCATGAAAATAACAAATATCCCAATTTTACTATTACAACTTGTCAACATTGTGAAAATCAAGGAATTTACAGTTCATTGTGTGTTTTTAATTCACACTCCATGTCTAAGAGCAACAATTTTCATATTTTAACGACAAAATATCTGAATTTTGTCTTAAAAATAGAAATTCTAGTTTGTTTAGCAAGTTTTTGTTCCTATGAAAGATTTACGATTGAATCGAATAACTTGTTCTTCGAATCGATTCGAATCAAAAAATGAAATTGCCTAGCCCTAGTAGTAATGCAGAAAAAAAGGCAAGCGTTTATACAAAAATTATAACAATGATGCGAATTTGGTAGGAAAAATCGGGTTGTTGCAACAAAAGATGCTGGGCGATTAGATATATGTTATGCATGCACTGTAACAAAAAAATGCAACAAAATCACTGGTTTTTGGTAGTAATTTTACTTGTCGGTATTGCAAAATATTCAAAATAGACTTTTTTGGCCAAATAATGAGTATTGATCAACAGCCCATAATTGGCATAAATCTCATCAACATGGCGTTTTTTCAACTTCGAGAATATGCAATTACTGCAAATGACCAGTAAATTTACTGTACGTTTGTTACAGTGTATAAATATATAAAGGTAATATTCTGTAGGGACATAATCACACCATATAAACTTGTTTCAGTTACAACAACCACAACTAGAAATTTTATCCTGGCAAGAATATGTCACTGATGGATATATCAATGGTCTATCCCTGGCAAAATTGGTTGTACCAATAATTTAACTGGCATGATATGTTTTAAGGTATTAAAGTTACAGAAGTAATGTTCTTTAAACAGCAGATATGCTTGCGCCACACAGGCATCATTGGAATCATTGTTTTTTTTCAACTCAATCATGACATAGAGGAAATAAAAATGCTATATTAACAATTAAATATAAAGTAATGTGGACCCTTGGGCCGTCGAAAAACACACATGCATCTAAGCATAGACATAATTGAAAAATCAGCCAAGAATGTATTTTTATTATTTATAGTAAAACGACTTCTTTAAAGTATATAAGGCACCTTTTATTTTACAAAAAATCATCTGGGTGGATAACTGGAACAGTGAATTCATGACTTAGCTAAAGAAAATATCACAATAATATGAGAGAAGTGTAAATAGTTTTTTATTGACCAGGACAGATACCAACAACTGCCCTTAATTATAGCGGTTCAGTTAAGTTCGGGATGTTTTCCGCTTGAAGTATAGTTGCTGGTAATACATTTTGTAGTTGCTCTTTGCCACATAAAATGGGGTTAGTTGATCCCTTTTAGGTCCTGACACATTAGGATGAGGATAGGATTTTATGACGATCAGTGATGCGTAACTCAAAGCCGTATAATAAGCAGTGGAAAACAGACTTTTCAGTTTATATCCAGTATCTTGCAAACAACAGGGCTAATGATCATTTGAGAAATATTTTTGGTCAAGCATTCATCACATAAAAATTCAACAAAACATTTACAGAAAGAACATAATTATGCAGAAATTTTCTTATAAATAATATTTCAATGCGTTGGAGAAATTCCATGGGTTCAATATTCCTCGAAAGGACAAAGAATGGTTGTGAGAGGGAAACAAATCAAGACTTATGAAAACAACATATTTATTATGACTGGAATTGGGAATCAGAAAAAAAACTAATCAGTGACACATTACATATCAGGAACGGGGCACGATTCAAATAAAGACTCAAATTTGAAACTAACGACAACTCTTTATTCTTGCAGTTAACTTTTTTAACGACAAATATTTAAACTCAGCTACTTCTGAGACACTAATTCGATCTGGAACTTTGTTTTCTCTAATCTATATGTAATAAACCAATCTAATGAAAAATAAAAAATATCACAACATCAGTATTTTGGAAGTTTTTCAAGAGTCAAATTTTATTTTTTAAAAACAATCAACTCCCTTGCTGCATTCTAGACATTGGTATAAGAATACATGAAGAGAGCCAAGCAGACTACAGTGGCTATAGCAATGCACATGCTAACTTTATCCCATTTTTTCCTCTTTAGTTTCGGTGGGTCCTGTTGATCTTCTGGGTCATCTAAGCAAAACAATACATTATGGATAGAGATGGACGATATATATATTTTTCAATAATTTAAAATTTTCAACCATTACCACGAATACCACTATCCAATCATATTAAAATATTGTACGAGTATTACTCGACGCGAGATAACCCTGGCCACCGGTACAGGGCCAAAGTGATCCACTCCAAGGAGTAGGTAACTTTCTGATAAGATTTGAATTTCTATATTAACGCTCAGTGTGTGACATCTGTCCTAATTTATATGAAAATTTGTCACATCTTGGTTTCCTTTCAGACGACTATTCCGTCATGCAGGTCAGGATATGTGTTATAATAAATCTGAAACTCACTTCTACAGTTTGTACCATGGTAGATACCGAACAAAACATATTACAATCATTGTTCTTTAAGATGGACAGGGTTAGCATCATCAGAGTTATGAACGTTTCAATTGGTCAAGCTCAAGTTATTAAACCCTGGTTTGAGTATTGTGTATGATTCAACAAGCTGGAAAGTCTAGAACCAGAGATCTTCGACTCGCGATGTCAATATGATAACAAGGGCACCCGGTTAGCTCAATCGGTGAAGTGATGGAAATACGATTCGAGCTACGCACCTGTGATCGTTAGACACAGGTTCGAATCCCTTGAAGGAAGATGATTATATGCGAGAGGTCTGCTGGACGCCCAGCCGATGCACGGAGGTGGTACACGTAAGCGCTGGTTATGGCTTCCTCCACTTACCAGGTCCATGCGCAGGAAAAATGAGAAATACGATAATCTAAAAACCTTCACCCCGATTCGGAACTGGTATCTGCACAGAGGTCGTGATTCGCCATATGGTTAAGCTGTATTCTTGGCTTTCCTCTACCGCAGGATAAAAATAATATCCTAAACCTCCTAAACCTTAACAACTAGGCCATTGCTCATCTAAGATGATACAAATCTTCTAGTGCTTAATATAACATTTGGAAACTTGATTTAAGTTGCCCAGTTTCACCTTGTCTGTTCTGCTGTTCCAACTGTCTCCTCCTTCTCAAATCTTTGTCTCTTTGCACATCGAACTCTGGAAGCGGCTGGTGGGTCTGAGAAGTTGATTCTTCCACTGGAGCAGCTGCGAAAGAATGATTTGGGCTACAAATATTGAAGATGGGGTAATGGTGGTGGTATGTATGTATATTTATTCGTCTCAAAATAAATACATCAACAATATACAATAATAAGAAACACATTAGAATTATGAGACAGGTTATACGTACAACACCCATTTTGCCTAAAACCATCGCCAAGGGCAGATACCACTCACTGCGCTTTATCATGGCAGTTCAGTCCCGTCAGACATTTTTTTGTTTAGTGTGCGGTTGTTGGTACTGCATCTTGACCCGTTAGTTGGCCTCTTTTAGGCACCGCTTTCAGCCTTGCTCAGAGCAAATTTCGATAAAAAAGGTTAAGAAAATTATTGCTGCCTGGTTAATTCAATCCGTAAAACCCAATAAAAAAATGTTACCAGATATGTATTGTTATGTATGAAAAAAACCGATTGATCTTGGTGCCGAGGCATGGTCCATTATTAACTCATGCTTGGCAAAATCAAATTTTTGACTTGAAAATGTTTCAGGCATATGCTTTTTATAAAAATTTGCTTTCTAAGCAAAGTCAAATTCCGCTTATATATCAGTGAGCATCAGCAAATATAGTCTAGTTGTAAAACATCACAAAGTGGAGCAAATCACTATACTGAAGTGCAAGTGAGTATTAACTGCCCTGGGTGATATTCCAAGATACTAATCCCGCTTTGTGTGTGGGAAATAGAAGGGAGACCCGATGAAGGATGATTATATTGAGAGAAGAATACTGGACACCGCAATGAAGGAAAACCAGTGAAGGGTTCGGAAGAACCTCTACACTCAACTTGAAATTGGCAGCTGCATAAGAGGTCATAGTTCACCATATGTTTACATTCTTAGCTCTTTTCTCCAAGAGATTAAAAAAGAATATTCCTATCCTATCTTGATTATGTCATTAGCAAATCATCTTAGCAATAGAATGTTATGTGCTGGTTCACCTTAAGGCTAAGAATATTAACACCAGCCTCCCTCTTCTTCAGGAGAGAATAAAAATTCCGGCAATACTTATAGTTTTGTATTGATTTTGTAAAAATCAATGAATCCAGTGCAGGAATTGTTTCAATATGTTTTATTCCTGTTATTTGTATTTGATTTAGAAGGAAAACCAATGACTTTTCAAAACTTCTTAATATAATTTATTCGTGTTATTTGTATCTGATTGATAATGAAAAGCAGTGACTTTTAGGAATATCTCAGTCTATTTAAATTATTTCTTTTTCTTTTTCAAAGCCACTTCTTGGAGTTGATCATCTTAACCAAGTCTTGTATTAGCGACCGCTTGGAAGACATACAGGGTTACAGTTGTTGGGAATATGATATTTCCGGTTTGGCTAAGTCTAACTAAGTTAATACAGTGACGGGCTTGGATTAAAAAGCCGGACTCGCCAGGACTTAAACCCGAGATCTTCAACCTGCGATACCAACCTCTTAATCATGAGGATATCACGCCCACATAATTATTACCTAATCAGGAGGTTCGTCTTGTCAAGCATGAGCCACATATGAACCACTACTTACGAGTATTATTCCCACCAGTAGTACAATCTGTACTTGTTGGTTCAGCTAAAACAGGTGGTTGTGGTCCCTCTGTATGCTGGTCCTGTTGCTCAGATTGAGGCTAGAAAGTGGAACAAGAACACATTATATAACTCTGTTTTATGGAAAAACAACGCAGTTGCTTACAGTGTTGGAGACAGTGTTAGAGACTGGGATCACCTTTTTAATAACTCGCCATGACTTATCCTAGCAAAATAACTCAACCCGTACTCTACTTGAAAAATGAAATGAACACGCCTTGATGGGATTTTTCTGTCGTTATGTGACTCATCAGAGAATAAAACAATCAGAGATATAAAACTAGCATTTTACTTTGCTGTGAAATCACTGCTTATCTACCCAATAACGATGCTTCACTAGGTGAGTACTTATACATTAGAAAGAGAGAAGCGGCAAATTATTTGTCATTTCTGTTTAATACATTTAGAAATAAACCCATAACTCTACTTTCAACTCGTAAATGCATGACTCGACTTGTGACTTGAAAGTACAGAGACTCTTGCATTTAAATTTTGGTAAGACTTGGATTCAACTCGCAAGACCGCTTGTTTCTTTATGTTGGCAAATAGGACCTAAATTTTGGTACTGTATGAGGGAGGGGGTGGAAAGGGCTTACCAGCAAGTAGCATTGCTGGACACTTCACCAGTGGTTTGAATAACCACTGGTAACAAATTTCTCAACCAACTATGGTCTTGCACATGAAAAATCAGTAAAAAGAGAAGGATACATATTTTACTGCTTCAAGGTGAAATAATATGATGGTATACTATCTATGAGTCAATTGCCTGCAATAACAACAAACCTCCTGCTCATCGACTTGTACTGGTTCTATGATCTTTTCAATCTTCTGTTCATCTTGTTTCTCTGATTTCTTTCCAAGCATTGTTTGATTGTTGATTCGAACACTGTCAGAACCAGTTATGACGGTACCTGCTTTAATTTTACCATGGATTGTGACTTCTGCACGAGATTTCAAGCCGTCTGTATAGAAAGAAGTACCGTGATTTCACCTCAGTCTCAAACATGCTCCTCACATATAAGCCTAGTAGCAGCGAAACTTAAGAATTGCTCTAACATATTTCCTAAGTGTCATAAGAGATGGATAGAACAAAAAATATGGTAAATAGTTTTCCATCACCCAGGAAAGATTTATACAATACCTCTATTACAGTGCGTTGGTTTTTAATACATTTTATAACAACTCTTTGCTATTTAAGTCACTGTTAGTGGTTCATTTCCTTTTAAACAAATTTCACACTTTCAAGAAGACTTCAGATACAATTTGGTACATTACATTGTATAATTTGTTGAATTTTATAAACCACAACGTTTGTCAGGATCTGTCAGATACTCAAGTTCATAATTTTTACATGGTGAAGATAGTTTCCAGTTTTTCACTCTTGTAGAATGAAAATAATATCTTGTCACATATATTTACCTCCACTCTTCTTTGCATCCTTTTTCTTTTGTTTTTTTGAAGCTCTGTCTCGCTTTTCTTCATAACTTAGTTTGCCTGAAAAATAGTTAAAATATTCAAATTTGAAAACAAGACACATGGTCGTATTTCAAACACCCACAAACAAGGAGCTGAAAACTTGAAACCAAATGTGATGAATTCCAGGGTGAGAATCCGAACTCTCTTGAAGCCCCAGTCTAGTAGGCTATATTTTTTAGGCTATAGGTGGTCACTAGTACAGGACCTTGTTTAGAGTGATGCGCTCAAATGAGTAGCTTGGCAAAATAACATGCCTTCATAGAGCATACTGATTCATTCTCACACAAACATAGGAGGCGGATAAGTGGTTAGTCCAACGTTAATCTGATGAAGAGAATAATATGTATAATAACTTTTTTTTCGAACATAGATGCACGAATAGTGACAGGAACCTGTGTTTCTTCCAGACAAAAAAGTTTTAAAACCACCAACGCTGCGATTCAATAGTATTGATGATTTTAAACCTTTTTCCAGAGTTCGGTTGCTAAAACTCAGAAAGTAAGCAACATTTTTATTTGCTAGCAATATATGATGAAATATTGCCTATTTGCAAAACTTTTCTTCTGATATAGCCCAATATCTTCAGGTGTCTGAGAAGCAAAACAGTTGACATTCTGTCGGTCTAGATTTAGGAAACATAGGATAGGATATCATTTTTATCCTGTGGGAGAAGAAAGCCGAGAATACAGCTTAATCATATGGCAAACCACGACCTCTCATGCAGATACCAGTTCTGAATCGGGGTGGATTATTGTGTTTCTCATTTTTCTAGTGCAGGAACCTGGTTGGTGGAGGAAACTGCGAGCAGTGCTTACGTGAACCACCGTGCACCGGCGAGACGTACAAGACGTTTCGCATATATTCATCATCCTTCACGGGATTCGAACCTGCGTCATGACGATCAGAGATGTGTAGCTCGCAGTGTATTCCCAACTCTTCAACTATTGAGCTAATCATAATAGGACAAGTGTAAATCCTGCAGCTTTAGGGTTTAAATTTTGAATAGTTTGAAATATTGAGTCCATATTGACCGTATTCATTCAAACAATAGATTTTGCTGAAATAAACTCTTGAATGAAAGGTCCTGCTGAGTGAGGGTAAGAGAGCCTAATAACAAGAATAAACCCACTGATACTGTGAGTCTTTAAGAAAATATACTGCGTTTTATGCTGAGTCAAATGAACTACGCTTATAACTTTGTAGGTGTAGGCTTCAAAATTGAGAGATGATAAAAAGTAAACCGAGAATTGATAGATAGTTTTACCAAAGCCCAGGGCAAATACAACTCACTGTACTTTACTTAAGAGGTATAGTTCTGTTTGGGATTTTTTACACTCAGCGTACAGTTGCCGGTAGTACATTTTTTATCAGGTATTTGCGATCAAGTGGCCGTTGGTTGGTACAATTTACTTGCTGCTTCCAGCCTAGCTCAGAATGAACTTCAATAAGAAAATCCCTTTGTAAGCTTCATTCTCACTATATGACTTTTTTTTATATTTATTATGCATAGTACGTATTATAAATGTAAAGAGTGACTGCAACTTTTACCTTTAAAAGTCTAAGGTCTACAGTCCAAACCCAGAACCTCAATGAAATGAAATGAAAAAATATCTACTTCGCACATACTTTCCTCCCCAGTCAGCCTCCCAGCTCCATCAACAAACTTCCTGTTGTCAATTTCCACTTCTCCGGTGTTCGCTATGAATGTATCTGCTTCAATGTTTCCCAAGACATTGACAGTTGTCCGAGGTCTATCTTGGCCTGGCAGAAAACAAAAAAGGATTTCATTTGCCTACGGTTGGTGAGGAAAGTCGATAATACAGCTTAAGTATAAGGTGCATTATGACCTCTCATGCATCTACCAGTTAGGAGTGGAAGTTTTCGCTTATCTTTCATTTATTTTTTGTCTGTGGACAGGTTTGACAGAAGAAGTCATTAATTCAGGTCACTATGAGCAGACAAGATGTCCAATAATCACACATACTATCATACCTGGCAAGATTTAAATCTGTATAGAAGATAAGAGATTTTGTAGCTCGATAAGTATTTCAAGCAATCAGGTATAATCTCATGTTCACTAAAAATGTGACATTCCTCAATCGAAAATTTAAAAGCTTAATATTTTTCAAGATAGTTACATGTAGGAAGGTTGAAATCAAAATGCATTTTTGGTTTGTCTGAACACCATAAAACTGGGAATATAATTTAAATATCATCAGCATCAATATTAATACTGCCGGAAGCAGTGCCTAAGAAAAATCGACTAACGGCCACTGAATCGCAAAGAGCTACTAAAAGATATAGAACCAGCTATAGTACCAACTGTAGTTTAATCGGAGAACTCCCAAACTGAACTGAACCACCATGGTGAGGTGCAGTTATCGGTGTCTGCCCTGAGCGATAAAACCCATATAATACTTCTTTATTTCCTTTCAGTCGCTTCTCACGACATGCAGAAAATATGTTAAGACTAACGTCAGTACCTACAGGGCCAAGATTAGCTAATAGACAACAAGCGTATTTCGAATACAGCACAAGCCCTGCTTCTGGATTCCTCTACTCCATTGCATAATTAAAATCGATCAGAAATTAAAAATAAAAATAATTTGAATTAAATACCATAATATTAGACAACATGATTAATATCATCAATGATCATACCTGTAGCACCAGCAGGCTCGGTTAATGGATTTTGCCTCCCATTGATGTCATAAGTCTTCTCAAAGACAGTCAAACCATCAGGCTGATTCTCAGGGTCTCCTTGCCTCTTCTGAGTAATTCTATATACAGGGTTGGGAGCTTGGTTTTCTGGGTTGCAGACTGAAATATGCCCTGAAAAAAATGCATTGTATATTAAAAATGGCAATCATGCATTGATAGGATTTCATTTTATTATGCGAAAACGGAAAGTTGATAATATGGCATACCCTAACCCTGGTATATATCCCCCTTCATGCCTGGTATAAATTCCAAGTTGAGAGCGGAACTTTTGCCCAACTTTAATTTTTCCTGTGTATGGACATGGTTGGTGGAGGATGCCATGACCTGCACTTACATGAACAAAAACGTATCAGCAAGATGTCAAAAAAAAAAAAAAACGCGGATATAATCGTATATCATGGGATTCAAACTTCTGTCTGAACAATCAGAGATATTTTATCATATTCTTAACGCTTTTACCTATTGAGCTAACATATCATATCATGAATTTCTCAAATTTGCTAAACTATTAATATTTCTGTAATATTAATATATTTCTTCATTCATTTTAGAGAAAATTCTGAGTCTTATTGAATATACTCCGACATATCTTGACAAATATCAGTTGAGTAATGCTGAACAAAATATTGTCAAATGAGGCTGTCAAAATACATCTTGTATTTGCGAAAAAATTTCAATATTTTAATAGATTTTATTTGATTTCAATAGTGAAAAAATGAGGAATTTCATTATGTCAATTATGCGTCGCAGATGGGCCATGCCACTGGGATATAACACATCTGTGGCTCATGCTTGAATAATAACTTTCAGACATACCTTTGAAAGTTGACACGAACTGCTCATCGACTACGATGTGGGTGTTTTGCATCACCTGCCCTGTGATATTGAACTGGATTTCATCCCCAATCATAGCAAATAGTGGATCCAGATTCTTCACTGTACACACATAACCATTCTTCTTCAACCTGAAGTAATATTTACAATATTTCATCAGTTTGAGTACAAACCGGAAATTTTTAATTTTGTCAGGTATGTGTCACTAATGGGCCCATTCGATGAGACACTTAACAAACGATACTTCAACAATATTTTCATAGCTAATTCTTGGGAGTGGATTACTATGACCAAGGCCCTGTACCAGCGGCCATATATAGACTATCTGAAGCAATATTTACAATATTTTATTAGAGTGGGTAATCGTGATAAAAAATTTTATTTTGTCATTCATGCATCAATGATGGAGATGTACTGCATCGAAGAGACGCATAACAAAATATGCTCTAACAATCCTTTCTTAAAGCCAGTTCTTGGAGTGGATCGCCTTGACCTAGGCCCTGTAACAGCAGCCACATTTAGACGAACAAGATTAGAGTTATTGAGAAAATATGATCTTTCCTGTTCGGTTTAGCCTACACAAGTTATTACACCCAGGGTTTAGTGATGGGCATAGATTAACGAGCCAGACTCACTGGGACTCGAAACCTGAGATATTAAACCTGTGATACCAACAATCCCAATTATCCTAAAGGGCAATCCTAAAACGATTTGGAATTAGAACGTGATTTGATATAGTACAACTGTCATGGAAACAAATTGTTCATGAAGGGAAGTCTCATATCAGTCAGTCATGCATAGGAACCGTAATGTGTCAAACTTTGGGTGATAATAAAAAATAAAATTATCAACAAAATTTGCCTTATTGAACTTTTGAACATATGTCCCACTGGTTCCACCGCCAGTGCAGAAAATTTACGGGGGACTGTTTGAAGTGCAGACAGCTCAGTCATTTCATACTTGTAGAGTACTAACTAAATGTGACTATAATTTTAATGAGTGGAAGATGGTTTTACTGTCGCCCAGAGCAGATACCACTCACTACACTTTTCCCTAGCAGTTCAGTTCCATTTGGAATGTTTTCCACTCAGAGTGCAGTTGCTGGTAAAACATCTTCTAGTAGCTCTCTGCTATTAAGTGACTGTTAGTGTTACTGTGACATCAAATATAGCTAAATATTTTTTTTCTCTTGAAATTTAATCTGAACGATGTTGGAACCTACTAAAGGCCTCTTAATAGCAAAGAGCTACTACTAGTACCAGCAACTGCATTCTAAGCAGGAACTGCTATGATAGAGTGCAGTGAGTGGTATCTTCCCCAGACGACAAAAAAGCAACTTTTAATACTACTTTCCTTTCTCTTATGACGCAGAAATTACATTAGGACTATTTTGAAACCCATTCATACACGACATGACGGATAACAACATAGAGGAATGGGAAAGACATATGAGGAGAATACAAAACATTCCACTAACCCATGTAGAAACACATTTTCAATTGCTTTATCAGCTAGACAGAATCCCATAGCAAATTCTGCATTTGCGTTGTTGTAAAGAAAACAAGATATTTTGAATTGGATGTCCGGCAATCTGTCTCTCGATATGAATGCTGTTATGTTATCCAACTGACGATAGTGTAGTTCCAGGTGCCCTTCATGGGTTAGAATCGGCATATCGAGGTCTTGCCAGTCACCTGGTATAAATTAAAATACAGTGTAATGTTAGATAGATTTATTTTGACCTTCTCATTGAGACGACAGTGTTAAAAAATCATATTCGCATTCTAGATCAGAGAAGGGGACTAAACCTAGAATAAAGTTTGGAAACATGCACTAAGTATGCATGTCTACAAGCCTTGAAGTTAGTTAACCCACACAAATAATAAAACGCTGGATGAAGCTTCGTAATAATTGCACACGCAAAGATGGACAACAAGGGTCACATATAAATTCAAGCAAGTTGAGTTGAGAATTGATTATTGCTGGTGTTGTCGTTGTAGCTTAATTTGAAATTCAATATATATTACATATTCACTATTCAAAATTCATTATATATATGTATATCTTTTTTATTAAAATTCACTCTGAGTAAGGTCGGAAGGAGTGCCTGAACAGAACCAACTAACGGCAACTTAAAAGCAGAGAACAACTAAAACCAGCGACTGTACTCTAAACGATAAACATCCCAAACGAAACTGAACCGCCGTGGTGAAGTACAGTGAGTGGTATCTAAAGTATTGTTTCACCATTTCAGATGAACAAAATAGCTGATATTTAATCATATTTTGTCCATTTTACATCAAAATATTGATATTATTATTATAATTGCTATAAATATCCCTGATGGCAATCACTCCTCAAGCCCTACTTTTTTATATTGAAATTTTCTCTGAGAATGAAGACAGCATCTAAAAGCCACGCCTGGTAGATTTTCTAAACGTTCATACTTTTCTGAATCTTTTGAATTCAAATCACTGGGGAAATCAAAGCCGATAATTTATGATATGCCGAAGCGAAACTAATAATTTGGACAGCCCTAGTAGACACATTGAATCGAGTTCTATAATGAAACAGCTCTTATGGCTTGAAACAACTAAATAACTAAAGGCCACAATATAAGTGAAGTTACATTACCAACGCGTTGCATTACGTTTGAAGTAACAAAATAAAAACAGCGATACACGCCTGCATTGCCTTGCATTAATCATGTTCACATGCCTACAAAGCACAAACCCATAAAACACAAAACAAGCACTCTTCGTTAGCTTGCATAGCAAACCGTTCTGTTTCATTGGAAAATGTAAATACATGCTTTGCGCTTGCGTAGAACGCAAGGGTAAAATAAAACAAACCTAGAAAAAACGCAAACGTGGGGTGCTGCCTTAGTGGCTTGAACTAGATTGATCCCCACCTGCATCAGTCGTTACATAGATTGTTGCAGACACAGATGCATCGGTTGAACACCAAGTTGGCAGAATAATCTGTGCATTTTTTTGACCTTGAAAAATAGTGAAATTAATTTTTAAATATGAGCAATTTAATCATGTGAAAGAAGAAAGTCAAGATTGTAAAAGAGCCGTATCACGTAACACTCGTGTAGTGACTGCACGTGCCAGCATTTATCTCCTACCGGATTGGAACCAAGATCCCAGGATGTTTGGACATGATTAGCTCGATTTCACTGATCCCGTCAACTGGGTTCCCAAATCAGGGTGAGAGAATCTTGTTTTTCTTCGGGTGTCTGAAATATTCATCTCATTTTCTTTGGATGGACACAAAATTTATTTCATAGCAGTATTGATGATTTTGAACTTTTTTCGACATTCTGGTTGCTCATAAACCATCAAAAAAGGAGATACATGCAATTTTCTTCTGATTACAGCCATTTGTCCCGGGTGTCCAGGTTGCTGAATAGCTGGTATTTTGTAAACCATTTCCAGACATTTTTTTCCTTTTTTTTTTCTTTTGCTATACCCACTTTTTAGAATAGATCACCCTGATCGAGGCACTGCATCAACGCCAACTTGTAGATGGACAGGGTTAGAGTTATTAAAAAAAAACTATCTTTACTACTGCTCGGTTTAGCCTCCCCAAATTATTACACCCTGGGTTGAGTTTCGGGAATGAATTAACGAGCTGGACTCGCCAAGACTCGAGTGCTGTATCCAAAGAGATGTCTGGAAACATTTAACTTCAATTTCACAAAACGAGCGCGATGGCCTAGTGATTATTATGTTGGCATCAAAGGTGGAGGATCTCTGCTTCACGTCCCGGCAAGTCCGGCCTATTGAATCATGCCAACCACCCAATCCAAAGTGTAATAAATAACTCAAGTAGACTTGGCCAAATCGAAAAGATCTTCCCAACAACACCAATCTTGTTTGCTGCTGGTGTCGACCACTACAGACCCTTGGATCAGAGTGATCAACCCAGATGAGCAGCTTTAAGAAAAAAAACCTTTCAGTTAGAAACAATGTTTGAGTAAATCTATACATATCATACCTTGGTAGGCAGGGGCACATGATAGAGTAGAACTGGCATGAATATATCCAGCAGGAGGCTGAACAACACAAACATCGTAAGACATCTCATGTTTTGTTGCTGCCTTGACGGAATGTGGAGAAAACGTCAGAAAACATCCTCCAATATTAATATCAGTTTTCTCTGTTGAGATTTCTATAATTCAAGATTGTGATAAGTTCATTATTGCTGAGTTCATAAATGTCAGTCGTCAGGCATGGACGTGTTTTCTCACTCCCCTCAGCCTGTTGGCACTGAATTTGGCTCACCATGCACGATGTTTGAAGGAATGTTTATAAGGATTCAGTTTGTTACCAAGCGAAAGCGGTGAACATCATACAGAACGTTTAACAAGCGATAATTTGGATTTCATTGGTCAGCTATTGCACTATTACGCATGTCTGCCACAAGGCAATCCATGGACAAGAGGAGCCATCATCAGTCAAATGAATTTTTATTCATAATGACAAATTTCAGTAACTTGAATCTTGGACATACCTTATTTAATCTGAAAATGCTGCAATATTCTATGGCAAGCAATCAGCAACAGATAATCGAACTTGGATATATTTCATTGCTTTGACTTCGTTTCATTTCAAACAAACTGTTAACCCAACATATTCCCACGTATTTAGTAAATTTCATATAGTATAGTATAATGGCCATTGAAGTATGTTGAGGGTAATTGTCGGTAATAACTCATTAGCTAGATTCAAGCAAATAAATTGTATATAGCATTGACCACATGAAATATGCAACACTATTTTATCAATAGCGATCCAAAAACACTCGCGCAAATTTTAGCGTAATTCTGTATTAGAAGACATTTGTTTACCACTTAATAAACACTGTAATTTGTTTGGAAGTTACTCATTTTGACATGGAGTAAACCAATGACTTCTATGTGCAGGTCATTATTAGTTGATTGGTCCATGGGCATAACAACATAATCTCTCTCAGTTTATTTGTGTGATTTTTCAAGCTTTACACCCAGACGAATTGGTCCATGATTGCACAATTCAAAGCAAGCATATTTTCGTGTTGTTTATTTTATCAGGTGTGTTAATTCGAGAGTAAGATGATTAAGCAGCTAACATTTTGCTAGTATTTTAAATCTTATTTTAGATTTTGCTTGATCTTCTGATTTATCTGTCTAGTTTGTATTTTGCTGAGTTTTTTCTGCTTGATAACGGAAATCACATAATAAGCTATGAAAGATGAATAAAATTTTTTTAAATATGTTTGATCACATACAAGCCACTGATAAACTATGCTTACAAGACTGTGTGTGTGGCACATACTTGAAAATATAAAAACTCCAATCAGGAAGTACTTGCGTCATATCACTTTCAACTAGTACCTCTTCCTACCTGATTTAGAAGGTTTTAACTTTGGAACATCAGGATCAATCTGTTGGGCTGAACCAGCTCCATTTCCACCTGGAATGTATTAATAAAAAAATCCGTATTTTTTATTGAAATTTTGGTCTTGGCAAAAGTGGTTGCAGATTGTTAGAATGCCAGCTAACCTGAAAAAATTAGGTTTGATCAGAAAAAAGTTACCCAATAAGTATTATTTCATGATTTATTTCTCCTAGATGGTTAAAATGGTGGTGGTGTCTGGTCGCATCCAAACCAGAGAAAATTACAAAGTCATCAATACTGCTATGAAATAGCAGTGTTGATTGCTTTGGAGATTTTTATTCACCTGATGATGACATGACCAATCAGAAAATGACAAAATCTTTTCGAACGCTTGAAAGATTCTGACATCTTGCCCCAAAGTATTTTCTTTATAGAATGGACTAATGAACACTCAAACAGCAAGGAACTGATTTCGAAAATGTTAACCCTGCTATGAAATTTGATAGTTTTAAATAATTTTGAGAACAAATAAATTTATTCAAAAGAACCTATCAACTCAGACACAAGTTGAAAGAACCATACTTCACAGTACCGGTAATATTTGGGCAAAGTATTTCTAACTGGGTGTGTTATAAGGATATCACCAGATGGCAGAATAATCGTTTTATGCTTTTCAGACACCTAGAGCAAATGGGTTCCATCCAAAGAAAATTTAGCAAATATGCAAAAATCCTTGATAGATTTTTATTAGATAATTAAAATGACTCTTCTTTGTGTATGGAAGCAACCAAACTGCAAAAAAAGGTTCAAAATCACCCATACTGCTATGAAATAGCAGTGTTGTTGATTTTGAAGCTTTTTTTCTATCCGAAGAAACCGGCTAAATCATTTCAGCCACCTGCAGAAAAATAACATTCCGTGAAAATTTGATTCCATAAAATTTGACTTAAAATCTTGATAGTCAACTATCAGCAATTTTTTTCATCCAAAATGTTGAAACATTATTCTATGTACTGTGAATAGTAATTTCTGAACGTCGTTTAAACCAAACTATTAGAATAACCTTTAGCTTGTAACTGCATCATAGCACAATATGAGTCAGAAAAATAGTCTATTATGACTAAGCTCAATTGAAATCCATTAACTTAGTTTAGCTGGCTTTTCTTTCCGTGTTACTCCACTATTTTGAGGAAATAAAAATACTGACCAAATAGTACCCTTTCATTGCCCATCGCTACATTTCCTTGAATGTCTCCATAGATGTTGGTAACATTGAGAGTGGAAGGATCATTCGGATCTGGTGTAAGAAAAGGTCTGGTATTTGAGATAAAAAGGAAAAAAGTTCAATCAGAAAATGCACGAGAGCTTTGTTCATATACCTTGGAAGGTTTGTTCCTCAATCGAAAACAATTTTGTGAAAACATCTTTTGTTAAGTATGAGTCACTGATGGATCACGTCGATGAGACGTGGTCCAACTGTGGCTCATGCTTGTTAAAATAAAATTTCTGATTGGGACTAGCTGTTTGTACGGCCATATGAATCCCTCCATGACTATAGTGATCTCTCGTCCCACTCATTTTCCAGCAATTTATGTGTTTGGCTCCTAACTCGTATTATTTACTGTGCACAAACATTAGGACTATTGAACTCTCTCTTCAACAGATCATATCTAAAACAGGCTATTTCAAAGTCATCAATTCGAATCCAGAATACCGAATCCTATTCCTAAATTAAATTTGAAGCACCAAACACTACAAAAGTCAAAAGAAAGTATAGGGATGAAGTGTCCTTACTCGCTTGGCAATATATACAGTTGCACATATTTTTTTTATTTATTTTATAGCCACTTCTTAGAGTGGATCACCCTATCCAAGGCTCTATAACAGCGGCCACTTTAAGAAGGACAAAGTAACACTGCTGGAAAGATATGATTTTTTCCTGTTTGACACAGCCTCCCCAAGTTATTACACCCTGGGTTGAGTTGTGGGCATGGACAAGCAAGCCGACTCGCCGGGACTCGAACTAACCGGGATTAAGATAAACATCTTAGTATCTCGTGACCCCTATTTTACCTAAAACAATAGTATCTCCTGTCTTTTGAATTGCTATGTTTGTTTATTTGCATACAGAGATAAATCAGCTTTACTGATTATGGGGGGCATATTCAGTGTCGTTTTAAAGATGTTCTATGAAATTCTTTAAAGAAAAAAAGGGAAAACTTTAAGTGCTAATCATAAATCTAATGCTACTAAACATGAGATGAGCCACACTTTAGCACCATGACCAATCAAAATTCCACAGTGGAAAGAATAAGATTTGTTAAGACCGATTTTTTTTACAAAAGGGCAGTTTGATAGTTTCAAAAGAATTCTGTTTATCCAACATAAAGTTTTGTTACCCAAAAAATATGACTTGCATAAACTTAATTTCATAGTACACATTTTACAATATTTCCAACCTTTTTTTAATGACACTCACTCTAAGGCAAAGTTGAAAACAATACCTAATAGTATGTTAGCCATCTAACATCCATTTACACAGCAAAAAGCTACTACAAAATGTACTACCAGCAACTGTGCTCCTAGTGGATAGCATTTCATACAGAACTGAACCACTATAGCATAGTACGATGAGTGGTAACTTCCCTTGGGCAATAGCAAAACCATACACAACTTAGGATTTATCCTCCGTCTTGCTATTTCCCCCCATGGTGGAACCAATGAGGACTACCATTGCGCATGTACCTCTATTAGTAAACCGTATCTGTGTTTCTTCCTGCTCTATTTGTACTTCATGAACCATGTCCATCTGTTCTAGCGGCTCCACCACACCACCGGATTGTTGTTGAAAGTATCGTTCCACAGTCGCACGTATAAGATCTGGAGTGGCTCGTGATCCTATATTTATAAAAGAACACAGATAAAAGTTATGTTGTTTTAAATATGGAAATTGAGATAAAAGGAATACCAGTAATTAAGAGTATTATTAATTATTATTCTGAATTCACTCCTGGGTCCTGCAGTCAAGGTGAGGACCATTTGTGGCTCATGCTTGGGAAAATAATCTTTCCGACTGGGTAGGCTGTTGTAATCATCTCAGGCCCGCCACTCAACCCAGGGTGTAATAACTCTGGTAGGCTCAGCCAAACCAACGTTATTCTTTTTTCATAATAGTTATATCTCAAGTTTTGCTAAGTTGAAGAATCAATTCGTATAGTTTAAGAGATTAAGACAAATAAAGAATGTTACCAAGGATTTTGAAACAACATCACGCATTTCAACATCACGCATTTCAAAATAATAGGAATAGATACACTCTCCCATTGTGAAGGCTATAGAAAAAACAAAGAACAATTTTGGATCAACAAACTGCACACTCGGAAACCGAAAGGAATAAACATTAAGGATTAAAACAAACAAAGAAGAACAATAGGACAATACTGCGGTACTTATAAAACAAACAGAACATCGATATATACAAACAAACAAAAGTATAAATATGGTCATTTTCAGTAACATTGCACTTTAATCTTGTCTGAAGAAGTTAGACTATGTTCTAACGAAAGCTTACAAAAAACTTATATTTCTGTGGAATGAGAACATGATATTTTTGTATATTAGCTTGTTATTATCTCATTCGTGTATCCTTGTGAATTCTCTCACACACGGATCCAGGATTGTAAGGAAACAAGGAGGGATAGGTAGTTCATTGCAAGATATCAACGAATCACGTGATTTTGAAATGCATAAATTTTTTCCAGAATATACCAAACGAAGTCCATCTTCTGATGAAGTAAAAAAAATGATTGAACTCAAAAATATTGATTTTAATACACTTCTAAAGTACTAAATAATAATGAGAATTCTCACCTTGCAGGGTTGTCCACTCTCCCAGAAGGCAAAGTTTCAATTTTGTGACATTTCCACGATTATTTTCTTCGATTGGTGTAACGACATCGAAGTCAAGTTTGAGTCCGTATGTCGAAAGAGCAAAAGTTACAAACGACTGCTTTGAATAGAATCGTGGAATGATTTCTTTCAGAAACACATCCTCCAATCGTGCTGAAAAAATATTGAGATCAGTATTTTCCTAGTGTTTCACAAGTTTGGTTCTATGTCAGGAAAGATTTCTTTGGATAAATATTTTTATATAATTAGTTGGGTTGGACCACTCCAAGCAACTAACGCTCTAGAACAGAAGCCACTTATAGATGAACAGGGTTTGGTGTTAATAGAAATGCTTCTTGATTCGGCCATCATCATCGAAGTTATCGCAACCATGGGTCGCCAAAGTGTCATAAAGCAAATATCTGTGAATAATTATCGAGTGTTTCTCACCAAGTAAAACACAATTGTTATTCCGCCAGTTTAACAAAATAGTCAGAATTTGTGACTAATCTTAGACAAAACAAATATTTTTGATCATACAAATATAACCAGTTTTATCTAAGTACGTATTATCAAGTAAGGATCACTAAATCATCCCATGACTAACAAACCAGTATATGGCCTATTCGATACACGGTCAATAAATGAATGAATCAACGTACGCTACTCCTTATGAAAATGTTTTTGTTCACAATTTTAGCCTTTCTCCAGCTTCCTCCACCAACCATGTCCATCCATGCACAGGAAAAATGAGTAGTCGTTAAGCAAAAACCTTAACCCCCGACTTGGAACTGGTGTCTGCACCAGAGGTCGTGGTTCACCATATGATTAAGCATTATTCTCCGCTTTTCTCTCTCGCAGAATAAAAATACTATTCTCAATGAGTTTTGAGTGGTAGAAGTAGAGCTGGACAGCATATTGGTAGGACGGTAAATACCGGTATTGGGTTTTTCAAAAAAAAAATATCACGCTAGTCTTCGCCATGTCAGTTTGCCATGATACCAGCATTTCGTGGAATACAATCTAAAATGGTTACTAATTGATGCATTATCTCGTAGCGACAAAAAACAGATCTTTAGCCCACTCACACATGCTGATATGACTCAATTGAACTTTTGCAATGTCATGAAACAGCAACCTGCCCGCATTTAAAGGTATGCATCTGATTTTTTTAGTTAGGTCGAGCCTCAAGTGGCTCTTTGAAACAACACAATAGCATGGTTTACGATAGGTGAAAATGGCTTGGCATATCGCTAATACAGGCATTTTGGCAGCGATATGCCGGTATAAAATAGACCTAACGCGCCCAGCTCTAGATCGAAGGCTTTTTTTTTGAAGAAGTTTTCAAACGTGATTTTGAATTCAAATCAAAATTTAATACATCAACAAGCAAGCTAGTTTTAATCCATAATCACCTCGTCGGTCAGCCATTTTAATTCAAGTTCCTGAAGTCTGCAACAGTTCAAGATATACAACAATCTTCCGCTGCTATGGGATGTTTTCAATTCAGATGCTAGAAATTTTCAAACATGGTATATTGTGATAAAAGGTATTCTTTTACTACTTTACTTGGACGGATTTAGTAATATTTACATATTTTCTGAATTAAGGTAAGTGAACATGTGTTACTCTGTTTAAATATTTATTCCATTTTTTTCGCACATTTAAAACTTTACTTCTGCTTCAGGTTTTGTTTGCTTTCCTAATAACTCCGTAATATGACACCTTTATTTGTCCCGCCTTTTGTGTCTCGCCAAAGTCCCAACTGAGGCATATGCAATAGAGCTGTCAAAATAAACTGTTTATGTATAAACTATGTAGTGTATTGCCCGATACAACCAATAATCCCTGGAACAAATAAAATAAAGTTTTTTTACGCATGCCTCACAGTTTGAGTAAATGCTGCAATTAAAACCACAACTGACAATACAGAACATGGGCTATAGTTTATCTCTGTTTATAATATCGTAACATGTTTTTCAAGCATGTGCCACAGATTGGACTTTGAAAAGATCAGACACTGTAAAACCGGACGAAAGATATTTTCTCAGTCGCGGCCAAAAAGACAAAAAATCTGCTTTCGCTTTATGGTTAATTCTTTCTCAATACTAATACAGCTTTTCTCCTGTTCCTCTTTAAAAAAAAAAATTAACCACAAAATCCATTTTAAGAAAAGCATAGGTAGGATTTTGAAGGGCGAAACAGTCTTCCCAAAGAGATTTTGTATTTTTGATAGAAAAAATTTCTCCAAAATGGGAAAAAATTCTGTGTGCTTTTGGTGTGCAATCACACATTATACAGAGTATTAATGTTATAATGTTTGCCCTCCCCCCCCAAGTTTTTCAACAAAGAGACCAAAATATTTGTTCCAGAAGTTCCAAAAAAATTTTTATATTATTTTTATGTCCCCCTAAGATTTCACTGATAAGGGCATTATATTCATAGTGGTATGACTCCTAACGTGGTTAGGCTATTTTAAGTTTTAAGTATCGTTATGAGAGTGGAATTTGTCTGAAATGTGCTCTCTGTCTGAACCGAAAAAGAAGTTGTAAAATATGATAAGTTGAGGTGAGCAAATTAAAAATATTTTCATTTCAGTTGAGTTAATGCACGAAAAAAATCAATATTAATATTTTTATCAATATCACCACATTATCAGAGTCACTCAGTTTGCTGGTACTAGATGTCAATATTTTTGAAAATATTTATTATTCAGTATTTATTACATTCTATTTACTATTTATTAATATCAGTGTTTGTTACATGATAAATAGTTGAAATTGTTAGGGAAGCCTCTCCCACATTTTCAGTAAAATGAGATAAAATTTAATATAACCAACAACACACTGAAAAAGATGCAAAGGTGAGCAGATTCTAAATTGGTTGGCCAATACTGAATAGGCAAAGATTATATTAAGCTGTATTCCCCGCTTTTCTCTCCCGCAGTATAAAAATGAAATATCCTATCCTCACAAGTTGAAGCACAAAAACTGAAAACACTAATATCGGGCTAGGATATTGCGTATTAGCCTTGTTGCCTCCCAAGAAAAAGAGGAACTATTCTGAATACAGGAACATTAGTTAAGTGTTCACATCTTCATTGTTGAACGATACTTAGGATTAACGAGAACGCTCTGCGACAAGAGTCTGTGTGACATCCCTACATAGTTAGAGAACCGGAAACATAAACATGTTAAAAAACGAAATGTGAACATGGGGAATTCCCTTAATTGAGAAAGGTGAATTCCGTGATTAGGAACACTGTTACGTCACAGAGACTTTTGCGATATTTAAAACAGTGATGCACGGAGTCGGGTTTGAAATTGGAAAACAATGGAAAACTTCGGTTTTTCCGATTTGGTAATTCAATTTCAGTTCCCAGTCGGCAATTTGAGGACTCAGAAATGGAAATGGTTAGTGGCGTGCACGGCAAGGCAGGAGGCAGTTCCTGATCTGGATCCTTAGAGGAGATCGGGAAGGGGGCGAGAGGTGTAGCCAGTGATATTGGTGAAAGGGCTGACTCGCTGGAGTAAAAAGGAAATCATAATTTTTTAGTAACTTGAGGCAAGCGAAAAAATATTTGGGGTAATTTTGCAAATAACAGTCCAAATTTAACTGAAAAATATATTCTAACTATGATTTCGTTCTGAAACTATGAAAGAGATGGATATAGATTTATCTCGACCTACCTGCCGTAAGCAATCATAAAATATACGACAGTGATTGAAGAAGGTCATCACACCAAGAAAGGTCATTCATCTGGACAATAGGGGAAGACTCGGACGCCACCACCGCTTCCGCAACCAGTCTTTCAGCAACTTGAAAAACACATACAGAGATGGCGAGGCGAATTTTTTTATGTTATATCCCCGTCAATTCTGATATAAAAGAGATCCTCTTGACACTCAGAGCCCTATTTCCTTAAAGGCTTTTGGAGAACTATTTTGAAATTTATAATGGAAAACAACAATTTCAATGTTCCTTCAGAACAAAGCCCTCCCTCCTCTGATTAATAATACTATTTCAGTGAATTTAAAATTTTAATGAAAGGGAATTTGTAATGAATTCAGATAAAGAAAGCATCAGAACGAGCATAAGTTTGGATTTGAATAATATTTTTTTCACGTTTATCATTGCCTCGCCAACCCAATCTGTGATACATTCCTCACAATATTAACTTTTTAATCTGATTACTGGAACTGATAATATAAGTGAATCGAATAGTGAAAAATAATTTTATTTGCACAAATTAACGACGCTTAAAAAGGTTATGGTTGAGCAGAAATGAAGCATGAAAACATTGAATTCAATTGTAATCAAAATTCAAATTTATCAAAATTATTTTTCGAAGTTAGTTGGGGTAACCAAAATTGAATATATTTTTTTTCACAATCGAATAACTTTGCTGAATCGAATATTCGAATCAGGAGTCGTATAAGAAACAAACAAAACATCTTTAATCGGCTTATAACTCACAAGAAAAATTCACTTATTTTTAAAAAATATTCAGATTTATCACTTTGTTGATTTCAAATTGTTGTAGAAATCGAATCGAATAATTTAGGATTCCAATATCGCGAATCGAATATTTTGGACAGCCCTATCACCCAGTGTTCAAAAAAATTTTTTT
Organism: Styela plicata; assembly: GCA_963675895.2. Taxonomy (NCBI): domain Eukaryota; kingdom Metazoa; phylum Chordata; class Ascidiacea; order Stolidobranchia; family Styelidae; genus Styela; species Styela plicata. Next base: position 26,139,009 of record OZ023138.1, read on the forward strand.
GAACAATCTGCTTACAGAGAGGGGTGGTCAGAATCAAATCGAATAATTCCAGCAAATCGAGTGTTTAGATCAAATTAAATTTGCGAATCAAATATTTATAAACAGATACATGACAGTTAATATGGAACCAGAAAACATAAAATACTCCTCTCACTACACAAGGAGATATTAGGAAGAAAGAAAATAAAAATTCCAGCCTTGCATACCGATAAACCATGTATACTATATACGATGAACCAAGTATTAAACACACTTACTACTAGACAAACAATTTTGTATTCACACAGGCTAAAGTCACTACTCTGTCTGGCAAAATTATGGAATCCAATAGCCTTTTGGATAGTTTTTGTTTGAATCGGCGCAAAGCATTAATTTTGAATAAATAACAATCGTCCCATTTTTACCATTACAATTCGTCCCCACTAAGAAAAATAAAGAAATTTAGAGCTACAAATTTTTAATATTACCACAAATAGAACTAAAGCCAATGTATTTTCAATTCAAACTCCAAGTCTAAGAGAGATAAGTTTCATTCATATTTTAACGACATAATACAATCCATTTTAATCTTTTGACAAAAATATATTGGATTTTGTCATTGAAAACCGAAAATTCCCCTCCATTCAGCAAAATTTTCTTCCTGTAAAAGTTTCACAATTAATCCAAATAATTTGTGCTTCATCATCTTCAAATTTGAGATTCACATCCATTTCTCAATGAATGAATGAATGTAACATGTTCACATAAACCTCTCCATCAACTTCGTGTCTTGCTAAGATTAGGCAGCGATTTCAACAGTTTTCTTCTGATGGAATTCTTTTCTTCAGGTGTCTGACTAGCAGAGAAGCTGATATTCTGCCGGTCTCTATAGCACATGCCATAACTCAACTTGTCAAGTTGAATCAGTCGAATATTGGATGTTAGTGTTTTGAATGTTAGAAAATAAAATCAATATCACCAAGCCTTTGAAGAAACAAAAATATCATCCTCTCATTTCACAGGAAAATTGAATCTTTCGTTAGATCATGAACTTACTTCTTCAGACAAGATCTTTTAAATCAGCACTATTATTATTATTCGCTGTTTTATAAGATCTATTGCACTTTAATCTAGTCTGAAGTGAGACCATGTTCTAACAAAAGCTTACAATAAATTTATATTTCTGCGGAAAAAGAAAATGATATTTTCGTTTTTTCGAAGACTCGATGATCAAAGTTTTCTAACATTTAAAACACTAACATTCAATAGACAACTGATTCAACTAGGCGAGTTGAGTTATGATATGTGTTATACAGACTGGCCAAATGTCAGCCACTCAGACATCTGAAGAAAATGTATTCCATCAGAAGCAAAATTTTCAAAATCGACAATATTCATGATATACATCTTGCTATGTAATAAAATAGTCTTCTTTCGAGTCTCAATAAGATCATTAACAATACTCAATAAAATTTCATTCGTGCATCCTTGTGACTTCTCCAGCACACGGATTCAGGAATAGAGGGAAACGAGGTGGGACAGTATTTCATTAGATATTACCAACTACTCGCCGAAGTCTCAGACAAAAGCAGAAATAGTAAATATAAAATAATAAGACAAAATAACTTACATACAAATTGAATGAGGCTGTGTCTTTGAAATAGATAATGAACTTTGTATAAGAATCGGCAAAACTAGATATAAATACCTCTTGGCCACTTGATAGGCGGAGTTTGAATGAAGAAGTCAAATATTAAGATTCAAATTAGGCTCAAAATTAGTTTCAATTTGAACTCTCGTATGTAGGGTCTAGAACTTCACAAATTTTGAGTGACAATTGGACTTAAATTTGTAATTTTAAGACTTTTGTTTGAGTATAGTCTGAATAGTCTGTGTCTGCTCAAAACACCAGAAATACTTAAACCTCTTTTTCACTACAACAGAGGCCCTTTAAGAATTTGCAGCACATGGATCCTGATCCCAATAAAAATCATAATTATATAAATTGAAAAACCGATACGATACAATTATTAATAATCCTGATAATCACTCTTTATATATAAAATATCAACACCCCTTCTTCAGAGCGCAAACGTTCAATTTGAGCCCTGCTGCATAGCATGGATGAATAAAATATATGCAGGTAGATCCCTAGACAGATTGTTTTTATAAATACCTGCCTCATTGAATATTCATTAAACTTTCTTTTAAAAGGGTTTTGTGAATCATGAAACAGGAGTGTTTAGAATATAAGAATTGTATTGGTGTACACGAGGTTTAAAAGTCTTTCCACGCACGTACAAAAATTTATTTCTGCAACAGTCGGACAAAACGTTACAGAAATAAATTTGTGTGTACACTTATGTGTAGAAAGACTCGTGAACCTCTGTCTATTAATTTGTTCTCTCCCTATAACGTCCTTGCTTTTAGCATACAGATCCACTTACGCAAAGACATGGAAGAATGATAAGTAGTTAGTCCCACGCATACCTCACCAAGAGCAATTTTTTTGAGTATGCAACAAATTTAATGATGTAAGCAGCAAGCAGAAAAACAAAAATATCATGTTCTCATTCGACACAAATTTAAGTTATTGTCACAACAACTTATATTTCTGTGGAATGAGAACATGATATTTTGTATATATGCTTAATATTATCTCATTCGAGTATCCTTGTGAATACTCCCACACACGGATCGAGGATTTTAAGAAAACAAGAAGGAAATATAAATTTGTCTCACACATTGAAAGAAATGTTAGAATTTGAAAAACATTTAACTTTCCATTTATTTGTATTTTTAATTATTCTATTGAAATAATTCCATTTTAATTTAAACTTCAAACCAATTTCACTCGATTCTCTCTTCTATAATGAGGGTATCTTGCGGAAAAAGTTTATGGTCTTTAAGAGAAATTTTAGGGTCTAGAGAGGAAATATCTCTTTTTGGATAAGAGGTTATAACGCGATATTTATCATTCAAATAACCGAGCGAGCCGACGAAGTTTAGAAGTCCTTGAAGAGGTTCTGAAGCGAGAAATGTTCTGGTTATCATATCACCACCACACGGTGGCCGGAAACGAATCTTAGAGATTGGGTGTCCACAGTCTGGAGCAGGTTCCAGCGGTACAGACTCTCCAAGGCGTTCAATTTCTTCATTTTTCTTTTGTTTCACTCTCTCTTCTTCACGCCTTTGCTCCTCTAAAAGTGCTTTCTCTGCATCAATCTTCTTCTGTTTCTCTTTGTCCTGTAATTGAAATTCAGTTAAACATCGTACGAGTTCCAAAGAAAATTATTATTTATTAAGTATGCTTTGTCAAGCAAGAGTCATTGACGATTCGGCCAAGAGGAAGGTGTTTTGAGGGACCAGAACAGCCTTTAACAGTTAACGCTGCATTTTTTTTTGCAAGTTTTATTCCATCCATGCGTTTTACTCCAAAGCAACGCTGTACATGTGTTTGTTTACATTTTACAATGCAATTTTGCGCTTTTGAATACGATTAACCCAAAGCAATGCAAACAAGTAATGCCGTTTTTATATTGGTACCTGAAACGCAACTTATGCATCGGTGGAATAACTTAATGTGTATTGTGGCCTCAACTCCATTATAACCTACTTCTGCAGCTAGTAAGTGAGCAAAGTAAGAAAATCAGTTTTTCCATAGACTACAGGAAAGAGCATAAATGCTTTTGCTCCAACAAAGCTAGCAACATGATTTTAGTTGAAGTCGTTCTTTTCAAGTGAACCCAAAACACCTGAGGTTAAGTGATTCGTATTTGACCCAGGCAATGAAAGAACCATTCCTTTGTTTCCCTTGGTTTCACCACTCTAAGCATCTACAGGGCTTAAGTTAATTAAGTAGGCGCGATGGCCTGGCTAGCGCTTAAACATTGAAGTTGGAGATCTCAGGTTTCGAGTCCTGAGGTGTCCAACTAGTGAAACATGCCCACCCACTCAACTTGTAATAACTTGTGTAGGCTAAGCCGAACAGGAAAAGATCATATCCTTTCAGAAGTACGTTAAGTAAGCCGAACAGGAAAAGATCATATCCTTCCAGAAATTCCACCCCTGTCCATCTATAAGTGGCCCTGACAAGGCCTTAGCCCGGGTGATCCACTCCAAGATGTGGCAAGAATCCAAACCCACAAACCTGCTGCAATGATTCTTCATAGGCAGCCTCCTGTTCTCTTTTGATTCTCTCTCGAGCTTCACTTATCTGTTCCATTCTGATGTCTTCCTGCTTCTGAACATCTGCATCCTCCACGGCTTTGATGAGTTTCACCATCAGTTCATCCAGTGATGTGTTACCTGCAAATGAAAATTGGGGTAGAATTTTATCACAAATAAACAATATTCATTCAGAATTCTTTAAATTGATTTTGATCTGTGAACCCAGACCGCCACAATGTCAGCTATTCAGACACCAAAGAAAATGGAATTTAGTCAGATAAAATTTATAAACAATGCTTTATTCAATGTTGGAAAATAAAACAGGCACAAACAGTGAAAGCAAATGGTGCATATCTCCAATTAAAAATACACATTGTTTTCTTTTACTGGATGTGCTTAAAGCTGGGTGGCATGTCGGTATCACGGTAAATACCGATACTGGGTTTTCCAAAATATGTTATCGCCTTGATCTTTACAATGCCGGTTTGCCGTGACACTAGGGGAGAGCTTGATATGATAAGTGACAATAAAATATCAGTGTTTGGATCACTTACAGCGACTTGTATGCCTCTTTTGACTTTTGCACACCCATGAATCAACAACTCTCGCACATTTAAAGAGTTTTCATAACATGTACCTGTTTTTTTTTAATTAGGTCATGCTTCACGAGTCTCCTTGAAAGCAACAGCATACTTTTTGATGGCAGAATATAGCGTGACATATCGGTAATACCAGGATTTTGGTGACGGATAATAAAACCCAATTCCGCCCAGCTCTAGATGTGCTTATTTTATTTTCTAATATGATTAATGAAGATACCTAGTGTGAATATACCTCTGCTTTATTCAATGGTTTTTGCATCATTCAAGTCAAATCATTTACTAAATGGTCATATTGTCTTTTCACTGTTTAAAAGGCTGATTCGGTATAAATCCATATTATTGAGTTTTTTATTATTGAAACCTATCTATAACACGAACATTGGAAGAAACGCCAGATGTTGCGAAACAGCCATCATTAATTCTTGGTATCAAAAACAGACTTGCTTATTAAAAAAATTTATCAAAAAAAATGATTGAATGAATACAATAAAAACAAGAATCTCATACCTTGTATTATACTGTTGACATCACATGATCTCCCGCGGCCTTGAGCGAGCACTAACATCGGGAATCCATCTTTCGGAACTCGCTTAACTGTGTCTGCTACTCCACTTCCTAGCATTCTGGCACACATGTCTGAAAAAAAAATATTTTGTTCAGTAACTGGCATAGGACCCTGTAGACACTGGCTTCAGAATAATTGAACGGATTTCCTGCGTGTCGTAAGAGGCAACTAAAAGGAAGCAAAGAAGTGGTGGATGGTTTGACCATTGCCCAGGGCAGATACTACTCACCGTACTTTACCATGGCGGTTCAGTTCCGTTTGGGATGCTTTCTGTTTAGAGTGCAGTTGCTGATACCACATCTTTAAGTAGCTGTCTGCTTTTAAGTGGTCTTTAGTCGATTCCTTTCAGGCACTGCTTGCAACCTTGCTCAGAGTGAATTTTACAAAAAAAATAACAATAAAAATCAAACAAGATTTTAAAAGAATTAGGACCATCGATAAACAATTTTGTAATAATTGATCATCATGTACATGCACAGGAAAAATGAGAAATAATTATGATAATCCAAAATCTCCACCACGATTCGGAACTGGCATCTGCACAAGAGGTCGTGGTTTGCCATATGATTAATCTGTACTCTCAGCTTTCCTCTGCAGCAAGATAAAAATGATATTCTATGCTATCCTATGTATCAAGGTCTAGTGCACAGATTTAGTCTCTCAGTGTCACATGTTTGTTCAATTATTTAAACAACAAATGCTAGGATTACTAATTGAAGCAAATACCAGGTTATCTTCCCTTAATTATGAGACACAGATCAATACATCCATAATGTATTCGTTTCACAAAATGGGATTTTTTTTGTTGCTAGGTTTTTTCTCCATGGCGAAGAGGTGACTAAGAAAATAAAAAGATGGTAGATGGTTTTAAAATCACCCAGGGCAGATACCACTCACTACAGTCTGTTGTAGTGATGCATATTTGGAATATTTTCCATGTAGATTGAAGTTGATGGTAATAAATTTCGTAGTATGGTTACCAATCTTGCTCAGAATGACTTCTTAAAACACCACAAAAAGACAAAACTTTACAGCTGAGGAAGCCAATAACTACTAAATTATTAAGCATCGAAGCATTTCAGTGTAAATAACTGCATTTTTGTATTCCAGCGGAAGAAATTGTCATCGGGTGGCTAAATAGCGAGCTCTCCAGTCATTCCAGACAGGCAAAATGTCAGCTACTCAGACACCCGAAAAACAAAGACAATGGGTTCCTTCAGAAGAAAATTTAAAAGTAGCATCATATTTATTGTGTATCTTTTTCTAGCAGTTAAAATGTTTCTTCAAGTGTCTGGTAGCAACCAAACTGTAGAAAAGGTTCATAGTCATCAATACTGCTATGAAATAGCAGTGTTGATGATTTTGAAGCTTTCTGTCCATCTGAAGAAAATGACACAAGCATTTTGGACACCCCAAGAAAACCAACAAGATTACAGTGTCTTGTCTTCCTTCAGGTTTTCAATACTCTCATGTAATTTTCTCCGGATTGGGAATAGTAGTGTTGATGATTTTGAAGTTTTTTGTGCACTGATAAAGCATATTAATGAATGGATTAGGCCAAAATATTGCCTTCTTGGTATGAAATATAGAGTGTCAATACCAGAGTAGTCTGGCTTGAACCTTTTTTTTTATAGAAATTCACTCCGAGCAAGGCAGTAAGCAGTGCCTAAAAGGAACAAACTAACGGCCTCTAAGTGCAAAGACCCACTAGAAGATGTAGTACCAGCAACTGCATTCTTAACGAAAAACATCCCAAACGAAACTTGACTGCTACAGTAAAGTGCATTGAGTGGCATCTGTCCTGGATGATAGTAAAACCATCTACCACTTCTTTGCTTCTTTCAAGTCACCTCTTACGTAACGCAGGAAATATGTTTGGACTATTATAAAGCTCGTTTCTGCAGGGAATATCGCCTTTTTAAATTAAAATAGTGGAAGCCTTTGAATCTATCATCAAGTGATAGGGAATGAATAAACTCAGACTTTACATACCCAGCATTCTCTTCCTGTTGAAGTCAGATGTGACATCCCAGGCCCAGATCACACAATGGTTTGCCATGTATTCGACAACAGACGGGGCACAGAGTAACTGGCTGCAGAACACATTGCTTTGGATGCTTCTGTCGTGATGAAGATAGATGGCCAAGAGACGACGATCACGAGCAGACCTTCCAAACGCTTCCTGGGGTACAAAGAGTAGATTGAATTTCTATATCTTTATTATTATTATTATTGAAATTCGACCAGCAACGCCGGGAGCAGCGCCTAAAAGGAACCAACTAATGTCCACTCAATAGCAAAGAGCTACTACAAGATGTATTACCAGCAACTGCACTCTAATTGGGAACCATCCCAAACAGAACTTAACCACCTTGGTGGAGTGCAATGAGTGAAATCTGTTTTGCATGATGTTAAAAATATCTACCACTTCTTTGTTTCCTCATCCCTACATTTACGTAGAAAACTAGTGGTTTCAAAGCCTTCTTGTGCATGATAGGTCTCTTGCACTGAAGAGATTTCACAAAAAAACCAATGTCTGTCCAGAAAGAGGTATTCAGGTATTCGCATACTACATCTATTTGGACCATGATTAACAAAACTAAATAACATATCCTCACAGCAGCAGGCTGGCAGAATGACAGATACTCTGCTTCTCAGGCACCCGAAGAAAATAGTTTCAACCGGAAGAAAATATAGCAAATGACCGATATTTCTTGATATGTCGTGTCTAGTATAATAGATTTAAGTATCTTCTGGATTGTCTGGTAGCAACCAAACAATATAAAAAGCTTCATTAACATCAATACTGCTATGAAATAGCAGTGTTGATGGTTTTGAATCTTTCTTGATTTTGATTTTACTACCAGACAAAGAAACATTTTATTCTTCTAGTTAGAGAATTATTCAAGAAATGTTGACTTCTTGGAAAAATTGATGGGACCTAGTTTCTTCGAGTTCTGGGTGGCAGAGTAGCTTCAGATATCTGCAGAAAACAAGATTCTTTGTGAGGACGTGTAATAGCATGATGGTGCATGTTCTATGACTCACCTGTATAGCAGAGTCCAATGTCTCGATAAAAAACCTCGGAGTGACCTGAGCATCACGTCCGTACCTCGCATCAAACTCTAATTGAAATTGTGCGAGGGCACCGACTTCATCCGTGGCCTCGTCTGGCATGAGAGGTCGCGAACGTGTTGTTGAAGGAGTATCGATCAAGAAATCATCTTCAAAATTTACACAGGCGTCTTCGTATTCATCAATCTTTAAATAATAAGGGCAACATTCAGACTAATACGACATGGACTGAATTCTTCAAGAAGTGGTCAATGGTCTTACCACTCCCCAGAGCAGATACCACTCACTGCACTTTAGCATAGCAGTCTAGTTCAGTTTGAAATTTTTCTGCTTATAATGCAGTTCCCGGTACTACATCTTGTAGTCCTTTGCTATTAAGTGGCCGTTGGCCCAATGCTCAACCCAAGGGGTAATAACTTGGGTAGACTTGGCCGGAAAGATCATATATTTCTAACAACTCTACCCCTGTCCGTCCAAGAGTGGCTACTAGTGCAGGTCCTTGGTCAGGATGATTCAATCCAAGGAATGGCTGTAAAAAAAATAAACTATACCAATTCAAACCAGAATGACAAAATCCTGCTATTCTTCAAGTGTCCAGAATGTTCAACGTCCTTTTCTTAGGATGAATAAAAAGTTTCAAAACCATCAACACTGACACTTTTTTTTATTTATTTTCATATCTACTTCCTGGAGTGGACCAATCCGACCAAGGCCGTGTACCAGAAGCCACCTATAGATGAACTTAATACCAGTGCATTTTTGGTGCTGCCACCTAAGAAATATTTTAATATTTTGGCAACGACATATAGTGAAGTATTTCCAATTTGTTATTTTTTTCCCCGATGGTTATTTGCTTTGGGTGTCTGAGTTGCAGAGTAACTGACATTTTGCCAGTCTGTTTCAGGGTGACCGTTGGGATTACGCTTCGAGATACGCATCTCTGACCGTCATGACGCAGGTTTGAATCCCACCTCAACACTGGTGGTTCATGTAAGCCCCGCCTGCGGCTTCCTCCATCAACCATGTCTATGGCAAATGATAAGCAAAAAAACTTTATCCTTATTCGGAACTGGTATCATTGCCATATGTTTAAGATGTATTCTCTGCTTTCCTCTCCCACAGGACAAAAACGAAAACTTATCCTGAACCAAAACCTACCTCCATACTGTCATTATCTGCAGTTAAATCTATCGTTGACGATGTTGAAGGTCTAGTTTCAGAAGTGTCTGCTGTTGTTATTGAGCATCTGGTAAATTAAAATTAATTTATTATTACTTCTGCGACAGAAGATGACTAAAAGTAAATAAGTTGTAGATGGTTTGACAGAGGGCAAATACCACTCACATCACTTTATTATAGAGGTTCATATCCGTGCGGAATGTTTTTTTTCACTTGCTGGTTCCATTGTTATCTGTAATTCTTTGCCACATACAGGGGTGCAAACATGGATTCCTTCACGAGAGTGCCCTGTGATCTCTTGGTTTTCAACACATGAGTATTTCAGAATTAAATCCTGATAATTTTGTATAAAAAACTTTCATTTCAAAACTACACTCAATAAAAAAGGCCTCGTGAGTTTAGTGCATTAAAAGTCATCCAGAATGTTTCAAACAATCGTAACAGAAATTTATAAATTTGATAAAATTTGCTATTTTCGAGAGTATTTGACTATCGTGAAGGAATTCATGCAAGTACGTTTGAGAGTAAGGCTCTCGTACTCTTGTGTTATTTTCAACCCTGCTCAAGTAGCAAGTCCGTTCCTTTCAGGTTCTACATTCAGCCTTGCTCAAGGTGAATTTCAACAAAATACAATGAAGGCTGTCCGAAATATTTGATTTGTGAATCAGAAATTTCAATTCAAATTCAGAAACTTCAATTCAAATTCAAAATCATTATATCCAAAAAACTTTCTGGGAGAATATCTACGTTTCATGCATATGATACTTCTGATTCAAATATTCAATTCTAAATACAATTTATATTTGGTATTGGTCACACAATATTAATACTTGGATGCAGAAGGTAAGGGTGTAAGAAAGAGAGTTATTTTCTTGCGTCTAAAATACCATCAAGATCGATTAAAATAGTTATGGGCTTTTGAATTTTTCTAGCGTATTTTCTGCATGTACTAAGAGGTGACTAAAAGGAGGCAAAGAAGTGGGAGATGGTTTTATAATCTCCCAGGGTGATTCGACTTTTAGTTGATAATTATATATGGCTTGATGTAATAATAGATATAAATCTCACTGCTGAGATGCTAACAAATTGGACTTCATGACCGACAAAATAAAATTTAATTGGGAGAACATACCACAGATGTATAGTGAAGTGTGAAAAAACAATACATGGGTCGAAGCAGCAAAGTATAAGTCTCGAAAGGGACAGTTTTAGAAAAAAGTAGCGACTTGTAGTCCGTGGAATACGGTGACTGAAGAAAACGACATAAACATTTCAGAAACCTCAAAAAATACAAGATTATGTAATCCTGATATGAGCAAATCAAAAAGTAAACATACAACACATACAAACAAACAAAACTAACAAAGACATAATACTACCTATGAACAGGTCGGTTTAGACCAAGGCTTCCAATTGTTCTGTCGGTTGTAAGTAAACTTTTGTCCAATACTAGATTATTCCATACTTGCTTACTTGGTGGAATATTCAAAATTGAGTCCACGTCGAAACGCAATTCTTCGAAAGGTGTAGATCCAGGACGATCTAATGTATAATGTTTATTAGTCCGTTCGTCTGTTATGTCCAATTTATACATTTCTCGTAGTTTATCAAAATCGTCCTTAAACGCTGCGCAAGGGACAGCAAAGTCATTAGAAGCTCCAACTGAGACGTTTTCATTGAGTCCGAATGCTGATGGATTGGAGGAAGAATATGCACCGTTCTGAAACGCGGATGTCCGCACTGTGAGAGTTACATTCAAAGGAAGATTTAATGATCCTAGAGTGGTGCTGTCTGACATGATATCTGTACCGTTTTGAGGCCATCCGTCAAAACGAGCCTCTTTCCTTGGGATTAGTAATTCCATCGAAGCAATGTCTCGCAATGTCCCTAAATTCGCAGACTCATCTAGTGAAACATGCTTCGTCACCTCGTTCAGTCTCACTTCGAAATGTATCGTTCGAACTAAATAATAACAAATTAATAAATTATCATTTAGAAGGAATTGCAAGTATATGAGATATACAGTGCCAACTCGAAACTGACTGGAGACATTTCAAGTCTTTCTCAGGGCAGACAACACCCAGCCAGATACTCAAAACATTTAAAGAAATTAAGTAATTAAGTTTCATATGAAGTGGACCTGTGGAGTCTAGACTCCATGAATTTGACTAACAGGACCACGACATAGTTTACCTGAAAGGGAACAAAGGAAATAATAATATTGAAGCATGATACTCAGTGAGTTGATGATCCACAGAAATTTAAAACTCTCTACTATGCAAATGGCAGATGTTAATTATCAATCATATCCTATCATCTTATCGAAATATTATTTTTTTTATACCCACTTCTTAAGGTGGATCACCCAGTCCAAGACCCTGTATCAACGGCCACTTATAGACAGACATGGTTACAATTACTGGAATGATATGATCTTTTCCTGTTTGACTTAGCCTACCCAAGTCATTACACCCTACGTTGAGTGGTGGGCATGGATAAGCGAGTCGGACTCGCCGGGGATCGAAACCAGAGATCTTCAACCTGCGATGCCAATATCTTTAACCACTAGGCCATCGCGCCCACTGAATATACATTTTGGATTCAAATACGTTATTAAAATCAGACACCACCTGGATTCGTTATTCCCCCAGCTCTCTTTACCATCATACCGGTATGTCATACAGTACTAAATTGAAACATATTTATTCTAAAGAAATGAGATATAAGTTATTTCAACTTACGATTTGCAGAAGACGATTGAGTTCCTGCACCAAAGTCCTGGAAGAAGGTCTGAGCAGGAGATAAATCTTCAGATAATTGTGGGGGCTGTGGGGTTGGGGAGGTGGCTGTAAAAATAGAATCATGAATCAAGATCGACCAACTATCATGATATTTTCTTCGAATAAAAAAGGTTTCAACACCATTGGCACAGCTGTTTCATGGAAGTATTGCAGATTGAAACCTTTTTCTACAGTCTGTTGCTACCAGATACAAAAAACATTTTGGTCTCAAAACAAGAAATATATCATAAATATTGTCTTCATTTGGTGAATTTTTATCTGACTGAATCCACTTTCTTCGAGTGTCTGAGTAGAAGACATTCTGCCAGTCTGCCATGAGTACTAGAAAACTTCCTTGATCATCTTATTTGCTTAGAGAGTAAATACGGCAATATGTTTATTGACAGGTGAGTTATATTCATAGAACAACTATGGGAGACAAATTCTTGATTTTTTTCAGCTGTCTAAAATTTTAATCTAATTTCTTCAGATCGGCAAACAAGTTCAAAACCCTCAAAACTGTTAACCCTCAAAGCAAAGCCGGAAGCGGGGATGATGATCATGTGCGATAGGTCTGCTGGACACCTCGCAAATGCATGGTGGTTCATGCAAGCACTGCTTACGGCTTTCTCCACTAATCCGGACCATGCACAGGAAAAATTGAAAATGTGGTGATCCAAACACCTTCACGAAATTTCCGATTAAGAACTGGTTTCTGCATGAGAGGCTGTGGTTCGCTATATGATTAAGCTGTATTCTCGTCTTTCCTCTCCCGCAACAAAAAAATGATATCCTATACCTATTTTTCTCTTCAATTATTTACCTTATTTAAGTTGTATTATAAACAATAATCGCACAATGAAAGGTTCAAACCAAATGTCTCTCTAACGAGGAAGTCATCGTCAACTATTTATATAGCTTTACACTATTGCACTGGAAATTGATATTGAAAATCTAATCTAAGTAATCTGACTCCAAATTGATGCAAAAAAACCGATCGAATAATTTAATTTGAATAATCAAAAATCTTTTGCAATCACAAATCGAAATACTTTTCAGGTCCCAACTAAAGTCGTCCAAAACATTCAGTTTGATTTAGAAAGTTCGAATAATAAATTATGTGATTCGAATTCTGCAACAATTCAAAATCAACAAAAAGATTATTTTTATTATTTTTTATAAATAAACGTGAATTTTCACGCAAATTATAATCTGATAAAAAGATGTGTTTGTTTGTTGATTTGTGACTTTCAATTCGAATATTCGATTCAAGAAAATTGTTCGATTCGTTTCTGAAATCAAAAAACATTCGATTTTGGCCTCCCTTAGTCCCAGCAAACAACACTGGACTATAATTTCTTCTTCATTGTTGGTAGGGCTGGGCATTTTGATTTCGTGATTCGAAACACAATTTATTCGAATCAATCGCAAATCATTCATAGGAATAAATCGTGAATCATTCATTGGAATAAATCTTGTTAAATAGGCTATAATTTTAATTTTTAACGACAAAATGTAATCGATTTTGGTCAAATTTGACCAAAATCGATTATATTTTGTCATTATAATATGAAAATTGTTGCTCTTAGACATGGTGTGTGAATTGAAAATGCACAAAACTATAAATTTGTTGGTTTTAACAATTTGCAATATTGAAAATTGGATTTTGTTATTCATGTGTAGTGAGTGATTCGATCAGATTCAAAAGAATTATTTGAATTAGATTCGAATTCCAAGTGATTCGGTTCTGCCCAGCCCTAATTGTAGGGCAGACAGCAGAATGTCCATCATAAAAAATGCCACCAAGTAATCCCAATCAACTCACCTGCCAAAGCCACACTCACTGCTTCATTCATATTCCAGTCGCATTGTTCAAGATAGGTGATGCACTGCCCGATGTCATCGATCCCTGATGGAAAAATAAATAGAAACAGGTTGTAAGATTGGTTTAGGTTGACTGCCAGCTGCTCTGCTACAAAGACACCCAAAGAAACTAGGTCCCAGCAATTTTTGCAAATAGCCAACATCTTCTGATTAAACTCTAACTAGAAGATTGAAAGATTTATTTGTCCGATGGTGGAAGCCAAACTGTAAAAAAAGCTTCGGAAGCTATGAAATAGCAGTGTTGATGGTTTTGAAGCATTTTTAGATGCCGAAGAAAACAACAAAGTTTTCAGATATCCGAAGAAAAACAAGATACTACCACTCTGGGTTGTTGTTAAATCTGATTCTAATATAAATTTCTGCGTATTTTCAACACCATTATTTACAACCATTTGGTACTTTTAATAAGTCTCCAAACCTTTTCACACCACATTTTTTGTACAAAACAGCTTAACAGGGTAACAACTGGAAAAATGGGATTTTCTATTGTATTGTGTCCAGCAGACCACATATAATTCATCCATCGTGGGATTTGAACCTTCGGCAGGAGGATCAGAAATGCATAGCTCGAAGCTTATTCATCGCGCTTTCATCGATTGGGTTAACCGGTCCCCAGAACACAAACGTTTGAAACTATAAATCTATTTTGCATCGAAGGTAAAAAGTTTAATGATATATTCAAAACATTTATGAAGTAATATTAAAAGCAGAATCATACACAGACATTGTTCAAGTAGGCATTACAAATATAGGATTACAAAGAGTTCTTTCAAATAAACAGACAAAGATTAGTAGACTGTAGACAGTAGCGTAAATAGCACGTTAAACGGGTGGTGGTGTAGAGAAAATCCCTTCTTCTGAAAAATAACCACCAAATAGTGCGATAGCACTGATATGTCACAAAATGAGTATTCTATCTTAATATTTTTGACACACCTTTTTTATCTTTGGTGTGAGTTTACGTCATAGGCATGTGAATACAAATCATTTTTTCCTATTTCTCGCTTATAAAACATTTAATGTGTCTATCATTTTTATCTCCGGCCAAACCTTACAGCTCTGCCATGCATTATCTTTCCTTTTCCTCTTGTGGGAGAAATTGCAAAATTTATACCTCGTACAGGAGTAATTCATCTTTCTTCATTTTATGATATTACAAAATTAGTTAAGTCACATTGCAGATTGTGAAACATATTACGAAATATTATTGCTCGGTCAAGAGAAAAGCCTTTAAAGTTAACTACATATAAAATGACGAAGCTCAAGCTCAAAAACTCAGTCTAGCAGGTCAGTCGAGTATGTCAGTCATGCGGTCAGTCAATTCAATTTTGTAAACCAAAAAAATGGTCATCTCATTTCTAAACCACAGATCTTAAGAATTAGAATTTAAATGCTTTATTACTTTCAAAACAGTTATATTCAATTTTATCAAATTTTAATACAGTGTTTAGGAAATCTTTTTTGTATATTATCATTTCCCTGATTTTATAATGTTCATATATTATTAACCGGAATCATATATAGTTTTATCTCAATACTAAGGGATTTGTAAGATTTAGATTCATGAGGGAACTGGCATTTATAGAACGCGTAAAAACAAGAAGGGCAATTATCACGACAGACAGCAACCAGTAAGAGTTGGAACGCTACAGTGGTCAATTCATACCAGTATAAAAATTTGTTAATAAGAGCGATTGGTCAAATCACACCCTTGCCAAATATTGTTCGTGGGAGCTTACCTGTTTATGTATTTTGCCGCAGCAGTGAAGTACAGAGTAGCAATAAAATAAATCAAATAAAAACTTGAAAAAATATTCACACTGCTCAAAATGTCAAAAATTTTGTAATCTGTGGCTTGAGGTAAAATTGATGTGAAAATTGACATCTTAAACGTGATAGTCATTCCATCATTTGTACCGGTACCGTAGTCATTTCAAATTTTATCCATTTTCTGATTTGAATTAAAAGCCCCACTCCCCCGGGTTAGTAACGGATTCAATTTTACCATACAACAACTTTTTGCAGTGAATCCATTTCAAATTTCAATTACGAATTGAACTATGTGCTACCGGTATTGTTTCAGGTGTGAATAGACCCACTGAAAACATATGGTACCGGCACGATTTGAATGGTAACAGCGTTAAACGAGGTTCAATAACGTTTCATCAAAATATTAAAAGATATAAAACAGAACAGAGTCAGGCCTACATAAGCTTATTCACCTGGACATTAAAATGGTTTAATCAGAGTTTTACCAAACAACCTTTCTACTGAAATTTGTTCAATAATCTTACCTGTACAAGCTTGGAAATTCGCCAGTATTTCATTCCTCTCCATATCATGTATTGAGAAGTTTCTATGCTTCGAAATAAATTGTTAACACTTCTATAATAACGTGCACAAGCAATGTAGAATAAAACTAAAATTCACTGCGACGAAGGCGATAGAACGCACTGGAACAAAATGAAGGAAACCACGAGCAGTGAAAATTCGCACAGTCACCATCACAGCTGCGATGACAACAAAGAATATGGGTAATGTCTGTGGTGCCGGTTATTTAAAATCCGGAGTAACGACCCGACTGCTCTGTGCCAGGTTATGATTTTTGTCGAATTCCTCAGATTACATCTTTATCACGATTGTTTGATAATCCAATCTCATGAAATGATTTCACCTCACCAGACATACCCAGTGATTTTTTGACTATCGGAAAATTATTGTTGTGATGTTGGTGTTTAAATTAAAATTTACTCAACGCAAAGCAGTGGTGGAGGCTGTTGGTCCGGAACGAGAGTTTTAAAAATTACTTAGGGTTTTTGCTTTCCCGATAGCTGTGTAATATAATATCTCTATCATCTTTCGTGTCGACAAGGGGTATCGGAATAAACTGTGTCTATAATTCTTGGAATGTCTCGGTTTAGTTTGGACAATTAACTGCTCGACTTTGTGTTGAAGATAAAAATATATTCAAGTAACTTCACTACACCATGTGCACGAAGAGTCGTAGTTCGCCATACGTTATGTTCTATTCTCCTCAGCTTTCCGTCTTCAGCGGAATAATATATGAAATTCTATCATAACTTATGAAACTTCTCATGAAGTACCTTCACTGCACAATTAGGCGACGCGCTAAAGGACTATTATCAGAATTGCAGCTGGTATTGTTGGGTTCCGCTCGCCAGTTTGTGGCGTTAGTATCGTGCAATTTAATCAATCATCACAATGATCTCAGTGTTGTTGCTTTGTTCCGTTAAAGTCAGGGAGTAAGTGTCTACCCCACTGTTCTATGATGAATATCTTCTGATCCTAACCCCGAACCAGAAACGAACCAATACGACGTATTTGAACCTAATCACTAGGCAGAATATATGTATTTTCATTCACCAAATCAACTCTTATTTATACACAAATAAAGGCGTGGTTATTCGCCTGAAGCAAGATCATGGTATATAAAAAATAATATAAAACAATACATGTACATTAATAGTGAAAAAACTTATTCTGTCACATATTAATCAACCATGAATCTCGCCTTATTGACTCGATCTTACTTGATTACACATGACTCACCGAGAAATTGTCCGACTGATAAAATAATAAAAGAAAAAATTCTTAGCATATATTTCATGTATGGGCATAAGATAATACAATCACATGTCATTGGAAAAAAAAAAATTGTTTAAGTTTTCATTATAATTTAAATTGAGTTGTTTTTGAAAAAGTTTGTCACGCTTTTCCAACGTGATACCTAATAATCTTAATTCTTTAAATTTAACTTAACAAAACTTATTAAAACTAGCTGACGCATGTAACTACTTGACCCTTACTCTGACCTATCGACTTGAACATCCTGATTATACCGGAATTTTCTCGGGGACGATTTCGAAAAGTATAATTTAGTAGCTAAATGTCATAGAATTCCTTGGAATTGACGATTTGATTACAAAATCTTGCCCATTCTCGTGAGAAAATAAAATAATTGTAAATCCAAGAAAAACAAGAAAATGATTTTTTAACATATTCATACGTGATTCACTATACCGTTACTGTGATAAGTTCTTACTAAGCAAGACATTTAAGTTAATTTCCAAAAGGTTACTTCTAGATATAGCACATGATTTGATTTTTTTATATGTGTGTATAATTGGATTGTGATTATAAGTATTTAACGTTTCGTGTCTTTTTTTTTAAATGTGTGCATTACGAGTATAAATATTTAACGTACAGCAAATGTGATTTAGACGTCTGGCGTCGCTTCCTACCTTACGAGAGACACGAGAGAGTTTAGATACAAAATTGTATTTATTGTCGACGATGAGTAAAATGTCCGCTTTTCGTTCGGAAAGTATTCTTTGTGCCCTAAAACATGATTGTGCGGCACGTGCTGACGGATTGACAAAAAGCACATAGCCCAGGTTGATTTTGATTTGTTTCTTGTTTAATGCTTGTATAAAACACAGATATTTAGCTGCAAAACTGTTCTGGTGAGGTCTGTCAAACCTATCATCAAAAATAAAAATGGAGATATTTACCGCAAATTCAATTACAGGCATGTTACAGTAACCGCTCTCTACTCTAGAGCACTGAAACATGTTTTAAGCGGCTAAACATAGAAAATAAAAAACGGCATTGAACTGTGAGTGACCACTGAAACGCCAATGAACTCATCGTCTCGCTATTTACCCACAAGTCCAGGCGTAAAAAAGAGATTTGATGAAATCACTACAGAACTTTCAATAAATAAAATACCGTGTTTCAAAAGTTGGCGACCATCGCAAGGAGCATCAAACTTCTTTGCCGCGATTCGAACCCAGAGCTCCGGATTAGAAGTCCAGCGCGCTATCCATTGCGCCACGAATACAAGCGCTGAGAAACTGTTGAAATCCTTACCTGAAATAGTTAGAGCACTGAAGCATGCATTAAACGGCTAAACATGGTAAATAATAAACGGTAGGGAAGAGTGATATTTCTCCCACGTGTTTTAAATGTCAACTGTTCAACATTTTGGTCTATTGAGATTTTTGAAAGGGAGGGGCTGCGAGCAGGGTTCGAACCTGTGCGGGAATATAGCCGTTTAAAACATGTTTCAGTGCTCTAACTATTCCACGGACGAAATGACGAGACGAGACGGCATTCGTTGTTCGGTGGTAAAAATCTAGCCTGCCACGCGGAAGGCCCGAGTTCGATTCCCGGCCCATGCATCTTCTCCTTTATTTTACCGATTGAAACTTCAAACATTTGATTTGCATTAGGTTTATCCCGAGAGGAGTTATAACAATAAAATGGATTCCATTTTTCATTTTGTGTTTCATATTGGAGGCCGACGATTAGGTGGCTGCTATGGCCGAGTGGTTAAGGACTTGAAATCCAATGGGGTATTCCGCGCAGATTCGAATCCTGCTCGCAGCGCCTCCATTTTTAAAATCTCAATGTACCAAAATGTTGAAGAGGTGACATTTAAACACTTCGGAGAAATATCACTGTTCAATACCGTTTTTGATTTTCTATGTTTAGCCGTTTAAAACATGATTCAGTGCTCTATCTATTCCACGGAAAGATTTGAACGGATCCTCGGCGCTTTTCTTCGTGGAGCAATGGATAGCGCGCGGGACTTCTAATCCAGAGGTTCCGGGTTCGAAACCCGGTGAAGGTGTTTGTGGCCCCTCGCAATGGTTGATAACTTTGGAAAACGGTATTTCATTCAATGAATGTTCTTTGATAATTTCTCAAGCTCTTTTTTAAACCTGGACTTGTGGGTAAACAGCGAAACGACGAGTGTATTGGTGGTTCAGTGGTAGAATTATCGCCTGCCACGCGGGAGACCCGTGTTCGATTCCCGGCCAATGCACTTTCTCCTTTATGTTACTGATTGAAACTTCAAACATTTGACGTGCACTGGGTTTATCCCGAGATGAGTTATAACAATAAAATAGATTCTATTTTTAATTTTGTGTTTCATATTGGAGGCTGGCGGTTAGGTGGCTGCGACGATTTTTCTATGTTTAGCCGTTTAAAACATGCTTCAGTGCTCTATCCATTCCACGGAAGGGCTTCAACCGATTCTCAGCGATTGTCTTTGTGACGCAGTAGATAGCGCGCTGGACTTCTAATCCAGAGGTTCCGGGTTCGAGTCCCGCCGAAGACGTTTGATGCTCCTTGCGATGGTCGCTAACTTTGGAAAAACGGTAATTCATTTATTGAAAGTTCTTTGTGATTTCACCAAATCTCTTTTTTAGGCCTGGAATTGTGGGTAAATAGCGAGACGACAAGTGCATTGGTCGTTCAGTAGGAGACTTCTCGCCTGCCACGTCGGAGGCCCGGGTTTGATTCCCGGCATATGCAATTTCTCCTTGATGTTACCGGTTGAAAATTTGTCTCGCATAAGTTCACCCCGAAAAGAATTATAACAAAAAATTGGATTCTATTTTTCCTTTTGTGTTTCAAATTGGAGGCTAACGGTTAGGTGGCTGCTATGGCTGAGTGGTTAAGGCGTTGGACTTGAAATCCAATGGGATATTCCCGCGCAGGTTCGAACCCTGTTCGGAGCGCCTCTCTTTTAAAATCTCAATGTACCAAATTTTGAAGAGGTGACATTTAAAACACTTGTGAGAAATATCACTGTGGATTTGTGGGTAAATAGCGAGACGACGAGTGCATTGGTGGTTCAGTAGCAGAATTCTCGCCTGCCACGTCGGAGGCCCGGTTTCCATTCCCGGCCAATGCACTTTCTCCTTTATGTTACTGATTGAAACTTCAAACATTTGACGTGCACTGGGTTTATCCCGAGATGAGTTATAACAATAAAATAGATTCTATTTTTAATTTTGTGTTTCATATTGGAGGCCGGCGGTTAGGTGGCTGCGACGATTTTTCAATGTTTAGCCGTTTAAAACATGCTTCAGTGCTCTATCCATTCCACGGAAGGGCTTCAACCGATTCCCAGCGATTGTCTTTGTGACGCAGTAGATAGCGCGCTGGACTTCTAATCCAGAGGTTCCGGGTTCGAGTCCCGCCGAAGACGTTTGATGCTACTTGCGATGGTCGCTAACTTTGGAAAAACGGTATTTCATTTATTGAAAGTTCTTTGTGATTTCACCAAATCTCTTTTTTAGGCCTGGAATTGTGGGTAAATAGCGAGACGACAAGTGCATTGGTCGTTCAGTAGGAGACTTCTCGCCTGCCACGTCGGAGGCCCGGGTTTGATTCCCGGCATATGCAATTTCTCCTTGATGTTACCGGTTGAAAATTTGTCTCGCATAAGTTCACCCCGAGAAGAATTATAACAAAAAATTGGATTCTATTTTTCCTTTTGTGTTTCAAATTGGAGGCTAACGGTTAGGTGGCTTCTATGGCTGAGTGGTTAAGGCGTTGGACTTGAAATCCAATGGGATATTCCCGCGCAGATTCGGACCCTGTTCGGAGCGCCTCTCTTTTAAAATCTCAATGTACCAAATTTTGAAGAGGTGACATTTAAAACACTTGTGAGAAATATCACTGTGGACTTGTGGGTAAATAGCGAGACGACGAGTGCATTGGTGGTTCAGTAGCAGAATTCTCGCCTGCCACGTCGGAGGCCCGGTTTCCATTCCCGGCCAATGCAGTTTCTCCTTGAAGTTCTATTTTTCTATTTAAAAATTTTAAAATGGATTCTATTTTTCATTTTGTGTTTCAACTTGGAGGCTAACGATTAGGTGGCTGCGATGGCCGAGTGGTTAAGGCCTTGGACTTGAAATCCAATGAGATATTCCCGCGCAGGTTCGAACCCCACTCGCAGCGCCTCTCTTTTTAAATCTTAATGTACTAAAATGATGAAGAGGTGACATTTAAAACACCTGGGAGAAATAACACTGTTCATTGCCGTTCTTATTTTCTATGTTTAGCCGTTCAAAACATGCTTCAGTGCTCTATCTATTCCACTGAAGGATTTCAACCGCTTCTCAATGCCTGTCTCTGTGACGCACTGGATGGCGCGCTTGTCTTCTTATCCAAACGTTCCGGGTTCGAGTCCCGGCGAAGATGTTTATTGCTCCCTGCGATGGTCGCTCACTTTGGAAGAACGGTATTTCATTTATTGAAGTTCTGTAGTGATTTCACCAAATCGTATTTTTAGGCCTGGACTTGTGGGTAAATAGCCAGACGACGAGTGCGTTGGTGGTTTAGTGGTAGAATTCTCGCCTGCCACGCGGGAGGCCCAGGTTCGGTTCCCGGCCAATGCAGTTTCTCCTTGATGTTACCGGATGAAAATTCGACTTGCATCAAGTTCACCCCGAGAAGAGTTATAACAATAAATGGATTCAATTTTTCATTTTGTGTTTCATAATGGAGGCCGACAATCAGGTGGCTGCGATGGCTGAGTGGTTAAGGCGTTGTAATTGAAATCCAATGGGATATTCCCGCGTAGGTTCGAACCCTGCTTGCAGCGCCTCTCATTTTAAATCTCAATGTACCAAAATGTTGAAAAGGTGACATTTAAAACACTTGGGAGAAATATCGCTGTTCAACGTTGTTTTTTATTTTCCATGTTTAGCCGTTTAAAACATGCTTCAGTGCTCTATCCATTCCAAGGAAGGACTTCAAACGATTCTCAGCGCTTTTCTCCATGACGCAATGGGTAGCGCGCTGGACTTCTAAACCAGAGGTTCCGCGTTCGAGTCCCGGGGAAGAGGCTTGATGCTCCTTGCGGTGGTTGCTAACCTTGAACAGATGGTATTTCATTCAATGAATGAATGAATCAATGAGTTTGATGCTCCTTGTGATGGTCACTAACTTTGGAAAAACAGTATTTCAATTATTGAAAGTTCTTTAGTGATTTCTCCAAATCTCTTTTTTAGGACTGGACTCGATTCCCGGCCAATCCAGTTTCTCTTTTATGTTACAGATTGAAGCTTCAAACATTTGACGTGCATTAGCTTTATCCCGAGATGAGTTATAACAACAAAATAGATTCTATTTTTAATTTTGTGTTTCATATTGAAGGGCAGTGATCAGGGGGCTGCGATAGCCGACCGGTTAAGACGTTTGACTTGAAATACAAAGGTATATACCGCCGCAGGTTCGAACCCTGCTTGCAACCCCTCCCTTTTTAAAATCTCAATGTACCGAAATGTTGAACAGTAACATTAAAAACATATGGGAGAAATATCACTCTTCACTACCGCTTATTATTTTCTATATTTAGTCGTTCAAGACATGCTTCAGTGCTCTATCTATTTCGCGGAAGGATTTCAACGATCTCCCAGCGCTTGTCTTCGTGGCGCAATGAATGGCGCGCTGGACTTCTTATACGGAGGTTTCGGGTTCGAGTACCGGCCAAGATGTTTGACCTTGCGCTGGTCGCTAACTTTGGAAGAACGGTATTTCATTTATTGAAAATTCTTTAGTGATTTCACAAAATCTCTTTTTTAGGCCTGGACTTGTGGGTGAAAAGCGAGACGATTAGTGCATTGGTGGTTCAGTGGTAGAATTCTCGCCAGCCACGTCGGAGGCCCGGGTTCGGTTACCAGCCAATGCAGTTTCCCCTCGACGTTACCGGATGAAAATTTGACTTGCATCAAGTTCACCCCGAGAAGAGTTATAACAATAAAATGGATTTTATTTTTCATTTTGTTTTTCATATTGGAGGACGACTATAAGGTGGCGGTGATGGCCGAGTGGTTAAGGCGTTGGACTTGAGATCCAACGGGATATTCCCGCGAAGGTTCGAACCCTGCTCACAGCGCCTCTCTTCTTAAAATCTCAATGTACCAAAATGTTGAAGAGGTGACATTTAGAACACTTGGGAGTAATATCACTGCTCAATGCTGATTTTTATTTTCTATGTTCAGCCGTTTAAAACATGCTTCAATGCTCTGTCTATTCCACGGAAGGATTTCAAACCATTGTCACCGCTTGTTTTCGTGGCGCAATGGATAGCGCGCTGAACTTCTAATCCAGATGTTCCGGGTTCGAGTCCCGGGAAGAGGCTTGATGCTCCTTGCGATGGTTGCTAACTTTGGAAAAATGGTATTTCATTCAATGAATGTTCTGTAGTGATTTCATCAAATCTTCGTCTCAGGCCTGGATTTGTGGGTAAATAGCGTGACGACGAGTGCATTGGTGGTTCAGTGGTAGAATTCTCGCCTGCCACGTGGGAGACCCGTGTTCGATTCCCGGCCAATGCAGTTTCTCCTTTATGTTACCGATTGAAACTTCAAACATTTGACTTGCATTAGGTTTATCCCGAGTAGAGTTATAACAATAAAATAGATTCTATCTTAAATTTTGTGTTCCTTTTTGAAGTGCGGTGGTTAGGTGGCTACGACAGCCGGCCGGTTAAGACGTTAGACTTTAAAACCAAACATATATGCCCGCGCAGCTTCGAACCCTGCAGTGCTCGTCAAATTTTTTTTTTAGGCCTGGACTTTGGTAAATAGCGAGACGTAGTGCATTGGTGGTTCAGTAGGTGAATTCTCGCCTGCCACGTCGGAGGCCCGAGTTCGATTCCCGGCCAATGCACTTTCTCCGTGATGTTACTGGTTGAAAATTTGTCTCGCATCAAGTTCACCCCGAAAAGAATAATAACACAAAAATGAATTCTATTTTTCCTTTTGTGTTCCATTCTGGAGGTCGGCGATTAGGTGGCTGCGATGGCCGAGTGGTTAAGGCGTTCGACTAAAAAAGAGATTTGGTGAAATCACTACAGAACTTTCAATAAATGAAATACCGTTTTTCCAAAGTTAGCAACCATCGCAAGGGGAATCAAGCATCCACCCCGGGACTCGAACCCGGAACCTCTGGATTAGAAAATCAGCGCGCTACCAATTGCGCCACGGAGACAAGCGCTGAGAATCGGTTGAAATCCTTCCTTGGAATGGATAAAGCACTGAAGCGTGTTTTAAAAGGCTAAACATAGAAAATAAAAAACAGCTTCGAACAGTGATATTTCTCCCCCGTGTTTTAAATGTAACCTCTTCAAAATTTTGGTACATTGAGATTTAAAATGAGAGGCGCTACAAGCAGGGTTCGAAACTGCCCGGGAATATCCCATTGGATTTCAAGTCCAACGCCTTAACCACTCGGCCATCGCTGCCACGTAATTTCCGACCTCCAATATAAAAACAAAAGGAAAAATAGAATCCATTTTTTTGTTATAATTCTTTTCGGGGTGAACTTGATGCGAGACAAATTTTCAACCGATAACTTCAAGGAGAAAGTGCATTGGCCGGGAATCGAACTCGGGCCTCCGACGTGGCAGCCGAGAATTCTCCTATTGAACCACCAATGCAGTACGTATCGCTATTTACCACAAGTCCAGGCCTAAAAATGAGATTTGGTGAAATCACTAAAGAACTTTCAATAAATGAAATACCGTTTTCCAAAGTTAGCGACCATCGCAAGTAGCATCAAACATCTTCGCCGGGACTCGAACCCGGAATCTGGATTAGAAGTACAGCGTGCTATCCACTGCGTCACAAAGACAAGCGCTGAGACTCGGTTGAAATCCTTTCGTGGAATAGATACAGCACTGAAGCATGTCTTAAACGGCTAAACATAGAAAATAAAAAACAGCATTGAGCAGTGATATTTCTCCCAAGTGTTCTAAATGTTACCTCTTCAACATTTCGGTACATTAAGCTTTAAAAAGAGAGGCGCTGCGAACAGGCTTCGAACATGCGCGGAATATCCCATTGGATTTCAATTCCAAGGCCTCAACCACTTGGCCATCGCAGCCACTTAATTGTCGGCCTCCAAAATAAAACACAAAAGGAAAAATAGAATCCATTTTTTTTTGTTATAATTCTTTTCGGGGTGAACTTGATGCAAGTAAAATTTTCATCCGGTAACATCAAGGATAAACTGCATTGGCCGGGAATCGAACCCGGCGCTCCCGCGTGGCAGGCGAGAATTCTACCACTGAACCACCAATGCACTCGTCGTCTCGCTATTTATCCACGAGTCCAGGCCTAAGAAAGAACATTGGTGAAATCACTACAAAATTTTCAATAATTGCAATACCATTTTTCCAAAGTTAGCAACCATCGCAGGGGATACATCTTCGCCGGAACTCGAACCCGGAACCTCTGGATTAGAAGCCCAGCGCGCTATCAATTGCGCCACGAAGACAAGCGCTCACGAGCAGTTGAAATCCTTCCGTGAAATAGATAGAGCACTGAAGCATGCTATAAACGGCTAAACATAGAAAATATTAAAACGGCAGGGAAGAGTGATATTTCGCCCATGTGTTTTAAATGTTAACTGTTCAACATTTTGGAACATTGAGATTTTAAAAATGGAGGGGCTGCGGTCAGGGTTCGAACCTGCACGGGCATATATATTTGGATTTAAAGTCTAACATCTTAACCGGCAGGGTACCGTAGCCACCTAACCACTGCTCTTCAATATGGAACGCAAAATTTAAAATAGAATCTATTTTATTGTTATAACTCTACTCGGGATAAACCTAATGCAAGTCAAATATTTGAAGTTTCAATCGGTAACATAAATGCGAAATTGAACTGGCCGGGAATCGAACCCGGGCCTCCGGCGTGGCAGGCGAGAATTCTCTTACTGAACCACCAATGCACTCGTCGTCTCGCTGTTTACCACAAGTCCAGGCCTAAAAAAAGAGTTCTGGTGAAACCACTAAAGAACTTTCAATAAATGAAATACCGTTTTTCCAAAGTTAGCGACCATCGCAAGTAGCATCAAACATTTTTGCCGGGACTCGAACCCGGAATCTGGATTAGAAGTCCCGCGTGTTATCCACTGCGTCACAAAGACGAGCGCTGAGACTCAGTTGAAATCCTTTCGTGGAATAGATGGAGCACTGAAGCATGTTTTAAACGGCTAAACATAGAAAATAAAATACAGCATTTAGCAGTGATATTTCTCCCAAGTGTTCTAAATGTTACCTCTTCAACATTTCTGTACCTTGTGCTTCAAAAAGAGAGGCGCTGCGAAAAGGCTTCGAACATGCGCGGAATATCACATTGAATTTCAAGTCCAACGCCTCAACCACTAGGCCATCGCAGCCAAATAATTGTCGGCCTCCAAAATGAAACACAAAAGAAAAAATAGAATCCATTTTTTTGTTATAATTCTTTTCGGGGTGAACTTGATGCAAGTAAAATTTTCATCCGGTAACATCAACGAGAAACTGCATTGGCCGGGAATCGAACCCGGGCCTCCCGCGTGGCAGGCGAGAATTCTACCACTGAACCACCAATGCACTCGTCGTCTCGCTATTTACCCACAAGTCCTGGCCTAAAAAAGAGATTTGATGATATCGCTACAGAATTTTCAATAAATGAAATACCGTTTTTCCAAAGATAGCGACCATTGCAAGGAGCATCAAATATCCTCGCCGGGACTCGAACCCAGAACCTCTGGATTAGAAGTCCAGCGCGCTATCCATTGCGCCACAAAGACAAGCGCTGAGAAAGGGCTGAAATCCTTCCGTGAAATAGATAGAGCACTGAAGCATGTCTTGAACGGCTAAACATAGAAAATAATAAACGGTAGTGAAGAGTGATATTTCTCCCATGTGTGTTAAATTTCAACTGTTCAAGATTTTGGTACATTGAGATTTTAAAAAGGGAGGGGCTGCAAGCAGGGTTGAAACCTGCGCAGGTATTTACCTTTGCATTTCAAGTCTAACGTCTTAACCGGTCATCTATCGCAGCCCCCCAATCACTGGCTTTAATATGAAACACAAAATCAAAAATAGCATCTATTTTATTGCTATAACTCCACTCGGGATAAACCTAATGCAAGTCAAATTTTGAAGTTTCAATCGGAAACATAAAGGAGAAACTGCATTGGCCGGGAATCGAACCCGGGTCTCCCCCGTGGCAGGCGAGAATTCTACCACTGAACCACCAATGCACTCGTCGTCTCGCTATTTACCCACAAGTCCAGGCCTAAGAAAGAAATTTGGTGAAATCACTACAAAACTTTCAATAATTGAAATACCATTTTTCCAAAGTCAGCAACCATCGAAGGGAGCATCAAACATCTTCGCCGGGATTCGAACCCGGAACCTCTGGATGAGAAGTCCTGCGCGCTATCCATTGCGCAACGAAGAAAAGCGCTTACAAGCGGTTGAAATCCTTCCGTGAAATAGATAGAGCACTGAAGCATGCCATAAACGGCTAAACATAGAAAATATTAAAGCGGCAGTGAAGAGTGATATTTCTCCCATGTGTTTTAAATGTCAACTATTCAACATTTTGGTGCATTGAGATTTTAAAAAGGGAGGGGCTGCGAGCGGGGTTCAAACCTGCGCGGGCATATATATTTGGATTTCAAGTTTAACGTTTTAAACGGTCGGCTATCGCAGCCCCCTAATCACTGGCCTTCAATATGAAACACAAAATCAAAAATAGAATCTATTTTGTTGTTATAACTCTTCTCGGGATAAACCTAATGCAAGTCAAAATTCTGCCACTGAACCGGGCAGGTTCGAACCCTGCTTGCAGCGCCTCTCTTTTTAAAATCTCAATATACCAAAATCTTGAACAGTTGACATTTAAAACACATGGGGGAAATATCACTCTTCACTACCGTTTATTATTTTCTATGTTTAGCCGTTCAAGACATGCTTCAGTGCTCTATCTATTTCACGGAAGGATTTCTACCCCTTCTCAGCGCTTGTCTTCGTAGTGCAATAGTGAAATATCACTGTTCAATGCTGTTTTTTATTTTCTATGTTAGCCGTTTAAAACATCCTTCAGTGCTCTATCTAATCCACGGAAGAATTTCAACCGAGTCTCTGCGCTTGCCTTTGTGACGCAGTGGATAGCGCGCTGGACTTCTAATCCAGATGTTACAGGTTCGAGTCCCGGGGAAGATGCTTGATGCCCCTTGCGATGGTTACTAACTTTGGAAAAATGGTATTTCATTCAATGAATGTTCTGTAGTGATTTTACCAAATCATTGTCTTAGGCCTGGACTTGTGGGTAAATAGCGAGACGACGAGTGCATTGGTGGTTCAGTAGGAGAATTCTTGCCTGCCACGTCGGAGACCCGGGTTCGATTCCCGGCCAATTCAATTTCGCCTTTATGTTACCGATTGAAGCTTCAAACATTTGACTTGCATTAGGTTTATCCCAAGTAGAGTTATAACAATAAAATAGATTCTATTTTAAATTTTGTGTTTCATATTGAAGAGCAGTGGTTAGGTGTCTACGATAGCCGACCGGTTAAGACGTTAGACTTTAAATCCAAATATATATGCCCGCGCAGGTTCGAACCCTGCTCGCAGCCCCTCCATTCTTAAAATCTCAATGTACCAAATTGTTGAACAGTTGACATTTAAAACACATGGGAGAAATATCACTCTTCACTGCCTTTTTAATGTTTTCTATGGCATTTCTTTCTTTATGGCATTCTTCAGTGCTCTATCTATTTTACGAAAGGATTTTAACCGCATGCAAGCGCTTGTCTTCGTTACGCAATGGATAGCACGCTGGACTTCTAATCCAGAGGTTCCGGGTTCGAGTCCCGGCGAAGATGTTTGGTGCTCCTTGCGATGGTTGCTAACTTTGGAAAAAGGTATTGTGCATTGGTGGTTCAATGGTAGAATTCTCGCCTGCCACGCGGGAGACCCGGGTTCTATTCCCGGCCTATGCACTTTCTCCTTGATGCTACCGGTTGAAAATTTGACTTCCATTAGGTTTATCCCGAGAAGAGTTATAATCCAGAAGTCCCGGGGAAGATGCTTGATGCCCCTTGCGATGGTTGCTAACTTTGGAAAAATGGTATTGCAATTATTGGAAGTTTTTTAGTGATTTCACGAAATTTTTTTCCTATGCCTGGACTTGTGGGTAAATAGCTGGACGACGAGTGCATTGGTGGTTCAGTGGTAGAATTCTCGCCTGCCACGCGGGAGACCCGGGTTCGATTCCCGGCCAATGCAGTTTCTCCATTATGTTACCGGATGAAAATTTTACTTGCATCAAGTTCATCCCGAAAAGAATTAATTATACCAAAAAAAATGGATTTTTTTTTTTCCTTTTGTGTTTCATATTGGAGGCCGACAATTAGGTGGCTGCGATGGCCGAGTGTTTAAGGCGTTGGACTTGAAATCCAATGGGATATTCCGCACAAGTTCGAAGCCTGCTCGCAGCACCTCTCTTTTTAAAGCTCAATGTACCGAAATGTTGAAGAGGTGACATTTAGAACACTTGGGAGAAATATCACTGCTCCATGCTGTTTTTTATTTTCTAAGTTTAGACGTTTAAAACATGCTTCAGTGCTCTATCTATTTCACGAAAGGATTTCAACCGAGTCTCAGCGCTTGTCTTTGTGACGCAGTGGATAGGACGCTGGACTTCTAATCAAGATTCCGGGTTCGAGTCCCGGCGAAGATGTTTGATGCTACTTGCGATGTTCGCTAACTTTAGAAAAACGGTATTTCATTTATTGAAATTTCTTTAGTGATTTCACCAAATCTCTTTTTTAGGCCTGAACTTGTGGGTAAATTGCGAGACGACGAGTGCATTGGTGGTTCAGTGGTAGTATTCTCGCCTGCCACGCGGGATGCCCGGGTCAATTCCCGGCCAATGCAGTTTCTCCTTGATGTTACCGAATGAAAATTTTACTTGCGTCAAGTTCAACCCGAGATGAGTTGTAACAATGAAATAGATTGTATTCTAAATTTTGTGTTCCATATTGAAGAGCAGGGGTTAGGTGGCTAGGATAGCCGACCGGTTAAGACGTTTGACTTTAAATTCAAATATATATGCCCGCGCAGGTTCGAACCCTGCTCGCTGCCCCTCCCCTTTTAAAATCTCAATGTACCAAAATGTTGAACAGTTGACATTTAAAACACATGGGAGAAATATCACTCTTCACTGCCGTTTTAATATTTTCTATGTTTAGCCGTTCAAGACATGCTTCAGTGCTCTACCTATTTCACGGAAAGATTTCAACCCTTTCTCTGCGCTTGTCTTCGTGGTGCAATGGATAGCGCGCTAGACTTCTAATCCAGAGGATCCGGGGTCCGGGTCTAGTGATTTCACCAAATCTGTTTTTTAGGCCTGAACTTGTGGGTAAATTGCGAGCCGATGAGTGCATTGGTGGTTCAGTGGTGGAATTCTCGCCTGCCACGCGGGAGGCCCGGTTTCAATTCCCGGCCAACGATTAGGTGGCTGCGATGGCCGAATGGTTAAGGCGTTGGACTTGAAATCAAATGGGATATTTCGCGCAGATTCGAACCTTGCTCGCAGCGCTTCTCTTTTTAAATCTCAATGTACCAAAATGTTGAAGAGGTGACATTTAGAACACTTGGGTGAAATATCACTGTTCAATGGTGTTTTTTTATTTTCTATGTTTAGCCGTTTAAAGCATGCTTCAGTGTTTCTATCTATTCCACGGAAGGATTTCATCCGAGTTTCAGCGCTTGTCTTTGTGACGTAGTGGATAGCGCGCTGAACTTCTAATCCAGAGTTTCTGGGTTCGAGTCCCGGGGAAGATGCTTGATGCCCCTTGCGATGGTTACAAACTTTGGAAAAATGGTATTTCATTCGATGAATGTTCCGTAGTGATTTTACCAAATCTTTGTCTTAGGCCTGGACTTGTGTGTAAATAGCGAGACAACGAGTCCATTGGCGGTTCAGTAGGAGAATTCTTGCCTGCCACGTCCGAGGCCCGGGTTCAATTCCCGGCCAATTCAATTTCGCCTTTAAGTTACCGATTGAAACTTCAAAAATTTGACTTGCATTAGGTTTATCCCGAGTAGAGTTATAACAATAAAATAGATTCTATTTTAAATTTTGTGTTCCATACTGAAGAGCAGGGGTTAGGTGGCTAGGATAGCCGACCGGTTAAGACGTTAGACTTTAAATTCAAATATATATGTCCGCGCAGGTTCGAACCTTGCTCGCAGCCCCTCCCGTTTTAAAATCTCAATGTACCAAAATGTTGAACAGTTGACATTTGAAACACATGGGAGAAATATCACTCTTCACTACCGTTTAATATTTTCTATGTTTAGCCGTTCAAGACATGCTTCAGTGCTCTACCTATTTCATGGGAGAATTTCAACCGCTTGTAAGAGCTTGTCTTCGTGGCGCGATGGATAGAGCGCTGGACTTCTAATTCAGATGTTCCGGTTTCGAGTCCCGGCGAGGATGTTTGATGCTCCTTGCTATGGTCGCTAAATTTGGAAAAACGGTATTTCATTTATTGAAAGTTCTGTTGTGATTTCACCAAATCTCTTTTTTAGGCTTGGACTTGTGGGTAAATAGCGAGACGACGAGTGCATTGGTGGTTCAGTGGTAGAATTCTCTCCTGCCACGCGGGAGGCCCTGGTTCGATTCCCGGCCAATGCACTTTCTCCATGCTTCAGTGCTCTATCTATTCCACGAAAGGATTTCAACCGGGTCTCAGCGCTTGTCTTTGTGACGCAGTGGATAGCACGCTGGACTTCTAATCCAGATTCCGGGTTCGAGTCCTGGCGAAGATGTTTGATGCTACTTGCGATGGTCGCTAACTTTGGAAAACCGGTATTTCATTTATGGAAATTTCTTTAGTGATTTCACCAAATCTCTTTTTTAAGCCTGGACTTGTGGTAAATAACGAGACGTAGTGCATTGGTGGTTTAGTGGTAGAATTCTCGCCTGCCACGCGGGAGGCCCGGGTTCGATTCCCGGCCAATTCTATTTCGCCTTTATGTTACCGATTGAAACTTCAAACATTTGACTTGCATTAGGTTTATCCCGAGTAGAGTTATACCAATAAAATAGATTCTATTTTAAATTTTGTGTTCCATATTGAAGAGCAGGGGTTAGGTGGCTGGGATAGCCGGCCGGTTAAGACGTTAGACTTTAAATTCAAATATATATGCCCGCGCAGGTTCGAACCCTGCTCGCAGCCCCTCCTCTTTTTAAAATCTCAATGTACCAAAATGTTGAACAGTTGACATTTAAAACACATGGGAGAAATATCACTCTTCACTGCCGTTTTAATATTTTCTATGTTTAGCCGTTTATGGCCTGCTTCAGTGCTCTATCTATTTCACGGAAGGATTTCAACCGTTTCTAAGCGCTTGTCTTCGTGGCGCAATGGATAGCGCGCTTCACTTCTAATCCAGAGGTTCCGGTTTCGAGTCCCGGCGCAGATGTTTGTTGCTCCTTACCATGGTTGCTAACTTCGGAAAATTGGTATTGCAATTATTGACAGTTTTGTAGTGATTTCACCAAATTTCTCTCTTAGGTCTGGACTTGTGGGTAAATACCGAGAAGACGAGTGCATTGGTGGTTCGGTGGTAGAATTCTCGCCTGCCACGCCGGAGACCTGGGTTCGATTCCCGGCCAATGCACTTTCTCCTTTATGTTACCGACTGAAACTTCAAAATTTTACTTGCGTCAAGTTCAACCCGAGATGAGTTATAACAATAAAATACATTCTATTTTTGATTTTGTGTTCCATATTAAAAGCCAGTGATTAGGGGGCTGCGATAGCCGGCCCGTTAAAACGTTAGACTTGAAATGCAAAATAAATACCTGCGCAGGTTTCAACCCTGCTTGCAGCCCCTCCCTTTTTAAAATGTCAATGTACCAAAATCTTGAACAGTTGACATTTAAAACACATGGGAGAAATATCACTCTTCAATACCGTTTTTTATTTTCTATGTTTAGCCGTTCAAGACATGCTTCAGTGCTCTATCTATTTCACGGAAAGATTTCAACCCTTTCTCTGCGCTTGTCTTCGTGGTGCAATGGATAGCGCGTTAGACTTTTAATCCAGAGGATCCGGGGTCCGGGTTTCGAGTTTCACCAAATCTGTTTTTTAGCTCCTGAACTATGGTCGCTAAATTTGGAGCCGATGAGTGCATTGGTCATTTATTGGAAAGTTCGCCTGTTGTGATTTTTCAATTCCCGGCCAACGATTAGGTGGCTGCTTGGCCGAATGGTTAAGGCGTTGGACTTGTGGGTAAAATGGCGATTCCGCGCAGAGTTCGCACCTTGATCGCAGCGTTCAGTTTTAGAATCTCAATGTACCAAAATGTTGAAGAGGTGACATTTAGAACACCGGGTTCGATATCACTGTTCAATGCTGTTTTTTTATTTTTATGTTTAGCCGTTTAAAAAGCATGCTTCAGTGCTTCTATCTATTCCACGAAAGGATTTCAACCGAGTTTCAGCGCTTGTCTTTGTGACGTAGTGGATAGCGCGCTGAACTTCTAATCCAGAGTTTCCGGGTTCGAGTCCTGGCGAAGATGTTTGATGCCCCTTGCGATGGTTACTAAACTTTGGAAAAATGGTATTTCATTTATGGAAATTTCTGTAGTGATTTTACCAAATCTTTTTTTTTAGCGTGGACTTGTGGTAAATAGCGAGACGTAACGTGCATTGGTGGTTCAGTGGTAGAATTCTCGTCTGCCACGTCGGAGGCCCGGGTTCGATTCCCGGCCAATGCAATTTCTCCTGCTTCAGTTACTCGATTGATTCTTCGAAATGATTTCAACCGAGTCTCATTAGGTTGTCCCGTGACGTAGAGTGGATAACAATAAAATGGATTCTATTTCCAATTTTGGGTCCATATCCTGAGCGGGGTTTGATGCTACTTGAGATGGTCGCTAAGACGTTAGACTTTAAAAACGGTAATATATATGCCCGCGCAGGTTTCGAACCCTGCTTCAGCCAAATCTCTTTTTTTAAAATCTACAATGTGGTAAAATAACGAACAGTTGACCATTGGTGGTTCAGTGGGAGAATATCACTCTTCACTGCCGCGTTTAATATTTTCCGATGTTTAGCTCCCGGCCCAATGCACTTTCTCCTTGATGTTGCATGTTGAAAAATTTGTCTCGCATGTAAGTTGTCTTCGTGAAAAGATGGATAACGCGCTGGATTTCTATTTTTCAGTGTTCCGGTTTCGAGTCCCGGCGATTAGGTTTGATGCGATGGCCG
Organism: Styela plicata; assembly: GCA_963675895.2. Taxonomy (NCBI): domain Eukaryota; kingdom Metazoa; phylum Chordata; class Ascidiacea; order Stolidobranchia; family Styelidae; genus Styela; species Styela plicata. The sequence continues at coordinate 26,174,137 of OZ023138.1, forward strand.
AGTGGTTAATGGTCGCTTGGACTTGAAAAAAAAGGGGATATTCATTTATTGAAAGTTCTGAACCCTGCTCGCAGCGTCTCTTTTTTAGGCCTGGACTTGTGGGTAAAAATTGCGAGAGAGAGTGACATTGGTGGTTCACTGGTAGAATTCTCTCCTGCCACTGTTCGGAGGCCCGGGTTCGATTTTCTATGTTTGGCACTTTGAAACATGCTTCAGTGTTCTATCCATTCCACGGAATGATTTCAACCGATCCTCAGCGCTTGTCTTCGTGGCGCAGTGGATAGCGCGCTGGACTTCTAATCCAGATTCCGGGTTCGAGTCCCGGCGAAGATGTTTGATGCTACTTGCGATGGTTCTCCTAACTTTGGAAAAATGGTATTTCATTTATTGAAATTTCTTTTGTGATTTCACCAAATCTTCTTTTTTAAGGCCTGGACTTGTGGTAAATAACGAGACGACGTAGTGCATTGGTGGTTCAGTGGTAGAATTCTTGCCTGCCACGCGGAAGGCCCGGGTTCGATTCCCGGCCAATGCACTTTCTCCTTGATGTTACCGGGTTGAAAATTTTTTCTTGCATCAAGTTCACCCCGAAAAGAATTCTAACAAAAAAATGGATTCTAGTTTTCCTTTTGTGTTTCCTTTTGGAAGCCGAAATTAAGGTGGCTGCGATGGCCGAGTGGTTAAGGCGTTGGACTTGAAATCCAATGGGATATTGCGCGCATGTTCGAAGCCTGCTCGCAGCGCCTCTCTTTCTAAAGATTAGTGTACCGAAATGTTGAAGAGGTGGCATTTAGAACACTTCGGAGAAATATCACTGCTCAATGCTGTTTTTTATTTTCTTCGTTTAGCCGTTTAAACAATACTTCAATGCTCTATCTATTCCTCGAAAGGATTTCAACCGAGTCTCAGCGCTTGTCTTTGTGACGCAGTGGATAGCACGCTGGACTTCTAATCCAGATTCCGGGTTCGTGTCCTGGCGAAGATGTTTGATGCTACTTGAGATGGTCGCTAACTTTGGAAAAACGGTATTTTATTTATTGAAATTTCTTTAGTGATTTCACCAAATCTCTTTTTTAAGTCTGTACTTGTGGTAAATAACGAGACGTAGTGCATTGGTGGTTCAGTGGGAGAATTCTCGCCTGCCGCGTCGGAGGCCCGAGTTCGATACCCGGCCAATGCACTTTCTCCTTGATGTTGCCGGTTGAAAATTTGTCTCGCATCAAGTTGACCCCGAAAAGAATTATAACAAAAAATGAATTCTATTTTTTCTTTTTGTGTTTTATTTTGGAGGTCGGCAATTAGGTGGCTGCGATGGCCGAGTGATTAAGGCGTTGGACTTGAAATCCAATGGTATATTGCGCGGGGCATGTTCGAACCCTGCTCGCAGCGTCTCTCTTTTTAAAATCTCAATGTACCGAAATGTGTGAAGAGGTGACATTTAAAACACTTGAGAGAAATATCACTGTTCGATGCTGTTTTTTATTTTTTCTATGTTTAGCCTTGTAAAACATACTTCAATGCTCTATCTATTCCACGGAAGGATTTCAACCGAGTCTCAGCGCTTGTCTTTGTGACGCAATGGATAGCGCGCTGGAACTTCTAATCCAGAGGTTCCGGGTTGAGTCCCGGCGAAGGATGCTACTTGCGATGGTCCCCCTAACTTTGGAAAAATGATATTTCAATTATTGAAAATTTCTTTAGTGATTTCACCAAATTTCTTTTAAAGCCTGGACTTGTGGTAAATAACGAGACGACGAGTGCATTGGTGGTTCAGTGGTAGAATTCTCGCCTGCCGCGTCGGAGGCCCGGGTTCGATTCCCGGCCATTGCACTTTGCACTTGATGTTACCGGTTGAAAATATTGTCTCGCATCAAGTTAAACCCGAAAAGAATTATAACAAAAAAATGGATTCTATTTTTTCCTTTTGTGTTTTATATTGGAGGTCGGCGATTAGGTGGCTGCGATGGCGGAGAGTTTAAGGCGTTGGACTTGAAATCCAATGGGATATTCCGGGGCAGGTTCGCACCCTGCTCGCAGCGCCTCTCTTTTTTAAATTTCAATGTACCAAAATTGTGAAGAGGTGACATTTAGAAACACTTGGGTGAAATATCACTGTTCAATGCTGTTTTTTATTTTCTATGTTTAGCCCGTTGTAAAACATGCTTCAGTGCTCTATCCATTCCAAGAAAGGATTTCAACCGATTCTCAGCGCTTGTCTTCGTGGCGCAATGGATAGCGCGCTGGACTTCTAATCCAGAGGTTCCGGGTTCGAGTCCCGGCGAAGATGTTTGACCCTTGCCATGGTCGCTCCCTAATTTGGAAAAAATGATATTGCAATTATTGAAAGTTTTGTAGTGATTTCACCAAATATCTTTCTTAAGGCCTGGACTTGTGGGTAAATAACGAGACGACGAGTGCATTGGTGGTTCAGTGGTAGAATTCTCGCCTGACACGCGGAAGGCCCGAGTTCGATTCCCGGCCAATGCACTTTCTCCTTGTTGTTACCGGTTGAAAATTTGTCTCTCGCATCAAGTTAACCCCGAAAAGAATTTAACAAAAAAAGGATTCTATATTTTCTGTGTTTTAGGAGTTTATGCTGCATGGCCGAGTGGCAAGGCGTCTTGAAATCCAATTTTCAAGGCAGGTTCGAACCCTGCTCGCAGCGTCTCAAAAATCTCAATGTACCAAAATTGTAGAGCGACATTGTATCACTTTCGTGCTGCATTTTCTATGTTTAGCCTTGCATGCAGTGCTCTATCTATTCCAAGGAAGGATTTCAACCGGGTCTCAGCGCTTGTCTTCGTGGCGCAGGGGATAGCGCGCTGGACTTTAATCCAGATTCCGGGTTCGAGTCCCGGCGATGGTGTAACCCTGTGAATTTACAAAAACGGTATTTCATTTATTGAAAGTTCTGTAGTGTTGCATTGGGTGGTTCAGTGGTAGAATTCTCGCCTGCCACGCGGGAGGCCCGGGTTCGATTCCCGGCCAATGCAGTTTCTCCTTGATGTTACCGGTTGAAAATATTTCTCGCATCATGTTAACCCCGAGAAGAATTATAACAAAAAAATTGGATTTATTTTTCCTTTTGTGTTTCAAATTGGAGGTCGAAAATAAGGTGGCTGCGATGGCCGAGTGGTTAAGGCGTTGGACTTGAAATCCAATGGGATATTCCCGCGCAGGTTCGAACCCTGCTCGCAGCGCCTCTCTTTTTAAATTTGAATGTACCAAAATGTTGAAGAGGTGACATTTAGAACACTTGGGAGAAATATCACCCTTCACTGCCGTTTTAATATTTTCTATGTTTAGCCGTTTATGGCATGCTTCAGTGCTCTATCAATTCCACGGAAGTATTTCAACCGCTTTTAAGCGCTTGTCTTCGTGGCGCGATGGATTGCGCGCTGGACTTCTAATCCAGAAGTTCCGGGTTCGAGTCCCGGCGAGGATGTTTGATGCTCCTTGCGATGGTCGCTAAATTTAGAGGAACGGTATTTTATTTATTGAAAGTTCTGTAGTGTGCATTGGTGGTTCAGTGGTAGGATTTTCGCCTGCCACGCGGGAGGGCCGGGTTCGATTCCCGGCCAATGCAGTTTCTCATCCTTGATGTTACCGGAGGAAATTTTTACTTGCATCAAGTTCACCCCGAAAAGAATTATAACAAAAAATGGATTCTATTTTTTCTTTTGTGTTTCATTTTGGAAGCCGACAATAAGGTGGCTGCCATGGCCGAGTGATTAAGGCGTTGGACTTGAAATCCAATGGTATATTGCGCGCATGTTCGAAGCCTGCTCGCAGCGCCTCTCTTTTTAAAGCTCAATGTACCGAAATGTTGAAGAGGTGACATTTAGAACATTTGGGAGAAATATCACTGCTCAATGCTGTTTTTTATTTTCTATGTTTAGCCGTTTAAAACATACTTCAATGCTCTATCTGTTCCACGAAAGGATTTCAACCGAGTCTCAGCGCTTGTCTTTGTGACGCAGTGGATAGCACGCTGGACTTCTAATCCAGATTCCGGGTTGAGTCCCGGCGTTTGATGCTACTTGCGATGGTCGCTAACTTTGGAAAAACGGTATTTCATTTATTGAAATTTCATTAGTGATTTCACCAAATCTCTTTTTTAAGCCTGGACTTGTGGTAAATAACGAGACGTAGTGCATTGGTGGTTCAGTAGGAGAATTCTCGCCTGCCGCGTCGGAGGCCCAAGTTCGATTCCCGGCCAATGCACGTTCTCCTTGATGTTACCGGTTGAAAATTTGTCTCGCATCAAGTTCACCCCGAAAAGAATTATAACAAAAAAGGATTCTATTTTTCCATTTGTGTTTTATATTGGAGGTCGGCGATTAGGTGGCTGCGATGGCCGAGTGGTTAAGGCGTTGGACTTGAAACCCAATGGGATATTCCGGGGCAGTTTCGAACCCTGCTCGCAGCGTCTCCGTTTTTAAAATCTCAATGTACCAAAATTGTGAAGAGGTGACATTAATAATACTTGAGAGAAATATCACTGTTTGATGCTGTTTTTTATTTTCTATGTTTAGCCTTGTAAAACATGCTTCAGTGCTCTATCCATTCCAAGGAAGGATTTCAACCGATTCTCAGAGCTAGTCTTCGTGGCGCAATGGATAGCGCGCTGGACTTCTAATCCAGAGGTTCCGGGTTCGAGTCCCGGCGAAGATGGAACCCCTGCGATAAATCTCCCTAATATTGCAAAAATTTATATTGCAATTTTGGAAAGTTTTGTAGTGATTTCATCAAATTTCTTTCTTAGGCCTGGACTTGTGGGTAAATAGCGAGACGACGAGTGCATTGGTGGTTCAGTGGTAGAATTCTCTCCTGCACGCGGGAGGCCCGGGTTCGATTCCCGGCCAATGCACTTTCTCCATGCTTCAGTGCTCTATCTATTTCACGAAAGGATTTCAAAAAAATTGAGTCTCAGCGCTTGTCTTTGTGGTGGCGCATGGATAGCACGCTGGTCTTCTAATCCAGATTCGCAGGGTTCGAGTCCTGGCGAAAATGTTTGATGCTACATTGCGATTGGTCGCGTTTTAACTTTTCTATGGAAAACCGGTATTTCAGTGCTCTATCATTTTCATGGAAATTTCTTTAGTGATTTCGTCACCAAATCTCTTCTTTTTCGGGTTCGAGCCTGGACTTGTGGTAAATAGCGAGACGTAGTGCATTGGTGGTTCAGTGGCAGAATTCTCTCCTGCCACGCTGGAGGCCCGGGTTCGATTCACGGCCAATGCACTTTCTCCTTGATGTTACCGGTTGAAAATATTTCTCGCATCAATTTAACCCCGAAAAAAGAATTATAACAAAAAAATTGGATTTATTTTTCCTTTTGTGTTTCAAATTGGAGGCCGAAAATAAGGTGGCTGCGATGGCCGAGTGGTTAAGGCGTTGGACTTGAAATCCAATGGGATATTCCCGCGCAGGTTCGAATCCTGCTCGCAGCGCCTCTCTTTTTAAATTTGAATGTACCAAAATGTTGAAGAGGTGACATTTAGAACACTTGGGAGAAATATCACCCTTCACTGCCGTTTTAATATTTTCTATGTTTAGCCGTTTATGGCATGCTTCAGTGCTCTATCAATTCCACGGAAGGATTTCAACCGCTTGTAAGCGCTTGTCTTCGTGGCGCAATGGATAGCGCGCTGGACTTCTAATCCAGAATTTCCGGGTTCCAGTCCCGGCGAGGATGTTTGATGCTCCTTGCGATGGTCGCTAAATTTAGAAAAAAACGGTATTTCATTTATTGAAATTTCTTTTTTGTGATTTCTCCAAATCTCTTTTTTAAGCCTGGACTTGTGGTAAATAACGAGACGTAGTGCATTGGTGGTTCAGTGGTAGAATTCTCGCCTGCCACGCGGGTGGCCCGGGTTCGATTCCCGGCCAATGCAAATTTACCTTGATGTTACCGGATGAAAATTAGTATGCATCAAGTTCACCCCGAAAAGAATTCTAACAAAAAAAAATGGATTCTATTTTTTCCTTTTGTGTTTTATATTGGAGGTCGGCAATTAGGTGGCTGCGATGGCCGAGTGGTTAAGGCGTTGGACTTGAAACCCAATGGGATATTTCGGGGCAGGTTCTAACCCTGCTCGCAGCGTCTCTCTTTTTTAAAAATCTCAATGTACCAAAATTGTGAAGAGGTGACATTAAAAACACTTGAGAGAAATATCACTGTTCGATGCTGTTTTTTATTTTTTCTATGTTTGGCCTTGTAAAACATGCTTCAGTGCTCTATCCATTCCAAGGAAGGATTTCAACCGATTCTCAGCGCTTGTCTTCGTGGCGCAATGGATAGCGCGCTGGACTTCTAATCCAGAGGTTCCGGGTTCGAGTCCCGGCAAAGATGTAACCCCTGTGATGGTTCCCCCTAACTTGGAAAAATGATCTTGCAATTATTGAAAGTTTTTTTGTAGTGATTTCACCAAATTTCTTTCTCAGGCCTGGACTTGTGGTAAATAGCGAGACGACGAGTGCATTGGTGGTTCAGTGGTAGAATTCTTTCCTGCCACGCGGGAGGCCCGGGTTCGATTCCCGGCCAATGCACTTTCTCCTTGATGTTACAGGTTGAAAATATTTCTCGCATCAAGTTTACCCCGAGAAAGAATTATAAAGAAAAAATTGATTTATTTTTCCTTTTGTGTTTTAAATTGGAGGTCGGCGATTAGGTGGCTGCCGATGGTCGAGTGGTTAAGGCGTTGCACTTATATTGGAGGTTGGCAATAAAGGTGGCTGCGATGGCCGAGTGGTTAAGGCGTTGGAATGTACCAAAAATCCAATGAGGTGACATTCCGGGGCAGGTTCGAACCCTGCTCGCAGCGGCTCTCTTTTTTAAAATCTCAATGTTTACCGTTTAAAATTGTGAAGAGGTGACATTAAAAACACTTGAGAGAAATATCACCGTTCGATGCTGTTTTTTATTTTTTCTATGTTTAGCCTTGTAAAACCCGGCGATGCTTCAGTGCTCTATCCATTTCAAGGAAGGATTTCTTTACCGATTCTCAGCGCTTCTCTTTTTAAGTGGCGCAATGGATAGCGCGCTGGACTTCTAATCCAGAGGTTCCTGGTTCGAGTCCCGGCGGAAGATGTAACCCCTGCGATAAATGATATTGCAATTATTGAAAATTTTCTGTCAAGTTAACCCCGAGTGATTTATCATCAAATTTCTTAGATTTATTTGGACTTGTGGGTTTCAATAGAGGCCAGAAAATAAGGTGGCTGCGATGGCCGAGTGACTTGTGAATCGAGTGCATTGGTGGTTCAGTGGTAGAATTCCTCTCCTGTCACGCGGGAGGCCCGGGTTGAAGAGGTGACATTTCCCGGCCAAATGCACTTTTTTTATCTCCATGCTTCAGTGCTCTTCATCTATTTCACGAAAGGATTTCAACCGAGTCTCAGCGCTTGTCTTTGTGACGCAGTGGATAGCACGCTGGTCTTCTAATCCAGATTCCGGGTTCGAGTCCCGGCGAAGATGTTTGATGCTACTTGCGATGGTCGCTAACTTTGGAAAAAACCGGTATTTCATTTTATGGAAATTTCTTTAGTGATTTCACCAAATCTCTTTTTTAAGCCTGGACTTGTGGTAAATAACGAGACGTAGTGCATTGGTGGTTCAGTGGTAGAATTCTTTCCTTCCACGCGGGAGGCCCGGGTTCGATTCCCGGCCAATGCACTTTCTCCTTGATGTTACAGGTTGAAAATATTTCTCGCATCAAGTTAACCCCGAGAAGAATTATAACAAAAAAATTGGATTTATTTTTCCTTTTGTGTTTTATAAATTGGAGGCCGAAAATAAGGTGGCTGCGATGGCCGAGTGGTTAAGGCGTTGGACTTGAAATCCAATGGGATATTCCCGGGCAGGTTCGAATCCTGCTCGCAGCGTCTCTCTTTTTAAAATCTTGAATGTACCAAAATGTTGAAGAGGTGACATTAGAAACACTTGGGAGAAATATCACCCTTCACTGCCGTTTTTTATTTTCTATGTTTTAGCCTTGTTTTATGGCATGCTTCAGTGCTCTATCCATTTTCAAGGAAGGATTTCAACCGATTGTAAGCGCTTGTCTTCGTGGCGCAATGGATAGCGCGCTAGACTTCTAATCCAGAATTTCCGGGTTCGAGTCCCGGCGAGGATGTTTGATGCTCCTTGCGATGGTCGCTAAATTTGGAAAAAATGGTATTTCATTTATTGAAATTTTTTTAGTGATTTCTCCAAATCTCTTTTTTCTTAGGCCTGGACTTGTGGGTAAATAGCGAGACGTCGAGTGCATTGGTGGTTCAGTGGTAGAATTCTCTCCTGCCACGCGGATGCACGGGTTCGATTCCCGGCCATTGCACTTTCTCCTTGATGTTACAGGTTGAAAATATTTCTCGCATCAAGTTAACCCCGAGAAGAATTATAACAAAAAATGGATTCTATTTTTTCTTTTGTGTTTCCAATTGGAGGCCGAAAATAAGGTGGCTGCGATGGCCGAGTGGTTAAGGCGTTGGACTTGAAATCCAATGGGATATTCCCGCGCAGGTTCGAACCCTGCTCGCAGCGCCTCTCTTTTTAAATTTAAATGTACCAAAAAGTTGAAGAGGTAACATTTAGAACACTTGGGAGAAATACCACTGCTCAATGCTGTTTTTTTATTTTCTATGTTTAGCCGTTTAAAACATGCTTCAGTGCTCTATCTATTCCACGAAAGGATTTCAACCGAGTCTCAGCGCTTGTCGTTGTGACGCAGTGGATAGCACGCTGAACTTCTAATCCAGATTCCGGGTTGAGTCCCGGCGAAGATGTTTGATGCTACTTGCGATGGTCGCTAACTTTGGAAAAACGGTATTTCATTTATTGAAATTTCTTTAGTGATTTCACCAAATCTCTTTTTTAAGCCTGGACTTGTGGTAAATAACGAGACGTAGTGCATTGGTGGTTCAGTGGTGGAATTCTCGCCTGCCACGCGGGTGGCCCGGGTTCGATTCCCGGCCAATGCAAATTTTCCTTGATGTTACCGGTTGAAAATTAATCGCATCAAGTTCACCCCGAAAAGAATTCTAACAAAAAATGGATTCTATTTTTTACTTTTTTGTTTTATATTGGAGGTCGGCGATTAGGTGGCTGCGATGGCCGAGTGGCTAAGGCGTTGGACTTGAAATCCAATGGGATATTCCAAGGCAGGTTCGAACCCTGCTCGCAGCGTCTCCCTTTTTAAAATCTCAATGTACCAAAATTGTGCAGAGGTGACATTAAAAACACTTGAGAGAAATATCACTGTTCGATGCTGTTTTTTATTTTCTATGTTTAGCCTTGTAAAACATGCTTCAGTGCTCTATCCATTCCAAGGAAGGATTTCAACCGATTCTCAGCGCTTGTCTTCGTGGCGCAGGGGATAGCGCGCTGGACTTCTAATCCAGAGATTCCGGGTTCGAGTCCCGGCGAAGATGTAACCCCTGTGATGGTTCCCCCTAATTTGGAAAAATGATATTGCAATTATTGAAAGTTTTGTAGTGATTTCACCAAATTTCTTTCTTAGGCCTGGACTTGTGGGTAAATAGCGAGACGACGAGTGCATTGGTGGTTCAGTGGTAGAATTCTCTCCAGCCAAGCGGGAGGCCCGGGTTCGATTCCCGGCCAATGCACTTTCTCTTTGATGTTACCGGTTGAAAATATTTCTCGCATCAAGTTAACCCCGAGAAGAATTATAACAAAAAAATTGGATTTATTTTTTCTTTTGTGGTTCAAATTGGAGGCCGAAAATAAGGTGGCTGCGATGGCCGAGTGGTTAAGGCGTTGGACTTGAAATCCAATGGGATATTCCCGCGCAGGTTCGAACCGTGCTCGCAGCTCCTCTCTTTTTAAATTTGAATGTACCAAAATGTTGAAGAGGTGACATTTAGAACACTTGGGAGAAATATCACCCTTCACTGCCGTTTTAATATTTTCTATGTTTAGCCGTTTATGGCATGCTTCAGTGCTCTATCAATTCCACGGAAGGATTTCAACCGCTTGTAAGCGCTTGTCTTCGTGGCGCAATGGATAGCGCGCTGGACTTCTAATCCAGAATTTCCGGGTTCCAGTCCCGGCGAGGATGTTTGATGCTCCTTGCGATGGTCGCTAAATTTAGAAAAACGGTATTTCATTTATTGAAATTTCTTTTGTGATTTCACCAAATCTCTTTTTTAAGCCTGGACTTGTGGTAAATAACGAGACGTAGTGCATTGGTGGTTCAGTGGTAGAATTCTCGCCTGCCACGCGGGTGGCCCGGGTTCGATTCCCGGCCAATGCAAATTTTCCTTGATGTTACCGGATGAAAATTAATATGCATCAAGTTCACCCCGAAAAGAATTCTAACAAAAAATGGATTCTATTTTTTCCTTTTGTGTTTTATATTGGAGGTCGGCAATTAGGTGGCTGCGATGGTCGAGTGGTTAAGGCGTTGGACTTGAAACCCAATGGGATATTTCGGGGCAGGTTCTAACCCTGCTCGCAGCGTCTCTCTTTTTAAAATCTCAATGTACCAAAATTGTGAAGAGGTGACATTAAAAACACTTGAGAGAAATATCACTGTTCGATGCTGTTTTTTATTTTCTATGTTTAGCCTTGTAAAACATGCTTCAGTGCTCTATCCATTCCAAGGAAGGATTTCAACCGATTCTCAGCGCTTCTCTCCGTGGCGCAATGGATAGCGCGCTGGACTTCTAATCCAGAGGTTCCTGGTTCGAGTCCCGGCGAAGATGTAACCCCTGCGATAAATGATATTGCAATTATTGAAAGTTTTGTAGTGATTTCATCAAATTTCTTAGGCCTGGACTTGTGGGTAAATAGCGAGACGACGAGTGCATTGGTGGTTCAGTGGTAGAATTCTCTCCTGTCACGCGGGAGGCCCGGGTTCGATTCCCGGCCAATGCACTTTCTCCATGCTTCAGTGCTCTATCTATTTCACGAAAGGATTTCAACCGAGTCTCAGCGCTTGTCTTTGTGACGCAGTGGATAGCACGCTGGTCTTCTAATCCAGATTCCGGGTTCGAGTCCTGGCGAAGATGTTTGATGCTACTTGCGATGGTCGCTAACTTTGGAAAACCGGTATTTCATTTATGGAAATTTCTTTAGTGATTTCACCAAATCTCTTTTTTAAGCCTGGACTTGTGGTAAATAACGAGACGTAGTGCATTGGTGGTTCAGTGGTAGAATTCTTTCCTTCCACGCGGGAGGCCCGGGTTCGATTCCCGGCCAATGCACTTTCTCCTTGATGTTACAGGTTGAAAATATTTCTCGCATCAAGTTAACCCCGAGAAGAATTATAACAAAAAAATTGGATTTATTTTTCCTTTTGTGTTTCAAATTGGAGGCCGAAAATAAGGTGGCTGCGATGGCCGAGTGGTTAAGGCGTTGGACTTGAAATCCAATGGGATATTCCCGGGCAGGTTCGAATCCTGCTCGCAGCGCCTCTCTTTTTAAATTTGAATGTACCAAAATGTTGAAGAGGTGACATTTAGAACACTTGGGAGAAATATCACCCTTCACTGCCGTTTTAATATTTTCTATGTTTAGCCGTTTATGGCATGCTTCAGTGCTCTATCAATTTCACGGAAGGATTTCAACCGCTTGTAAGCGCTTGTCTTCGTGGCGCAATGGATAGCGCGCTAGACTTCTAATCCAGAATTTCCGGGTTCGAGTCCCGGCGAGGATGTTTGATGCTCCTTGCGATGGTCGCTAAATTTAGAAAAACGGTATTTCATTTATTGAAATTTCTTTTGTGATTTCTCCAAATCTCTTTTTAAGCCTGGACTTGTGGTAAATAACGAGACGTAGTGCATTGGTGGTTCAGTGGTAAAATTCTCGCCTGCCACGCGGGTGGCCCGGGTTCGATTCCCGGCCAATGCAGTTTCTCCTTGATGTTACCGGGTGAAAATTTTACTTGCATCAAGTTCACCCCGAAAAGAATTATAACAAAAAATGGATTCTATTTTTTCTTTTGTGTTTCATTTTGGAAGCCGACAATTAGGTGGCTGCCATGGCCGAGTGATTAAGGCGTTGGACTTGAAATCCAATGGTATATTGCGCGCATGTTCGAAGCCTGCTCGCAGCGCCTCTCTTTTTAAAGCTCAATGTACCGAAATGTTGAAGAGGTGACATTTAGAACACTTGGGAGAAATATCACTGCTCTATGCTGTTTTTTTATTTTCCATGTTAAGCCGTTTAAAACATGCTTCAGTGCTCTATCTATTCAACGAAAGTATTTCAACCGAGTCTCAGCGCTTGTCGTTGTGACGCAGTGGATAGCACGCTGAACTTCTAATCCAGATTCCGGGTTGAGTCCCGGCGAAGATGTTTGATGCTACTTGCGATGGTCGCTAACTTTGGAAAAACGGTATTTCATTTATTGAAATTTCTTTTGTGATTTCACCAAATCTCTTTTTTAAGCCTGGACTTGTGGTAAATAACGAGACGTAGTGCATTGGTGGTTCAGTGGTGGAATTCTCGCCTGCCACGCGGGTGGCCCGGGTTCGATTCCCGGCCAATGCAAATTTTCCTTGATGTTACCGGATGAAAATTAATATGCATCAAGTTCACCCCGAAAAGAATTCTAACAAAAAATGGATTCTATTTTTTACTTTTTTGTTTTATATTGGAGGTCGGCAATTAGGTGGCTGCGATGGTCGAGTGGTTAAGGCGTTGGACTTGAAACCAATGGGATATTTCGGGGCAGGTTCTAACCCTGCTCGCAGCGTCTCTCTTTTTAAAATCTCAATGTACCAAAATTGTGAAGAGGTGACATTAAAAACACTTGAGAGAAATATCACTGTTCGATGCTGTTTTTTATTTTCTATGTTTAGCCTTGTAAAACATGCTTCAGTGCTCTATCCATTCCAAGGAAGGATTTCAACTGATTCCCAGCGCTTGTCTTCGTGGCGCAATGGATAGCGCGCTGGACTTCTAATCCAGAGGTTCCGGGTTCGAGTCCCGGCGAAGATGTAACCCCTGTGATGGTTCCCCCTAATTTGGAAAAATGATCTTGCAATTATTGAAAGTTTTGTAGTGATTTCTCCAAATTTCTTTCCTAGGCCTGGACTTGTGGTTGAATAGCGAGACGACGAGTGCATTGGTGGTTCAGTGGTAGAATTCTTTCCTGCCACGCGGGAGGCCCGGGTTCGATTCCCGGCCAATGCACTTTCTCCTTGATGTTACAGGTTGAAAATATTTCTCGCATCAAGTTTACCCCGAGAAGAATTATAACGAAAAAATGGATTTATTTTTCCTTCTGTGTTTTATATTGGAGGTCGGCGATTAGGTGGCTGCGATGGTCGAGTGGTTAAGGCGTTGCACTTATATTGGAGGTCGGCAATAAAGGTGGCTGCGATGGCCGAGTGGTTAAGGCGTTGGACTTGAAATCCAATGAGATATTCCGGGGCAGGTTCGAACCCTGCTCGCAGCGGCTCTCTTTTTAAAATCTCAATGTACCAAAATTGTGAAGAGGTGACATTAAAAACACTTGAGAGAAATATCACTGTTCGATGCTGTTTTTTATTTTCTATGTTTAGCCTTGTAAAACATGCTTCAGTGCTCTATCCATTCCAAGGAAGGATTTCAACCGATTCTCAGCGCTTCTCTCCGTGGCGCAATGGATAGCGCGCTGGACTTCTAATCCAGAGGTTCCTGGTTCGAGTCCCGGCGAAGATGTAACTCCTGCGATAAATGATATTGCAATTATTGAAAATTTTGTAGTGATTTCATCAAATTTCTTAGGCCTGGACTTGTGGGTAAATAGCGAGACGACGAGTGCATTGGTGGTTCAGTGGTAGAATTCTCTCCTGTCACGCGGGAGGCCCGGGTTCGATTCCCGGCCAATGCACTTTCTCCATGCTTCAGTGCTCTATCTATTCCACGAAAGGATTTCAACCGAGTCTCAGCGCTTGTCTTTGTGACGCAGTGGATAGCACGCTGGTCTTCTAATCCAGATTCCGGGTTCGAGTCCTGGCGAAGATGTTTGATGCTACTTGCGATGGTCGCTAACTTTGGAAAACCGGTATTTCATTTATGGAAATTTCTTTAGTGATTTCACCAAATTTCTTTTTTAAGCCTGGACTTGTGGTAAATAACGAGACGTAGTGCATTGGTGGTTCAGTGGTAGAATTCTTTCCTTCCACGCGGGAGGCCCGGGTTCGATTCCCGGCCAATGCACTTTCTCCTTGATGTTACAGGTTGAAAATATTTCTCGCATCAAGTTAACCCCGAGAAGAATTATAACAAAAAAATTGGATTTATTTTTCCTTTTGTGTTTCAAATTGGAGGCCGAAAATAAGGTGGCTGCGATGGCCGAGTGGTTAAGGCGTTGGACTTGAAATCCAATGGGATATTCCCGCGCAGGTTCGAACCCTGCTCGCAGCGCCTCTCTTTTTAAATTTGAATGTACCAAAATGTTGAAGAGGTGACATTTAGAACACTTGGGAGAAATATCACCCTTCACTGCCGTTTTAATATTTTCTATGTTTAGCCGTTTATGGCATGCTTCAGTGCTCTATGAATTTCACGGAAGGATTTCCACCGCTTGTAAGCGCTTGTCTTCGTGGCGCAATGGATAGCGCGCTGGACTTCTAATCCAGAAGTTCCGGGTTCGAGTCCCGGCCAGGATGTTTGATGATACTTGCGATGGTCGCTAAATTTAGAAAAACGGTATTTCATTTATTGAAAGTTCTGTAGAGATTTCACCAAATCTCTTTTTTAGGCCTGGACTTGTGGGTAAATAGCGAGATGACCAGTGCATTGGTGGTTCAGTGGTAGAATTCTCGCCTGCCACGTGGGAGGCCCGAGTTCGATTCCCGGCCAATGCAGTTTCTCCTTGATGTTACCGGGTGAAAATTTTACTTGCATCAAGTTCACCCCGAAAAGAATAATAACAAAAAATGGATTCTATTTTTTCTTTTGTGTTTCATTTTGGAAGCCGACAATTAGGTGGCTGCCATGGCCGAGTGATTAAGGCGTTGGACTTGAAATCCAATGGTATATTGCGCGCATGTTCGAAGCCTGCTCGCAGCGCCTCTCTTTTTAAAGCTCAATGTACCGAAATGTTGAAGAGGTGACATTTAGAACACTTGGGAGAAATATCACTGCTCAATGCTGTTTTTTTATTTTCCATGTTAAGCCGTTTAAAACATGCTTCAGTGCTCTATCTATTCAACGAAAGTATTTCAACCGAGTCTCAGCGCTTGTCGTTGTGACGCAGTGGATAGCACGCTGAACTTCTAATCCAGATTCCGGGTTGAGTCCCGGCGAAGATGTTTGATGCTACTTGCGATGGTCGCTAACTTTGGAAAACCGGTATTTCATTTATGGAAATTTCTTTAGTGATTTCACCAAATTTCTTTTTTAAGCCTGGACTTGTGGTAAATAACGAGACGTAGTGCATTGGTGGTTCAGTGGTGGAATTCTCGCCTGCCACGCGGGAGGCCCGGGTTCGATTCCCGGCCAATGCAGTTTCTCCTTGATGTTACCGGATGAAAATTTTACTTGCATCAAGTTCACCCCGAAAAGAATTATAACAAAAAATGAATTCTAGTTTTCCTTTTGTGTTTCCTTTTGGAAGCCGAAATTAAGGTGGCTGCGATGGCCGAGTGGTTAAGGCGTTGGACTTGAAACCCAATGGGATATTCCGGGGCAGGTTCGAACCCTGCTCGCCGCGTCCCTCTTTTTAAAATCTCAATGTACCAAAATTGTGAAGATGTGACATTAAAAACACTTGAGAGAAATATCACTGTTCGATGCTGTTTTTTATTTTCTTTGTTTAGCCTTGTAAAACATGCTTCAGTGCTCTATCCATTCCAAGGAAGGATTTCAACCGGTTGCCAGCGCTTGTCTTCGTGGCGCAATGGATAGCGCGCTGGACTTCTAATCCAGATGTTCCGGCTTCGAGTTCCCGCGGAGATGTAACCACCGCGATGGTTCTCCCTAATTTGGAAAAATGATATTGCAATTATGGAAAGTTTTGTCGTGATTTCACCAAATTTCTTTCTTAGGCCTGGACTTGTGGGTAAATAGCAAGACGACGAGTGCATTGGTGGTTCAGTGGTAGAATTCTTTCCTGCCACGCGGTAGGCCCGGGTTCGATTCACGGCCAATGCACTTTCTCCTTGATGTTACCGGTTGAAAATATTTCTCGCATCAAGTTAACCCCGAGAAGAATTATAACAAAAAAATGGATTCCATTTTTCCTTTTGTGTTTATATTGGAGGTCGGCGATTAGGTGGCTGCGATGGCCGAGTGGTTAAGGCGTCGGACTTGAAATCCAATGGGATATTCCCGGGCAGGTTCGAACCCTGCTCACAGCGCCTCTCTTTTTAAAATCTCAATGTACCAGAATTTTGATGAGGTGACATTAAAAACACTTGAGAGAAATATCACTGTTCGATGCTGTTTTTTATTTTCTATGTTTAGCCTTGTAAAACATGCTTCATTGCTCTATCCATTCCAAGGTGGGATTTCAACCAATTCTCAGCGCTTGTCTTCGTGGCGCAATGGATAGCACGCTGGACTTCTAATCCAGATTTCGGGTTGAGTCCCGGCGAAGATGTTTGATGATACTTGCGATGGTCGCTAACTTTGGAAAAACGGTATTTCATTTATTGAAATTTCTTTTGTGATTTCACCAAATCTCTTTTTTAAGCCTGGACTTGTGGTAAATAACGAGACGTAGTGCATTGGTGGTTCAGTGGTGGAATTCTCGCCTGCCACGCGGGAGGCCCGGGTTCGATTCCCGGCCAATGCAGTTTCTCCTTGATGTTACCGGATGAAAATTTTACTTGCATCAAGTTCACCCCGAAAAGAATTCTAACAAAAAATGAATTCTAGTTTTCCTTTTGTGTTTCATTTTGGAAGCCGAAATTAAGGTGGCTGCGATGGCCGAGTGGTTAAGGCGTTGGACTTGAAACCCAATGGGATATTCCGGGGCAGGTTCGAACCCTGCACGCAGCGTATCTCTTTTTAAAATCTCAATGTACCAAAATTGTGAAGATGTGACATTAAAAACACTTGAAAGAAATATCACTGTTCGATGCTGTTTTTTATTTTCTATGTTTAGCCTTGTAAAACATGCTTCAGTGCTCTATCCATTCCAAGGAAGGATTTCAACCGATTCCCAGCGCTTGTCTTCGTGGCGCAATGGATAGCGCGCTGGACTTCTAATCCAGAGGTTCCGGGTTCGAGTCCCGGCGGAGATGTAACCCCTGCGATGGTTCACCCTAATTTGGAAAAATGATATCGCAATTATGGAAAGTTTTGTCGTGATTTCACCAAATTTCTTTCTTAGGCCTTGACTTGTGGGTAAATAGCAAGACGACGAGTGCATTGGTGGTTCAGTGGTAGAATTCTTTCCTGCCACGCGGTAGGCCCGGGTTCGATTCACGGCCAATGCACTTTCTCCTTGATGTTACCGGTTGAAAATATTTCTCGCATCAAGTTAACCCCGAGAAGAATTATAACAAAAAAATGGATTCCATTTTTCCTTTTGTGTTTTATATTGGAGGTCGGCGATTAGGTGGCTGCGATGGCCGACTGGTTAAGGCGTTGGACTTGAAATCCAATGGGTTATTCCTGCGCAGGCTCGAACCCTGCTCGCAGCGCCTCTCTTTTTAAATTTGATTGTACCAAAAAGTTGAAGTGGTGACTTTTAGAACACTTGGGAGAAATACCACTGCTCAATGCTGTTTTTTATTTTCTATGTTTAGCCGTTTCAAACATGCTTCAGTGCTCTATCTATTCCACGAAAGAATTTCAACCAAATCTCTTTTTTAAGCCTGGACTTGTGGTAAAAAACGAGACGTAGTGCATTGGTGGTTCAGTGTGAGAATTCTCGCCTGCCGCGTCGGAGGCCCGAGTTCGATTCCCGGCCAATGCACTTTCTCCTTGATGTTACCGGTTGAAAATTTGTCTCGCATCAAGTTCACCCCGAAAAGAATTATAACAAAAAATGGATTCTATTTTTCCTTTTGTGTTTTATATTGGAGGTCGGCAATTAGGTGGCTGCGATGGCCGAGTGATTAAGGCGTTGGACTTGAAATCCAATGAGATATTCCGGGGCAGGTTCGAACTCTGCTCGCAGCGTCTCTCTTTTTAAAATCTCAATGTACCAAAATTGTGCAGAGGTGACATTAAAAACACTTGAGAGAAATATCACTGTTCGATGCTGTTTTTTATTTTCCATGTTTAGCCTTGTAAAACATGCTTCAGTGCTCTATCCATTCCAAGGAAGGATTTCAACCGATTCTCAGCGCTTGTCTTCGTGGCGCAATGGATAGCGCGCTGGACTTCTAATCCAGAAGTTCCTGGTTTGAGTCCCGGCGAAGATGTAACCCCTGCGATGGTTCCCCTTAATTTGGAAAAATGATATTGCAATTATTGAAAGTTTTGTCGTGATTTCACCAAATTTCTTTCTTAGACCTGGACTTGTGGGTACCGAGACGACGAGTGCATTGGTGGTTCAGTGGTAGAATTCTCTCCTGTCACGCGAGAGGCCCGGGTTCGATTCCCGGCCAATGCACTTTCTCCATGCTTCAGTGCTCTATCTATTCCACGAAAGGATTTCAACCGAGTCTCAGCGCTTGTCTTTGTGACGCAGTGGATAGCACGCTGAACTTCTAATCCAGATTCCGGGTTCGAGTCCTGGCGAAGATGTTTGATGCTACTTGCGATGGTCGCTAACTTTGGAAAACCGGTGTTTCATTTTTCGAAATTTCTTTAGTGATTTCACCAAATCTCTTTTTTAAGCCTGGACTTGTGGTAAATAACGAGACGTAGTGCATTGGTGGTTCAGTGGTAGAATTCTCGCCTGCCACGCGGGAGGCCCGGGTTCGATTCCCCGCCAATGCAGTTTCTCCTTGATGTTACCGGATGAAAATTTTACTTGCATCAAGTTCACCCCAAAAAGAATTATAACAAAAAATGGATTCTATTTTTTCTTTTGTGTTTCATTTTGGAAGCCGACCATTAGGTGGCTGCGATGGCCGAGTGGTTAAGGCGTTGGACTTGAAATCCAATGGTATATTGCGCGCATGTTCGAAGCCTGCTCGCAGCGCCTCTCTTTTTAAAGCTCAATGTACCGAAATGTTGAAGAGGTGACATTTAGAACATTTGGGAGAAATATCACTGCTCAATGCTGTTTTTTATTTTCTATGTTTAGCCTTGTAAAACATGCTTCAGTGCTCTATCCATTCCAAGGAATGATTTCAACCGATTCCCAGCGCTTTTCTTCGTGGCGCAATGGATAGCGCGCTGGACTTCTAATCCAGAGGTTCCGGGTTCGAGTCCCGGCGGAGATGTAACCCCTGCTATGGTTCTCCCTAATTTGGAAAAATGATATTGCAATTATGGAAAGTTTTGTCGTGATTTCACCAAATTTCTTTCTTAGGCCTGGACTTGTGGGTAAATAGCAAGACGACGAGTGCATTGGTGGTTCAGTGGTAGAATTCTCGCCTGCCACGCGGGAGGCCCGGGTTCGATTCCCGGCCAATGCAGTTTCTCCTTGTTGTTACCGGATGAAAATTTTACTTGCATCAAGTTAACCCCGAGAAGAATTATAACAAAAAATGGATTCTTTTTTTTCTTTTGTGTTTTATTTAGGAAGCCGACAATTAGGTGGCTGCCATGGCCGAGTGATTAAGGCGTTGGACTTGAAATCCAATGGTATATTGCGCGCATGTTCGAAGCCTGCTTGCAGCGCCTCTCTTTTTAAAGCTCGATGTACCGAAATGTTGAAGAGGTGACATTTAGAACACTTGGGAGAAATATCACTGCTCAATGCTGTTTTTTATATTCTATGTTTAGCCGTTTAAAACATACTTCAATGCTCTATCTATTCCACGAAAGGATTTCAACCGAGTCTCAGCGCTTGTCTTTGTGACGCAGTGGATAGCACGCTGGACTTTTAATCCAGATTCCGGGTTGAGTCCCGACGTTTGATGCTACTTGAGATGGTCGCTAACTTTGGAAAAACGGTATTTCATTTATAGAAATTTCTTTAGTGATTTCACCAAATCTCTTTTTTAAGCCTGGACTTGTGGTAAATAACGAGACGTAGTGCATTGGTGGTTCAGTGTGAGAATTCTCGCTTGCCGCGTCGGAGGCCCGAGTTCGATTCCTGGCCAATGCACTTTCTCCTTTTTGTTACCGGTTGAAAATTTGTCTCGCATCAAGTTCACCCCGAAAAGAATTATAACAAAAAATGGATTCTATTTTTCCTTTTGTGTTTTATATTGGAGATCGGCAATTAGGTGGCTGCGATGGCCGAGTGGTTAAGGCGTTGGACTTGAAATCCAATAAGATATTCCGGGGCAGGTTCGAACCCTGCTCGCAGCGTCCCTCGTTTTAAAATCTCAATGTACCAAAATTGTGAAGAGGTGACATTAAAAACACTTGAGAGAAATATCACTGTTCGATGCTGTTTTTTATTTTCTATGTTTAGCCTTGTAAAACATGCTTCAGTGCTCTATCCATTCCAAGGAAGGATTTCAGCCGATTCTCAGCGCTTGTCTTCGTGGCGCAGTGGATAGCGCGCAGGACTTCTAATCCAGATTCCGGGTTCGAGTCCCGGCGAAGATGTAACCCCTGCGATGGTTGGAAAAATGATATTGCAATTATTGAAAGTTTTGTAGTGATTTCACCAAATTTCTTTCCTAGGCCTGGACTTGTGGGTAAATAGCGAGACGACGAGTGCATTGGTGGTTCAGTGGTAGAATTCTCTCCAGCCACGTGGGAGGCCCGGGTTCGATTACCGGCCAATGCATTTTCTCCTTGATGTTACCGGTTGAAAATATTTCTCGCATCAAGTTAACCCCGAGAAGAATTATAACAAAAAAATTGGTTTTATTTTTCCTTTTGTGTTTCAAATTGGAAGCCGAAAATAAGGTGGCTGCGATGGCCGAGTGGTTAAGGCGTTGGACTTGAGATCCAATGGGATATTCACGCGCAGGTTCGAACCCTGCTCGCAGCGCCTCTCTTTTTTAATTTGAATGTACCAAAATGTTGAAGAGGTGACATTTAGAACACTTGGGAGAAATATCACCCTTCACTGCCGTTTTAATATTTTCTATGTTTAGCCGTTTATGGCATGCTTCAGTGCTCTATCAATTTCACGGAAGGATTTCAACCGCTTGTAAGCGCTTGTCTTCGTGGCGCAATGGATAGCGCGCTGGACTTCTAATCCAGAAGTTCCGGGTTCGAGTCCCGGCCAGGATGTTTGATGCTCCTTGCGGTGGTCGCTAAATTTAGAAAAACGGTATTTCATTTATTGAAAGTTTTGTAGTGATTTCACCAAATCTCTTTTTCAGGCCTGGACTTGTGGGTAAATAGCGAGACGACCAGTGCATTAGTGGTTCAGTGGTAGAATTCTCGCCTGCCACGTGGGAGGCCCGAGTTCGATTCCCGGCCAATGCAGTTTCTCCTTGATGTTAGCGGATGAAAATTTTACTTGCATCAAGTTCACCCCGAAAAGAATTATAACAAAAAATGGATTCTATTTTTTCTTTTGTGTTTCATTTTGGAAGCCGACAATTAGGTGGCTGCCATGGCCGAGTGATTAAGGCGTTGGACTAGAAATCCAATGGTATATTGCGCGCAGGTTCGAACCCTGCTCGCAGCGCCTCTCTTTTTAAAGCTCAATGTACCGAAATGTTGAAAAGGTGACATTTAGAACACTTGGGAGAAATATCACTGCTCAATGCTGTTTTTTATTTTCTATGTTTAGCCGTTTAAAACATGCTTCATTTATTCAACGAAAGGATTTCAACCGAGTCTCAGCGCTTGTCGTTGTGACGCAGTAGATAGCACGCTGGACTTCTAATCCAGATTCCGGGTTGAGTCCCGGCGTTTGATGCTACTTTCGATGGTCGCTAACTTTGGGAAAACGGTATTTCATTTATTGAAATTTCTTTAGTGATTTCACCAAATCTCTTTTTTAAGCCTGGACTTGTGGTAAATAACGAGACGTAGTGCATTGGTGGTTCGGTGTGAGAATTCTCGCTTGCCGCGTCGGAGGCCTGGGTTCGATTCCCGGCCAATGCAAATTCTCCTTGATGTTACCGGATGAAAATTTGTCTCGCATCAAGATCACCCCGAAAAGAATTATAACAAAAAATGGATTGTATTTTTCCTTTTTATCAATTTCAATTTCAATAAATGAAATACCGTTTTTCCAAAGTTAGCGACCGTCGCAAGTAGCATCAAACGCCGAGACTCAACCCGGAATAGAAGTCCAGCGTGCTATCCACTGCGTCACAAAGACAAGCGCTGAGACTCCCCCGGGTTACATCTTCGCCAGGACTCGAACCCGAGATCTGGATTAGAAGTCCAGCGCGCTATCCATTGCGCCACGAAGAAAAGCGCTGAGAATCGGTTGAAATCCTTCCTTGGAATGGATAGAGCACTGAAGCATGTTTTACAAGGCTAAACATAGAAAATAAAAAACAGCATCGAACAGTGATATTTCTCTCAAGTTGTTTTAATGTCACCTTTTCACAATTTAGGTACATTGAGATTTTAAAAAGAGAGACGCTGCGAGCAGGGTTCGAACCTGCCCCAGAATATCCCATTGGATTTCAAGTCCAACGCCTTAACCACTCGGCCATCGCAGCCACCTAATCGCCTATCTCCAATATAAAACACAAAAGGAAAAATAGAATCCTTTTTTTGCTATAATTCTTTTCGGGGTGAACTTGATGCGAGACAAATTTTCAACCGGTAACATCAAGGAGAAAGAGCATTGGCCGGGAATCGAACTCGGGCCTCCGACGCGGCAGGCGAGAATTCTCCCACTGCACCACCTATGCACTACGTCTCGTTATTTACCACAAGTCCAGGTTTAAAAAAGAGATTTGGTGAAATCACTGAAGAAATTTCAATAAATGAAATACCGTTTTTTCAAAGTTAGCGACCATCGCAAGTAGCATCAAACGCCGGGACTCAACCCGGAATCTGGATTAGAAGTCCAGCGTGCTATCCACTGCCTCACAAAGACAAGCGCTGAGACTCGGTTGAAATCCTTTCGTGGAATAGATAGAGCACTGAAGCATGTTTTAAACGGCTAAACATAGAAAATAAAAAACAGCATTGAGCAGTGATATTTCTCCCAAGTGTTCTAAATGTCACCTCTTCAACATTTTGGTACATTCAAATTTAAAAAGAGAGGCGCTGCGAGCAGGGTTCGAACCTGCGCGGGAATATCCCATTGGATTTCAAGTCCAACGCCTTAACCACTGGGCCATCGCAGCCACCTTATATTCGGCCTCCAATTTGGAACACAAAAGGAAAAATAAATCCAATTTTTTTGTTATAATTCTTCTCGGGGTTAACTTGATGCGAGAAATATTTTCAACCGGTAACATCAAGGAGAAAGTGCATTGGCCGGGAATCGAACCCGGGCCTCCCGCGTGGGAGGAGAAAATTCTACCACTGAACCACCAATGCACTCGTCGTCTCGCTATTTACCCACAAGTCCAGGCCTAAGCAAGAAATTTGGTGAAATCACTACAAAACTCTCAATAATTGCAATATCATTTTTCCAAATTAGAGGGAACCATCGCAGGGGTTACATCTTCGCCGGGACTCGAACCCGGAACCTCTGGATTAGAAGTCCAGCGCGCTATCCATTGCGCCACGAAGACAAGCGCTGAGAATCGGTTGAAATCCTTCCTTGGAATGGATAGAGCACTGAAGCATGTTTTACAAGGCTAAACATAGAAAATAAAAAACATCATCGAACAGTGATATTTCTCTCAAGTGTTCTAAATGTCACCTCTTCAACATTTTGGTACATTCAAATTTAAAAAGAGAGGCGCTGCGAGCAGGGTTCGAACCTGCGCGGGAATATCCCAATGGATTTAAAGTCCAACGCCTTAACCACTCGGCCATCGCAGCCACCTCATTTTCCGCCTCCAATTTGAAACACAAAAGGAAAAATAAATCCAATTTTTTTTGCATTGGCCGTGAATCGAACCCGGGCCTACCGCGTGATGCGAGAAAAATTTTCAACCGGTAACATCAAGGAGAAAGTACCAATCGAACCACCAATGCACTGAACCACCAATGCACTCGTCTCGCTATTTACCCACAAGTCCAGGCCTAAGAAAGAAATTTGGTGAAATCACTACGAAACATTCCATAAATGCAATATCATTTTTCCAAATTAGGGAGAACGATCGCAGGGGTTACATCTTTGCCGGGACTCGAACCCGGAACCTCTGGATTAGAAGTCCAGCGCGCTATCCATTGCGCCACGAAGACAAGCTCTGAGGATCGGTTGAAATCCTTCCTTGGAATGGATAGAGCACTGAAGCATGTTTTACAAGGCTAAACATAGAAAATAAAAAACAGCATCGAACAGTGATATTTCTCTCAAGTGTTTTTAATGTCACCTCTTCACAATTTTGGTACATTGAGATTTTAAAAAGAGAGACGCTGCGAGCAGAACCTGCCCCGGAATATCTCATTGGTTTTCAAGTCCAACGCCTTAACCACTCGGCCATCGCAGCCACCTAATTGCCGACCTCCAATATAAAACATTAAAGAAAAAATAGAATCCATTTTTTGTTATAATTCTTTTCGGGGTGAACTTGATGCGAGACAAATTTTCAACCGGTGACATCAAGGAGAAAGTGCATTGGCCGGGAATCGAACTCGGGACTCCGACGCGGCAGGCGAGAATTCTCCCACTGAACCACCAAAGCACTACGTCTCGTTATTTACCACAAGTCCAGGCTTAAAAAAGAGATTTGGTGAAATCACTAAAGAAATTTCAATAAATGAAATACCGTTTTTCCAAAGTTAGCGACCATCGCAAGTAGCATCAAACGCCGGGACTCAACCCGGAATCTGGATTAGAAGTCCAGCGTGCTATCCACTGCGTCACAAAGACAAGCGCAGAGACTCGGTTGAAATCCTTTCGTGGAATAGATAGAGCATTGAAGTATGTTTTAAACGGCTAAACATAGAAAATAAAAAACAGTATTGAGCAGTGAAATTTCTCCCAAGTGTTCTAAATGTCACCTCTTCAACATTTTGGTACATTGAGCTTTAAAAAGAGAGGCGCTGCGAGCAGGCTTCGAACATGCGCGCAATATACAATTGGATTTCAAGTCCAACGCCTTAATCACTCGGCCATGACAGCCACCTAATTGTCGGCTTCCAAAATGAAACACAAAAAAAAAATAAAATCCATTTTTTGTTATAATTCTTTTCGGGGTGAACTTGATGCAAGTAAAAATTTCATCCGGTAACATCAAGGAGAAACTGCATTGGCCGGGAATCGAACCCGGGCCTCCCGCGTGGCAGGCGAGAATTCTACCACTGAACCACCAATGCACACTACAGAACTTTCAATAAATGAAATACCGTTTTTCTAAATTTAGCGACCATCGCAAGGAGCATCAAACATCCTCGCCGGGACTCGAACCAGGAACTTCGGGATTAGAAGTCCAGCGCGCAATCCATTGCGCCACGAAGACAAGCGCTTACAGGCGGTTGAAATCCTTCCGTGAAATTGATAGAGCACTGAAGCATGCCATAAACGGCTAAACATAGAAAATATGAAAACGGCAGTGAAGGGTGATATTTCTCCCAAGTGTTCTAAATGTCACCTCTTCAACATTTTGGTACATTCAAATTTAAAAAGAGAGGCTGCTCGGGAATATCCCATTGGATTTCAAGTCCAACGCCTTAACCACTTGGCCATCGCAGCCACCTTATTTTCGGCCTCCAATTTGAAACACAAAAGGAAAAATAAATCCAATTTTTTTGTTATAATTCTTCTCGGGGTTAACTTGATGCGATAAATATTTTCAACCGGTATCATCAAGGAGAAAGTGCATTGGCCGGGAATCGAACCCGGGCCTCCCGCGTGGCAGGCGAGAATTCTACCACTGAACCACCAATGCACACTACAGAACTTTCAATAAATGAAATACCGTTTTTCTAAAATTAGCGACCATCGCAAGGAGCATCAAACATCCTCGATGGCGACTCGAACCCGGAACTTCTGGATTAGAAGTCCAGCGCGCTATCCATTGCGCCACGAAGACAAGCGCTTACAAGCGGTTGAAATCCTTCCGTGAAATTGATAGAGCACTGAAGCATGCCATAAACGGCTAAACATAGAAAATATTAAAACGGCAGTGAAGGGTGATATTTCTCCCAAGTGTTCTAAATGTCACCTCTTCAACATTTTGGTACATTCAAATTTAAAAAGAGAGGCGCTGCGAGCAGGCTTCGAACATGCGCGCAATATACCATTGGATTTCAAGTCCAACGCCTTAACCACTCGGCCATCGCAGCCACCTAATCGTCGACCTCCAATATAAAACACAAAAGGAAAAATAGAATCCTTTTTTTGTTATAATTCTTTTCGTGGTGAACTTAATGCGAGACAAATTTTCAACCGGTAACATCAAGGAGAAAGTGCATTGGCCGGGAATCGAACTTGGGCCTCCGACGCGGCAGGCGAGAATTCTCCCACTGAACCACCAAAGCACTACGTCTCGTTATTTACCACAAGTCCAGGCTTAAAAAAGAGATTTGGTGAAATCACTAAAGAAATTTCAATAAATGAAATACCGTTTTTCCAAAGTTAGCGACCATCGCAAGTAGCATCAAACATCTTCGTCAGGACTCGAACCCGGAATCTGGATTAGAAGTCCAGCGCGCTATCCACTGCGTCACAAAGACAAGCGCTGAGACTCGGTTGAAATCCTTTCGTGGAATAGATAGAGCACTGAAGCATGTTTTAAACGGCTAAACATAGAAAATAAAAAACAGCATTGAGAAGTGGTATTTCTCCCAAGTGTTCTAAATGTCACCTCTTCAACTTTTTGGTACATTCAAATTTAAAAAGAGAGGCGCTGCGAGCAGGGCTCTAACCTGCGCGGGAATATCCCATTGGATTTCAAGTCCAACGCCTTAAACACTCGGCCATCGCAGCCACCTTATTTTCGGCCTCCAATTTGAAACACAAAAGGAAAAATAAATCCAATTTTTTTGTTATAATTCTTCTCGGGGTTAACTTGATGCGAGAAATATTTTCAACCGGTAACATCAGGGAGAAAGTGCATTGGCCGTGAATCGAACCCGGGCCTACCGCGTGGCAGGAGAGAATTCTACCAATGAACCACCAATGCACTCGTCGTCTCGCTATTTACCCACAAGTCCAGGCCTAAGAAAGAAATTTGGTGAAATCACTACAAAACATTCCATAATTGCAATATCGTTTTTTCAAATTAGGGAGAACCATCACAGGGGTTACATCTTTGCCGGGACTCGAACCCGGAACCTCTGGATTAGAAGTCCAGCGCGCTATCCATTGCGCCACGAAGACAAGCGCTGAGGATCGGTTGAAATCCTTCCTTGGAATGGATAGAGCACTGAAGCATGTTTTACAAGGCTAAACATAGAAAATAAAAAACAGCATCGAACAGTGATATTTCTCTCAAGTGTTTTTAATGTCACCTCTTCACAATTTTGGTACATTGAGATTTTAAAAAGAGAGACGCTGCGAGCAGGGTTCGAACCTGCCCCGGAATATCCCATTGGGTTTCAAGTCCAACGCCTTAACCACTCGGCCATCGCAGCCACCTAATCGCCGACCTCCAATATAAAACACAAAAGGAAAAATAGAATCCTTTTTTTGTTATATTTCTTTTCGGGGTGAACTTGATGCGAGACAAATTTTCAACCGGTAACATCAAGGAGAAAGTGCATTGGCCGGGAATCGAACTTGGGCCTCCGACGCGGCAGGCGAGAATTCTCCCACTGAACCACCAATGCACTACGTCTCGTTATTTACCACAAGTCCAGGCTTAAAAAAGAGATTTGGTGAAATCACTAAAGAAGTTTCAATAAATGAAATACCGTTTTTCCAAAGTTAGCGACCATCGCAAGTAGCATCAAACGCCGGGACTCAACCCGGAATCTGGATTAGAAGTCCAGCGTGCTATCCACTGCGTCACAAAGACAAGCGCTGAGACTCGGTTGAAATCCTTTCGTGGAATAGATAGAGCATTGAAGTATGTTTTAAACGGCTAAACATAGAAAATAAAAAACAGCATTGAGCAGTGATATTTCTCCTAAGTGTTCTAAATGTCACCTCTTCAACATTTCGGTACATTGAGCTTTAAAAAGAGAGGCGCTGCGAGCAGGCTTCGAACATGCGCGCAATATACAATTGGATTTCAAGTCCAACGCCTTAATCACTCGGCCATGGCAGCCACCTAATTGTCGGCTTCCAAAATGAAACACAAAAGAAAAAATAGAATCCATTTTTTGTTATAATTCTTTTCGGGGTGAACTTGATGCAAGTAAAAATTTCATCCGGTAACATCAAGGAGAAACTGCATTGGCCGGGAATCGAACCCGGGCCTCCCGCGTGGCAGGCGAGAATTCTACCACTGAACCACCAATGCACACTACAGAACTTTCAATAAATGAAATACCGTTTTTCTAAATTTAGCGACCATCGCAAGGAGCATCAAACATCCTCGCCGGGACCCGAACCAGGAACTTTGGGATTAGAAGTCCAGCGCGCAATCCATTGCGCCACGAAGACAAGCGCTTACAAGCGGTTGAAATCCTTCCGTGAAATTGATAGAGCACTGAAGCACGCCATAAACGGCTAAACATAGAAAATATTAAAACGGCAGTGAAGGGTGATATTTCTCCCAAGTGTTCTAAATGTCACCTCTTCAACATTTTGGTACATTCAAATTTAAAAAGAGAGGCGCTGCGAGCAGGATTCAAACCTGCGCGGGAATATCCCATTGGATTTCAAGTCCAACGCCTTAACCACTCGGCCATCGCAGCCACCTTATTTTCGGCCTCCAATTTGAAACACAAAAGGAAAAATAAATCCGATTTTTTTGTTATAATTCTTCTCGGGGTTAACCTGATGCGATAAATGTTTTCAACCGGTAACATCAAGGAGAAAGTGCATTGGCCGGGAATCGAACCCGGGCCTCCCGCGTGGCAGGCGAGAATTCTACCACTGAACCACCAATGCACACTACAGAACTTTCAATAAATGAAATACCGTTTTTCTAAATTTAGCGACCATCGCAAGGAGCATCAAACATCCTCGCCGGGACCCGAACCAGGAACTTTGGGATTAGAAGTCCAGCGCGCAATCCATTGCGCCACGAAGACAAGCGCTTACAAGCGGTTGAAATCCTTCCGTGAAATTGATAGAGCACTGAAGCACGCCATAAACGGCTAAACATAGAAAATATTAAAACGGCAGTGAAGGGTGATATTTCTCCCAAGTGTTCTAAATGTCACCTCTTCAACATTTTGGTACATTCAAATTTAAAAAGAGAGGCGCTGCGAGCAGGGTTCGAACCTGCGCGGGAATATCCCATTGGATTTCAAGTCCAACGCCTTAACCACTCGGCCATCGCAGCCACCTTATTTTCGGCCTCCAATTTGAAACACAAAAGGAAAAATAAATCCGATTTTTTTGTTATAATTCTTCTCGGGGTTAACCTGATGCGATAAATGTTTTCAACCGGTAACATCAAGGAGAAAGTGCATTGGCCGGGAATCGAACTTGGGCCTCCGACGCGGCAGGCGAGAATTCTCCCACTGAACCACCAATGCACTACGTCTCGGTATTTACCACAAGTCCAGGCTTCAAAAAGAGATTTGGTGAAATCACTAAAAAAATTTCAATAAATGAAATACCGTTTTTCCAAAGTTAGCGACCATCGCAAGTAGCATCAAACATCTTCGTCAGGACTCGAACCCGGAATCTGGATTAGAAGTCCAGCGCGCTATCCACTGCGTCACAAAGACAAGCGCTGAGACTCGGTTGAAATTCTTTCGTGGAATAGATAGAGCATTGAAGTATGTTTTAAACGGCTAAACATAGAAAATAAAAAACAGTATTGAGCAGTGAAATTTCTCCCAAGTGTTCTAAATGTCACCTCTCCAACATTTTGGTACATTGAGATTTAAAAAGAGAGGCGCTGCGAGCAGGCTTCGAACATGCGCGCAATATACAATTGGATTTCAAGTCCAACGCCCTAATCACTCGGCCATGGCAGCCACCTAATTGTCGGCTTCCAAAATGAAACACAAAGGAAAAAATAGAATCCATTTTTTGTTATAATTCTTTTCGGGGTGAACTTGATGCAAGTAAAAATTTCATCCGGTAACATCAAAAAGAAACTGCATTGGCCGGGAATCGAACCCGGGCCTCCCGCGTGGCAGGCGAGAATTCTACCACTGAACCACGAATGCACACCACAGAACTTTCAATAAATGAAATACCGTTTTTCTAAATTTAGCGACCATCGCAAGGAGCATCAAACATCCTCGCCGGGACCCGAACCAGGAACTTCGGGATTAGAAGTCCAGCGCGCTATCCATTGCGCCACGAAGACAAGCGCTGAGAATCGGTTGAAATCCTTCCTTGGAATGGATAGAGCACTGAAGCATGTTTTACAAGGCTAAACATAGAAAATAAAAAACAGCATCGAACAGTGATATTTCTCTCAAGTGTTTTTAAAATCACCTCTTCACAATTTTGGTACATTGAGATTTTAAAAAGAGAGACGCTGCGAGCAGGGTTCGAACCTGCCCCGGAATATCCCATTGGGTTACAAGTCCAACGCCTTAACAACTCGGCCATCACAGCCACCTAATCGCCGACCTCCAATATAAAACACAAAAGAAAAAATAGATTCTTTTTTTTGTTATAATTCTTTTCGGGTTGAACTTGATGCGAGACAAATTTTCAACCGGTAACATCAAGGAGAAAGTGCATTGGCCGAGAATCGAACTCGGGCCTCCGACGCGGCAGGCGAGAATTCTCCCACTGAACCACCAATGCACTACGTCTCGGTATTTACCACAAGTCCAGGCTTCAAAAAGAGATTTGGTGAAATCACTAAAGAAATTTCAATAAATGAAATACCGTTTTTCCAAAGTTAGCGACCATCGCAAGTAGCATCAAACATCTTCGTCAGGACTCGAACCCGGAACTTCCGGATTAGAAGTCCAGCGCGCTATTCATTGCGCCACGAAGACAAGCGCTTAAAAGCGGTTGAAATCCTTCCGTGAAATTGATAGAGCACTGAAGCATGCCATAAACGGCTAAACATAGAAAATATTAAAACGGCAGTGAAGGGTGATATTTCTCCCAAGTGTTCTAAATGTCACCTCTTCAACATTTTGGTACATTCAAATTTAAAAAGAGAGGCGCTGCGAGCAGGGTTCGAACCTGCGCGGGAATATCCCAATGGATTTCAAATCCAACGCCTTAACCACTCGGCCATCGCAGCCACCTTACTTTCGGCTTTCAATTTGAAACACAAAAGGAAAAATAAATCCAATTTTTTTGTTAAAATTCTTCTCGGGGTTAACTTGATGCGGGAAATATTTTCAACCGGTAACATCAAGGAGAAAGTGCATTGGCCGTGAATCGAACCCGGGCCTACCGCGTGGCAGGAGAGAATTCTACAACTGAACCACCAATGCACTCGTCGTCTCGCTATTTACCCACAAGTCCAGGCCTAAGAAAGAAATTTGGTGAAATCACTACAAAACATTCCATAATTGCAATATCATTTTTCCAAATTAGGTAGAACCATCGCAGGGGTTACATCTTTGCCGGGACTCGAACCCGGAACCTCTGGATTAGAAGTCCAGCGCGCTATCCATTGCGCCACGAAGACAAGCGGTGAGGTTCGGTTGAAATCCTTCCTTGGAATGGATAGAGCACTGAAGCATGTTTTACAAGGCTAAACATAGAAAATAAAAAACAGCATCGAACAGTGATATTTCTCTCAAGTGTTTTTAAAATCACCTCTTCACAATTTTGGTACATTGAGATTTTAAAAAGAGAGACGCTGCGAGCAGGGTTCGAACCTGCCCCGGAATATCCCATTGGGTTTCAAGTCCAACGCCTTAACAACTCGGCCATCGCAGCCACCTAATCGCCGACCTCCAACATAAAACACAAAAGAAAAAATAGAATCTTTTTTTTGTTATAATTCTTTTCGGGTTGAACTTGATGCGAGAAAAATTTTCAACCGGTAACATCAAGGAGAAAGTGCATTGGCCGAGAATCGACCTCGGGCCTCCGACGCGGCAGGCGAGAATTCTCCCACTGAACCACCAATGCACTACGTCTCGGTATTTACCACAAGTCCAGGCTTCAAAAAGAGATTTGGTGAAATCACTAAAGAAATTTCAATAAATGAAATACCGTTTTTCCAAAGTTAGCGACCATCGCAAGTAGCATCAAACATCTTCGTCAGGACTCGAACCCGGAATCTGGATTAGAAGTCCAGCGCGCTATCCACTGCGTCACAAAGACAAGCGCTGAGACTCGGTTGAAATCCTTTCGTGGAATAGATAGAGCACTGAAGCATGTTTTACAAGGCTAAACATAGAAAATAAAAAACAGCATCGAACAGTGATATTTCTCTCAAGTGTTTTTAATGTCACCTCTTCACAATTTTGGTACATTGAGATTTTAAAAAGAGAGACGCTGCGAGCAGGGTGAACCTGCCCCGGAATATCCCATTGGGTTTCAAGTCCAACGCCTTAACAACTCGGCCATCGCAGCCACCTAATCGCCGACCTCCAACATAAAACACAAAAGAAAAAATAGAATCTTTTTTTTGTTATAATTCTTTTCGGGTTGAACTTGATGCGAGACAAATTTTCAACCGGTAACATCAAGGAGAAAGTGCATTGGCCGAGAATCGAACTCGGGCCTCCGACGCGGCAGGCGAGAATTCTCCCACTGAACCACCAATGCACTACGTCTCGTTATTTACCACAAGTCCAGGCTTCAAAAAGAGATTTGGTGAAATCACTAAAGAAATTTCAATAAATGAAATACCGTTTTTCCAAAGTTAGCGACCATCGCAAGTAGCATCAAACGCCGGGACTCAACCCGGAATCTGGATTAGAAGTCCAGCGTGCTATCCACTGCGTCACAAAGACAAGCGCTGAGACTCGGTTGAAATCCTTTCGTGGAATAGATAGAGCATTGAAGTATGTTTTAAACGGCTAAACATAGAAAATAAAAAACAGCATTGAGCAGTGATATTTCTCCCAAGTGTTCTAAATGTCACCTCTTCAACATTTCGGTACATTGAGCTTTAAAATGAGAGGCGCTGCAAGCAGGCATCGAACATGCGCGCAATATATCATTGGATTTCAAGTCCAACGCTTTAATCACTCGGCCATGGCAGCCACCTAATTGTCGGCTTCCAAGATGAAACACAAAAGAGAGAATAGAATCCATTTTTTGTTATAATTCTTTTCGGGGTGAACTTGATGCAAGTAAAGTTTTCATCCGGTAACATCAAGGAGAAACTGCATTGGCCGGAAATCGAACCCGGGCCTACCGCGTGGCAGGCGAGAATTCTACCACTGAACCACCAATGCACACTACAGAACTTTCAATAAATGAAATACCGTTTTTCTAAATTTAGCGATCATCGCAAGGAGCATCAAACATCCTCGCCGGGACTCGAACGGCAGTGAAGGGAACCTGCGCGGGAATATCCCATTGGATTTCAAGTCCAACGCCTTAAACACTCGGCCATCGCAGCCACCTTATTTTCGGCCTCCAATTTGAAACACAAAAGGAAAAATAAATCCAATTTTTTTGTTATAATTCTTCTCGGGGTTAACTTGATGCGAGAAATATTTTCAACCGGTAACATCAAGGAGAAAGTGCATTGGCCGTGAATCGAACCCGGGCCTACCGCGTGGCAGGAGAGAATTCTACCAATGAACCACCAATGCACTCGTCGTCTCGCTATTTACCCACAAGTCCAGGCCTAAGAAAGAAATTTGGTGAAATCACTACAAAACATTCCATAATTGCAATATCATTTTTCCAAATTAGGGAGAACCATCGCAGGGGTTACATCTTCGCCGGGACTCGAACCCGGAACCTCTGGATTAGAAGTCCAGCGCGCTATCCATTGCGCCACGAAGACAAGCGCTGAGGATCGGTTGAAATCCTTCCTTGGAATGGATAGAGCACTGAAGCATGTTTTACAAGGCTAAACATAGAAAATAAAAAACAGCATCGAACAGTGATATTTCTCTCAAGTGTTTTTAATGTCACCTCTTCAAAATTTTGGTACATTGAGATTTTAAAAAGAGAGACGCTGCGAGCAGGGTTCGAACCTGCCCCGGAATATCCCATTGGGTTTCAAGTCCAACGCCTTAACAACTCGGCCATCGCAGCCACCTAATCGCCGACCTCCAACATAAAACACAAAAGAAAAAATAGATTCTTTTTTTTGTTATACTTCTTTTCGGGTTGAACTTGATGCGAGACAAATTTTCAACCGGTAACATCAAGGAGAAAGTGCATTGGCCGAGAATCGAACTCGGGCCTCCGACGCGGCAGGCGAGAATTCTCCCACTGAACCACCAATGCACTACGTCTCGGTATTTACCACAAGTCCAGGCTTCAAAAAGAGATTTGGTGAAATCACTAAAGAAATTTCAATAAATGAAATACCGTTTTTCCAAAGTTAGCGACCATCGCAAGTAGCATCAAACATCTTCGTCAGGACTCGAACCCGGAATCTGGATTAGAAGTCCAGCGCGCTATCCACTGCGTCACAAAGACAAGCGCTGAGACTCGGTTGAAATCCTTTCGTGGAATAGATAGAGCACTGAAGCATGTTTTACAAGGCTAAACATAGAAAATAAAAAACAGCATCGAACAGTGATATTTCTCTCAAGTGTTTTTAATGTCACCTCTTCACAATTTTGGTACATTGAGATTTTAAAAAGAGAGACGCTGCGAGCTGGGTTCGAACCTGCCCCGGAATATCCCATTGGGTTTCAAGTCCAACGCCTTAACAACTCGGCCATCGCAGCCACCTAATCGCCGACCTCCAACATAAAATTTTCACAAAAAGGAAAAATAGAATCGAACTCTTTTTTTTGTTTGATAATTCTTTTCGGGTTGAACTTGATGCGAGACAAATTTTCAACCGGTAACATCAAGGAGAAAGTGCATTGGCCGAGAATCGAACTCGGGCCTCCGACGCGGCAGGCGAGAATTCTACCACTGAACCACCAATGCACACTACAGAACTTTCAATAAATGAAATACCGTTTTTCTTCTCCCAAGTGTAGCGACCATCGCAAGGAGCATCAAACATCCTCGCCGGGACTCGAACGGCAGTGAAGGGAACCTGCGCGGGAATATCCCATTGGATTTCAAGTCCAACGCCTTAAACACTCGGCCATCGCAGCCACCTTATTTTCGGCCTCCAATTTGAAACACAAAAAGGAAAAATAAATCCAATTTTTTTGTTATAATTCTTCTCGGGGTTAACTTGATGCGAGAAATATTTTCAACCGGTAACATCAGGGAGAAAGTGCATTGGCTGTGAATCGAACCCGGGCCTACCGCGTGGCAGGAGAGAATTCTACCAATGAACCACCAATGCACTCGTCGTCTCGCTATTTACCCACAAGTCCAGGCCTAAGAAAGAAATTTGGTGAAATCACTACAAAACATTCCATAATTGCAATATCATTTTTCCAAATTAGGGAGAACCATCGCAGGGGTTACATCTTTGCCGGGACTCGAACCCGGAAACTCTGGATTAGAAGTCCAGCGCGCTATCCATTGCGCCACGAAGACAAGCGGTGAGGTTCGGTTGAAATCCTTCCTTGGAATGGATAGAGCACTGAAGCATGTTTTACAAGGCTAAACATAGAAAATAAAAAACAGCATCGAACAGTGATATTTCTCTCAAGTGTTTTTAATGTCACCTCTTCAAAATTTTGGTACATTGAGATTTTAAAAAGAGAGACGCTGCGAGCAGGGTTCGAACCTGCCCCGGAATATCCCATTGGGTTTCAAGTCCAACGCCTTAACCACTCGGCCATCGCAGCCACCTTATTTTCGGCCTCCAATTTGAAACACAAAAGGAAAAATAAATCCGATTTTTTTGTTATAATTCTTATCGGGGTGAACTTGATGCGAGAAATATTTTCAACCCGTAACATCAGGGAGAAAGTGCATTGGCCGGGAATCGAACCCGGGCCTCCCGCGTGGCAGGCGAGAATTCTACCACTGAACCACCAATGCACTCTACTCGAATTTTTCAATAAGTCCCAGGCTTTAATACCGTTTTTGGTGAAATCTAAATTTAGCGACCATCGCAAGAAGCGACCATCGCAAGTATCCTCGCCGCCGGGGACTCGAACCAGGAACTTCGGGATTAGAAGTCCAGCGCGCAATCCATTGCGCCACGAAGACAAGCGCTTACAAGCGGTTGAAATCCTTCCGTGAAATTGATAGAGCACTGAAGCATGCCATAAACGGCTAAACATAGAAAATATTAAAACGGCAGTGAAGGGTGATATTTCTCCCAAGTGTTCTAAATGTCACCTCTTCAACATTTTGGTACATTCAAATTTAAAAAGAGAGGCGCTGCGAGCATGGTTCGAACCTGCGCGGGAATATCCCAATGGATTTCAAGTCCAACGCCTTAACCACTCGACCATCGCAGCCACCTTATTTTCGGCCTCCAATTTGAAACACAAAAGGAAAAATAAATCCGATTTTTTTGTTATAATTCTTATCGGGGTGAACTTGATGCGAGAAATATTTTCAACCCGTAACATCAGGGAGAAAGTGCATTGGCCGGGAATCGAACCCGGGCCTCCCGCGTGGCAGGCGAGAATTCTACCACTGAACCACGAATGCACACTACAGAACTTTTAATAAATGAAATACCGTTTTTCTAAATTTAGCGACCATCGCAAGGAGCATCAAACATCCTCGCCGGGACTCGAACCCGGAACTTCTGGATTAGAAGTCCAGCGCGCTATCCATTGCGCCACGAAGACAAGCGCTGAGAATCGGTTGAAATCCTTCCGTGAAATTGATGGAGCACTGAAGCATGCCATAAACGGCTAAACATAGAAAATATTAAAACGGCAGTGAAGGGTGATATTTCTCCCAAGTGTTCTAAATGTCACCTCTTCAACATTTTGGTACATTCAAATTTAAAAAGAGAGGCGCTGCGAGCAGGGTTCGAACCTGCGCGGGAATATCCCAATGGATTTCAAGTCCAACGCCTTAACCACTCGACCATCGCAGCCACCTTATTTTCGGCCTCCAATTTGAAACACAAAAGGAAAAATAAATCCAATTTTTTTGTAATAATTCTTCTCGGGGTTAACTTGATGCGAGAAATATTTTCAACCGGTAACATCAAGGAGAAAGTGCATTGGCCGTGAATCGAACCCGGGCCTACCGCGTGGCAGGAGAGAATTCCATCACTGAACCACCAATGCACTCGTCGTTTCGCTATTTACCCACAAGTCCAGGCCTAAGAAAGAAATTTGGATAAATCACTACAAAACTTTCCATAATTACAATATCATTTTTCCAAATTAGGGAGAAACACCGCAGGGGTTACATCTTCGCCGGGACTCGAACCCGGAACCTCTGGATTAGAAGTCCCGCGCGCTATCCACTGCGTCACAAAGACAAGCGCTGAGACTCGGTTGAAATCCTTTCGTGGAATAGATAGAGCACTGAAGCATGTTTTAAACGGCTAAACATAGAAAATAAAAAACAGCATTGAGCAGTGGTATTTCTCCCAGGTGTTCTAAATGTCACCTCTTCAACATTTCGGTACATTGAGCTTAAAAATGAGAGGCGCTGCGAGCAGGCTTCGAACATGCGCGCAATATATCATTGGATTTCAAGTCCAACGCTTTAATCACTCGGCCATGGAAGCCACCTAATTGTCGGCTTCCAAAATGAAACACAAAAGAAAAAATAGAATTCATTTTTTGTTATAATTCTTTTCGGGGTGAACTTGATGCAAGTAAAGTTTTCATCCGGTAACATAAAGGAGAAACTGCATTGGCCGGAAATCGAACCCGGGCCTCCCGCGTGGCAGGCGAGAATTCTACCACTGAACCACGAATGCACACTACAGAACTTTTAATAAATGAAATACCGTTTTTCTAAATTTAGCGACCATCGCAAGGAGCATCAAACATCCTCGCCGGGACTCGAACCCGGAACTTCTGGATTAGAAGTCCAGCGCGCTATCCATTGCGCCACGAAGACAAGCGCTTACAAACTGTTGAAATCCTTCCGTGAAATTGATAGAGCACTGAAGCATGCCATAAACGGCTAAACATAGAAAATATTAAAACGGCAGTGAAGGGTGATATTTCTCCCAAGTGTTCTAAATGTCATCTTTTCAACATTTTGGTACATTCAAATTTAAAAAGAGAGGCGCTGCGAGCAGGGTTCGGACCTGCGCGGGAATATCCCATTGGATTTCAAGTCCAACGCCTTAACCACTCGGCCATCGCAGCCACCTTATTTTCGGCCACCAATTTGAAACACAAATGGAAAAACAAATCCAATTTTTTTGTTATAATTCTTCTCGGGGTTAACTTGATGCGAGAAATATTTTCAACCGGTAACATCAAGGAGAAAGTGCATTGGCCGTGAATCGAACCCGGGCCTACCGCGTGGCAGGAGAGAATTCTACCACTGAACCACCAATGCACTCGTCGTCTCGCTATTTACCCACAAGTCCAGGCCTAAAAAAGAAATTTGGTGAAATCACTACAAAACTTTCCATAATTGCAATATCATTTTTCCAAATTAGGGAGAACCATCGCAAGGGTTACATCTTCGCCGGGACTCGAACCCGGAACCTTTGGATTAGAAGTCCAGCGCGCTATCCATTGCGCCACGAAGACAAGCGCTGAGAATCGGTTGAAATCCTTCCTTGGAATGGATAGAGCACTGAAGCATGTTTTACAAGGCTAAACATAGAAAATAAAAAAAAAGCATCGAACAGTGATATTTCACTCAAGTGTTTTTAATGTCACCTCTTCACAATTTTGGTACATTGAGATTTTAAAAAGAGAGACGCTGCGAGCAGGGTTCGAACCTGCCCCGGAATATTCCATTGGGTTTCAAGTCCAACGCCTTAACCACTCGGCCATCGCAGCCAACTAATCGCCTACCTCCAATATAAAACACAAAAGGAAAAATAGAATCTTTTTTTTGTTATAATTCTTTTCGGGTTGAACTTGATGCCAGACAAATTTTCAACCGGTAACATCAAGGAGAAAGTGCATTGGCCGGGAATCGAACTCGGGCCTCCGACGCG
The DNA here is from genome assembly GCA_963675895.2 of Styela plicata. Lineage (NCBI taxonomy): Eukaryota > Metazoa > Chordata > Ascidiacea > Stolidobranchia > Styelidae > Styela > Styela plicata. Next base: position 26,213,296 of record OZ023138.1, read on the forward strand.
GCAGGCGAGAATTCTCCCACTGAACCACCAATGCACTATGTCTCGTTATTTACCACAAGTCCAGGCTTAAAAAAAAGATTTGGTGAAATCACTAAAGAAATTTCAATAAATGAAATACCGTTTTTCCAAAGTTAGCGACCATCGCAAGTAGCATCAAACGCCGGGACTCAACCCGGAATCTGGATTAGAAGTCCAGCGTGCTATCCACTGCGTCACAAAGACAAGCGCTGAGACTCAGTTGAAATCCTTTCGTGGAATAGATAGAGCATTGAAGTATGTTTTAAATGGCTAAACATAGAAAATAAAAAACAGCATTGAGCAGTGATATTTCTCCCAAGTGTTCTAAATGTCACCTCTTCAACATTTCGGTACATTGAGCTTTAAAATGAGAGGCGCTGCGAGCAGGCTTCGAACATGCGCGCAATATACCATTGGATTTCAAGTCCAACGCCTTAACCACTCGACCATCGCAGCCACCTTATTTTCGGCCTCCAATTTGAAACACAAAAGGAAAAATAAATCCAATTTTTTGTTATAATTCTTCTCGGGGTTAACTTGATGCGAGAAATATTTTCAACCGGTAACATCAATGAGAAAGTGCATTGGCCGTGAATCGAACCCGGGCCTACCGCGTGGCAGGAGAGAACTGAATGAAACACAAAAGAAAAAATAGAATCCATCCCGAGAAGAATTATAACAAAAAAATTGGATTTATTTTTCCTTTTGTGTTTCAAATTGGAGGCCGAAAATAAGTTGGCTGCGATGGCCGAGTGGTTAAGGCGTTGGACTTGAAATCCAATGGGATATTCCCGCGCAGGTTCGAACCCTGCTCGCAGCGCCTGTCTTTTTAAATTTGAATGTACCATCATGTTGAAGAGATGACATTTAGAACACTTGGGAGAAATACCACTGCTCAAGGCTGTTTTTTATTTTCTATGTTTAGCCGTTTAAAACATGCTTCAGTGCTCTATCTATTCCACGAAAGGATTCCAACCGAGTCTCAGCGCTTGTCTTTGTGACGCAGTGGATAGCACGCTGGACTTTTAATCCAGATTCCGGGTTGAGTCCCGGCGAAGATGTTTGATGTTACTTGCGATGGTCGCTAACTTTGGAAAAACGGTATTTCATTTATTGAAATTTCTTTAGTGATTTCACCAAATCTCTTTTTTAAGCCTGGACTTGTGGTAAATAACGAGACGTAGTGCATTGGTGGTTCAGTGTGAGAATTCTCGCTTGCCGCGTCGGAGGCCTTGGAAAAATTGTATTTCATTCAATGAATGTTCTGTAGTGATTTTACCAAATCTTTGTCTTAGGCCTGGACTTGTAGGTAAATAGCGAGACGACGAGTGCATTGGTGGTTCAGCAGGAGAATTCTCGCCTGCCACGTCGGAGGCCCGGGTTCGATTCCCGGCCAATGCACTTTCTCCTTGATGTTACCGGTTGAAAATTTATCTCGCATCAAGTTCACCTCGAAAAGAATTATAACAAAAAAATGAATTTTTTTTTCCTTTTGTGTTTTATATTGGAGGCCTACAATTAGGTGGCTGCGATGGCCGAGTGGTTAAGGCGTTGGACTTGAAATCCAATGGGATATTCCGCGCATATTCGAAGCCTGCTCGCAGCGCCTCTCTTTTTAAAGCTCAATGTACCGAAATGTTGAAGAGGTGACATTTAGAACACTTGGGAAAAATATCACTGCTCAATGCTGTTTTTTATTTTCTATGTTTAGCCGTTTAAAACATGCTTCAGTGCTCTATCTATTCCACGAAAGGATTTCAACCGAGTCTCAGCGCTTGTCTTTGTGACGCAGTGGATAGCACGCCGAGACTTCTAATCCAGATTCCGGGTTGAGTCCCGGCGAAGATGTTTGATGCTACTTGCGATGGTCGCTAACTTTGGTAAAACGGTATTTCATTTTTTGAAATTTCTTCAGTGATTTCACCAAATCTCTTTTTTAAGCCTGGACTTGTGGTAAATAACGAGACGTTGTGCATTGGTGGTTCAGTGGTAGAATTCTCGCCTGCCACGCGGGAGGCCCGGGTTCGATTCCCGGCCAATGCAAATTCTCCTTGATGTTACCGGATGGAAACTTTACTTGCATCAAGTTCACCCCGAAAAGAATACTAACAAAAAATGGATTCTATTTTTCCTTTTGTGTTTCCTTTTTAAAGCCGAAATTAAGGTGGCTGCGATGGCCGAGTGGTTAAGGCGTTGGATTTGAAATCCAATGGGATATTCCGCGCATGTTCGAAGCCTGCTCGCAGCGCCTCTCTTTCTAAAGCTCAATGTACCGAAATGTTGAAGAGGTGACATTTAGAACACTTGGGAAAAATATCACTGCTCAATGCTGTTTTTTATTTTCTATTTTTAGCCGTTTAAAACATGCTTCAATGCTCTATCTATTCCACGAAAGGATTTCAACTGAGTCTCAGCGCTTGTCTTTGTGACGCAGTGGATAGCACGCTGGACTTTTAATCCAGATTCCGGGTTGAGTCCCGGCGAAGATGTTTGATGTTACTTGCGATGGTCGCTAACTTTGGAAAAACGGTATTTCATTTATTGAAATTTCTTTAGTGATTTCACCAAATCTCTTTTTAAAGCCTGGACTTGTGGTAAATAACGAGACGTAGTGCATTGGTGGTTCAGTGGGAGAATTCTCGCCTGCCGCGTCGGAAGCCCGAGTTCGATTCCCGGCCAATGCACTTTCTCCTTGATGTTACTTGTTGAAAATTTGTCTCGCATCAAGTTCACCCCGAAAAGAATTATAACAAAAAATGGATTCTATTTTTCCTTTTGTGTTTTATATTGGAGGCCGGCGATTAGGTGGCTGCGATGGCCGATTGGTTAAGGCGTTGGACTTGAAATCCAATGAGATATTCCGGGGCAGGTTCGAACCCTGCTCGCAGCGTCTCTCTTTTTAAAATCTCAATGTACCAAAATTGTGAAGAGGTGACATTAAAAACACTTGAGAGAAATATCACTGTTCGAAGCTGTTTTTTATTTTCTATGTTTAGCCTTGTAAAACATCCCTCAGTGCTCTATCCATTCCAAGGAAGGGTTTCAACCGACTCTCAGCGCTTGTCTTCGTGGCGCAATGGATAGCGCGCTGAACTTCTAATCCAGAGGTTCCGGGTTCGAGTCCCGGCGAAGATGTAACCCCTGCGATGGTTCCCCCTAATTTGGAAAAATGATATTGCAATTATTGAAAGTTTTGTAGTGATTTCACCAAATTCCTTTCTTAGGCCTGGACTTGTGGGTAAATAGCGAGACGACGAGTGCATTGGTGGTTCAGTGGTAGAATTCTCTCCTGCCACGCGGGAGGCCCGGGTTCGATTCCCGGCCAATGCACTTTCTCCATGCTTCAGTGCTCTATCTATTCCACGAAAGGATTTCAACCGAGTCTCAGCGCTTGTCTTTGTGACGCAGTGGATAGCACGCCTTACTTCTAATCCAGATTCCGGGTTCGAGTCCTGGCGAAGATGTTTGATGCTATTTGCGATGGTCGCAAACTTTGGAAAACCGGTATTTCATTTATGGAAATTTCTTTAGAGATTTCACCAAATCTCTTTTTTAAGCCTGGACTTGTGGTAAATAACGAGACGTAGTGCATTGGTGGTTCAGTGGTCGAATTCTCTCCTGCCACGCGGGAGGCCCGGGTTCGATTCACGGCCAATGCACTTTCTCCTTGATGTTACCGGTTTAAAATATTTCTCGCATCAAGTTAACCCCGAGAAGAATTATAACAAAAAAATTGGATTTATTTTTCCTTTTGTGTTTCAAAAAGGAGGCCGAAAATAAGGTGGCTGCGATGGCCGAGTGGTTAAGGCGTTGGACTTGGAATCCAATGGGATATTCCCGCGAAGGTTCGAACCCTGCTCGCAGCCCCTCTCTTTTTAAATTTGAATGTACCAAAATGTTGAAGAGGTGACATTTAGAACACTTGGGAGAAATATCACCCTTCACTGCCGTTTTAATATTTTCTATGTTTAGCCGTTTATGGCATGCTTCAGTGCTCTATCAATTTCACGGAAGGATTTCAACCGCTTGTAAGCGCTTGTCTTCGTGGCGCAATGGATAGCGCGCTGGACTTCTAATCCAGACGTTCCGGGTTCGAGTCCCGGCGAGGATGTTTGATGCTCCTTGGGATGGTCGCTAAATTTGGAAAAACGGTATTTCATTTATTGAAAGTTCTGTAGTGATTTCACCAAATCTCTTTTTTAGGCCTGGACTTGTGGGTAAATAGCGAGACGACGAGTGCATTGGTGGTTCAGTGGTAGAATTCTCTCCTGCCACGCGGTAGGCCCGGGTTCGATTCCCGGCCAATGCAGTTTCTCCTTGATGTTACCGGATGAAAATTTTACTTGCATCAAGTTCACCCCGAAAAGAATTATAACAAAAAAATGGATTCTATTTTTTCCTTTTGTGTTTCATTTTGGAAGCCGACAATTAGGTGGCTGCGATGGCCGAGTGGTTAAGGCGTTGGACTTGAAATCCAATGGTATATTCCGCGCATGTTCGAACCCTGCTCGCAGCGCCTCTCTTTTTAAAGCTTCAATGTACCAAAATGTTGAAGAGGTGACATTTAGAACACTTGGGAGAAATATCACTGTTCAATGCTGTTTTTTTATTTTCTATGTTTAGCCGTTTAAAAAACATGCTTCAGTGCTCTATCTATTCCACGGAAGGATTTCAACCGAGTCTCAGCGCTTGTCTTCGTGGCGCAATGGATAGCGCGCTGGACTTCTAATCCAGAAGTTCCGGGTTCGAGTCCCGGCGAAGATGTTTGATGCTCCTTGCGATGGTCGCTAAAATTTGGAAAAACGGTATTTCATTTATTGAAAGTTTCTGTAGTGATTTCACCAAATCTCTTTTTTAAGCCTGGACTTGTGGTAAATAACGAGACGTAGTGCATTGGTGGTTCAGTGGTAGAATTCTCGCCTGCCACGCGGGAGGCCCGGGTTCGATTCCCGGCCAATGCACTTTCTCCTTGATGTTACCGGTTGAAAATTTTTACTCGCATCAAGTTCACCCCCCGAAAAGAATTCTAACAAAAAAAATGGATTCTATTTTTCCTTTTGTGTTTTATATTGGAGGCCGGCAATTAGGTGGCTGCGATGGCCGAGTGGTTAAGGCGTTGGACTTGAAATCCAATGGGTTATTCACGCGAAGGTTCGAACCCTGCTCGCAGCGCCTCTCTTTTTAAATTTGAATGTACCAAAATGTTGAAGAGGTGACATTTAGAACACTTGGGAGAAATATCACTGTTCACTGCTGTTTTTTATTTTCTATGTTTTAGCCGTTTATGGCATGCTTCAGTGCTCTATCAATTTCACGGAAGGATTTCAACCGAGTCTCAGCGCTTGTCTTTGTGACGCAGTGGATAGCGCGCTGGACTTCTAATCCAGAAGTTCCGGGTTCGAGTCCCGGCGAGGATGTTTGATGCTCCTTGCGATGGTCGCTAAATTTAGAAAAACGGTATTTCATTTATTGAAAGTTCTGTAGTGATTTCACCAAATCTCTTTTTTAGGCCTGGACTTTTGGGTAAATAGCGAGACGACCAGTGCATTGGTGGTTCAGTGGTAGAATTCTCGCCTGCCACGCGGGAGGCCCGGGTTCGATTCCCGGACAATGCAAATTCTCCTTGATGTTACCGGATGAAAATTTTACTTGCATCAAGTTCACCCCGAAAAGAATTCTAACAAAAAATGAATTCTATTTTTCCTTTCGTGTCTTATATTGGAGGTCGGCGATTAGGTGGCTGCGATGGCCGAGTGGTTAAGGCGTTGGACTTGAAATCCAATGGGATATTGCGCGCATGTTCGAAGCCTGCTCGCAGCGCCTCCCTTTCTAAAGCTCAATGTACCGAAATGTTGAAGAGGTGACATTTAGAACACTTGGGAGAAATATCACTGCTCAATGCTGTTTTTTATTTTCTATGTTTAGCCGTTTAAAACATACTTCAATGCTCTATCTATTCTACGAAAGGATTTCAACCGAGTCTCAGCGCTTGTCTTTGTGACGCAGTGGATAGCACGCTGGTCTTCTAATCCAGATTCCGGGTTCGAGTCCTGGCGAAGATGTTTGATGCTACTTGCGATGGTCGCTCGCTAAATTTGGAAAAACGGTATTTCATTTATTGAAATTTCTTTAGTGATTTCACCAAATCTCTTTTTTAAGCCTGGACTTGTGGGTAAATAGCGAGACGACGAGTGCATTGGTGGTTCAGTGGTAGAATTCTCGCCTGCCGCGTCGGAGGCCCGAGTTCGATTCCCGGCCAATGCACTTTCTCCTTGATGTTACCGGTTGAAAATTTGTCTCGCATCAAGTTCACCCCGAAAAGAATTATAACAAAAAAACGGATTCTATTTTTCCTTTTGTGTTTTATATTGGAGGTCGGCGATTAGGTGGCTGCGATGGCCGAGTGGTTAAGGCGTTGGACTTGAAATCCAATGGGATATTTCGCGCATGTTCGAAGCCTGCTCGCAGCGCCTCCCTTTCTAAAGCTCAATGTACCGAAATGTTGAAGAGGTGACATTTAGAACACTTGGGAGAAATATCACTGCTCAATGCTGTTTTTTATTTTCTATGTTTAGCCGTTTAAAACATACTTCAATGCTCTATCTATTCTACGAAAGGATTTCAACCGAGTCTCAGCGCTTGTCTTTGTGACGCAGTGGATAGCACGCTGGACTTCTAATCCAGAAGTTCCGGGTTCGAGTCCCGGCGAGGATGTTTGATGCTCCTTGCGATGGTCGCTAAATTTAGAAAAACGGTATTTCATTTATTGAAAGTTCTGTAGTGATTTCACCAAATCTCTTTTTTAGGCCTGGACTTGTGGGTAAATAGCGAGACGACCAGTGCATTGGTGGTTCAGTGGTAGAATTCTCGCCTGCCACGCGGGAGGCCCGGGTTCGATTCCCGGACAATGCAAATTCTCCTTGATGTTACCGGATGAAAATTTTACTTGCATCAAGTTCATCCCGAAAAGAATTCTAACAAAAAATGGATTCTATTTTTTCTTTTGTGATTTATATTGGAGGTCGCCGATTAGGTGTCTGCGATGGCCGAGTGGTTAAGGCGTTGGACTTGAGATCCAATGGGATATTGCGCGCATGTTCGAAGCCTGCTCGCAGCGCCTCTCTTTTTAAATTTGAATGTACCAAAATGTTGAAGAGGTGACATTTAGAACACTTGGGAGAAATATCACTGCTCAATGCTGTTTTTTATTTTCTATGTTTAGCCGTTTAAAACATGCTTCAGTGCTCTATCTATTCCACGAAAGGATTTCAACCGAGTCTCAGCGCTTGTCTTTGTGACGCAGTGGATAGCACGCTGGACTTCTAATCCAGATTCCGGGTTTGAGTCCCGGCGAAGATGTTTGATGCTACTTGCGATGGTCGCTAACTTTGGAAAAACGGTATTTCATTTATTGAAAGTTCTTTAGTGATTTCACCCAAATCTCTTTTTTAAGCCTGGACTTGTGGTAAATAGCGAGACGACGAGTGCATTGGTGGTTCAGTGGTAGAATTCTCGCCTGCCACGCGGGAGGCCCGGGTTCGATTCCCGGCCAATGCAAATTCTCCTTGATGTTACCGGATGAAAATTTTACTTGCATCAAGTTCACCCCGAAAAGAATTCTAACAAAAAAATTGGATTTATTTTTCCTTTTGTGTTTCAAATTGGAGGCCGAAAATAAGGTGGCTGCGATGGCCGAGTAGTTAAGGCGTTAGACTTGAAATCCATTGGGATATTCCCGCGCAGGTTCGAAGACTGCTCGCAGCGCCTCCCTTTTTAAAGCTCAATGTACCGAAATGTTGAAGAGGTGACATTTAGAACACTTGGGAGAAATATCACTGCTCAATGCTGTTTTTTATTTTCTATGTTTAGCCGTTTAAAACATGCTTCAGTGCTCTATCTATTCCACGAAAGGATTTCAACCGAGTCTCAGCGCTTGTCTTTGTGACGCAGTGGATAGCATGCTGGACTTCTAATCCAGATTCCGGGTTCGAGTCCTGGCGAAGATGTTTGATGCTACTTGCGATGGTCGCTAAATTTTGGAAAAACGGTATTTCATTTATTGAAATTTTCTTTAGTGATTTCACCAAATCTCTTTTTTAAGCCTGGACTTGTGGGTAAATAGCGAGACGACGAGTGCATTGGTGGTTCAGTGGTAGAATTCTCGCCTGCCGCGTCGGAGGCCCGAGTTCGATTCCCGGCCAATGCACTTTCTCCTTGATGTTACCGGTTGAAAATTTGTCTCGCATCAAGTTCACCCCGAAAAGAATTATAACAAAAAAATGATTCTATTTTTCCTTTTGTGTTTTATATTGGAGGGTCGGCGATTAGGTGGCTGCGATGGCCGAGTGGTTAAGGCGTTGGACTTGAAATCCAATGGGATATTCCGCGCAGGTTCGAACCCTGCTCGCAGCGTCTCTCTTTTTGAAAATCTCAATGTACTAAAATTGTGAAGAGGTGACATTAAAAACACTTGAGAGAAATATCACTGTTCGATGCTGTTTTTTATTTTCTATGTTTAGCCTTTTAAAACATGCTTCAGTGCTCTATCCATTTCAAGGAAGGATTTCAACCGATTTTCACAGCGCTTGTCTTCGTGGCGCAATGGATAGCGCGCTGGACTTCTAATCCAGAGGTTCCGGGTTCGAGTCCCGGCGAAGATGTAACCCCTGCGATGGTTCTCCCTAATTTGGAAAAATGATATTGGAAAGTTTTGTAGTGATTTCACCAAATTTCTTTCTTAGGCCTGGACTTGTGGGTAAATAGCGAGACGACGAGTGCATTGGTGGTTCAGTGATATAATTCTCTCCTGCCACGCGGTAGGCCCGGGTTCGATTCACGGCCAACGCACTTTCTCCTTGATGTTACCGGTGAAAATATTTCTCGCATCAAGTTAACCCCGAGAAGAATTATAACAAAAAAATTGGATTTATTTTTCCTTTTGTGTTTCAAATTTGGAGGCCGAAAATTAAGGTGGCTGCGATGGCCGAGTGGTTAAGGCGTTGGACTTGAAATCCAATGGGATATTCCCGCGCAGGTTTCGAACCCTGCTCGCAGCGCCTCTCTTTTTAAATTTCAATGTACCAAAATGTTGAAGAGGTGACATTTAGAACACTTGGGAGAAATATCACACTGCTCAATGCCGTTTTTTTTATTTTCTATGTTTAGCCGTTTTATGGCATGCTTCAGTGCTCTATCAATTTCACGGAAGGATTTCAACCGAGTGTAAGCGCTTGTCTTCGTGGCGCAATGGATAGCGCGCTGGACTTCTAATCCAGAAGTTCCGGGTTCGAGTCCCGGCGAGGATGTTTGATGCTCCTTGCGATGGTCGCTAAATTTTTGGAAAAACGGTATTTCATTTATTGAAAGTTCTGTAGTGATTTCACCAAATCTCTTTTTTAAGCTGGACTTGTGGGTAAATAGCGAGACGACCAGTGCATTGGTGGTTCAGTGGTAGAATTCTCGCCTGCCACGCGGGAGGCCCCCGGTTCGATTCCCGGCCAATGCACTTTCTCCTTGATGTTACCGGATGAAAATTTTACTTGCATCAAGTTCACCCCGAAAAGAATTATAACACAAAATGGATTCTATTTTTTTTTTTGTGTTTCATTTTGGAAGCCGACAATTAGGTGGCTGCGATGGCCGAGTGATTAAGGCGTTGGACTTGAAATCCAATGGTATATTGCGCGCATGTTCGAAGCCTGCTCGCAGCGCCTCTCTTTTTAAAGCTCAATGTACCGAAATGTTGAAGAGGTGACATTTAGAACACTTGGGAGAAATATCACTGCTCAATGCTGTTTTTTATTTTCTATGTTTAGCCGTTTAAAACATGCTTCAGTGCTCTATCTATTCCACGAAAGGATTTCAACCGAGTCTCAGCGCTTGTCTTTGTGACGCAGTGGATAGCACGCTGGACTTCTAATCCAGATTCCGGGTTGAGTCCCGGCGAAGATGTTTGATGCTACTTGCGATGGTCGCTAACTTTGGAAAAACGGTATTTCATTTATTGAAATTTCTTTAGTGATTTCACCAAATCTCTTTTTTAAGCCTGGACTTGTGGTAAATAACGAGACGTAGTGCATTGGTGGTTCAGTGGTAGAATTCTCGCCTGCCACGCGGAAGGCCCGGGTTCGATTCCCGGCCAATGCAAATTCTCCTTGATGTTACCGGATGAAAATTTTACTTGCATCAAGTTCACCCCGAAAAGAATTCTAACAAAAAATGGATTCTATTTTTCCTTTTGTGTTTTATATTGGATGTAGGCGATTAGGTGGCTGCGATGGCGGAGTGGTTAAGGCGTTGTACTTGAAATCCAATGGGATATTGCGCGCATGTTCGAAGCCTGCTCGCAGCGCCTCTCTTTTTAAAATTTCAATGTGTACCAAAATGTTGAAGAGGTGACATTTAAACACTTGGGAGAAATATCACCCTTCACTGCCGTTTTTTAATATTTTCTATGTTTAGCCGTTTATGGCATGCTTCAGTGCTCTATCAATTCCACGGAAGGATTTCAACCGCTTGTAAGCGCATGTCCTCGTGGCGCAATGGATAGCGCGCTGGACTTCTAATCCAGAAGTTCCGGGTTCGAGTCCCGGCGAGGATGTTTGAAGCTCCTTGCGATGGTCGCTAAATTTAGAAAAAACGGTATTTCATTTATTGAAAGTTCTATAGTGATTTCACCAAATTTCTTTTTTAGGCCTGGAATTGTGGGTAAATAGCGAGACGACCAGTGCATTGGTAGTTCAGTGGTAGAATTCTCGCCTGCCACGCGGGAGGCCCGGGTTTGATTCCCGGCCAATGCAGTTTCTCCTTGATGTTACCGGATGAAAATTTTACTTGCATCAAGTTCACCCCGAAAAGAATTATAACAAAAAAAAATGGATTCTATTTTTTCCTTTTGTGTTTCATTTTGGAGCCGACAATTAGGTGGCTGCGATGGCCGAGTGGTTAAGGCGTTGGACTTGAAATCCAATGGGATATTGCGCGCATGTTCGAAGCCTGCTCGCAGCGCCTCTCTTTTTAAAAGCTCAATGTACCAAAATGTTGAAGAGGTGACATTTAGAACACTTGGGAGAAATATCACTGCTCACTGCCGTTTTTTTATTTTCTATGTTTAGCCGTTTAAAACATGCTTCAGTGCTCTATCTATTCCACGAAAGGATTTCAACCGAGTCTCAGCGCTTGTCTTTGTGACGCAATGGATAGCGCGCTGGACTTCTAATCCAGATTCCGGGTTCGAGTCCCGGCGAAGATGTTTGATGCTCCTTGCGATGGTCGCTAAATTTAGAAAAACGGTATTTCATTTATTGAAAGTTCTGTAGTGATTTCACCAAATCTCTTTTTTAAGCCTGGACTCGTGGGTAAATAGCGAGACGACCAGTGCATTGGTGGTTCAGTGGTAGAATTCTCGCCTGCCACGCGGGAGGCCCGAGTTCGATTCCCGGCCAATTCACTTTCTCCTTGATGTTGCCGGTTGAAAATTTGTCTCGCATCAAGTTCACCCCGAAAAGAATTATAACAAAAAAATGGATTCCATTTTTCCTTTTGTGTTTTATATTGGAGGTCGGCGATTAGGTGGCTGCGATGGCCGAGTGGTTAAGGCGTTGGACTTGAAATCCAATGGGATATTCCCGGGCAGGTTCGAACCCTGCTCGCAGCGCCTCTCTTTTTAAAATCTCAATGTACCAAAATTGTGAAGAGGTGACATTAAAAACACTTGAGAGAAATATCACTGTTCGATGCTGTTTTTTATTTTCTATGTTTAGCCTTGTAAAACATGCTTCAGTGCTCTATCCATTCCAAGGAAGGATTTCAACCGATTCTCAGCGCTTGTCTTCGTGGCGCAATGGATAGCGCGCTGGACTTCTAATCCAGAGGTTCCGGGTTCGAGTCCCGGCGAAGATGTAACCCCTGCGATGGTTCTCCCTAATTTGGAAAAATGATATTGCAATTATTGAAAGTTTTGTAGTGATTTCACCAAATTTCTTTCTTAGGCCTGGACTTGTGGGTAAATAGCGAGACGACGAGTGCATTGGTGGTTCAGTGGTAGAATTCTCTCCTGCCACGCGGGAGGCCCGGGTTCGATTCCCGGCCAATGCACTTTCTCCTTGATGTTACCGGTTGAAAATATTTCTCGCATCAAGTTAACCCCGAGAAGAATTATAACAAAAAAATTGAATTTATTTTTCCTTTTGTGTTTCAAATTGGAGGCCGAAAATAAGGTGGCTGCGATGGCCGAGTGGTTAAGGCGTTGGACTTGAAATCCAATGGGATATTCCCGCGCAGGTTCGAATCCTGCTCGCAGCGCCTCTTTTTTTTAAATTTGAATATACCAAAATGTGAAAGAGGTGACATTTAGAACACTTGGGAGAAATATCACCCTTCACTGCCGTTTTAATATTTTCTATGTTTAGCCGTTTATGGCATGCTTCAGTGCTCTATCAATTTCACGGAAGGATTTCAACCGCTTGTAAGCGCTTGTCTTCGTGGCGCAATGGATAGCGCGCTGGACTTCTAATCTAGAATTTCCGGGTTCGAGTCCCGGCGAGGATGTTTAACGCTCCTTGCGATGGTCGCTAAATTTAGAAAAACGGTATTTCATTTATTGAAAGTTCTGTAGTGATTTCACCAAATCTCTTTTTTAGGCCTGGACTTGTGGGTAAATAGCGAGACGACCAGTGCATTGGTGGTTCAGTTGTAGAATTCTCGCCTGCCACGCGGGAGGCCCGGGTTCGATTCCCGGCCAATGCAAATTCTCCTTGATGTTACCGGATGAAAATTTTACTTGCATCAAGTTCACCCCGAAAAGAATTCTAACAAAAAATGGATTCTATTTTTCCTTTTGTGTTTCCTTTTGGAAGCCGACAATTAGGTGGCTGCGATGGCCGAGTGGTTAAGGCGTTGGACTTGAAATCCAATGGGATATTGCGCGCATGTTCGAAGCCTGCTCGCAGCGCCTCTCTTTTTAAAGCTCAATGTACCGAAATGTTGAAGAGGTGACATTTAGAACACTTGGGAGAAATATCACTGCTCAATGCTGTTTTTTATTTTCTATGTTTAGCCGTTTAAAACATGCTTCAGTGCTCTATCTATTCCACGAAAGGATTTCAACCGAGTCTCAGCGCTTGTCTTTGTGACGCAGTGGATAGCACGCTGGACTTCTAATCCAGATTCCGGGTTCGAGTCCTGGCGAAGATGTTTGATGCTACTTGCGATGGTCGCTAACTTTGGAAAAACGGTATTTCATTTATTGAAATTTCTTTAGTGATTTCACCAAATCTCTTTTTTAAGCCTGGACTTGTGGTAAATAACGAGACGTAGTGCATTGGTGGTTCAGTGGGAGAATTCTCGCCTGCCGCGTCGGAGGCCCGAGTTCGATTCCCGGCCAATGCACTTTCTCCTTGATGTTACCGGTTGAAAATTTGTCTCGCATCAAGTTCACCCCGAAAAGAATTATAACAAAAAATGGATTCTATTTTTCCTTTTGTGTTTTATATTGGAGGTCGGCAATTAGGTGGCTGCGATGGCCGAGTGGTTAAGGCGTTGGACTTGAAATCCAATGAGATATTCCGGGGCAGGTTCGAACCCTGCTCGCAGCGTCTCTCTTTTTAAAATCTCAATGTACCAAAATTGTGAAGAGGTGACATTAAAAACACTTGAGAGAAATATCACTGTTCGATGCTGTTTTTTATTTTCTATGTTTAGCCTTGTAAAACATGCTTCAGTGCTCTATCCATTCCAAGGAAGGATTTCAACCGATTCTCAGCGCTTGTCTTCGTGGCGCAATGGATAGCGCGCTGGACTTCTAATCCAGAGGTTCCGGGTTCGAGTCCCGGCGAAGATGTAACCCCTGCGATGGTTCCCCCTAATTTGGAAAAATGATATTGCAATTATTGAAATTTTGTAGTGATTTCACCAAATTTTCTTCTTAGGCCTGGACTTGTGGGTAAATAGCGAGACGACGAGTGCATTGGTGGTTCAGTGGTAAAATTCTCTCCTGCCACGCGGGAGGCCCGGGTTCGATTCCCGGCCAATGCACTTTCTCCTTGATGTTACCGGATGAAAATATTTCTCGCATCAAGTTAACCCCGAGAAGAATTATAACAAAAAAAATTGGATTTATTTTTCCTTTTGTGTTTCAAATTGGAGGCCGAAAATAAGGTGGCTGCGATGGCCGAGTGGTTAAGGCGTTGGACTTGAAATCCAATGGGATATTCCCGCGCAGGTTCGAACCCCTGCTCGCAGCGCCTCTCTTTTTAAAAATTTCAATGTACCAAAATGTTGAAGAGGTGACATTTAGAACACTTGGGAGAAATATCACTGGTCATGCTGTTTTTTATTTTTTTCTATGTTTAGCCGTTTAAAACATGCTTCAGTGCTCTATCTATTCCACGAAAGGATTTCAACCGAGTCTCAAGCGCTTGTCTTTGTGACGCAATGGATAGCGCGCTGGACTTCTAATCCAGATTCCGGGTTCGAGTCCCGGCGAAGATGTTTGATGCTACTTGCGATGGTCGCTAAATTTGGAAAAAAAACGGTATTTCATTTATTGAAAGTTTCTTTAGTGATTTCACCAAATCTCTTTTTTAAGCCTGGACTTGTGGGTAAATAGCGAGACGACCAGTGCATTGGTGGTTCAGTGGTAGAATTCTCGCCTGCCACGCGGGAGGCCCGGGTTCGATTCCCGGCCAATGCAGTTTCTCCTTGATGTTACCGGATGAAAATTTTACTTGCATCAAGTTCACCCCGAAAAGAATTATAACAAAAAATGGATTCTATTTTTTTTTTGTGTTTCATTTTGGAAGCCGACAATTAGGTGGCTGCGATGGCCGAGTGGTTAAGGCGTTGGACTTGAAATCCAATGGGATATTGCGCGCATGTTCGAAGCCTGCTCGCAGCGCCTCTCTTTTTAAAGCTCAATGTACCGAAATGTTGAAGAGGTGACATTTAGAACACTTGGGAGAAATATCACTGCTCAATGCTGTTTTTTATTTTCTATGTTTAGCCGTTTAAAACATGCTTCAGTGCTCTATCTATTCCACGAAAGGATTTCAACCGAGTCTCAGCGCTTGTCTTTGTGACGCAGTGGATAGCACGCTAGACTTCTAATCCAGATTCCGGGTTCAGTCCCGGCGAAGATGTTTGATGTTACGTGCGATGGTCGCTAACTTTGGAAAAACGGTATTTCATTTATTGATATTTCTTTAGTGATTTCACCAAATCTCTTTTTTAAGCCTGGACTTGTGGTAAATAACGAGACGTAGTGCATTGGTGGTTCAGTGGAAGAATTCTCGCCTGCCGCGTCGTAGGCCCGAGTTCGATTCCCGGCCAATGCACTTTCTCCTTGATGTTACCGGTTGAAAATTTGTCTCGCATCAAGTTCAACCCGAAAAGAATTATAACAAAAAATGGATTCTATTTTTCCTTTTGTATTTTATATTGGAGGTCGGCAATTAGGTGGCTGCGATGGCCGAGTGGTTAAGGCGTTGGACTTGAAATCCAATGAGATATTCCGGGGCAGGTTCGAACCCTGCTCGTAGCGTCTCCATTTTAAAATCTCAATGTACCAAAATTGTGTAGAGGTGACATTAAAAACACTTGGGAGAAATATCACTGTTCGATGCTGTTTTTTATTTTCTATGTTTAGCTTTGTAAAACATGCTTCAGTGCTCTATCCATTCCAAGGAAGGATTTCAACCGATTCTCAGCACTTGTCTTCGTGGCGCAATGGATAGCGCGGTGGTCTTCTAATCCAGAGGTTCCGGGTTCGAGTCCCGGCAAAGATGTAACCCCTGCGATTCCCTAATTTGGGAAAATATTATTGTAATTATTGAAAGTTTGGTAGTGATTTCACCAAATTTCTTTCTTAGGCCTGGACTTGTGGGTAAATAGCGAGACGACGAGTGCATTGGTGGTTCAGTGGTAGAATTCTCTCCTGCCACGCGGGAGGCTCGGGTTCGATTCCCGGCCAATGCACTTTCTCCTTGATATTACCGGTTGAAAATATTTCTCGCATCAAGTTAACCCCGAGAAGAATTAAAACAAAAAAATTGCATTTATTTTTCCTTTTGTGTTTCAAATTGAAGGCCGAAAATAAGGTGGCTGCGATGGCCGAGTGGTTAAGACGTTGGACTTGAAATCCAACGGGATATTCCCGCGCAGGTTCGAACCCTGCTCGCAGCGCCTCTCTTTTTAAATTTGAATGTACCAAAATGTTGAAGAGGTGACATTTAGAACACTTGGGAGAAATATCACCCTTCACTGCCGTTTTAATATTTTCTATGTTTAGCCGTTTATGGCATGCTTCAGTGCTCTATACATTTCACGGAAGGATTTCAACCGCTTCTCAGCGCTTGTCTTCGTGGCGCAATGGATAGCGCGCTGGACTTCTAATCCAGAAGTTCCGGGTTCGAGTCCCGGCGAAGATGTTTGATGCTACTTGCGATGGTCGCTAAAATTTAGAAAAAAACGGTATTTCATTTATTGAAAGTTCTGTAGTGATTTCACCAAATCTCTTTTTTAGGCCTGGACTTGTGGGTAAATAGCGAGACGACCAGTGCATTGGTGGTTCAGTGGTAGAATTCTCGCCTGCCACGCGGGAGGCCCGGGTTCGATTCCCGGCCAATGCAGTTTCTCCTTGATGTTACCGGATGAAAATTTTTACTTGCATCAAGTTCACCCCGAAAAGAATTATAACAAAAAAAATGGATTCTATTTTTTCTTTTGTGTTTCATTTTGGAAGCCGACAATTAGGTGGCTGCGATGGCCGAGTGGTTAAGGCGTTGGACTTGAAATCCAATGGGATATTTGTTCGAATGGTTTTTAAAAAGCTCAATGTACCGAAATGTTGAAGAGATATTGGCCGCCGGTTAAGGCGTTGGACTTGAAATCCAATGGGATATTGCGCGCATGTTCGAAGCCTGCTCGCAGCGCCTCTCTTTTTAAAGCTCAATGTACCGAAATGTTGAAGAGGTGACATTTAGAACACTTGGGAGAAATATCACTGCTCTATGCTGTTTTTTTATTTTCCATGTTTAGCCGTTTAAAAACATGCTTCAGTGCTCTATCTATTCCACGAAAGGATTTCAACCGAGTCTCAGCGCTTGTCTTTGTGACGCAGTGGATAGCATGCTGGACTTCTAATCCAGATTCCGGGTTGAGTCCCGGCGAAGATGTTTGATGTTACTTGCAATGGTCGCTAACTTTGGAAAAACGGTATTTCATTTATTGAAATTTCTTTAGTGATTTCACCAAATCTCTTTTTTAAGCCTGGACTTGTGGTAAATAACGAGACGTAGTGCATTGGTGGTTCAGTGGAAGAATTCTCGCCTGCCGCGTCGTAGGCCCGAGTTCGATTCCCGGCCAATGCACTTTCTCCTTGATGTTACCGGTTGAAAATTTGTCTCGCATCAAGTTCAACCCGAAAAGAATTATAACAAAAAATGGATTCTATTTTTCCTTTTGTATTTTATATTGGAGGTCGGCAATTAGGTGGCTGCGATGGCCGAGTGGTTAAGGCGTTGGACTTGAAATCCAATGGGATATTGCGCGCATGTTCGAAGCCTGCTCGCAGCGCCTCTGTTTTTAAAGCTCAATGTACCGAAATGTTGAAGAGGTAACATTTAGAACACTTGGGAGAAATATCACTGCTCAATGCTGTTTTTTATTTTCTGTGTTTAGACGTTTAAAACATACTTCAATGCTCTATCTATTCCACGAAAGGATTTCAACCGAGTCTCAGCGCTTGTCTTTGTGACGCAGTGGATAGCACGCTAGACTTCTAATCCAGATTCCGGGTTCGAGTCCCGGCGAAGATGTTTGATGCTACTTGCGATGGTCGCTAACTTTGGAAAAAACGGTATTTCATTTATTGAAATTTTTTTAGTGATTTCACCAAATCTCTTTTTTAAGCCTGGACTTGTGGTAAATAGCGAGACGTAGTGCATTGGTGGTTCAGTGTGGGAGAATTCTCGCCTGCCGCGTCGGAGGCCCGAGTTCGATTCCCGGCCAATGCACTTTCTCCTTGATGTTACCGGTTGAAAATTTTACTTCGCATCAAGTTCACCCCAAAAAGAATTATAACAAAAAAAGGATTCTATTTTTCCTTTTGTGTTTTATATTGGAGGTCGGCGATTAGGTGGCTGCGATGGCCGAGTGGTTAAAACGTTGGACTTGAAACCCAATGGTATATTCCGGGGCAGGTTCGAACCCTGCTCGCAGCGTCTCTCTTTTTAAAATCTCAATGTACCAAAATTGTGAAGAGGTGACATTAAAAACACTCTGAGAGAAATATCACTGTTCGATGCTGTTTTTTTATTTTCTATGTTTAGCCTTGTAAAATATGCTTCAGTGCTCTATCCATTCCAAGGAAGGATTTCAACCGATTCTCAGCGCTTGTCTTCGTGGCGCAATGGATAGCGCGCTGGACTTCTAATCCAGAGGTTCCGGGTTCGAGTCCCGGCGAGGATGTTTAATGCTCCTTGCGATGGTCGCTAAATTTAGAAAAACGGTATTACATTTATTGAAAGTTCTGTAGTGATTTCACCAAATCTCTTTTTTAGGCCTGGACTTGTGGGTAAATAGCGAGACGACCAGTGCATTGGTGGTTCAGTTGTAGAATTCTCGCCTGCCACGCGGGAGGCCCGGGTTCGATTCCCGGCCAATGCAAATTCTCCTTGATGTTACCGGATGAAAATTTTACTTGCATCAAGTTCACCCCGAAAAGAATTCTAACATAAAATGGATTCTATTTTTCCTTTTGTGTTTCCTTTTGGAAGCCGACAATTAGGTGGCTGCGATGGCCGAGTGGTTAAGGCGTTGGACTTGAAATCCAATGGGATATTGCGCGCATGTTCGAAACCTGCTCGCAGCGCCCCTCTTTCTAAAGCTCAATGTACCGAAATGTTGAAGTGGTGACATTTAGAACACTTGGGAGAAATATCACTACTCAATGCTGTTTTTTATTTTCTATGTTTAGCCGTTTAAAACATACTTCAATGCTCTATCTATTCCACGAAAGGATTTCAACCGAGTCTCAGCGCTTGTCTTTGTGACGCAGTGGATAGCATGCTGGACTTCTAATCCAGATTCCGGGTTGAGTCCCGGCGAAGATGTTTGATGCTACTTGCGATGGTCGCTAACTTTGGAAAAACGGTATTTCATTTATTGAAATTTCTTTAGTGATTTCACCAAATCTCTTTTTTAAGCCTGGACTTGTGGTAAATAACGAGACGTAGTGCATTGGTGGTTCAGTGGTAGAATTCTCGCCTGCCACGCGGAAGGCCCGGGTTCGATTCCCGGCCAATGCAAATTCTCCTTGATGTTACCGGTTGAAAATTTTACTCGCATCAAGTTCACCCCGAAAAGAATTATAACAAAAAAAAAAGGATTCTATTTTTCCTTTTGTGTTTTATTTTGGAAGCCGACAAATAGGTGGCTGCCATGGCCGAGTGATTAAGGCGTTGGACTTGAAATCCAATGGGATATTCCGGGGCAGGTTCGAACCCTGCTCGCTGCGTCTCTCTTTTTAGAATCTCAATGTACCAAAATTGTGAAGAGGTGACATTACATTAAAACACTTGAGAGAAATATCACTGTTCGATGCTGTTTTTTTATTTTCTATGTTTAGCCTTGTAAAACATGCTTCAGTGCTCTATCCATTCCAAGGAAGGATTTCAACCGATTCTCAGCGCTTGTCTTCGTGGCGCAATGGATAGCGCGCTGGACTTCTAATCCAGAGGTTCCGGGTTCGAGTCCCGGCGAAGATGTAACCCCTGCGATGGTTCTCCCTAATTTGGAAAAATGATATTGCAATTATGGAAAGTTTTGTAGTGATTTCACCAAATTTCTTTCTTAGGCCTGGACTTGTGGGTAAATAGCGAGACGACCAGTGCATTGGTGGTTCAGTGGTAGAATTCTCGCCTGCCACGCGGGAGGCCCGGGTTCGATTCCCGGCCAATGCAAATTCTCCTTGATGTTACCGGATGAAAATTTCACTTGCATCAAGTTCACCCCGAAAAGAATTCTAACAAAAAATGGATTCTATTTTTCCTTTTGTGTTTCCTTTTGGAAGCCGACAATTAGGTGGCTGCGATGGCCGAGTGGTTAAGGCGTTGGACTTGAAATCCAATGGGATATTCCCGGGCAGGTTCGAACCCTGCTCGCAGCGCCTCTCTTTTTAAAATCTCAATGTACCAGAATTTTGAAGAGGTGACATTAAAAACACTTGAGAGAAATATCACTGTTCGATGCTGTTTTTTATTTTCTATGTTTAGCCTTGTAAAACATGCTTCAGTGCTCTATCCATTCCAAGGAAGGATTTCAACCGATTCTCAGCGCTTGTCTTCGTGGCGCAATGGATAGCGCGCTGGACTTCTAATCCAGAGGTTCCGGGTTCGAGTCCCGGCGAAGATGTAACCCCTGCGATGGTTCTCCCTAATTTAGAAAAATGATATTGCAATTATGGAAAGTTTTGTAGTGATTTCACCAAATTTCTTTTTTAGGCCTGGACTTGTGGGTAAATAGCGAGACGACGAGTGCATTGGTGGTTCAGTGGTAGAATTCTCTCCTGCCACGCGGGAGGCCCGGGTTCGATTCCCGGCCAATGCACTTTCTCCTTGATGTTACCGGTTGAAAATATTTCTCGCATCAAGTTAACCCCGAGAAGAATTATAACAAAAAAATTGGATTTTATTTTTTCTTTTGTGTTTCAAATTGGAGGCCGAAAATAAGGTGGCTGCGATGGCCGAGTGGTTAAGGCGTTGGACTTGAAATCCAATGGGATATTCCCGCGCAGGTTCGAACCCTGCTCGCAGCGCCTCTCTTTTTAAATTTGAATGTACCAAAATGTTGAAGAGGTGACATTTAGAACACTTGGGAGAAATATCACCCTTCACTGCCGTTTTAATATTTTCTATGTTTAGCCGTTTATGGCATGCTTCAGTGCTCTATCAATTTCACGGAAGGATTTCAACCGCTTGTAAGCGCTTGTCTTCGTGGCGCAATGGATAGCGCGCTGGACTTCTAATCCAGAATTTCCGGGTTCGAGTCCCGGCGAGGATGTTTAATGCTCCTTGCGATGGTCGCTAAATTTAGAAAAACGGTATTTCATTTATTGAAAGTTCTGTAGTGATTTCACCAAATCTCTTTTTTAGGCCTGGACTTGTGGGTAAATAGCGAGACGACCAGTGCATTGGTGGTTCAGTTGTAGAATTCTCGCCTGCCACGCGGGAGGCCCGGGTTCGATTCCCGGCCAATGCAAATTCTCCTTGATGTTACCGGATGAAAATTTTACTTGCATCAAGTTCACCCCGAAAAGAATTCTAACAAAAAATGGATTCTATTTTTCCTTTTGTGTTTCCTTTTGGAAGCCGACAATTAGGTGGCTGCGATGGCCGAGTGGTTAAGGCGTTGGACTTGAAATCCAATGGGATATTGCGCGCATGTTCGAAGCCTGCTCGCAGCGCCCCTCTTTCTAAAGCTCAATGTACCGAAATGTTGAAGAGGTGACATTTAGAACACTTGGGAGAAATATCACTGCTCAATGCTGTTTTTTATTTTCTATGTTTAGCCGTTTAAAACATGCTTCAGTGCTCTATCTATTCCACGAAAGGATTTCAACCGAGTCTCAGCGCTTGTCTTTGTGACGCAGTGGATAGCACGCTGGACTTCTAATCCAGATTCCGGGTTGAGTCCCGGCGAAGATGTTTGATGCTACTTGCGATGGTCGCTAACTTTGGAAAAACGGTATTTCATTTATTGAAATTTCTTTAGTGATTTCACCAAATCTCTTTTTTAAGCCTGGACTTGTGGTAAATAACGAGACGTAGTGCATTGGTGGTTCAGTAGGAGAATTCTCGCCTGCCGCGTCGGAGGCCCGAGTTCGATTCCCGGCCAATTCACTTTCTCCTTGTTGTTGCCGTTGAAAATTTGTCTCACATCAAGTTCACCCCGAAAAGAATTATAACAAAAAAATGGATTCCATTTTTCCTTTTGTGTTTTATATTGGAGGTCGGCGATTAGGTGGCTGCGATGGCCGAGTGGTTAAGGCGTTGGACTTGAAATCCAATGGGATATTCCCGGGCAGGTTCGAACCCTGCTCGCAGCGCCTCTCTTTTTAAAATCTCAATGTACCAGAATTTTGAAGAGGTGACATTAAAAACACTTGAGAGAAATATCACTGTTCGATGCTGTTTTTTATTTTCTATGTTTAGCCTTGTAAAACATGCTTCAGTGCTCTATCCATTCCAAGGAAGGATTTCAACCGATTCTCAGCGCTTGTCTTCGTGGCGCAATGGATAGCGCGCTGGACTTCTAATCCAGAGGTTCCGGGTTCGAGTCCCGGCGAAGATGTAACCCCTGCGATGGTTCCCCCTAATTTGGAAAAATGATATTGCAATTATTGAAAGTTTTGTAGTAGTGATTTCGCCAAATTTCTTTCTTAGGCCTGGACTTGTGGGTAAATAGCGAGACGACGAGTGCATTGGTGGTTCAGTGGCAGAATTCTCTCCTGCCACGCGGGAGGCCCGGGTTCGATTCCCGGCCAATGCACTTTCTCCTTGATGTTACCGGTTGAAAATATTTCTCGCATCAAGTTAACCCCGAGAAGAATTATAACAAAAAAATTGGATTTATTTTTCCTTTTGAGTTTCAAATTGGAGGCCGAAAATAAGGTGGCTGCGATGGCCGAGTGGTTAAGGCGTTGGACTTGAAATCCAATGGGATATTCCCGCGCAGGTTCGAACCCTGCTCGCAGCGCCTCTCTTTTTAAATTTGAATGTACCAAAATGTTGAAGAGGTGACATTTAGAACACTTGGGAGAAATATCACCCTTCACTGCCGTTTTAATATTTTCTATGTTTAGCCGTTTATGGCATGCTTCAGTGCTCTATCAATTTCACGGAAGGATTTCAACTTCTTGTAAGCGCTTGTCTTCGTGGCGCAATGGATAGCGCGCTGGACTTCTAATCCAGAAGTTCCGGGTTCGAGTCCCGGCGAAGATGTAACCCCTGCGATGGTTCTCCCTAATTTGGAAAAATGATATTGCAATTATGGAAAGTTTTGTAGTGATTTCACCAAATTTCTTTCTTAGGCCTGGACTTGTGGGTAAATAGCGAGACGACCAGTGCATTGGTGGTTCAGTGGTAGAATTCTCGCCTGCCACGCGGGAGGCCCGGGTTCGATTCCCGGCCAATGCAAATTCTCCTTGATGTTACCGGATGAAAATTTTACTTGCATCAAGTTCACCCCGAAAAGAATTCTAACAAAAAAAGGATTCTATTTTTCCTTTTGTGTTTCCTTTTGGAAGCCGACAATTAGGTGGCTGCGATGGCCGAGTGGTTAAGGCGTTGGACTTGAAATCCAATGTGATATTGCGCGGCAGGTTCGAACCCTGCTCGCAGCGTCTCTCTTTTTAAAATCTCAATGTACCAAAATTGTGAAGAGGTGACATTAAAAACACTTGAGAGAAATATCACTGTTCGATGCTGTTTTTTATTTTCTATGTTTAGCCTTGTAAAACATGCTTCAGTGCTCTATCCATTCCAAGGAAGGATTTCAACCGATTCTCAGCGCTTGTCTTCGTGGCGCAATGGATAGCGCGCTGGACTTCTAATCCAGAGGTTCCGGGTTCGAGTCCCGGCGAAGATGTACCCCCTGCGATGGTTCTCCCTAATTTGGAAAAATGATATTGCAATTATGGAAAGTTTTGTAGTGATTTCACCAAATTTCTTTCTTAGGCCTGGACTTGTGGGTAAATAGCGAGACGACCAGTGCATTGGTGGTTCAGTGGTAGAATTCTCGCCTGCCACGCGGGAGGCCCGGGTTCGATTCCCGGCCAATGCAAATTCTCCTTGATGTTACCGGATGAAAATTTTACTTGCATCAAGTTCACCCCGAAAAGAATTCTAACAAAAAATGGATTCTATTTTTCCTTTTGTGTTTCCTTTTGGAAGCCGACAATTAGGTGGCTGCGATGGCCGAGTGGTTAAGGCGTTGGACTTGAAATCCAATGTGATATAGCGCGGCAGGTTCGAACCCTGCTCGCAGCGTCTCTCTTTTTAAAATCTCAATGTACCAAAATTGTGAAGAGGTGACATTAAAAACACTTGAGAGAAATATCACTGTTCGATGCTGTTTTTTATTTTCTATGTTTAGCCTTGTAAAACATGCTTCAGTGCTCTATCCATTCCAAGGAAGGATTTCAACCGATTCTCAGCGCTTGTCTTCGTGGCGCAATGGATAGCGCGCTGGACTTCTAATCCAGAGGTTCCGGGTTCCGAGTCCCGGCGAAGATGTAACCCCTGCGATGGTTCCCCCTAATTTGGAAAAATGATATTGCAATTATTGAAAGTTTTGTAGTGATTTCACCAAATTTCTTTCTTAGGCCTGGACTTGTGGGTAAATAGCGAGACGACGAGTGCATTGGTGGTTCAGTGGTAGAATTCTCTCCTGCCACGCGGGAGGCCCGGGTTCGATTCCCGGCCAATGCACTTTCTCCTTGATGTTACCGGTTGAAAATATTTCTCGCATCAAGTTAACCCCGAGAAGAATTATAACAAAAAAATTGGATTTATTTTTCCTTTTGTGTTTCAAATTGGAGGCCGAAAATAAGGTGGCTGCGATGGCCGAGTGGTTAAGGCGTTGGACTTGAAATCCAATGGGATATTCCCGCGCAGGTTCGAACCCTGCTCGCAGCGCCTCTCTTTTTAAATTTGAATGTACCAAAATGTTGAAGAGGTGACATTTAGAACACTTGGGAGAAATATCACCCTTCACTGCCGTTTTTTAATATTTTCTATGTTTAGCCGTTTATGGCATGCTTCAGTGCTCTATCAATTTCACGGAAGGATTTCAACCGCTTGTAAGCGCTTGTCTTCGTGGCGCAATGGATAGCGCGCTGGACTTCTAATCCAGAAGTTCCGGGTTCGAGTCCCGGCGAGGATGTTTGATGCTCCTTGCGATGGTCGCTAAATTTAGAAAAACGGTATTTCATTTATTGAAAGTTCTGTAGTGATTTCACCAAATCTCTTTTTTAGGCCTGGACTTGTGGGTAAATAGCGAGACGACCAGTGCATTGGTGGTTCAGTGGTAGAATTCTCGCCTGCCACGCGGGAGGCCCGGGTTCGATTCCCGGCCAATGCAGTTTCTCCTTGATGTTACCGGATGAAAATTTTACTTGCATCAAGTTCACCCCGAAAAGAATTATAACAAAAAATGGATTCTATTTTTTCTTTTGTGTTTCATTTTGGAAGCCGACAATTAGGTGGCTGCGATGGCCGAGCGATTAAGGCGTTGGACTTGAAATCCAATGGTATATTGCGCGCATGTTCGAAGCCTGCTCGCAGCGCCTCTCTTTTTAAAGCTCAATGTACCGAAATGTTGAAGAGGTGACATTTAGAACACTTGGGAGAAATATCACTACTCAATGATGTTTTTTATTTTCTATGTTTGGCCGTTTAAAACATGCTTCAGTGCTCTATCTATTCCACGAAAGGATTTCAACCGAGTCTCAGCGCTTGTCTTTGTGACGCAGTGTATAGCACGCTGGACTTCTAATCCAAATTCCAGGTTGAGTCTCGGCGAAGATGTTTGATGCTACTTGCGATGGTCGCTAACTTTGGAAAAACGGTATTTCATTTATTGAAATTTCTTTAGTGATTTCACCAAATCTCTTTTTTAAGCCTGGACTTGTGGTAAATAGCGAGACGTAGTGCATTGGTGGTTCAGTAGGAGAATTCTCGCCTGCCGCGTCGGAGGCCCGAGTTCGATTCCCGGCCAATTCACTTTCATCTTGATGTTGCCGGTTGAAAATTTGTCTCGCATCAAGTTCACCCCGAAAAGAATTATAACAAAAAAATGGATTCCAGTTTTCCTTTTGTGTTTTATATTGGAGGTCGGCGATTAGGTGGCTGCGATGGCCGAGTGGTTAAGGCGTTGGACTTGAAATCCAATGGGATATTCCCGGGCAGGTTCGAACCCTGCTCGCAGCGCCTCTCTTTTTAAAATCTCAATGTACCAAAATTGTGAAGAGGTGACATTAAAAACACTTGAGAGAAATATCACTGTTCGATGCTGTTTTTTATTTTCTATGTTTAGCCTTGTAAAACATGCTTCAGTGCTCTATCCATTCCAAGGAAGGATTTCAACCGATTCTCAGCGCTTGTCTTCGTGGCGCAATGGATAGCGCGCTGGACTTCTAATCCAGAAGTTCCGGGTTCGAGTCCCGGCGAGGATGTTTGATGCTCCTTGCGATGGTCGCTAAATTTAGAAAAACGGTATTTCATTTATTGAAAGTTCTGTAGTGATTTCACCAAATCTCTTTTTTAGGCCTGGACTTGTGGGTAAATAGCGAGACGACCAGTGCATTGGTGGTTCAGTGGTAGAATTCTCGCCTGCCACGCGGGAGGCCCGGGTTCGATTCCCGGCCAATGCAAATTCTCCTTGATGTTACCGGATGAAAATTTTACTTGCATCAAGTTCACCCCGAAAAGAATTATAACAAAAAATGGATTCTATTTTTTCTTTTGTGTTTCATTTTGGAAGCCGACAATTAGGTGGCTGCCATGGCCGAGTGATTAAGGCGTTGGACTTGAAATCCAATGGTATATTGCGCGCATGTTCGAAGCCTGCTCGCAGCGCCTCTCTTTTTAAAGCTCAATGTACCGAAATGTTGAAGAGGTGACATTTAGAACACTTGGGAGAAATATCACTGCTCAATGCTGTTTTTTATTTTCTATGTTTAGCTGTTTAAAACATACTTCAATACTCTATCTATTCCACGAAAGGATTTCAACCGAGTCTCAGCGCTTGTCTTTGTGACGCAGTGTATAGCACGCTGGACTTCTAATCCAAATTCCAGGTTGAGTCTCGGCGAAGATGTTTGATGCTACTTGCGATGGTCGCTAACTTTGGAAAAACGGTATTTCATTTATTGAAATTTCTTTAGTGATTTCACCAAATCTCTTTTTTAAGCCTGGACTTGTGGTAAATAGCGAGACGTAGTGCATTGGTGGTTCAGTAGGAGAATTCTCGCCTGCCGCGTCGGAGGCCCGAGTTCGATTCCCGGCCAATTCACTTTCTCCTTGATGTTGCCGGTTGAAAATTTGTCTCGCATCAAGTTCACCCCGAAAAGAATTATAACAAAAAATGGATTCCATTTTTCCTTTTGTGTTTTATATTGGAGGTCGGCGATTTGGTGGCTGCGATGGCCGAGTGGTTAAGGCGTTGGACTTGAAATCCAATGGGATATTCCCGGGCAGGTTCGAACCCTGCTCGCAGCGCCTCTCTTTTTAAAATCTCAATGTACCAGAATTTTGAAGAGGTGACATTTAAAACACTTGAGAGAAATATCACTGTTCGATGCTGTTTTTTATTTTCTATGTTTAGCCTTGTAAAACATGCTTCAGTGCTCTATCCATTCCAAGGAAGGATTTCAAGCGATTCTCAGCGCTTGTCTTCGTGGCGCAATGGATAGCGCGCTGGACTTCTAATCCAGAGGTTCCGGTTTCGAGTCCCGGCGAAGATGTAACCCCTGTGATGGTACCCCCTAATTTGGAAAAATGATATTGCAATTATTGAAAGTTTTGTAGTGATTTCACCAAATTTCTTTCTTAGGCCTGGACTTGTGGGTAAATAGCGAGACGACGAGAGCATTGGTGGTTCAGTGGCAGAATTCTCTCCTGCGACGCGGGAGGCCCGGTTTCGATTCCCGGCCAATGCACTTTCTCCTTGATGTTACCGGTTGAAAATATTTCTCGCATCAAGTTCACCCCGAGAGAGATTATAACAAAAAAATTGGATTTATTTTTCCTTTTCAGTTTCAAATTGGAGGGCGAAAATAAGGTGGCTGCGATGGCCGAGTGGTTAAGGCGTTGGGCTTGAAATCCAATGGGATATTCCCGCGCAGGTTCGAACCCTGCTCGCGGCGCCTCTCTTTTTAAATTTGAATGTACCAAAATGTTGAAGAGGTGACATTAAGTACACTTGGGAGAAATATCCCCCTTCACTGCCGTTTTAATATTTTCTATGTTTAGCCGTTTATGGCATGCTTCAGTGCTCTATCAATTTCACGGAAGGATTTCAACCGCTTGTAAGCGCTTGTCTTCGTGGCGCAATGGATAGCGCGCTGGACTTCTAATCTAGAATTTCCGGGTCCGAGTCCCGGCGAAGATGTTTAACCCCTTGCGATGGTCGCTAAATTTAGAAAAAACGGTATTTCATTTATTGAAAGTTCTGTAGTGATTTCACCAAATCTCTTTTTTAGGCCTGGACTTGTGGGTAAATAGCGAGACGACCAGTGCATTGGTGGTTCAGTTGTAGAATTCTCGCCTGCCACGCGGGAGGCCCGGGTTCGATTCCCGGCCAATGCAAATTCTCCTTGATGTTACCGGATGAAAATTTTACTTGCATCAAGTTCACCCCGAAAAGAATTCTAACAAAAAAATGGATTCTATTTTTCCTTTTGTGTTTCCTTTTGGAAGCCGACAATTAGGTGGCTGCGATGGCCGAGTGGTTAAGGCGTTGGACTTGAAATCCAATGGGATATTGCGCGCATGTTCGAAGCCTGCTCGCAGCGCCTCTCTTTTTAAAGCTCAATGTACCGAAATGTTGAAGAGGTGACATTTAGAACACTTGGGAGAAATATCACTGCTCAATGCTGTTTTTTTTTTTTCTATGTTTAGCCGTTTAAAACATGCTTCAGTGCTTTATCTATTCCACGAAAGGATTTCAACCGAGTCTCAGCGCTTGTTTTTGTGACGCAGTGGATAGCACGCTGGACTTCTAATCCAGATTCCGGGTTGAGTCTCGGCGAAGATGTTTGATGCTACTTGCGATGGTCGCTAACTTTGGAAAAACGGTATTTCATTTATTGAAATTTCTTTAGTGATTTCACCAAATCTCTTTTTTAAGCCTGGACTTGTGGTAAATAGCGAGACGTAGTGCATTGGTGGTTCAGTAGGAGAATTCTCGCCTGCCGCGTCGGAGGCCCGAGTTCGATTCCCGGCCAATTCACTTTCTCCTTGATGTTGCCGGTTGAAAATTTTGTCTCGCATCAAGTTCACCCCGAAAAGAATTATAACAAAAAAAATGGATTCCATTTTTCCTTTTGTGTTTTATATTGGAGGTCGGCGATTAGGTGGCTGCGATGGCCGAGTGGTTAAGGCGTTTGGACTTGAAATCCAATGGGATATTCCCGGGCAGGTTCGAACCCTGCTCGCAGCGCCTCTCTTTTTTTAAAATCTCAATGTACCAAAATTTTGAAGAGGTGACATTAAAAACACTTGAGAGAAATATCACTGTTCGATGCTGTTTTTTATTTTCTATGTTTAGCCTTGTAAAACATGCTTCAGTGCTCTATCCATTCCAAGGAAGGATTTCAACCGATTCTCAGCGCTTGTCTTCGTGGCGCAATGGATAGCGCGCTGGTCTTCTAATCCAGAGGTTCCGGGTTCGAGTCCCGGCGAAGATGTAACCCCTGCGATGGTTCTCCCTAATTTGGAAAAAACTATATTGCAATTATGGAAAGTTTTGTAGTGATTTCACCAAATTTTTTTTTAGGCCTGGACTTGTGGGTAAATAGCGAGACGACGAGTGCATTGGTGGTTCAGTGGTAGAATTCTCTCCTGCCACGCGGGAGGCCCGGGTTCGATTCCCGGCCAATGCACTTTCTCCTTGATGTTACCGGTTGAAAATATTTCTCGCATCAAGTTAACCCCGAGAAGAATTATAACAAAAAAATTGGATTTATTTTTCCTTTTGTGTTTCAAATTGGAGGCCGAAAATAAGGTGGCTGCGATGGCCGAGTGGTTAAGGCGTTGGACTTGAAATCCAATGGGATATTCCCGCGCAGGTTCGAACCCTGCTCGCAGCGCCTCTCTTTTTAAATTTGAATGTACCAAAATGTTGAAGAGGTGACATTTAGAACACTTGGGAGAAATATCACCCTTCACTGCCGTTTTAATATTTTCTATGTTTAGCCGTTTATGGCATGCTTCAGTGCTCTATCAATTTCACGGAAGGATTTCAACCGCTTGTAAGCGCTTGTCTTCGTGGCGCAATGGATAGCGCGCTGGACTTCTAATCCAGAAGTTCCGGGTTCGAGTCCCGGCGAGGATGTTTGATGCTCCTTGCGATGGTCGCTAAATTTAGAAAAAACGGTATTTCATTTATTGAAAGTTCTGTAGTGATTTCACCAAATCTCTTTTTTAGGCCTGGACTTGTGGGTAAATAGCGAGACGACCAGTGCATTGGTGGTTCAGTGGTAGAATTCTCGCCTGCCACGCGGGAGGCCCGGGTTCGATTCCCGGCCAATGCAAATTCTCCTTGATGTTACCGGATGAAAATTTTACTTGCATCAAGTTCACCCCGAAAAGAATTCTAACAAAAAATGGATTCTATTTTTCCTTTTGTGTTTCCTTTTGGAAGCCGACAATTAGGTGGCTGCGATGGCCGAGTGGTTAAGGCGTTGGACTTGAAATCCAATGGGATATTCCCGCGCAGGTTCGAACCCTGCTCGCAGCGCCTCTCTTTTTAAATTTGAATGTACCAAAATGTTGAAGAGGTGACATTTAGAACACTTGGGAGAAATATCACCCTTCACTGCCGTTTTAATATTTTCTATGTTTAGCCGTTTATGGCATGCTTCAGTGCTCTATCAATTTCACGGAAGGATTTCAACCGCTTGTAAGCGCTTGTCTTCGTGGCGCAATGGATAGCGCGCTGGACTTCTAATCCAGAAGTTCCGGGTTCGAGTCCCGGCGAGGATGTTTGATGCTCCTTGCGATGGTCGCTAAATTTAGAAAAACGGTATTTCATTTATTGAAAGTTCTGTAGTGATTTCACCAAATCTCTTTTTTAGGCCTGGACTTGTGGGTAAATAGCGAGACGACCAGTGCATTGGTGGTTCAGTTGTAGAATTCTCGCCTGCCACGCGAGAGGCCCGGGTTCGATTCCCGGCCGATGCAAATTCTCCTTGATGTTACCGGATGAAAATTTTACTTGCATCAAGTTCACCCCGAAAAGAATTCTAACAAAAAATGGATTCTATTTTTCCTTTTGTGTTTCCTTTTGGAAGCCGACAATTAGGTGGCTGCGATGGCCGAGTGGTTAAGGCGTTGGACTTGAAATCCAATGGGATATTCCCGGGCAGGTTCGAACCCTGCTCGCAGCGCCTCTCTCTTTAAAATCTCAATGTACCAGAATTTTGAAGAGGTGACATTAAAAACACTTGAGAGAAATATCACTGTTCGATGCTGTTTTTTATTTTCTATGTTTAGCCTTGTAAAACATGCTTCAGTGCTCTATCCATTCCAAGGAAGGATTTCAACCGGTTCTCAGCGCTTGTCTTCGTGGCGCAATGGATAGCGGGCTGGACTTCTTATCCAGAGGTTCCGGTTTCGAGTCCCGTCGAAGATGTAACCCCTGCGATGGTTCCCCCTAATTTGGAAAAATGATATCGCAATTATTGAAAGTTTTGTAGTGATTTCACCAAATTTCTTTTTTAGGCCTGGACTTGTGGGTAAATAGCGACACGACCAGTGCATTGGTGGTTCAGTGGTAGAATTCTCTACTGCCACGCGGTAGGCCCGGGTTCGATTCCCGGCCAATGCAAATTCTCCTCGATGTTACCGGTTGAAAATATTTCTCGCATCAAGTTCACCCCGAAAAGAATTATAACAAAAAAATTGATTTTATTTTTCCTTTTGTGTTTCAAATTTGGAAGCCGAAAATAAGGTGGCTGCGATGGCCGAGTGGTTAAGGCGTTGGACTTGAAATCCAATGGGATATTCCCGCGCAGGTTCGAACCCTGCTCGCAGCGCCTCTCTTTTTAAAATTCAATGTACCAAAATGTTGAAGAGGTGACATTTAGAACACTTGGGAGAAATATCACCCTTCACTGCTGTTTTTTTAATTTTTCTATGTTTAGCCGTTTAAAACATGCTTCAGTGCTCTATCAATTTCACGGAAGGATTTCAACCGCTTGTAAGCGCTTGTCTTCGTGGCGCAATGGATAGCGCGCTGGACTTCTAATCCAGAATTTCCGGTTTCGAGTCCCGGCGAGGATGTTTAACCTCCTTGCGATGGTCGCTAAATTTAGAAAAAACGGTATTTCATTTATTGAAAGTTCTGTAGTGATTTCACCAAATCTCTTTTTTAGGCCTGGACTTGTGGGTAAATAGCGGGACGACCAGTGCATTGGTGGCTCAGTTGTAGAATTCTCGCCTGCCACGCGGGAGGCCCGGGTTCGATTCCCGGCCAATGCAAATTCTCCTTGATGTTACCGGATGAAAATTTTACTTGCATCAAGTTCACCCCGAAAAGAATTCTAACAAAAAATGGATTCTATTTTTCCTTTTGTGTTTCCTTTTGGAAGCCGACAATTAGGTGGCTGCGATGGCCGAGTGGTTAAGGCGTTGGACTTGAAATCCAATGGGATATTCCCGCGCAGGTTCGAACCCTGCTCGCAGCGCCTCTCTTTTTAAATTTGAATGTAATAAAATGTTGAAGAGGTGACATTTAGAACACTTGGGAGAAATATCACCCTTCACTGCCGTTTTAATATTTTCTATGTTTAGCCGTTTATGGCATGCTTCAGTGCTCTATCAATTTCACGGAAGGACTTCAACCGCTTGTAAGCGCTTGTCTTCGTGGCGCGATGGATAGCGCGCTGGACTTCTAATCCAGAAGTACCGGGTTCGAGTCCCGGCGAGGATGTTTGATGCTCCTTGCGATGGTCGCTAAATTTAGAAAAACGGTATTTCATTTATTGAAAGTTCTGTAGTGATTTCACCAAATCTCTTTTTTAGGCCTGGACTTGTGGGTAAATAGCGAGACGACCAGTGCATTGGTGGTTCAGTTGTAGAATTCTCGCCTGCCACGCGGGAGGCCCGGGTTCGATTCCCGGCCGATGCAAATTCTCCTTGATGTTACCGGATGAAAATTTTACTTGCATCAAGTTCACCCCGAAAGGAATTATAACAAAAAATGGATTCTATTTTTTCTTTTGTGTTTCATTTTGGAAGCCGACAATTAGGTGGCTGCCATGGCCGAGTGATAAGGCGTTGGACTTGAAATCCAATGGTATATTGCGCGCATGTTCGAAGCCTGCTCGCAGCGCCTCTCTTTTTAAAGCTCAATGTACCGAAATGTTGAAGAGGTGACATTTAGAACACTTGGGAGAAATATCACTACTCAATGATGTTTTTATTTTCTATGTTTAGCCGTTTAAAACATGCTTCAGTGCTTTATCTATTCCACGAAAGGATTTCAACCGAGTCTCAGCGCTTGTTTTTGTGACGCAGTGGATAGCACGCTGGACTTCTAATCCAGATTCCGGGTTGAGTCTCGGCGAAGATGTTTGATGCTACTTGCGATGGTCGCTAACTTTGGAAAAACGGTATTTCATTTATTGAATTTTCTTTAGTGATTTCCCCAAATCTCTTTTTTAAGCCTGGACTTGTGGTAAATAGCGAGACGTAGTGCATTGGTGGTTCACTTGGAGAATTCTCGCCTGCCGCGTCGGAGGCCCGAGTTCGATTCCCGGCCAATTCACTTTCATCTTGATGTTGCCGGTTGAAAATTTGTCTCGCATCAAGTTCACC
>OZ023138.1:26247009-26312524 GCA_963675895.2 Styela plicata
CTGCCGCGTCGAAGGCCCGAGTTCGATTCCCGGCCAATGCACTTTCTCCTTGATGTTACCGGTTGAAAATTTGTCTCGCATCAAGTTCACCCCGAAAAGAATTATACCAAAAAAGGATTCTATTTTTCCTTTTGTGATTTATATTGGAGGTGGCCGATTAGGTGTCTGCGATGGCCGAGTGGTTAAGGCGTTGGACTTGAAACCCAATGGGATATTCCGGGGCGGGTTCGAACCCTGCTCGCAACGTCTCTCTTTTTAAAATCTCAATGTACCAAAATTGTGAAGAGGTGACATTAAAAACACTTGAGAGAAATATCACTGTTCGATGCTGTTTTTTATTTTCTGTTTAGCCTTGTAAAACATGCTTCAGTGCTATATCCATTCCAAGGAAGGATTTCAACAGATTCTCAGCGCTTGTCTTCGTGGCGCAATGGATAGCGCGCTGGACTTCTAATCCAGAGGTTCCGGGTTCGAGTCCCGGCGAAGATGTAACCCCTCCGATGGTTCCCCCTAATTTGGAAAAATGATATTGCAATTATTGAAAGTTTTGTAGTGATTTCACCAAATTTCTTTCTTAGGCCTGGACTTGTGGGTAAATAGCGAGACGACGAGTGCATTGGTCGTTCAGTGGTAGAATTCTCTCCTGCCACGCGGGAGGCCCGGGTTCGATTCCCGGCCAATGCACTTTCTCCTTGATGTTACCGGTTGAAAATATTTCTCGCATCAAGTTAACCCCGAGAAGAATTATAACAAAAAAATTGGATTTATTTTTCCTTTTGAGTTTCAAATTGGAGGCCAAAAATAAGGTGGCTGCGATGGCCGAGTGGTTAAGGCGTTGGACTTGAAATCCAATGGGATATTCCCGCACAGGTTCGAACCCTGCTCGCAGCGCCCCTCTTTTTAAATTTGAATTTACCAAAATGTTGAAGAGGTGACATTTAGAACACTTGGGAGAAATATCACCCTTCACTGCCGTTTTAATATTTTCTATGTTTAGCCGTTTATGGCATGCTTCAGTGCTCTATCAATTTCACGGAAGGATTTCAACCGCTTGTAAGCGCTTGTCTTCGTGGCGCAATGGATAGCGCGCTGGACTTCTAATCCAAAAGTTCCGGGTTCGAGTCCCGGCGAGGATGTTTGATGCTCCTTGCGATTGTCGCTAAATTTAGAAAAACGGTATTTCATTTATTGAAAGTTCTGTAGTGATTTCATCAAATCTCCTTTTTATTCCTGGACTTGTGGGTAAATAGCGAGACGACCAGTGCATTGGTGGTTCAGTGGTAGAATTCTCGCCTGCCACGCGGGAGGCCCGGGTTCGATTCCCGGCCAATGCAGTTTCTCCTTGATATTACCGGATGAAAATTTTACTTGCATCAAGTTCACCCCGAAAAGAATTATAACAAAAAATGGATTCTATTTTTTCTTTTGTGTTTCATTTTGGAAGCCGACAATTAGGTGGCTGCCATGGCCGAGTGATTAAGGCGTTGGACTTGAAATCCAATGGTATATTGCGCGCATGTTCGAAGCCTGCTCGCAGCCCCTCTCTTTTTAAAGCTCAATGTACCGAAATGTTGAAGAGGTGACATTTAGAACACTTGGGAGAAATATCACTACTCAATGATGTTTTTTATTTTCTATGTTTAGCCGTTTAAAACATGCT
Organism: Styela plicata; assembly: GCA_963675895.2. Taxonomy (NCBI): domain Eukaryota; kingdom Metazoa; phylum Chordata; class Ascidiacea; order Stolidobranchia; family Styelidae; genus Styela; species Styela plicata. The sequence continues at coordinate 26,248,670 of OZ023138.1, forward strand.
TCAGTGCTCTATCTATTCCACGAAAGGATTACAACCGAGTCTCAGCGCTTGTCTTTGTGACGCAGTGGATAGCACGCTGGATTTCCAATCCAGATTCCGGGTTGAGTCCCGGCGAAGATGTTTGATGCTACTTGCGATGGTCGCTAACTTTGGAAAAACGGTATTTCATTTATTGAAATTTCTTTAGTGATTTCACCAAATCTCTTTTTTAAGCCTGGACTTGTGGTAAATAACGGGACGTAGTGCATTGGTTGTTCAGTGGTAGAATTCTCGCCTGCCACGCGGGAGGCTCGGGTTCGATTCCCGGCCAATGCAAATTCTCCTTGATGTTACCGGATGAAAATTTTACTTGCATCAAGTTCACCCCGAAAAGCATTCTAACAAAAAATGGATTCTATTTTTCCTTTTGTGTTTCCTTTTGGAAGCCGAAATTAAGGTGGCTGCGATGGCCGAGTGGTTAAGGCGTTGGTCTTGAAATCCAATGGGATATTGCGCGCATGTTCGAAGCCTAATCGCAGCGCCTCTTTTTCTAAAGCTCAATCTACCGAAATGTTGAAGAGGTGACATTTAGAACACTTGGGAGAAATATCACTGCTCAATGCTGTTTTTTATTTTCAATGTTTAGCCGTTCAAAACATACTTCAATGCTCTATCTATTCCACGGAAGGATTTCAACCGAGTCTCAGCGCTTGTCTTTGTGACGCAGTGGATGGCACGCTGGACTTCTAGTCCAGATTCCGGGTTCGAGTCCTGGCGGAGATGTTTGATGCTACTTGCGAAGGTCGCTAACTTTGGAAAAACGGTATTTCATTTATTGAAATTTCTTTAGTGATTTCACCAAATCTCTTTTTTAAGCCTGGACTTGTGGTAAATAACGAGACGTAGTGCATTGGTGGTTCAGTGGGAGAATTCTCTCGCCTGCCACGTCGGAGGCCCGAGTTCGATTCCCGGCCAATGCACTTTCTCCTTGATGTTACCGGTTGAAAATTTGTCTCGCATCAAGTTCACCCCGAAAAGAATTATAACAAAAAAAGGATTCTATTTTTCCTTTTGTGTGTTTTATATTGGAAGCCGCGATTAAGGTGGCTGCGATGGCCGAGTGGTTAAGGCGTTGGACTTGAAACCCAATGGGAAATTCCGGGGCAGGTTAACCCTGCTCGCAACGTCTCGCTCTTTAAAAATCTCAATGTACCGAAATGTTGAAGAGGTGACATTAAAAACACTTGTGAGAAATATCACTGTTCGATGCTGTTTTTTTATTTTCTATGTTTAGCCTTGTTAAAACATGCTTCAATGCTCTATCCATTCCACGGAAGGATTTCAACCGATTCTCAGCGCTTGTCTTCGTGACGCAATGGATAGCGCGCTGGACTTCTAATCCAGAGGTTCCGGGTTCGAGTCCCGGCGAAGATGTTTAACCCCAGCGATGGTTCCCCTAATTTGGAAAAATGATATTGCAATTATTGAAATTTTTGTAGTGATTTCACCAAATTTCTTTCTTAGGCCTGGACTTGTGGATAAATAGCGAGACGACGAGTGCATTGGTGGTTCAGTGGTAGAATTCTCTCCTGCCACGCGGGAGGCCCGGGTTCGATTCCCGGCCAATGCAATTCTCCTTGATGTTACCGGTTGAAAATATTTGTCTCGCATCAAGTTAACCCCGAAAAGAATTATAACAAAAAAATTGGATTTATTTTTCCTTTTGAGTTTTTATATTGGAGGCCGAAAATAAGGTGGCTGCGATGGACTTGAAGGCGTTGGACTTGAAATCCAATGGGATATTCCGGCGCAGGTTCGAACCCTACTCGCAGCGCCTCTCTTTTTAAAATTTGAATGTACCAAAATTGTTGAAGAGGTGACATTTAGAACACTCGGGAGAAATATCACCGGTTCACTGCTGTTTTTAATATTTTCTATGTTTAGCCTTGTATGGCATGCTTCAGTGCTCTATACATTTCACGGAAGGATTTCAACTGCTTGTAAGCGCTTGTCTTCGTGGCGCAATGGATAGCGCGCTGGACTTCTAATCCAGAAGTTCCGGGTTCGAGTCCCGGCGTAACCCCTGCGATGGTTCCCCCTAATTTTGATATTGCAATTATTGAAAATTTTTGTAGTGATTTCACCAAATTTTTTTCTTGCTTTTAGGATGGAAACCGGTATGGACTTCTAATCCAGAGGTTCGGGTTCGAGTCCCGGTGGAGAAGATGTAACCCCTGCGATGGTTCTCCCTAATTTGGAAAAATTGATATTGCAATTATGGAAATTTTTGTAGTGATTTCACCAAATTTCTTTTTTAGGCCTGGACTTGTGGGTAAATAGCGAGACGACCAGTGCATTGGTGGTTCAGTGGTAGAATTCTCGCCTGCCACGCGGGAGGCCCGGGTTCGATTCCCGGCCAATGCACTTTCTCCTTGATATTACCGGATGAAAATTTTACTTGCATCAAGTTCACCCCGAAAAGAATTATAACAAAAAATGGATTCTATTTTTCCTTTTGTGTTTTATTTTGGAAGCCGACAATTAGGTGGCTGCCATGGCCGAGTGATTAAGGCGTTGGACTTGAAATCCAATGGTATATTGCGCGCATGTTCGAAGCCTGCTCGCAGCGCCTCTCTTTGTAAAAGCTCAATGTACCGAAATGTTGAAGAGGTGACATTTAGAACACTTGGGAGAAATATCACTACTCAATGATGTTTTTTATTTTCTATGTTTAGCCGTTTAAAACATGCTTCAGTGCTCTATCTATTCCACGAAAGGATTTCAACCGAGTCTCAGCGCTTTGTCTTTGTGACGCAGTGGATAGCACGCTGGACTTCCAATCCAGAGGTTCCGGGTTGAGTCCCGGCGAAGATGTTTGATGCTACTTGCGATGGTCCCTAATTTTGGAAAAACGATATTTCATTTATTGAAATTTCTTTAGTGATTTCACCAAATCTCTTTTTTAAGTGCCTGGACTTCCAAGGTAAATAACGGGACGTAGTGCATTGGTGGTTCAGTGGTAGAATTCTCGCCTGCCACGTGGGAGACCCAGGTTCGAGTCCCGGCCAATGCAAATTCTCCTTGATGTTACCGGATGAAAGTTTTGTACTTGCATCTTTCCAGGCCACCCCGAAAAGTGCATTGGTGGTTCACAAAAAATTCTTCCTATTTTTTTAGGCCCGGTTCTATTCACGGCCAATGCACTTTCTCCTTTTGGAAGCCGAAAAAATTTTCTGCGCGATGGCCGAGTGATTAAGGCACGCTGGACTTCTGAAATTCCGGGTTCGAATGGAAGATGTTTGATGCTATTTGCGATGGTCGCTTACTTTGGAAAAAAACGGCATTTATTGAAATTTTTTTTTCGATTTCACCAAATCTCTTTTTTAAGCCGCCCTTTTTCTAAAGCTCAGATGTACCGTGGCTGAAGAATTGACATTTAGAAAACTTGGGAGAAATATCATTCCCGGCTCACTTTCTCCTGTTTTTTATTTTCTAAGTTTAGTCGTTCAAAACATACTTCAATGCTCCATTCTAATTCCACGGAAGGATTACAACCGAGTCTCAGCTTTTGTCTTTGTGACGCAGTGGATAGCACGCTGGACTTCTAGTCCGAGTTTCGGGTTCGACTCCTGGCGAAGATGTTTGATGCTACTTGCGATGGTCGCAGCGCCTTTCTTTGGAAAATCTCGGTATTTCATTTATTGAAATTTCTTAGTTATTTCACCAAATCTCTTTTTTAAGCCTGTACTTGTGGTAAATAACGAGAACGTAGTGCATTGGTGGTTCAGTGGGAGAATTCTCGCCTGCCGCGTCGGAGGCCCGGGTTCGATTCCCGGCCAATGCGCTTTCTCCTTGATGTTACCGGTTGAAAATTTGTCTCACATCAAGTTCACCCCGAAAAGAATTATAACAAAAAATGGATTCTATTTTTCCTTTTGTATTTTATATTGGAGGCTCGGCGATTAGGTGGCTGCGATGGCCGAGTGGTTAAGGCGTTGGACTTGAAACCCAATGGGATATTCCCGGGGCAGGTTCGAACCCTGCTCGCAGCGCCTTTTTTTTTAAATTTGAATGTACCAAAATGTTGGAGAGGTGACATTTAAAGAACACTTGGGAGAAATATCACCCTCTTCACTGCCGTTTTATTATTTTCTATGTTTTAGCCGTTTCATGGCATGTTTCAGTGCTCTAATCAATTTCACGGAAGGATTTCAACCGAGTCTTAGCGCTTGTCTTTCGTGACGCAGTGAATAGCACGCTGGACTTCTAATCCCAGATTCCCGTTTGGGTCCCGGCGAAGATGTTTTGATGCTACTTGCGATGGTCGCTAACTTTGGGAAAAACGGTATTTCATTAATTGAAATTTCTTTAGTGATTTCACCAAATCGCTTTTTTAAGCCTGGAATTGTGGTAAATAACGAGACGTAGTGCATTGGTGGTTCAGTGGTAGAATTCTCTCCTGCCACGCGGGAGGCCCGGGTTCGATTTCCGGCCAATGCAACTTTCTCCTTGATGTTACCGGATGAAAATTATTACTTGCATCAAGTTCACCCCGAAAAGAATTATAACAACAAAAAATGGATTTATTTTTCCTTTTTGTGTTTCAAATTGGAGGCCGAAATTAAGGTGGCTGCGATGGCCGAGTGGTTAAGGCGTTGGAACGTGAAATCCAATGGGAATATTCCCGCGCATGTTCGAACCCTGCTCGTAGCTCATCTCTTTCTAAAGCTCAATGTACCGAAAATGTTGAAGAGGTGACATTTAGAACACTTGGGAGAAATATCACTGCTCACTGCCGTTTTAATATTTTCTATGTTTAGCCGTTTTAAAACATGCTTCAATGCTCTATCAATATCCACGAAAGGATTTCAACCGAGTCTCAGCGCTTGTCTTTGTGACGCAATGGATAGCACGCTGGACCTGTAATCCAGATTCCGGGTTCGAGTCCTGGCGAAGATGTAATGCTACTTGCGATGGTCGCTCCCTAATTTTGAAAAACGATATTGCATTTATTGAAAGTTTCTTTAGTGATTTCACCAAATCTCTTTTTTAAGCCTGGACTTGTGGGTAAATAACGAGACGAAGAGTGCATTGGTGGTTCAGTGGGAGAATTCTCGCCTGCCGCGTCGGTAGGCCCGAGTTCGATTCACGGCCAATGCACTTTCTCCTTGATGTTACCGGTTGAAAATTTTTCTCGCATCAAGTTAACCCCGAAAAGAATTATAACAAAAAAAATTGATTCTATTTTTGCCTTTTGCGTTTTATATTGGAGGTCGGCGGTTAAGGTGGCTTCGATGGCCGAGTGGTTAAGGCGTTGGACTTGAAACCCAATAGGATATTCCCGGGCAGGTTCGAACCCTGATCGCAACGTCTCATTTTTTTAAAATTTCAATGTACCAAAATGTGTGAAGAGGTGACATTAAAAACACTTTGAGAAAAATATCACTGTTCGATGCTGTTTTTAATATTTTCTATGTTTAGCCTTGTAAAACATGCTTCAGTGCTCTATCCATTCCAAGGAAGGATTTCAACCGAGTCTCAGCGCTTGTCTTTGTGACGCAGTGGATAGCACGCTGGACTTCTAATCCAGATTCCGGGTTGAGTCCCGGCGAAGATGTTTGAGGCTACTTGCGATGGTCGCTAAATTTGGAAAAAAACGGTATTTCATTTATTGAAATTTCTTTAGTGATTTCACCAAATCTCTTTTTTAAGCCTGGACTTTTGGTAAATAACGAGACGTAGTGCATTGGTGGTTCAGTGGTAGAATTCTCGCCTGCCACGCGGGAGGCCCGGGTTCGATTCCCGGCCAAAGCAAATTCTCCTTCATGTTACCGGATGAAAAATTTTACTCGCATCAAGTTCACCCCGAAAAAAGAATTATAACAAAAAATGGATTCTATTTTTCCTTTTGTGTTTTATTTTGGAGGCCGAAATTAAGGTGGCTGCGATGGCCGAGTGGTTAAGGCCTTGGACTTGAAATCCAATGGGATATTCCGGGCAAGTTCGAACCCTGCTCGCAACTCCTCTCTTTTAAAATCTCAATGTAGCAAAATTGTGAAAAGGGTGACATTAAGAACACTTGAGAGAAATATCACGGTTCGATGCTGTTGTTTTTATTTTCTATGTTTAGCCTTTTAAAACATACTTCAGTGCTCTATACATTCCAAGGAAGGATTTCAACCGATTCTTAGCGCTATGTCTTCGTGGCGCAATGGATAGCGCGCTGGACTTCTAATCCGAGGTCTCAGTTCGAGTCCCGGCTTGATGTAACCCCATCGATTTGGAGTGGATAGCAAAATTTTTGTAGTGATTTCACCAAATTTCTTTCTTGCTTCATCTATCCCGGGATTTCAACCGTCTCAGCGCTTGTCTTCGTGGCGAAGATAGCCCGCTGTTTCCGGGTTCGAGTCCCGGCGAAGATGTAACCCCTCGATGGTTCTCCCTAATTTGGAAAAAATGATATTGCATTTATTGAAATTTTTGTAGTGATTTCACCAAATTTCTTTTTTAAGCCTGGACTTGTGGTAAATAGCACGACGACGTAGTGCATTGGTGGTTCAGTGGGAGAATTCTCGCCTGCCACGTCGGGAGGCCCGGGTTCGATTCCCGGCCAATGCACTTTCTCCTTGATGTTACCGGTTGAAAAATTTGTCTCGCATCAAGTTCACCCCGAAAAGAATTATAACAAAAAAAGGATTATATTTTTCCTTTTGTGTTTTATATTGGAGGTCGGCGATTAGGTGGCTGCGATGGCCGAGTGGTTAAGGCGTTGGACTTGAAACCCAATGGGATATTCCGGGGCAGGTTCGAACCCTGCTGGCAACGTCTCTCTTTTTAAAATCTCAATGTACCAAAATTGTGAAGAGGTGACATTAAAAACACTTGAGAGAAATATCACGGTTCGATGCTGTTTTTCATTTTCTATGTTTAGCCTTGTGAAACATGCTTCAGTGCTCCATACATTCCAAGGAAGGATTTCAACCGATTCTTAGCGCTTGTCTTCGTGGCGCAATGGATAGCGCGCTGGACTTCTAATCCAGAGGTTCCGGGTTCGAGTCCCGGCGAAGATGTAACCCCTGCGATGGTTCTCCCTAATTTGGAAAAATGATATTGCAATTATGGAAATTTTTGTAGTGATTTCACCAAATTTCTTTCTTAGGCCTGGACTTGTGGGTAAATAGCGAGACGACGAGTGCATTGGTGGTTCAGTGGTAGAATTCTCGCCTGCCACGCGGGAGGCCCGGGTTCGATTCCCGGCCAATGCAGTTTCTCCTTGATATTAACGGATGTAAATTTTACTTGCATCAAGTTCACCCCGAAAAGAATTATAACAAAAAATGGATTCTATTTTTTCTTTTGTGTTTCAAATTGGAAGCCGAAAATAAGGTGGCTGCGATGGCCGAGTGGTTAAGGCGTTGGACTTGAAATCCAATGGGATATTCCCGCGCAGGTTCGAACCCTGCTCGCAGCGCCTTTTTTTAAATTTGAATGTACCAAAATGTTGAACAGGTGACATTTAGAACACTTGGGACAAATATCACCCTTCACTGCCGTTTTAATATTTTCTATGTTTAGCCGTTTATGGCATGCTTCAGTGCTCTATCAATTTCACGGAAAGATTTCAATCGAGTCTCAGCGCTTGTCCTCGTGACGCAGTGGATAGCACGCTGGACTTCTAATCCAGATTCCGGGTTGAGTCCCGGCGAAGATGTTTGATGCTACTTGCGATGGTCGCTAACTTTGGAAAAACGGTATTTCATTTATTGAAATTTCTTTCAGTGATTTCACCAAATCTCTTTTTTTAAGCCTGGACTTGTGGTAAATAACGAGACGTAGTGCATTGGTTGTTTAGTGGTAGAATTCTCTCCTGCCACGCGGTAGGCCCGGGTTCGATTCCCGGCCAATGCAAATTCTCCTTGATGTTACCGGATGATAATTTTACTTGCATCAAGTTCACCCCGAAAAGAATTCTAACAAAAAATGGATTCTATTTTTCCTTTTGTGTTTCCCTTTGGAAGCCGAAATTAAGGTGGCTGCGATGGCCGAGTGGTTAAGGCGTTGGACTTGAAATCCAATGGGATATTGCGCGCATGTTCGAAGCCTGCTCGCAGCTCCTCTCTTTCTAAAGCTCAATGTACCGAGATGTTGAAGAGGTGACATTTAGAACACTTGGGAGAAATATCACTGCTCAATGCTGTTTTTTATTTTCTATGTTTAGCCGTTTAAAACATACTTCAATGCTCTATCTATTCCACGAAAGGAGTTTCAACCGAGTCTCAGCGCTTGTCTTTGTGACGCAGTTGAAATTTATTGAAATTTCTTTAGTGATTTCACCAAATCTCTTTTTTAAGCCTGGACTTGTGGTAAATAACGAGACGTAGTGCGTTGGTGGTTTAGTGGGAAAATTCTCGCCTGCCGCGTCGGAGGCCCGAGTTCGATTCCCGGCCAATGCACTTTCTTCTTGATGTTACCGGTTGAAAATTTGTCTCGCATCAAGTTCACCCCGAATAGAATTATAACAAAAAAAGGATTCTATTTTTCCTTTTGTGTTTTATATTGGAGGTCGGCGATTAGGTGGCTGCGATGGCCGAGTGGTTGAGGCGTTGGACTTGAAACCCAATGGGATATTCCGGGGCCCTGCTCGCAGCGTCTCTTTTTTTAAAATCTCAATGTACCAAAATTGTGAAGAGGTGACATTAAAAACACTTGAGAGAAATATCACTGGTCGATGCTGTTTTTTATTTTCTATGTTTAGCCTTGTAAAACATGCTTCAGTGCTCTATACATTCCAAGGAAGGATTTCAACCAATTCTCAGCGCTTGTCTTCGTGGCGCAATGGATAGCGCGCTGGACTTCTAATCCAGAGGTTCCGGGTTCGAGTCCCGGCGAAGATGTAACCCCTGCGCTGGTTCTCCCTAATTTGGAAAAATGATATTGCAATTATGGAAAGTTTTGTAGTGATTTCACCAAATTTCTTTCTTAGGCCTGGACTTGTGGGTAAATAGCGAGACGACGAGTGCATTGGTGGTTCAGTGGTAGAATTCTCTCCTGCCACGCGGTAGGCCCGGGATCGATTCACGGCCAATGCACTTTCTCCTTGATGTTATCGGTTGAAAATATTTCTCGCACCAAGTTAACCCCGAGAAGGTTTATAACAAAAAAATTGGATTTATTTTTCCTTTTGTGTTTCAAACTGGAGGACGAAAATAAGGTGGCTGCGTGCGACGGCCGAGTGGTTAAAGCGTTGGACTTGAAATCCAATGGGATATTGCACGCATGTTCGAAGCCTGCTCGCAGCGTCTCTCTTTTTAAAGCTCAATGTACCGAAATGTTGAAGAGGTACATTTAGAACACTTGGGAGAAATATCACTGCTCAATGCTGTTTTTTATTTTCTATGTTTAGCCGTTTAAAACATGCTTCAGTGCTCTATCTATTCAACGAAAGGATTTTAACCGAGTCTCAGCGCTTTTCTTTGTGACGCAGTGGATAGCACGCTGGACTTCTAGTCCAGATTCCGGGTTGAGTCCCGACGAAGATGTTTGATGCTACTTGCGATGGTTGCTTACTTTGGAAAAACGGTATTTCATTTATTGAAATTTCTTTAGTGATTTCACCAAATCTCTTTTTTAAGCCTGGACTTGTGGTAGATAACGAGACGTAGTGCATTGGTGGTTCAGTGGTAGAATTCTCGCCTGCCACGCGGGAGGCCCGGGTTCGATTCCCGGCCAATGCAATTTTGCATCAGAATGAAAACCACGACAAGAATTCGTAACCTACGTAGGTGCAGGAGACTGAGGAATGTTCATCACTGAAAGATACTATTTGTTGAGTTTGAAGCCGCGCAGATCAACATAGCCTGGAAAGCAGTAGAAAGAATTCCAGATTATAGTTCGCGAGGAAACGTCGTTGCAGAAAATCGTGTGTCACACTGTGGAACATCCGCAGTACATAGGTAGCCAATCGCGAGTGCCGGTTAAAAACAGAATAGCAAGCTTTCTCGAACACACTCCACAAGCCTATCCTTAACTTGATAAACTTATTCGCAAGAACAACTTCGGTATAGAAAATTATTATATGTTCAGATTATGAAGATGTGAGGTGCACGATGCGCTCCCCAATAACAGAAATTGAACAGAATTGAAGCCCGATCTCCCTCGTGACAGGCTTGGAAATCGCATGTCGCTTGGAAGATAGCAAATATACAAATTAGATAGGTTCAAAGTTTTGCTTCACACTTACACAAATTAATTTCTGTAAAGTCTCAATCTTCCAGTCTTTTAAATAAACTGTAATCAAAAAGCGCTCCCCGTCGGGGAATTGAACCCCGGTCTCCCGCGTGACAGGCGGGGATACTCACCACTATACTAACGAGGACTGCGGCGAAGAGCGGATTGTCCTTGAATACTTGATGCGCACGATCACGACAAATCAATATATCGCCCGCGGCGGAATTTCGCACCAAGTGTATGATTAACCCGACGCTCTGAATTTTCGGGCGTTGTGTTTCGGTTCGAGTTTGATTCCAGACGAACGCAATGCAGGAATATGACACGGATGAACGCATTTTTAATGGAATGACAATTTTCTCTCACAAGATTCGGAAAAGGGGTCTGGTGGCATGTCGACAATCTTAGATCATCAGAGGGGAAGAAATCCGCTCAAATTTCGGATTTCATTCTAAATGTATGATGTAATTGGTCAAATTTTCGCCCACATTCCGCGCAAACGCTTTTTTGTAGGGTGAAAGAGACAATTTTGATTTTGTAGTATTTTTTGGCGTAAACAAAAACGCTCCCCGTCGAGGAATTGAACCCCGGTCTCCCGCTTGACAGGCGGGGATACTCACCACAATACTAACGAGGAAACAGGGCGGGTGTTCGCTTTATTTTTATATACTTGATACACTCAATGGGGGCAAATTAATAAAGTCGCCTCGGGTGAGTTTTTCATATCAGAATGATTAGTTAGCCCAATAACAGTCGACACGTCGTCGAGCATTGGTGGTTCAGTGGTAGAAATCTCGCCTGCCACGCGGGAGTCCCCGGGTTCGATTCCCGGCCAATGCGATTTTGCAACAGAATGAAAACCAAGAAAAAAGTTCGTAACAAAATTGAATTCTGGGATACGAACTTGAACGACTGGTAGGATTGCGGCAGCAGAATTACATACAGTCTTTGGCGGCAGAAGATATTGAAGTCTGAAGGAAAATCAACATTCTGGACATACAGTCCAAGTTTTTTCAACCCAACAAACTTTTAGCGTCACGGGATGTTGAAGCGGCATGAACATCCAAAACTTTCTTCTCAAAATGCCTTTATTATCCACACAATGTAGAACAATATATAAAGCAACACAAAGAACTATACGTGTTATCACTTCCCACCTAACGGATGCTATACTTGGCTGATCTTACTGCCTGGTGTAATAACCGGTAACTTATTTTTGGCGCTCCAAGGCAATCGGACATCTGCCCGTATCGAGTACAAATCGAGCACTGACTTTCCAAGGGCCGATGCAGTCCATATGCTAAGCCTGCCAGCACTAAAAAGCACAAAACGTATAAACGAAACAATCATTACGAATGATAGATTGCGTGTCGACGACGCAAACGATTATTACCAATCTGGCTCTAGTGCCAGATGAGAATGTAAACAAACCATAACACAAATGTTGCCTTGCTTGACGTAACCAAGCAAAGCGTAAAAACTTTGGGCAATTGCGAAAACTAAATGCCTGTATTCCAACCTCTGAAGAACTCATACCTCGGGATTGTGCAAAAGATGAGATAACACGGTAACAGGCTGTGTATCCCGGTCAACCATCGAGGTTAAACATTTTGCAATATTTCGGATTACTTCCCGCTTCGTTGAGATTTTGCTCTCTCATGATAAAATCATCGAGTCCGGATTCGGGAAAAAAATTGCACTGGCCGGGAACCGAACCTGGGCTTCTCGCGTGGCAGACGAGAATTTTACCGCCGATCCAACAATACTCTGCGTGACGTTGCATCTATCGGGTTGAGAGTTTACTTTTGTAAGAAATTTTTTCCGGCATATCGCCATTATGTGTGACAATTATTTAAAAATATCGCTTTCGCGCCGCAGTCCTCGTAGTGATGGCTGACTTCGATGGCCGAGATGGTCGTATCGCCGCCTCCCAGTTTATACCAAGAACTTATATATTTATTACCTTTTTTTGATAATAAACATTGTTGAAATAAGTTGTTTTCTGTTTGATGAATGATACTTAACTCTCCCGCTTACTTATCTCCGTTCCTTCACAGCAATTTCGATAGGTCATATTGAAACGGAACTTTTATATTCGCTGATCTCTTTATCGAGAGTGGGCTGGCGATGTGAAGCAGCGCCCGATGCCCAACCGGTAAGGACATAGATCTGAACGAACACAGGCGCTTGGAAGATAGCAAATATACCATTCTTTTAAATGAACTGTAAGCAAAAGCGCTCCCCGTCAGGGAAATTGGACCCCGGTCTCCCGCGTGACAGCCGGGGATTCTCACCACCATACTAACGAGGACTACGGCGGGGAATGGATTGTCCTTAAATACTTAATGCACACGATGACGACAAATCAAAGTATTGTCCGCGACGGAATTTCGAACCAACTGAATAACTAAACCGACGCTCTACCTTTTCGGGCGTTGTTGTTTCGGTTCGAGTTTGATACTCTAGAGTAGACCAATGCAATGTTGCAATATGACACCGATGAATACATTTTTTATGGAATGACAAATTTCTCTCACAAGATGCGGAAAGAGGTCAAGATGCATGCGACAAGCTTCAAGCATCAGAGAGGTAGGAACGCCTCTCAAACTTTGGATTCGATTCTGAAATTTCGATGTATTTCGCCAAATTTTCGCCTGCTTTCCGCGCAACCGCTTCTTTCTTACGATACTATTTTGCTGTTAAAATCGGTTAATTATCAGAAGAATGAGATTGTGATAAGTAAAAGAAACAATACTGATTTTGTATTTTCTTTGGCGTTAACAAAAACGCTCCCCGTCGGGGAATTGAACCCCGGTCTCCCGCGTGACAGGCGGGGATACTCACCACTATACTAACGAGGACGAGGTAAGCGGCGGGCACGGTTTACCTTTAAATACTTGATTCACGCAATGGCGGGAAATCAATAAATAGTCCTCGGGGGAATTTTCACATCGGAGGTAATGGTTAGGCAAATAACAGACGTGTTACCTTGTCGAGCATTGGTGGTTCAGTGGTAGAATTCTCGCCTGCCACGCGGGAGGCCCGGTTCGATTCCCGGCCAATGCAATTTTGCAACATAATGAGAACCAAGAAAAGATTCCGTAACCTACGTAGGTGTAAGAGACTCAGGAATGTTCATCACTGAAAGATACTATTTGTTGAGTTTGAAGCCGCGCAGATCAACATAGCCTGGCAAGCAGTAGAAAGAATTCCAGATTATGGTTGGCGAGGAAACGTCGTTGCAGAAAATCGTGCGTCACACTTTGGAACCTCCGCAGTAAATAGGTAGCCCATCGCGAGTGCCGGTTAAAAACTGAGCGTAAAGCTTTCTGAACAAACTATAGACTATCTTTAACGTTATAATTTTATTCGCACAAACTCGATATAAAAAATTTATTAAATGTTCAAATTCTGAAGATGTGAGTATTCTGGCAAGATAGACATGAATACTGAAAATTTATTTTATATTAAACGAACATAAAAAATTAGTGGGACAGGACTTTATTTTCATCTTGTGGGAGAGGAAGGCTGAGAATACAACTTAATGATATGGCGACCCACTACCCAATATGCATTTTTTCATGGAAATCCCCCAAAACCAATTAACCGCTACTACAAGAAGAGATGATTTTACCATCGACCAGGGCAGATATCACTCACTATACCCTATCATAGTGGTTCAGTTCCTCTTCTGGATGTTTTCCATTCAGAGTGCAGTTGCTGATACTACATCCGTTAGTGTCACTGCTTCAGGATTCCGGTGAATTTCAATGAAAAAAATATACAAGATGTGGCACCAGCTGCAGAGAACTGAACCACTATATTAAATCGCAGCGAGTGGTATCTGCCCTGGAGAAATACGATACCCTGTTTTATCACAAGAAATTGCATTTTCTTTTCCTGAAAGTTTTTTCGTGTCCCTGCCCCATCAGAAAATTCATTCTGTTAGGCCTGAGTCACTGATGTACAGGAAAATAAAGAGAAATATGATAAGACAAAATATTTCACCCCGATTCAGATTTATTTACGGACATATCGAAGGACATGCCACCCGGCTCTACATAATGAACCCCACCACGTTGGCGACCCACGTTTAATAAATCAAGTTCAGCCTGACAACTTCTTCTTGGCAGACATTTTGCCAGTCTGTTGTATGACCATAGAAAATCAGGTTTCTTTTTACCTGCAGTTCTTGTGTCGCCGTTGCTTTATGGCCGATGAACTATGACTTCTTCATTTACATCATGTGATCTGGGATTCAAGAGCAGCCATATTGATTTTGTAGTATTTTTTGGCGTAAGCAAAAACGCTCCCCGTCGGGGAATTGAACCCCGGTCTCCCGCGTGACAGGCGGGGATACTCACCACTATACTAACGAGGAGAGCGGTGGACACGGTTTATCTTTAAATACTTCATTAACACAATGGCGGAAAATCAATAAATAGTCCTCGGGCGAATTTTCATATCGGAGTTAATGGTTAGCCAAATAACAGAAGAAGTTCTTCGACGAGCATTGGTGGTGCAGTGGTAGAATTCTCGCCTGCCAGGCGGGAGGCCCGGGTTCGATTCCCGGCCAATGCAATTTTGCAACAGAATGAAAACCAAGAAAAGAGTTCGTAACCTACGTAGGTGCAGGAGACTGAGGAATGTTCATCACTGAAAGATACTATTTGTTGAGTTTGAAGCCGCTCAGATCAGCATAGTCTGGAAAGCAGTAGAACGAATTCCAGATTATAGTTCGCGAGGAAACGTTGTTGCAGAAAATCGTGTGTCACACTGTGGACCATCTGCAGTACATAGGTAGCCAATCGCGAGTGCCGGTTAAAAACAGAGTAGCAAGCTTTCTCGAACACACTCCACAAGCCTATCCTTAACTTGATAAACTTATTCGCAAGAACAACTTCGGTATAGAAAATTATTATATGTTCAAATTATGAAGATGTGAGGTGCACGATGCGCTCCCCAATAACAGAAATTGAACAGAATTGAAGCCCGATCTCCCTCGTGAGAGGCTTGGAAATCGCATGTCGCTTGGAAGATAGCAAATATACAAATTAGATAGGTTCAAAGTTTTGCTTCACACTTACACAAATTAATTTCTGTAAAGTCTCAATCTTCCAGTCTTTTAAATAAACTGTAACCAAAAACGCTCCCCGTCGGGGAATTGAACCCCGGTGTCCCGCGTGACAGGCGGGGATACTCACCACTATACTAACGAGGAAAGGGGTGGACGCGGTTTATCTTTAAATACTTCATTAACACAATGGCGGAAAATCAATAACTAGTCCTCGGGCGAATTTTCATATCGGAGTTAATGGTTAGCCAAATAACAGACGAGCTGTTCGTCGAGCATTGGTGGTTCAGTGGTAGAATTCTCGCCTGCCACGCGGGAGGCCCGGGTTCGATTCCCGGCCAATGCAATCTTGCAACATAATGAAAACCAAGAAAAGATTTCGTGACCTACGTAGGTGTAGGAGACTGAGGAATGTTCATCACTGAAAGATACTATTTGTTGAGTTTGAAGCCGCTCAGATCAATATAGTCTGGAAAGCAGTAGAAAGAATTCCAGATTATAGTTCGCGAGGAAACGTCCTGGCAGAAAATCGTGTGTCACACTGTAGACCATCTGCAGTACATAGGTAGCCAATCGCGAGTGCCCGTTAAAAACAGAGTAGCAAGCTTTCTCGAACACGCACTCTACAAGCCTATCCTTAACTTGATAAACTTATTCGCAAGAACAACTTCGGTATAGAAAATTATTACATGTGCAAATCATGAAGATGTGAGGTGCGCGATGCGCTCCCCAATAACAGAAATTGAACAGAATTGAAGCCCGATCTCCCTCGTGACAGGCTTGAAGTCGCATGTCGCTTGGAAGATAGCAAATATACAAATTAGATAGGTTCAAAAGTTTGCTTCACACTTACACAAATTAATTTCTGTAAAGTCTCAATCTTCCAGTCTTTTAAATAAACTGTAATCAAAAGCGCTCCCCGTCGGGGAATTGAACCCCGGTCTCCCGCGTGACAGGCGGGGATACTCACCACTATACTAACGAGGACTGCAGCGAAGGACGGATTGTCCTTGAATACTTGATGCGCACGATCACGACAAATCAATATATCGCCCGCGGCGGAATTTCGCACCAAAAAAAGGCCTTACCCCAACAAATTTGAATTTCCATACCTTCGCTTCAGTTCACCCTTTGCTTTCACATATGCGTCCTCGGTTTGCAACAGTAAGTAACTTTCCACCAGATTCCTTGGTTCTCCAGCCAAATACTGCCCAAGCAAATTTAATTTTTGTTCTACACATACAACATTGTTCTCGATCAACCCATTGAAAGCTGTTTCCCATGATGGGTATTTAATCACTTCGCCGCGAAAACACTTCGACTTTGATATCAGGTAATCTCATTGATGCTGGTCCACCTTGGGCCAAACTCATGGATCCAGAATACGCAGGCAAAATCTCCTTTTTTGTCCCTGAACACTGGAAGTCGAGACACCTTCGGTGTAGTGTTATGGGCGAAGTTGTCAAATAAAGACTGTGATGGTGTTGCTTGCTGATGATGTGTTGTTCTATCTGCCATGGAACAGCAAGGATACGATTGATTATGAACATGAGATGATTGGAAAGGCTGTTGGCCATGCTACTTGCTCCATGCGGGTAGGTATAGGATGACTACGAAACATTGGTGATGGCTCTCCGTGATGACTCTGATTCTTTGTAACAATGGCTCTCCATAACATCTCAGGTACTCTGTAACCTTTTCGTTCACACTCGACCTTGTCGAATTACACACAATGGCGGGAAATCAATAAATAGTCCTCGGGGGAATTTTCACATCGGAGGTAATGAATAGACAAATAACAGACGTATTACCTTGTCGAGCATTGGTGGTTCAGTGGTAGAATTCTCGCCTGCCACGCGGGAGGCCCGGGTTCGATTCCCGGCCAATGCAATTTTGCAACATAATGAGAACCAAGAAAAGATTCCGTAAACTACGTAGGTGTAGGAGACTGAGGAGCGTTCATCACTGAAAGATACTATTTGTTGAGTTTGAAGCCGCGCAGATCAACATAGCCTGGAAAGCAGTAGAAAGAATTCCAGATTATAGTTCGCGAGGAAACGTCGTTGCAGGAAATCGTGCGTCACACTGTGGAACATCCGCAGTAAATAGGCAGCTAATCGCGAGGGGCGGGTTGAAAACTGAGCGTAAATCTTTCTGAACAAACTATAGACTATCTTTAACGTGATAATCTCATTCGCACAAACTCGATATAAAAAATTGATTAAATGTTCAAATTCTGTTCAATACTCTGGCAAGATAGACATGAATACAGAAAATTTATTTTATATTAAACAAACATAAAAAATTAGTGGGACAGGACTTTATTTCCCTCTTGTGGGAGAGGAAGGCTGAGAATACAACTTAATCATACGGCGACCCACTACCTAATATGCATTTTTTCATGGAAATCCCCAAAACCAATTAACCGCTACTACACAAAGATATGATTTTACCATCGACCAGGGCAGCTACCACTCACTACACCCTATCATAGTGGTTAAGTTCCTCTTCGTGATGTTTTCCGCTCAGAGTGCAGTTGCTGATACTACATCCGTTAGTGCCACCGCTTCAGGATTCCGGTGGATTTCAATGAAAAAAATATACAAGATATAGCATCAGCTGGAGAGAACTGAACCAGTATAATAAAATAAAATTTTATTTTGTTAGGCCTGAGCCCCCCCCCCCCCAACCCCCCCCCCCCCCCCCCCCCCCACCCCCTCACTGATGTACAGGAAAATAAAGAAAAATACGATAAGACAAAATATTTCACCCCGATTCATATTTATTTACCGACATATTGACGGACATGCCACCCGACTCTACATAATGAACCCCACCATGTTGGCACATTACATCAGTGGCGACCCACGTTTAATAAAACAAGTTTAGCCTGACGAATTCTTCTTGGCAGACATTTTGCCAGTCTGTTGTATGACCATAGAAAATCAGGTTTCTTTTCACCTGCAGTTCTTGTGTCGCCGTTGCTTTACGACTTTTGCTTCATGGCCGATGAATTATGACTTCTTCATTTACATCATGTAATCTGGGATTCAAGAGCAGCCATGACAGTTTTGATGTGTTTTCTATAAAGAAAAATAGGAATTTCAGGGAGAAAAATATTTCGTAATATACAAATATATTCTTTGATATGGCTTCATTTGTCTCGGCCCTGTAGGTACTGGCTTTAGAATAGTTCTAATATATTTCTTGGTGTCGTAAAAAGGGGATAAAACAAATGGTTAAAGGTTTCATTACCACCCAGGGCCGATACCAATGATTGCACTGCCATAGCGGTTCAGTTTCATATAGCATGTTTCACGCTTAGAGTACAGTTTCTGGCACCTTATCCTGCAGTAACTCTTTACCAGTTGATTGGCCGTTAGATAGATACCCATTAGGCACTGCTTTTGGCCATGCTTAGAACGAAGTTAATTAATATCAATTAAAATTAAAGAATACCTTGTACCTATTTATGTTTATTATAAATTTATTTGTATTCGGCCTTTCACAAAGTACCTCGCTAATGGCAGAATAATAATAATAATAAAAACTTACTAAAATTTTCATTTTTAGTGACAAAATGCAATCGATTTTAGTTAAACTTGGCCCAAAATCGATTATATTTTGTCGTTCACATATCAAAATTGCTGCTTTTAGACATGGAGTGTGAATTGAATATGTAAAAAAAAAGTATAAATTCCTTGATTTTCACAATGGAGACAAGTTGTAATTGTAAAAATGGGATATTTGGGCCGATGCCTTCCAAGGGCTAGCTATGCACGCTACAAAGCACAAAACGTATAAACAAAACAATCATTACGGATGATAGATCGCACGTCGGCAACGCACACGATTATTACCGATAAGGCACTAGTGTGATGAGACAGCGAAAACAAACCATGACGCAGATACGGCCTTGCTTGACGTAACTGGCTGTGTATCCGGGTATTATGGCTGCGTATCCCGCAGTGGGGAGTATTCCCGCCTGTCACGCCTTCGATGGCCGAGTTGGCCTCATCGCCGCCTCCCAGTTTATACCGAAAACTTCTTTGATCACAGCCTTTTCGGATGTTAATGTTTAGGTTCGAGTTTAATTCAAGGCCAATGCAATGTAGCAATATCACCACGGATGAATACATTCTTATTTGAATTACAATTTCTCTCACAAGATATGGAAACGGGACTGGATGCATGCCGACAAGCTTCGAACATAAGGGGGGGTAGGAGCGCCGCTCAAATTCTGGATTCGATTCTAAAATTTCGATGTATTTCGCCAGATTTTCGCCTGCTTTCCGCGCAACCGCTTCTTTCTTACGATACTGATTTGCTGTTAAAATCGGTTAATTCTCAGAAGAATGAGATCGTGATATTTTCAATTGTCTTCAGCACATTACTTTTTGTAGGGTAAAAGAAACAATACTGATTTTGTAGTATTCTTGGGCGTAAACAAAAACGCTCCCCGTCGGGGAATTGAACCCCGGTCTCCCGCGTGACAGGCGGGGATACTCACCACTATACTAACGAGGACGAGGTGAACGGTGCTCACGGTTTATCTTTAAATACTTCATTAACACAATGGCGGATAATCAATAAATAGTCCTCGGGCGAATTTTCATATCGGAGTTAATGATCAGCCAAATAACAGACGAACTACTTTGACGAGCATTGGTGGTTCAGTGGTAGAATTCTCGCCTGCCACGCGGGAGGCCCGGGTTCGATTCCCGGCCAATGCAATTTTGCAACATAATGAAAACCAAGAAAAGATTTCGTAACCTACGTACGTGTAAGAGACTCAGAAAGGTTCATCGCTGAAAGAAACTATTTTATTTGAAGCCGCGCCGATCAGCATAGTCTGGAAAGCATTAGAAAGAATTCCAGATTATAGTTCGCGAGGAAACGTCGTTGCAGAAAATCGTGTGTCACACTGTGGAACATCCGCAGTGAATAGGCAGCCAATCGCGAGTGCCGGTTAAAAACAGAATAGCAAGTTCTCTCGAACACACTCTACAAGCCTATCCTTAACTTGATAAACTTATTCGCAAGAACAACTTCGGTATAGAAAATTATTATATGTTCAAATTATGAAGATGTGAGGTGCGCGATGCGCTCCCCAATAACAGAAATTGAACAGAATTGAAGCCCGATCTCCCTCGTAACAGGCTTGGAAGTCGCATGTCGCTTGGAAGATAGCAAATATACAAATTAGATAGGTTCAAAGTTTTGCTTCACACTTACACGAATTAATTTCTGTAAAGTCTCAATCTTCCAGTCTTTTAAATAAACTGTAATCAAAAGCGCTCCCCGTCGGGGAATTGAACCCCGGTCTCCCGCGTGACAGGCGGGGATACTCACCACTATACTAACGAGGACTGCGGCGAAGAGCGGATTGTCCTTGAATACTTGATGCGCACGATCACGACAAATCAATATATCGCTCGCGGCGGAATTTCGCACCAAGTGTATGATTAACCCGACGCTCTGAATTTTCGGGCGTTGTGTTTCGGTTCGAGTTTGATTCCAGACTAACGCAATGCAGGAATATGACACGGATGAACGCATTTTTAATGGAATGACAATTTCTCTCACAAGATTCGGAAAAGGGTCTGGTGGCATGTCGACAATCTTAGATCATCAGAGGGGTAGAAATCCGCTCAAATTTCGGATTTCATTGTAAATGTATGATGTAATTGGTCAAATTTTCGCCCACATTCCGCGCAAACGCTTTTTTTGTAGGGTGAAAGAGACAATTTTGATTTTGTAGTATTTTTTGGCGTAAACAAAAACGCTCCCCGTCGGGGAATTGAACCCCGGTCTCCCGCGTGACAGGCGGGGATACTCACCACTATACTAACGAGAAAAACGGCAGATCACCTTTATCTTTAAATACTTGATTCACACGATGGCGGAAAATCAATAAATAGTCCTCGGGCGAATTTTCAAATTGGAGTTAATGGTTAGCCCAATACCAGACAAACTACTTTGTCGAGCATTGGTGGTTCAGTGGTAGAATTCTCGCCTGCCTCGCGGGAAGCCCGGTCTTGATTCCCGGATAATACAATTTGGCAACAGAATGAAAACCAAGAAAAAAGTTCGTAACAAAATTGAATTCTGGGATGCGAACTTGAACGACGGTAGGAATGCGGCAGCAGAGTTTCAGTCTTTGGCGGCAGAAGATATTGAAGTCTGAAGGGAAATCAACATTCTGGGAGAAAAATAAACAGAGTAAACGAGAGAACCGCGTAACCATATGGAGAAACACGACTTCTCGTGCAGACAACAGTTCCGAATCCGGAAGATTTTTTTTTCAACCTTAAACTCAAACTGCTACACTTCGCTTTTCTTTTATGCTGGAGAGAAAGATGGTACTCTGCCCTATCACAAGGTAATGCATTTTCGTTTTCTGAAAGTTATCTTATGTCCCTACCAGATCAGGAGTAATATTTTGTCGCCTGTGCGGTTCTGCCCTGGGCAGTCCATCAAAAATTATATTTACGAGCCGATGCCGTGCACGGGATAGCTAAGCGCGCCAACACGGAGCAATCATTACCGAACAAAAATTGCGCGTTGGAGACGCACAGAAGTGTTACCGGGTAGGTATTGCCCAGTTATCTCAATCAGTAAATCGTTGGGAATACGCTTCGAGCTGTTTAACCCACTTGGCCGGCTTAGGTTAAAGTCCAAGTTTTTTCAACCCAACAAACTATGAGCGTCACGGGATGTTGACGCGGCATGAACATCCAAAACTTTCTTCTCAAAATGTCTTTATGATCCCCACAATGTAGAACAATATATACAGCAACATAAAGAAATATACGTGTTATCACTTCCCACTTAACAGATGCTATACTTGGCTGATCTTACTGCCTGGTGTAATAACCGGTAACTTATTTTTTGGCGCTCCAAGGCAATCGGACATCTGCCCGTATCGAGTACAAATCGAGCACTGACTCTCAACGGGCCGATGCCGTCTATATGCTAAGCCGCCCAGCACTAAAAAGCACAAAACGTATAAACGAAACAATCATTACGAATGATAGATTGCGTGTCGGCGACGCACACGATTATTACCAATCCGGCTCTAGCGCCAGATGAGCATGTAAACAAACCATAACACAAATGTTGACTTGCTTGACGTAACCAAGCAAAGCGTAAAAACTTTGGGCAATTGCTAAAACTATATGCATTGCATCGTGACGTTGCATCTGTCGGGTTGATAGATCACTTTTGTACGAAATTTCTTCCCCGGGCATATCGCCATTATGTGTGACAAATATTTAAAAATATCGCTTCCGCGCCGCAGCAGCGCCCGATCCCCGACCAGTAAGGACATAGATCTGAACGAACACAGCCGCTTTGAAGATAGCAAATATACCATTCTTTTAAATGAACTTTAAGCAAAAGCCCTGCCCGTCGCGGAATTGAACCCCGGTCTCCCGCGTGACAGGCGGGGATACTCCCCACTATACTAACGAGGACTGCTCCGGGGAGTGGATTGTCTTTAAATACTTGATGGCAACGATGACGACAAATCAATGTATTGTCCGCGACGGAATTTCGAACCAACTGAATAATTAAACCGACGTTCTACCTTTTCGAGCGTTAGTGTTTGGGCCGAGTTTGATTCTAGACCAGTGCAATGTAGCAATATGACACGGATGAACGCATTTTTAATGGAATGACAATTTCTCTCACAAGATGCGGAAAGAGCCGCATCATAGCTTTATTTTAAAATTCCGATGTATTTCGCCTGATTTTCGCCTGCTTTCCGCACAGCCGCTTCTTTTTTACGATACTGATTTGCTGTTAAAATCGGTTATTTCTCAGAAAGAGATCAGAATATTTTTAAGCGTCTTCGGGACACAGCTTTTGTGTAGGGTAAAAGAGATATTGATTTCATAGTATTTTTGGCGTAAACAGAAACGGGGAATTGAATCCCGGTCTCCCGCGTGACAGACGGGAATACTCACCACTATACTGAAGAGGAAAGCGGCGGGTCGTCTTTATCTTTAAATACTTGATTAACACCATGGCGGAAAATCAATAAATAGTCCTCGGGCGAATTTTCATAACGGAGTTAATGGTTAGTCCAATAACAGATTACTCCGGTAGTCGAGCATTGGTGGTTCAGTGGTAGAATTCTCGCCTGCCACGCGGGAGGCCCGGGTTCGATTCCCGGCCAATGCAATTTTGCAACAGAATGAAAACCAAGAAAAGAAAAGCACCACCTCATGTTCATTATTTTTGTTATTAAAATTCAGAAAAGAAATTCCCAGAATCAACTAACCGCTACTACGATAAGATGATTTCATTATCGCCCGGACAGATACCACTAATTGCACCCTAGTGGTTGAGTCCCGTTTCGGGATGTTTTACAGCTTAGAGTGCAGTTGCTGGTACTACATCTTGGAGAGGAAAAAACAATATGTAGCACCGACTGTAGTTATACTACGTCCGTGCGTGCCTGGAGACTCAATAAGGCGACGTCGTAAAGCTACCCTCCGTTTATCTCCGTTTATCTGAACTCTAATCGGTTGATTAAATACTATTTATGTGTTTATCTTTGTATATTTATTGCATGATATTGATACTTTGATTTGACTGTTGAAATTATATAAATGCAAAATTTGTTTGTTTCACCCAGGCTAGATTTCGAACTACGCTGAATTGCACATTCTGTCTTATGTAGCGTCTGTGACAAATTGTCAAGTCGACTCGAGAACAAGTAAATAATAGAAAGTTTTCAACACTGAGAAATGTCCGATTTGACATAAAAAATGATTTCCTTTACGCATTTCATTGAGAGTATACATGACGTTAATATTTCCTCGCGCGATCAGTCGTATTAAAAGAACGTTTGATCTGATTTATGTCTGGAGCAAGCGCGAACCGCTACACTGGGATTTTCTCTTTTACTGGAAAAAGTTGATACTCTGCCCTACCTATAACGAGAAAATGTATTTTCTCCCTCTGGAAGTTTTTTGTGTCCTTACCCGGTCGGAAATTCCCTTTTGTAATATTAAGGTAATTTATATTTGTAATAAGTAATATTTTGTCAAGCCCACAATAAACGCCGGTGCGGATCTCTCCCGGCCAGTCAATCATAAAATATTAAACGGGCCGATGCCGTGCACGTGCTAACCGACCGCGCCAACAGGGTGAAATCATTGCGAAAGAAAGATCGCGCGTCGTAGACGCACGCAAGTATTGCCCGGTTAGCTCAATCAGTAAAGCATTGCAAATACGCTTCGAGATAATTAGCCCACTTGGCCAACTTAGGCTACAGTCCAGACTTCTTTAGCCCAACAAACCATATGAGTCACGTGATGTTGACGCGGCATCAACATCCAAAACCTTCTTCTCAAAACGTCTGAATAATATATAGAGCAACATAATGAACTATACGTGTTATCACTTTCCACCTAACGGAGATTATCATTGGCTGATCTTACTACCTGGTGTAATATCCGGTAACCTTTTTTGGCGCTTTAAGGCAATCGGACAACTGCCCGTAACGAGTCCAAATCGGCCTAGCTTTCCGTAACAGATTCTAAAATTTCGATGTATTTCGCCAGATTTTCGCCTGCTTTCCGCGCAACCGCTTCTTTTTTACGATACTGATTTGCTGTTAAAATCGGTTAATTATCAGAAGAATGAGATCGTGATATTTTTAATTGTCTTCGGCACATAACTTTTTGTAGGGTAAAAGAAATTATACTGATATTGTAGTATTGTTTGGCGTAAACAAAAACGCTCCCCGTCGGGGAATTGAACCCCGGTCTCCCGCGTGACAGGCGGGGATACTCACCACTATACTAACGAAGAAAGCGGTTGGCGCGGTTTATCTTTAAATACTTGATTAGCACAATGGCGGAAAATCAATAAATAGTCCTCGGGCGAATTTTCATATCGTAGTTAACGATTAGGCAAATAACAGACGAACTACTTTGTCGAGCATTGGTGGTTCAGTGGTAGAATTAACCACTTAAATTCTCAATAAGGCGACGTCGTAAAGCTAACCTCCGTTTATATGAACTCTAATCGGTTGATTAAATACTATTTATGTGTTTATCTTTGTATATTTATTGCATGATATTGATACTTGATACTGCAATTGATTTGACTGTTGAAATTATATAAATGCAAGATTTCTTTGTTTGGACCAGACTAGATTTTAAACTACGCTGAATTTCACATTCTGTCTTATGTAGCGTCTGTGACCATCTGCCAAGGCCACTCGAGGACAAGTGAATAATGAAATGTTTTCAACGCTGAGAAATGTCCGATTTGACATAAAAAATGATTTCCTTTACGCATTTCACTGAAAGTATACATAACGTTAATATTTCCTCACGCGATCAGTCGTATTAAAAGAACGTTTGATCTGATTTATTTCTGGAGCAAGCGCGAACCGCTACACTGGGATTTTCTTATTTACTGAAAAAAGTTGATACTCTGCCCTACCTATAACGAGAAAATGTATTTTCTCCCTCTGGAAGTTTTTTGTGTCCTTACCCGGTCGGAAATTCCCTTTTGTAATGTTAAGGTAATTTATATTTGTAATTAGTAATATTTTGTCAAGCCCACAATAAACGCCGTTGCGGATCTCTCCCGGGCAGTCAATCATAAAATATTAAACGGGCCGATGCCGTGCACGTGCTAACTTAGCGCGCCAACAGGATGAAATCATTGCGAAAGAAAGATCGCGCGTCGTAGACGCACGCAAGTATTGCCCGGTTAGCTCAATCAGTAAAGCATTGTGAATACACTTCGAGCTAATTAGCCCTCTTGGCCAACTTAGGTTACAGTCCAGACTTCTTTAGCCCAACAAACCATATGAGTCACGTGATGTTGACGCAGCATCAACATCCGAAACCTTCTTCTCAAAACGTCTGAATAATATATAGAGCAACATAATAAACTATACGTGTTATCACTTTCCACCTAACGGAGATTATCATTGGCTGATCTTACTACCTGGTGTAATATCCGGTAACCTTTTTTGGCGCTTTAAGGCAATCGGACAACTGCCCGTAACGAGTCCAAATCGACCTAGCTTTCCGTAACAGATTCTAAAATTTCGATGTATTTCGCCTGCTTTCCGCGCAACCGCTTCTTTCTTACGATACTGATTTGCTGTTAAAATCGGTTAATTATCAGAAGAATGAGATCGTGATATTTTCAATTGTCTTCGGCACATAACTTTTTCTAGGGTAAATGAAACAATACTGATTTTGTAATTTTCTTTGGCGTAAACAAAAACGCTCCGGGGATACTCACCACTATACTAACGAGGAAAGCGAGCGGGGCTCCGCTTTATTTTTATATACTTAATACACTAATGGGGGCAAATCAATAAAGTCGCCTCGGGCGAGTTTTTATATCGGAGTGAATAGTTAGCCCAATAACAGTCAACACGTCGACGAGCATTGGTGGTTCAGTGGTAGAATTCTCGCCTGCCACGCGGGAGGCCCGGGTTCGATTCCCGGCCAATGCAATTTTGCACGGATCGAAAACGAAGAAAAAAATTTCGTAACGAAATAGAATTCTGCGATGCTATATTGAACTACTGCTAGAATAGAATTTCATTTTCATCCAACGGGAGAGAAAAGCCGATAATACGGATAAATATATGATATTGGATAAATATTAGCGAAAAAACATGCCTGTATAATAAGGATACACAATAAACGCCGGTGAGGATCTACCCTGGGCAGTCGATCAAGAATTAGTTGTACGAACATATGCCGTGCACGTGCTGGCTAAGCGCACGTGCCGTGCACGTGCTGGCTAAGCGCGCCAACACGGAGCAATCATTACCGAACAAAAAATGCGCGTTCGAGACGCACACAAGTGTTACCCGGTAGGTTACCCTTAGGTTACAGTCCAAGTTTTTTCAACCCAACAAACTATAAGCATCACGGGATGTTGACGCGGCATCAACATCCAAAACTTTCTT
This sequence comes from Styela plicata, assembly GCA_963675895.2. Lineage (NCBI taxonomy): Eukaryota > Metazoa > Chordata > Ascidiacea > Stolidobranchia > Styelidae > Styela > Styela plicata. The sequence goes on from OZ023138.1 coordinate 26,275,906, forward strand.
CTCAAAATGTCTTTAACATCGTCACAACGTAGAATATTATATAGAGCAACATAAAGAACTATACGTGTTATCACTTCCCACCAAACAGATGCTATACTTGGATGATCTTACTGCCTGGTGTAATAACCGGTGACTTATTTTTGGCGCTCCAAGGCAATCGGACATCTGCCCGTAACGAGTACAATTTGAGCACTGACCCTCCACGGGACGATGCCGTCCATATGCTAGGCCCGCCAGTAATAAAAAGCACAAAACGTATAAGCGAAACAATCATTACGGAATATAGATCGCGCGTCGGCGACGCAAACGATTATTACCAATGCGGCTCTGGTGCCAAATGAGAATGTAAACAAAACATAACACAAAAGTTCCCTTGCTTGGCGTAGGCAAGCAAAGCGTAAAAACTTTGGGCGATTGCTAAAACTAAATGCCTGTATTCCAGCCTCTGAGGAACTCATACCTCGGGATTGTGCAAAAGATGAGATAACACGGATAACACGGCTGTGTATCCCGGTCAACCATCGAGATTAAACATTTTGCAATATTTCGGATTACTTCCCGCTTCGTTGAGATTTTGCTCTCTCATGATAAAATCATCGAGTCCGGATTCGGGGGAAAAATTGCATTGACCGGGGATGGAATCCGGGCCTCTCCCGTGGAATCGAACCTGGGCCTCTCGCGAGGCAGACGAGAATTTTACCGCTGATCCAACAATGCTCTGCGTGACGTTGCATCTAACGGGTTGATTGTTTACTTTTGTACGAAATTTCTTCCCGGGCATATCGCCATTATGTGTGACAAATATTTAACAATATCGCTTTTGCACCGCAGTCCTTGTAGTGATGGCTGACTTCGATTGTCGAGATGGTCGTATCGCCGCCTCCAAGTTTATACCAAAAAGTTATAAATTTATAGGGTAAATCTTAACCCCGAAGGATAAAGATAGAGGACGAGATAGTCACCAGAGATGATATTCTTTGTTATAATTCAACAAAAAAGAATAAATTTAGAATACAAATACAATCTAATCTTCGCTTCTTTTTGGATAAAAAATGCACTTGCATTTATACACTTTCTGTGACCATCCAAGTTAGCTTTAGGCGGGATATTTTAATTTCTTTTCGTCGGACGTGATCACAACATAAACATTAAAACATGTTTTGGAACTATCATGGCCGGTTTTGATCGCTTATAAAAATTTTGTTGATCATGCGTTGGACGCATGATGCTCGAACCTAACTAACCTGATATAATAAATGCAAAGATCTCCTGGTGGTCATGATTTTTGACCATGGTTGCCACATATTTATTACTTTTTTAATATTTATTGTTGAAATGAGTTGTTTTCTGGTTGATGAATACTCTCCCGCTTACTTATCTCCATTCCTTTACAACAGGTTAATAGGTCATATTGAAACGGAACTTTTATATTCCCTGATTTCTTTATCGAGAGTGGGCTGGCGATGTGAAGCAGCGCAGCAGCGCCCGATGCCCGACCGGTATGGAAATAGATCTGAACGAACACAGGCGCTTTGAAGATAGCAAATTTACCACTCTTTTAAATGAACTGTAAGCAAATGCGCTCCCCGTCGGGGAATTGAACCCCGGTTTCCCGCGTGACAGGCGGGGATACTCACCACTATACTAACTAGGAAAGCAGCTGATCGCCTTTAACTTTAAATACTTTAACTTTAAATTTACACAAAGGCGAAAAATCAATAAATAGTCCTCGGGCGAATTTTCATAACGGAGTTAATGGTTAGCCAAATAACAGCCGAGTTACTTCGTCGAGCATTGGTGGTTTAGTGGTAGAATTCTCGCCTGCCACGCGGGAGGCCCGGGTTCGATTCCCGGCCAATGCAATTTTGCAACATAATGAAAACCAAGAAAAGAGTTCGTAACCTACGTAGGTGTAGGAGACTGAGGAATGTTCATCACTGAAAGATACTATTTGTTGAGTTTGAAGCCGAGCCGATCAACATAGCCTGGAAAGCAGTAGAAAGAATTCCAGATTATAGTTCGATTAAGATTAAACGTCCTGGCAGAAAATCGTATGTCACACTGTGGAACATCCGCAGTAAATAGGCAGCCAATCGCGAGGGCCGGTTAAAAGCTGAGCGTGAAGCTTTCTGAACAAACTATAGGCTATCTTTAACGTGATAATCTCATTCGCACAAACTCGATATAAAAAATTTATTAAACTTGCAAATTCTGAAGATGTGGCATTCTGGCAAGATAGACATGAATATTGGAAATGTTATTTTATATTACACAAACATAAAGAATGCATTATTTCATAGAAATCCCCTAAATCAACTAACCGCCACTACAAGAAGTTGTAGACGATTTTACCATCGCCGGGGGCAGATACCACTCACTGCATCCTACCAAAGTGGTTCAGTTCAGATTCGGAATGTTTTTTCACTCGAATGCAGTTGCTGTTTGCATGTTTTCGTAGCTCTTTGTTATTATGTGGACGTTAGTTGGTTTCCTCTAGGCACTGTTTCCGGATTTGCTGGGAGTGAATTTCAATGGAAATAATACAATATATATCACCACTGCAGAGAACTGATCCACTATAATAAATGCAGGGAGTGGTATCTGCCCCGGAGAAACACAATACCCTGTTTAATCACGAGATAATGCATTTTCTTCTTCTGGTAGTTTTTTCATGTCCCTGCCCGAGCAGAAATTTCATTTCGTCAGGTCACTCATAAACGCTGGCGCATTTTGTCACGCATTTGCCTAGAGCTGGGTGGTATCGGTTATATTTTGCACTGCATTCTGCCGCCAACATGACAGTGTTACCGGTATTTCATACCCTTATACTAACGAGGAATGAGGGGGGAGGCGATTATTTTCAAATACTTGACGCACACAGTAACAACAAATCAATGCATTGACTGCGGCAGAATGTCGTACCAAGAGAATGATTAACCCGACGCTCTGCCTTTTCGTGCGTTGGCGGTTTGATTCCCGGTCAATGCAATGTTAGCAATATTAACATGGATGAATACATTTTTAATGGAATGATAATTTCTCTCACAAGATGCGGAAAAAGTTCTGGATGTTTGCCGAGAAGACAAAAAATTTCTGGATTTTATTGTAAAATTTAGATGTAACTGGTCAAATCTTCACCGCCTTGTAGCGCAACTGCTTCATTTCTAAGATATTGCCTTTCTAATACTACAGTAGCGAGGAAAGAGGGGGTTACGCTTTATTTTCATGTACATGATACGCTCAAAAGCGATAAATCAATAAAGATGCCTCCGGCGAATTTTTCTATCGGAGTGAATGGTTAGCCCAATATCAGATTACTCGCGTCGTCGAGCATTGGTGATTCAGTGGTGGAGTTCTCGCCTGCCACGCGAGAGGCCCGGGTTCGATTCCCGGCCAATGCAATTTTGCATAAAATGAAAACAATGAGAAAAGTTCGTAACAAAATTGAATTCTGGGATGCAGAGTTTCATTCCTTGGCGGCAGAAGTTGTTAAAGTCGGAAAGGAAATTCAACACCTGACTTGCCTTTTATGCTGGAGAAAGATAATAATTTGCCCTACCACAAGATAACGTATGAATGTGTATGTTTAACAAAATAACGTTGATTGTTTAACCCAACGCTCTATTCAGGCGTCAGTGTTCCGGTTGGAGTTTGATTCTCTAGAATAGACCAATGCAATGCAGCAATATGACACGGATGACATTTTTAATGGAATGACAATTTCTCTCACAAGATGCGGATTTTTTGTATGGCAAAAGAGACAATGTTGATTTTGTAGCGTAAACAAAAACACTCCCCGTCGGGGAATTGAACCCCGGTCTCCCGCGTGACAGGCGGGGATACTCACCACTATACTAACGAGGAAAGTGGACAGGTCTCCGCTTTATTTTTATATACTTGATACATTCAATGGGGGCAAATCAATAAAGTCGCCGCGGGCGAGTTTTCATATCAGAGTAAATAGTTAGCTCAATAACAGTTGACACGTCATCAAGCATTAGTGGTTCAGTGGTAGAATTCTCGCCTGCCACGCGGGAGGCCCGGGTTCGATTCCCGGCCAATGCAAATTCTCCTTGATGTTACCGGATGAAAATTTCACTCGCATCAAATTCACCCCGAAAAGGATTCTAACAAAAAATGGATTCTATTTTTCCTTTTGTGTTTCCTTTTGGAAGCCGAAATTAAGGTGGCTGCGATGGCCGAGTGGTTAAGGCGTTGGACTTGAAATCCAATGGGATATTGCGTGCATGTTCGAAGCCTGCTCGCAGCGCCTCTCTTTCTAAAGCTCAATGTACCGAAATGTTGGAGAGGTGACATTTAGAACACTTGGGAGAAATATCACTGCTCAATGCTGTTTTTTTTATTTTCTATGTTTAGCCGTTTAAAACATACTGCAATGCTTTATCTATTCCACGAAAGGATTTCAACCGAGTCTCAGCGCTTGTCTTTGTGACGCAGTGGATAGCACGCTGGACTTCTAATCCAGATTCCGGGTTCGAGTCCTGGCGAAGATGTTTGATGCTACTTGCGATGGTCGCTCGCTAACTTTGGAAAAACGGTATTTCATTTATTGAAATTTCTTTAGTGATTTCACCAAATCTCTTCTTTAAGCCTGGACTTGTGGTAAATAACGAGACGTAGTGCATTGGTGGTTCAGTGGGAGAATTCTCGCCTGCAGCGTCGGAGGCCCGAGTTCGATTCCCGGCCAATGTACTTTCTCCTTGATGTTACCGGTTGAAAATTTGTCTCGCATCAAGTTCACCCCGAAAAGAATTATAACAAAAAAAGGATTCTATTATTCCTTTTGTGTTTTATATTGGAGGCCGGCGATTAGGTGGCTGCGATGGCCGAGTGGTTAAGGCGTTGGACTTGAAACCCAATGGGATATTCCGGGGCGGGTTCGAACCCTGCTCGCAACGTCTCTCTTTTTAAAATCTCAATGTACCAAAATTGTGAAGAGGTGACATTAAAAACACTTGAGAGAAATATCACTGTTCGATGTTGTTTTTTATTTTCTATGTTTAGCCTTGTAAAACATGCTTCATTGCTCTATCCATTCCAAGGAAGGATTTCAACCGACTCTCAGCGCTTGTCTTCGTGGCGCAATGGATAGCGCGCTGGACTTCTAATCCAGAGGTTCCGGGTTCGAGTCCCGGCGAAGATGTAACCCCTGCGATGGTTCCCCCTAATTTGGAAAAATGATATTGCAATTATTGAAAGTTTTGTAGTGATTTCACCAAATTTCTTTCTTAGGCCTGGACTTGTGGGTAAATAGCGAGACGACGAGTGCATTGGTCGTTGAGTGGTAGAATTCTCTCCTGCCACACGGTAGGCCCGGGTTCGATTCACGGCCAATGCACTTTCTCATTGATTTTACTGGTTGAAAATATTGCTCGCATCAAGTTCACCCCGAGAAGAATTATAACAAAAAAATTGGATTTATTTTTCCTTTTGAGTTTCAAATTGGAGGCCGAAAATAAGGTGGCTGCGATGGCCGAGTGGTTAAGGCGTTGGACTTGAAATCCAATGGGATATTCCCGCGCAGGTTCAAACCCTGCTCGCAGCGCCTCTCTTTTGAAATTTGAATGTACCAAAATGTTGAAGAGGTGACATTTAGAACACTCGGGAGAAATATCACCCTTCACTGCCGTTTTAATATTTTCTATGTTTAGCCGTTTATGGCATGCTTCAGTGCTCTATCAATTTCACGGAAGGATTTCAACTGCTTGTAAGCGCTTGTCTTCGTGGCGCAATGGATAGCGCGCTGGACTTCTAATCCAGAAGTTCCGGGTTCGAGTCCCGGCGAGGATGTTTGATGCTCCTTGCGATGGTCGCTAAATTTAGAAAAACGGTATTTCATTTATTGAAAGTTCCGTAGTGATTTCACCAAATCTCTTTTTTAGGCCTGGACTTGTGGGTAAATAGCGAGACGACCAGTGCATTGGTGGTTCAGTGGTAGAATTATCGCCTGCCACGTGGGAGGCCCGGGTTCGATTCCCGGCCAATGCAGTTTCTCCTTGATATTACCGGATGAAAAATTTACTTGCATCAAGTTCATCCCGAAAAGAATTATAACAAAAATTGGATTCTATTGTGTTTCATTTTGGAAGCCGACAATTAGGTGGCTGCCATGGCCGAGTGATTAAGGCGTTGGACTTGAAATCCAATGGTATATTGCGCGCATGTTCGAAGCCTGCTCGCAGCGCCTCTCTTTTTAAAGCTCAATGTACCGAAATGTTGAAGAGGTGACATTTAGAACACTTGGGAGAAATATCACTACTCAATGATGTTTTTTATTTTTCTATGTTTAGCCGTTTTAAAACATGCTTTAGTGCTCTATCTATTCCACGAAAGGATTTCAACCGAGTCTCAGCGCTTGTCTTTGTCACGCAGTGGATAGCACGCTGGACTTCCAATCCAGATTCCGGGTTGAGTCCCGGCGAAGATGTTTGATGCTACTTGCGATGGTCGCTAACTTTGGAAAAACGGTATTTCATTTATTGAAATTTCTTTAGTGATTTCACCAAATCTCTTTTTTAAGCCTGGACTTGTGGTAAATAACGAGACGTAGTGCATTGGTGGTTCAGTGGGAGAATTCTCGCCTGCCGCGTCGGAGGCCCGAGTTCGATTCCCGGCCAATGCACTTTCTCCTTGATGTTACCGGTTGAAAATTTGTCTCGCATCAAGTTCACCCCGAAAAGAATTATAACAAAAAAAGGATTCTATTTTTCCTTTTGTGATTTATATTGGAGGTCGCCGATTAGGTGGCTGCGATGGCCGAGTGGTTAAGGCGTTGGACTTGAAACCCAATGGGATATTCCGGGGCAGGTTCGAACCCTGCTCGCAACGTCTCTCTTTTTAAAATCTCAATGTAACAAAATTGTGAAGAGGTGACATTAAAAACACTTGAGAGAAATATCACTGTTCGATGCTGTTTTTTATTTTCTATGTTTAGCCTTGTAAAACATGCTTCAGTGCTCTATCCATTCCAAGGAAGGATTTCAACCGATTCTCAGCGCTTGTCTTCGTGGCGCAATGGATAGCGCGCTGGACTTCTAATCCAGAGGTTCCGGGTTCGAGTCCCTGCGAGGATGTTTGATGCTCCTTGCGATTGTCGCTAACTTTGGAAAAACGGTATTTCATTTATTGAAATTTCTTTAGTGATTTCACCAAATCTCTTTTTTAAGCCTGGACTTGTGGGTAAATAACGGGACTAGAGTGCATTGGTAGTTCAGTGGTAGAATTCTCGCCTGCCACGCGGGAGGCCCAGGTTCGATTCCCGGCCAATGCAAATTCTCCTTAATGTTACCGGATGAAAATTTTACTTGCATCAAGTTCACTCCGAAAAGAATTCTAACAAAAAATGGATTCTATTTTTCCTTTTTGTGTTTCCTTTTGGAAGTCGAAATTAAGGTGGCTGCGATGGCCGAGTGGTTAAGGCGTTGGACTTGAAATCCAATGGGATATTGCGCGCATGTTCGAACCCTGCTCGCAGCGCCTCTCTTTCTAAAGCTCAATGTACCGAAATGTTGAAGAGGTGACATTTAGAACACTTGGGAGAAATATCACTGCTCAATGCTGTTTTTTATTTTCTATGTTTAGCCGTTTAAAACATACTTCAATGCTCTATCTATTCCACGAAAGGATTTCAACCGAGTCTCAGCGCTTGTCTTTGTGACGCAGTGGATAGCACGCTGGACTTCTAATCCAGATTCCGGGATCGAGTCCTGGCGAAGATGTTTGATGCTACTTGCGATGGTCGCGCTAACTTTGAAAAAAAAACGGTATTTCATTTATTGAAATTTCTTTAGTGATTTCACCAAATCTCTTTTTTAAGCCTGGACTTGTGGTAAATAACGAGACGTAGTGCATTGGTGGTTCAGTGGGAGAATTCTCGCCTGCCGCGACGGAGGCCCGAGTTCGATTCCCGGCCAATGCACTTTCTCCTTGATGTTACCGGTTGAAAATTTGTCTCGCATCAAGTTCACCCCGAAAAGAATTATAACAAAAAAAGGATTATATTTTTCCTTTTGTGTTTTATATTGGAGGCCGGCGATTAAGTGGCTGCGATGGCCGAGTGGTTAAGGCGTTGGACTTGAAACCCAATGGGATATTCCGGGCAGGTTCGAACCCTGCTCGCAGCGTCTCTCTTTTTAAAATCTCAATGTACCAAAATTGTGAAGAGGTGACATTAAAAAAACACTTGAGAGAAATATCACTGTTCGATGCTGTTTTTTATTTTCTATGTTTAGCCTTGTAAAACATGCTTCAGTGCTCTATCCATTCCAAGGAAGGATTTCAACCGATTCTCAGCGCTTTGTCTTTCGTGGCGCAATGGATAGCGCGCTGAACTTCCAATCCAGAGGTTCCGGGTTCGAGTCCCGGCGAAGATGTGTAACCCCTGCGATGGTTCTCCCTAATTTGGAAAAATGATATTGCAATTATGGAAAGTTTTGTAGTGATTTCACCTAATTTTTTTCCTAGGCCTGGACTTGTGGGTAAATAGCGAGACGACGAGTGCATTGGTGGTTCAGTTGTAGAATTCTCTCCTGCCACGCGGTAGGCCCGGGTTCGATTCACGGCCAATGCACTTTCTTCTTGATGTTACCGGTTGAAAATTTTTCTCACATCAAGTTCACCCCGAAAAGAATTATAACAAAAAAAATGGATTCCAATTTTTCCTTTTGTGTTTTTATATTGGAGGTCGGCGATTAGGTGGCTGCGATGGCCGAGTGTTTAAGGCGTTGGACTTTAAATCCAATGTTGAGATATTTCCCAGGCAGGTTCGTTTAACCCAGCTCGCAGCGTCTCTCTTTTTAAATTTCTCGGTTTTTCTTTTACTGAAAGTTCAGATTCTGGGTTAGTGATTTCACCAAATCTCTTCAGTTTTTTAAGCCTGGACTTGTGGTAAATAACGAGACGTAGTGCATTGGTGGTTCAGTGGGAGAATTCTCGCCTGCCACGCGGGAGGCCCGAGTTCGATTCCCGGCCAATGCGCTTTCTCCTTGATGTTACCGGTTTGAAAATTTGTCTCGCATCAAGTTCACCCCGAAAAGAATTATAACAAAAAAATGGATTCTATTTTTCCTTTTGTGTTTCATATTGGAGGCTAACAATTAGGTGGCTGCGATGGCCGAGTGGTTAAGGCGTTGGACTTGAAATCCAATGGGATATTCCCGCGCAGGTTCGAACCCTGCTCGCAGCGCCTCTCTTTTTAAATCTCAATGTACCAAAATGTTGAAGAGGTGACATTTAAAACACTTGTGAGAAATATCACTCTTCACTGCCGTTTTTTATTTTCTATGTTTAGCCGTTTAAAACATGCTTCAGTGCTCTATCTATTCCACGGAAGGATTTCAACCCTTTCTCAGCGCTTGTCTTCGTGGCGCAATGGATAGCGCGCTGGACTTCTAATCCAGATTCCGGGTTCGAGTCCCGGCGAAGATGTTTTATGCTCCTTGCGATGGTCGCTAACTTTGGAAAAACGGTATTTCATTTATTGAAATGTTCTTTAGTGATTTCACCAAATCTCTTTTTTAGGCCTGGACTTGTGGTAAATAGCGAGACGACGAGTGCATTGGTCGTTCAGTGGTAGAATTCTCTCCTGCCACGCGGGAGGCCCGGGTTCGATTCCCGGCCAATGCACTTTCTCCTTGATGTTACCGGTTGAAAATATTTCTCGCATCAAGTTAACCCCGAGAAGAATTATAACAAAAAAATTGGATTTATTTTTCCTTTTGAGTTTCAAATTGGAGGCCGAAAATAAGGTGGCTGCGATGGCCGAGTGGTTAAGGCGTTGGACTTGAAATCCAATGGGATATTCCCGCACAGGTTCGAACCCTGCTCGCAGCGCCTCTCTTTTTAAATTTGAATGTACCAAAATGTTGAAGAGGTGACATTTAGAACACTTGAAAGAAATATCACACTTCATTGCCGTTTTAATATTTTCTATGTTTAGCCGTTTATGGCATGCTTCAGTGCTCTATCAATTTCACGGAAGGATTTCAACTGCTTGTAAGCGCTTGTCTTCGTGGCGCAATGGATAGCGCGCTGGACTTCTAATCCAAAAGTTCCGGGTTCGAGTCCCGGCATAGATGTTTGATGCTCCTTGCGTTTGTCGCTAAATTTAGAAAAACGGTATTTCATTTATTGAAAGTTCTGTAGTGATTTCACCAAATCTCTTTTTTAGGCCTGGACTTGTGGGTAAATAGCGAGACGACCAGTGCATTGGTGGTTCAGTGGTAGAATTCTCGCCTGCCACGCGGGAGGCCCGGGTTCGATTCCCGCCAGTGCAGTTTCTCCTTAATATTACATTTGAAGATTTTACTTGCATCAAGTTCACCCCGAAAAGAATTATAACAAAAAATGGATTTTATTTTTTCATTCGTGTTTCATTTTGGAAGCCGACAATTAGTTGGCTGCCATGGCCGAGTGATTAAGGCGTTGGACTTGAAATCCAATGGTATATTGCGCGCATGTTCGAAGCCTGCTCGCAGCGCCTCTCCTTTTAAAGCTCAATGTACCGAAATGTTGAAGAGGTGACATTTAGAACACTTGGAAGAAATATCACTAGTCAATGATGTTTTTTATTTTCTATGTTTAACCGTTTAAAACATGCTTTAGTGCTCTATCTATTCCACGAAAGGATTTCAACCGAGTCTCAGCGCTTGTCTTTGTGACGCAGTGGATAGCACGCTGGACTTCCAATCCAGATTCCGGGTTGAGTCCCGGCGAAGATGTTTGATGCTACTTGCGATGGTCGCTAACTTTGGAAAAACGGTATTTCATTTATTGAAATTTCTTTAGTGATTTCACCAAATCTCTTTTTTAAGCCTGGACTTGTGGTAAATAACGGGACGTAGTGCATTGGTGGTTCAGTGGTAGAATTCTCGCCTGCCACGCGGGAGGCCCAGGTTCGATTCCCGGCCGATGCAAATTCTCCTTGATGTTACCGGATGAAGATTTTACTTGCATCAAGTTCACCCCGAAAAGAATTCTAACAAAAAATGGATTCTATTTTTCCTTTTGTGTTTCCTTTTGGAAGCCGAAACTAAGGTGGCTGCGATGGCCGAGTGGTTAAGGCGTTGGACTTGAAATCCAATGGGATATTGCGCGCATGTTCGAAGCCTGCTCGCAGCGCCTCTCTTTCTAAAGCTCAATGTACCGAAATGTTGAAGAGGTGACATTTAGAACACTTGGGAGAAATATCACTACTCAATGCTGTTTTTTTATTTTCTATGTTTAGCCGTTTAAAACATACTTCAATGCTCTATCTATTCCACGGAAGGATTTCAACCGAGTCTCAGCGCTTGTCTTTGTGGACGCAGTGGATAGCACGCTGGACTTCTAATCCAGATTCCGGGTTCGAGTCCTGGCGAAGATGTTTGATGCTACTTGCGATGGTCGCTAACTTTGGAAAAAAACGGTATTTCATTTATTGAAATTTCTTTAGTGATTTCACCAAATCTCTTTTTTTAAGCCTGGACTTGTGGTAAATAACGAGACGTAGTGCATTGGTGGTTCAGTGGGGAGAATTCTCGCCTGCCGCGTCGGAGGCCCGAGTTCGATTCCCGGCCAATGCACTTTCTCCTTGATGTTACCGGTTGAAAATTTGTCTCGCATCAAGTTCACCCCGAAAAGAATTAATAAAAAAAAAAGGATTCTATTTTTCTTTTTGTGTTTTATATTGGAGGTCGGCGATTAGGTGGCTGCGATGGCCGAGTGGTTAAGGCGTTGGACTTGAAACCCAATGGGATATTCCGGGGCAGGTTCGAACCCTGCTCGCAGCGTCTCTCTTTTTAAAGTCTCAATGTACCCAAATGTGTGAAGAGGTGACATTTAAAAAAAACACTTGAGAGAAATATCACTGTTCGATGCTGTTTTTTATTTTCTATGTTTAGCCTTGGTTAACATGCTTCAGTGCTCTATCAATTTCACGGAAGGGATTTCAAAAGAGTTCTCAGCGCTTGTCTTTGTGGCGCAGTGGATAGCACGCTGGACTTCTAATCCAGAGGTTCCGGGTTGAGTCCCGGCGAAGATGTTTGATGCATACCGATGGTTCTCCCTAACTTTGGAAAAACGGTATTTCATTTTATTGAAATTTCTGTAGTGATTTCACCAAATTTTTTTTAAGCCTGGACTTGTGGGTAAATAGCGAGACGACGTAGTGCATTGGTGGTTCAGTGGTAGAATTCTCGCCTGCCACGCGGGAGGCCCGGGTTCGATTCCCGGCCAATGCACTTTCTCCTTGATGTTACCGGATGAAAATTTTACTTGCATCAAGTTCACCCCGAAAAGAATTATAACAAAAAAATGGATTCTATTTTTCCTTTTGTGTTTCATTTTGGAAGCCGAAAATTAGGTGGCTGCGATGGCCGAGTGGTTAAGGCGTTGGACTTGAAATCCAATGGGATATTGCGCGCATGTTCGAAGCCTGCTCGCAGCGCCCTCTCTTTTTTAAAGCTCAATGTACCGAAATGTTGAAGAGGTGACATTTAGAACACTTGGGAGAAATATCACTGCTCAATGATGTTTTTTATTTTCTATGTTTAGCCGTTTTAAAACATGCTTCAGTGCTCTATCTATTCCACGAAAGGATTTCAACCGAGTCTCAGCGCTTGTCTTTGTGACGCAGTGGATAGCACGCTGGACTTCTAATCCAGATTCCGGGTTGAGTCCCGGCGAAGATGTTTGATGCTACTTGCGATGGTCGCTCGCTAACTTTGGAAAAACGGTATTTCATTTATTGAAATTTCTTTGGTGATTTCACCAAATCTCTTTTTTAAGCCTGGACTTGTGGTAAATAACGAGACGTAGTGCATTGGTGGTTCAGTGGTAGAATTCTCGCCTGCCACGCGGGAGGCCCGGGTTCGATTCCCGGCCAATGCACTTTCTCCTTGATGTTACCGGATGAAAATTTTACTTGCATCAAGTTCACCCCGAAAAGAATTATAACAAAAAATGGATTCTATTTTTCCTTTTGTGTTTCATATTTTGGAAGCCGAAATTAAGGTGGCTGCGATGGCCGAGTGGTTAAGGCGTTGGACTTGAAAATCCAATGGGATATTCCCGCGCAGGTTCGAACCCTGCTCGCAGCGCCTCTCTTTTTAAAATTTCAATGTACCAAAATGTTGAAGAGGTGACATTTAGAACACTTGGGAGAAATATCACCCTTCGATGCCGTTTTAATATTTTCTATGTTTAGCCGTTTATGGCATGCTTCAGTGCTCTATCAATTCCACGGAAGGATTTCAACCGCTTCTCAGCGCTTGTCTTTGTGGCGCAATGGATAGCGCGCTGGACTTCTAATCCAGATTCCGGGTTCGAGTCCCGGCGAAGATGTTTGATGCCCTTGCGATGGTGTCGCTAAATTTGGAAAAACGGTATTTCATTTATTGAAATTTCTGTAGTGATTTCACCAAATCTCTTTTTTAAGCCTGGACTTGTGGGTAAATAGCGAGACGACCAGTGCATTGGTGGTTCAGTGGTAGAATTCTCGCCTGCCACGCGGGAGGCCCGGGTTCGATTCCCGGCCAATGCACTTTCTCCTTGATGTTACCGGTTGAAAATTTGTCTCGCATCAAGTTCACCCCGAAAAGAATTATAACAAAAAAAAATGGATTCTATTTTTTTTTTTGTGTTTCATATTGGAGGCCGACAATTAGGTGGCTGCGATGGCCGAGTGGTTAAGGCGTTGGACTTGAAATCCAATGGGATATTGCGCGCAGGTTCGAACCCTGCTCGCAGCGCCTCTCTTTTTAAAGCTCAATGTACCAAAATGTTGAAGAGGTGACATTTAGAACACTTGGGAGAAATATCACTACTTCAATGCTGTTTTTTATTTTCTATGTTTAGCCGTTTAAAAAACATGCTTCAGTGCTCTATCTATTTCACGGAAGGATTTCAACCGAGTCTCAGCGCTTGTCTTTGTGGCGCAATGGATAGCGCGCTGGACTTCTAATCCAGAGGTTCCGGGTTCGAGTCCCGGCGAAGATGTTTGATGCCCCTTGCGATGGTCGCTAATTTGGAAAAACGGTATTTCATTTATTGAAAGTTCTGTAGTGATTTCACCAAATCTCTTTTTTAGGCCTGGACTTGTGGGTAAATAGCGAGACGTAGTGCATTGGTGGTTCAGTGGTAGAATTCTCGCCTGCCACGCGGGAGGCCCGGGTTCGATTCCCGGCCAATGCACTTTCTCCTTGATGTTACCGGATGAAAATTTTACTTGCATCAAGTTCACCCCGAAAAGAATTATAACAAAAAATGGATTCTATTTTTCCTTTTGTGTTTCATTTTGGAAGCCGAAAATAAGGTGGCTGCGATGGCCGAGTGGTTAAGGCGTTGGACTTGAAATCCAATGGGATATTCCCGCGCATGTTCGAAGCCTGCTCGCAGCGCCTCTCTTTTTAAAGCTCAATGTACCAAAAATGTTGAAGAGGTGACATTTAGAACACTTGGGAGAAATATCACTACTCAATGTTGTTTTTTATTTTCTATGTTTAGCCGTTTTAAAACATGCTTCAGTGCTCTATCTATTCCACGAAAGGATTTCAAACCGAGTCTCAGCGCTTGTCTTTGTGACGCAGTGGATAGCACGCTGGACTTCTAATCCAGATTCCGGGTTCGAGTCCCGGCGAAGATGTTTGATGCTACTTGCGATGGTCGCTAAATTTGGAAAAACGGTATTTCATTTATTGAAATTTCTTTAGTGATTTCACCAAATCTCTTTTTTAAGCCTGGACTTGTGGTAAATAACGAGACGTAGTGCATTGGTGGTTCAGTGGGAGAATTCTCGCCTGCCGCGCGGGAGGCCCGAGTTCGATTCCCGGCCAAATGCTTTCTCCTTGATGTTACCGGTTGAAAATTTGTCTTGCATCAAGTTCACCCCGAAAAGAATTATAACAAAAAAAATGGATTCTATTTTTCTTTTTGTGTTTTATATTGGAGGCCGGCGATTAGGTGGCTGCGATGGCCGAGTGGTTAAGGCGTTGGACTTGAAACCCAATGGGATATTCCGCGCAGGTTCGAACCCTGCTCGCAGCGTCTCTCTTTTTAAATCTCAATGTACCAAAATTGTGAAGAGGTGACATTTAAAAACACTTGAGAGAAATATCACTGTTCGATGCTGTTTTTTATTTTCTATGTTTAGCCGTTTGTAAAACATGCTTCAGTGCTCTATACATTCCAAGGAAGGATTTCAACCGATTCTCAGCGCTTGTCTTTGTGGCGCAATGGATAGCGCGCTGGACTTCTAATCCAGAGGTTCCGGGTTCGAGTCCCGGCGAAGATGTTTATGCCCCTGCGATGGTTCTCCCTAATTTGGAAAAATGATATTGCATTTATTGAAATTTTTGTAGTGATTTCACCAAATTTCTTTTTTAAGCCTGGACTTGTGGGTAAATAGCGAGACGACGAGTGCATTGGTGGTTCAGTGGTAGAATTCTCTCCTGCCACGCGGTAGGCCCGGGTTCGATTCACGGCCAATGCACTTTCTCCTTGATGTTACCGGTTGAAAATATTTCTCGCATCAAGTTCACCCCGAGAAGAATTATAACAAAAAAAGGATTGGATTTATTTTTCCTTTTGTGTTTCAAATTGGAGGCCGAAAATAAGGTGGCTGCGATGGCCGAGTGGTTAAGGCGTTGGACTTGAAATCCAATGGGATATTCCCCGCGCAGGTTCGAACCCTGCTCGCAGCGCCTCTCTTTTTTTAAAGCTCAATGTACCAAAAATGTTGAAGAGGTGACATTTAGAACACTTGGGAGAAATATCACCCTTCGATGCTGTTTTTTATTTTCTATGTTTAGCCGTTTAAAACATGCTTCAGTGCTCTATCACATTCCACGGAAGGATTTCAACCGAGTCTCAGCGCTTGTCTTTGTGACGCAGTGGATAGCACGCTGGACTTCTAATCCAGATTCCGGGGTTGAGTCCCGGCGAAGATGTTTGATGCTACTTGCGATGGTCGCTAACTTTGGAAAAACGATATTTCATTTATTGAAATTTCTTTAGTGATTTCACCAAATCTCTTTTTTAAGCCTGGACTTGTGGTAAATAACGAGACGTAGTGCATTGGTGGTTCAGTGGTAGAATTCTCGCCTGCCACGCGGGAGGCCCGGGTTCGATTCCCGGCCAATGCACTTTCTCCTTGATGTTACCGGATGAAAATTTTACTTGCATCAAGTTCACCCCGAAAAGAATTATAACAAAAAAATGGATTCTATTTTACATTTTGTGTTTCCTTTTGGAAGCCGAAATTAAGGTGGCTGCGATGGCCGACTGGTTAAGGCGTTGGACTTGAAATCCAATGGGATATTGCCCGCGCAGGTTCGAACCCTGCTCGCAGCGCCTCTCTTTTTAAATTTGAATGTACCAAAATGTTGAAGAGGTGACATTTAGAACACTTGGGAGAAATATCACCCTTCACTGCCGTTTTAATATTTTCTATGTTTAGCCGTTTATGGCATGCTTCAGTGCTCTATCAATTTCACGGAAGGATTTCAACCGAGTCTCAGCGCTTGTCTTTGTGACGCAGTGGATAGCACGCTGGACTTCTAATCCCAGATTCCGGGTTGAGTCCCGGCGAAGATGTTTGATGCTACTTGCGATGGTCGCTAACTTTGGAAAAACGGTATTTCATTTATTGAAATTTCTTTAGTGATTTCACCAAATCTCTTTTTTAAGCCTGGACTTGTGGTAAATAACGAGACGTAGTGCATTGGTGGTTCAGTGGTAGAATTCTCGCCTGCCACGCGGGAGGCCCGGGTTCGATTCCCGGCCAATGCACTTTCTCCTTGATGTTACCGGATGAAAATTTTACTTGCATCAAGTTCACCCCGAAAAGAATTATAACAAAAAATGGATTCTATTTTTCCTTTTGTGTTTTATTTTGGAAGCCGGCGATTAGGTGGCTGCGATGGCCGAGTGGTTAAGGCGTTGGACTTGAAATCCAATGGGATATTTGCGCGCATGTTCGAAGCCTGCTCGCAGCGCCTCTCTTTTTAAAGCTCAATGTACCAAAAATGTTGAAGAGGTGACATTTAAAAACACTTGGGAGAAATATCACTGCTCAATGCTGTTTTTTATTTTCTATGTTTAGCCGTTTTAAAACATACTTCAATGCTCTATCTATTCCACGAAAGGATTTCAACCGAGTCTCAGCGCTTGTCTTTGTGACGCAGTGGATAGCACGCTGGACTTCTAATCCAGATTCCGGGTTCGAGTCCCGGCGAAGATGTTTGATGCTACTTGCGATGGTTCGCTCCTAACTTTGGAAAAACGGTATTTCATTTATTGAAATTTTTTTTAGTGATTTCACCAAATCTCTTTTTTAAGCCTGGACTTGTGGTAAATAACGAGACGACGTAGTGCATTGGTGGTTCAGTGGGTAGAATTCTCGCCTGCCACGCGGGAGGCCCGGGTTCGATTCCCGGCCAATGCACTTTCTCCTTGATGTTACCGGTTGAAAATTTTCTCGCATCAAGTTCACCCCGAAAAGAATTATAACAAAAAAAGGATTCTATTTTTCCTTTTGAGTTTCAAATTGGAGGCCGAAAATTAGGTGGCTGCGATGGCCGAGTGGTTAAGGCGTTGGACTTGAAATCCAATGGGATATTCCCGGGCAGGTTCGAACCCTGCTCGCAGCGCCTCTCTTTTTAAAATCTCAATGTACCAAAATGTTGAAGAGGTGACATTTAGAACACTTGGGAGAAATATCACTGTTCGATGCTGTTTTTTTATTTTCTATGTTTAGCCTTTTAAAACATGCTTCAGTGCTCTATCCATTCCACGGAAGGATTTCAACCTATTCTCAGCGCTTGTCTTCGTGGCGCAATGGATAGCGCGCTGGACTTCTAATCCAGAGGTTCCGGGTTCGAGTCCCGGCGAAGATGTTTGATGCTCCTTGCGATTCGCTCCCTAATTTGGAAAAACGGTATTTCATTTATTGAAAGTTCTGTAGTGATTTCACCAAATCTCTTTTTTAGGCCTGGACTTGTGGGTAAATAGCGAGACGACGAGTGCATTGGTGGTTCAGTGGTAGAATTCTCGCCTGCCACGCACGCGGGAGGCCCGGGTTCGATTCCCGGCCAATGCACTTTCTCCTTGATGTTACCGGTTGAAAATTTTTCTCGCATCAAGTTAACCCCGAAAAGAATTATAACAAAAAAATTGGATTTATTTTTCCTTTTGTGTTTCAAATTGGAAGCCGAAAATTAGGTGGCTGCGATGGCCGAGTGGTTAAGGCGTTGGACTTGAAATCCAATGGGATATTCCCGCGCGCAGGTTCGAACCCTGCTCGCAGCGCCTCTCTTTTTAAAGCTGAATGTACCAAAATGTTGAAGAGGTGACATTTAGAACACTTGGGAGAAATATCACCCTTCTCAATGCCGTTTTTTATTTTCTATGTTTAGCCGTTTATGGCATGCTTCAGTGCTCTATCAATTTCACGGAAGGATTTCAACCGCTTCTCAGCGCTTGTCTTCGTGGCGCAATGGATAGCGCGCTGGACTTCTAATCCAGAAGTTCCGGGTTCGAGTCCCGGCGAAGATGTTTGATGCTCCTTGCGATTGTCGCTAAATTTAGAAAAACGGTATTTCATTTATTGAAAGTTCTGTAGTGATTTCACCAAATCTCTTTTTTAGGCCTGGACTTGTGGGTAAATAGCGAGACGACCAGTGCATTGGTGGTTCAGTGGTAGAATTCTCGCCTGCCACGCGGGAGGCCCGGGTTCGATTCCCGGCCAATGCAGTTTCTCCTTGATGTTACCGGATGAAAATTTTACTTGCATCAAGTTCACCCCGAAAAGAATTATAACAAAAAATGGATTCTATTTTTTCTTTTGTGTTTCATTTTGGAAGCCGACAATTAGGTGGCTGCGATGGCCGAGTGATTAAGGCGTTGGACTTGAAATCCAATGGTATATTGCGCGCGCATGTTCGAAGCCTGCTCGCAGCGCCTCTCTTTTTAAAGCTCAATGTACCGAAATGTTAAAGAGGTGACATTTAGAACACTTGGGAGAAATATCACTACTCAATGCCGTGTTTTTTATTTTCTATGTTTAGCCGTTTAAAACATGCTTCAGTGCTCTATCTATTCCACGAAAGGATTTCAACCGAGTCTCAGCGCTTGTCTTTGTGACGCAGTGGATAGCACGCTGGACTTCTAATCCAGATTCCGGGTTCGAGTCCCGGCGAAGATGTTTGATGCTACTTGCGATGGTCGCTAACTTTGGAAAAACGGTATTTCATTTATTGAAATTTCTTTAGTGATTTCACCAAATCTCTTTTTTAAGCCTGGACTTGTGGTAAATAACGAGACGTAGTGCATTGGTGGTTCAGTGGTAGAATTCTCGCCTGCCACGCGGGAGGCCCGGGTTCGATTCCCGGCCAATGCAGTTTCTCCTTGATGTTACCGGATGAAAATTTTACTTGCATCAAGTTCACCCCGAAAAGAATTATAACAAAAAATGGATTCTATTTTTTCTTTTGTGTTTCATTTTGGAAGCCGACAATTAGGTGGCTGCGATGGCCGAGTGGTTAAGGCGTTGGACTTGAAATCCAATGGGATATTCCCGCGCAGGTTCGAACCCTGCTCGCAGCGCCTCTTTTTTAAATTTGAATGTACCAAAATGTTGAAGAGGTGACATTTAGAACACTTGGGAGAAATATCACCCTTCACTGCCGTTTTTATTTTCTATGTTTAGCCGTTTATGGCATGCTTCAGTGCTCTATCAATTTCACGGAAGGATTTCAACCGCTTCTCAGCGCTTGTCTTCGTGGCGCAATGGATATTGCGCTGGACTTCTAATCCAAAAGTTCCGGGTTCGAGTCCCGGCGAAGATGTTTGATGCTCCTTGCGATGGTCGCTAAATTTGGAAAAACGGTATTTCATTTATTGAAAGTTCTGTAGTGATTTCACCAAATCTCTTTTTTAGGCCTGGACTTGTGGGTAAATAGCGAGAGACGACCAGTGCATTGGTGGTTCAGTGGTAGAATTCTCGCCTGCCACGCGGGAGGCCCGGGTTCGATTCCCGGCCAATGCAGTTTCTCTCCTTGATATTACCGGATGAAAATTTTACTTGCATCAAGTTCACCCCGAAAAGAATTATAACAAAAAATGGATTCTATTTTTTCCTTTTGTGTTTCATTTTTGGAAGCCGACAATAAGGTGGCTGCGATGGCCGAGTGGTTAAGGCGTTGGACTTGAAATCCAATGGGATATTCTCGCGCATGTTCGAAGCCTGCTCGCAGCGCCTCTCTTTTTAAAGCTCAATGTACCGAAAAATGTTGAAGAGGTGACATTTAGAACACTTGGGAGAAATATCACTACTCAATGATGTTTTTTATTTTCTATGTTTAGCCGTTTAAAACATACTTCAATGCTCTATCTATTCCACGAAAGGATTTCAACCGAGTCTCACCGCTTGTCTTTGTGACGCAGTGGATAGCACGCTGGACTTCCAATCCAGATTCCGGGTTGAGTCCCGGCGAAGATGTTTGATGCTACTTGCGATGGTCGATAACTTTGGAAAAACGGTATTTCATTTATTGAAATTTCTTTAGTGATTTCACCAAATCTCTTTTTTAAGCCTGGACTTGTGGTAAATAATGGGACGTAGTGCATTGGTGGTTCAGTGGTAGAATTCTCGCCTGCCACGCGGGAGGCCCAGGTTCGATTCCCGGCCGATGCAAATTCTCCTTGATGTTACCGGATGAAGATTTTACTTGCATCAAGTTCACCCCGAAAAGAATTCTAACAAAAAATGGATTCTATTTTTCCTTTTGTGTTTCCTTTTGGAAGCCGAAACTAAGGTGGCTGCGATGGCCGAGTGGTTAAGGCGTTGGACTTGAAATCCAATGGGATATTGCGCGCATGTTCGAAGCCTTCTCGCAGCGCCTCTCTTTCTAAAGCTCAATGTACCGAAATGTTGAAGAGGTGACATTTAGAACACTTGGGAGAAATATCACTGCTCAATGCTATTTTTTTTTATTTTCTATGTTTAGCCGTTTAAAACATACTTCAATGCTCTATCTATTCCACGAAAGGATTTCAACCGTGTCTCAGCGCTTGTCTTTGTGACGCAGTGGATAGCACGCTGGACTTCCAATCCAGATTCCGGGTTGAGTCCCGGCGAAGATGTTTGATGCTACTTGCGATGGTCGCTAACTTGGGAAAAACGGTATTTCATTTATTGAAATTTCTTTAGTGATTTCACCAAATCTCTTTTTTAAGCCTGGACTTGTGGTTAATAACGAGACGTAGTGCATTGTTGGTTCAGTGGGAGAATTCTCGCCTGCCGCGTCGGAGGCCCGAGTTCGATTCCCGGCCAATGCACTTTCTCCTTGATGTTACCGGTTGAAAATTTGTCTCGCATCAAGTTCACCCCGAAAAGAATTATAACAAAAAAAGGATTCTATTTTTCTTTTTGTGTTTTATATTGGAGGTCGGCGATTAGGTGGCTGCGATGGCCGAGTGGTTAAGGCGTTGGACTTGAAACCCAATGGCATATTCCGGGGCAGGTTCGAACCCTGCTCGCAGCGTCTCTCTTTTTAAAGTCTCAATGTACCAAAATTGTGAAGAGGTGACATTAAAAACACTTGAGAGAAATATCACTGTTCGATGCTGTTTTTTATTTTCTATGTTTAGCCTTGTAAAACATGCTTCAGTGCTCTATACATTCCAAGGAAGGATTTCAACCGATTCTCAGCGCTTGTCTTCGTGGCGCAATGGGTAGCGCGCTGGACTTCTAATCCAGAGGTTCCGGGTTCGAGTCCCGGCGAAGATGTAACCCCTGCGATGGTTCTCCCTAATTTGGAAAAATGATATTGCAATTATGGAAAGTTTTGTAGTGATTTCACCAAATTTCTTTCTTAGGCCTGGACTTGTGGGTAAATAGCGAGACGACGAGTGCATTGGTGGTTCAGTGGTAGAATTCTCTCCTGCCACGCGGTAGGCCCGGGTTAGATTCACGGCCAATGCACTTTCTCATTGATTTTACCGGTTGAAAATATTTCTCGCATCAAGTTCACCCCGAGAAGAATTATAACAAAAAAATTGGATTTATTTTTCCTTTTGTGTTTCAAATTGGAGGCCCAAAATAAGGTGGCTGCGATGGCCTAGTGGTTAAGGCGTTGGACTTGAAATCCAATGGGATATGCCCGCGCAGGTTCGAACCCTGCTCGCAGCGCCTTTTTTTTAAATTTGAATGTACCAAAATGTTGAAGAGGTGACATTTAGAACACTTGGGAGAAATATCACCCTTCACTGCCGTTTTAATATTTTCTATGTTTAGCCGTTTATGGCATGCTTCAGTGCTCTATCAATTTCACGGAAGGATTTCAACCGAGTCTCAGCGCTTGTCTTTGTGACGCAGTGGATAGCACGCTGGACTTCTAATCCAGATTCCGGGTTGAGTCCCGGCGAAGATGTTTGATGCTACTTGCGATGGTCGCTAACTTTGGAAAAACGGTATTTCATTTATTGAAATTTCTTTAGTGATTTCACCAAATCTCTTTTTTAAGCCTGGACTTGTGGTAAATAACGAGACGTAGTGCATTGGTTGTTCAGTGGTAGAATTCTCGCCTGCCACGCGGGAGGCCCGGGTTCGATTCCCGGCCAATGCAAATTCTCCTTGATGTTACCGGATGAAAATTTTACATGCATCAAGTTCACCCCGAAAAGAATTCTAACAAAAAATGGATTCTATTTTTCCTTTTGTGTTTCCTTTTGGAAGCCGAAATTAAGGTGGCTGCGATGGCCGAGTGGTTAAGGCGTTGGACTTGAAATCCAATGGGATATTGCGTGCATGTTCGAAACCTGCTCGCAGCGCCTCTCTTTCTAAAGCTCAATGTACCGAAATGTTGAAGAGGTGACATTTAGAACACTTGGGAGAAATATCACTGCTCAATGCTGTTTTTTATTTTCTATGTTTAGCCGTTTAAAACATACTTCAATGCTCTATCTATTCCACGAAAGGATTTCAACCGAGTCTCAGCGCTTGTCTTTGTGACGCAGTGGATAGCACGCTGGACTTCTAATCCAGATTCCGGGTTCGAGTCCTGGCGAAGATGTTTGATGCTACTTGCGATGGTCGCTCGCTAACTTTGGAAAAACGGTATTTCATTTATTGAAATTTCTTTAGTGATTTCACCAATATCTTTTTTAAGCCTGGACTTGTGGTAAATAACGAGACGTAGTGCATTGGTGGTTCAGTGGGAGAATTCTCGCCTGACACGCGGGAGGCCCAGGTTCGATTCCCGGCCGATGCAAATTCTCCTTGATGTTACCGGATGAAGATTTTACTTGCATCAAGTTCACCCCGAAAAGAATTCTAACAAAAAATGGATTTATTTTTCCTTTTGTGTTTCCTTTTGGAAGCCGAAATTAAGGTGGCTGCGATGGCCGAGTGGTTAAGGCGTTGGATTTGAAATCCAATGGGATATTGCGCGCATGTTCGAAGCCTGCTCGCAGCGCCTCTCTTTCTAAAGCTCAAGGTACCGAAATGTTGAAGAGGTGACATTTAGAACACTTGGGAGAAATATCACTGCTCAATGCTATTTTTTTTATTTTCTATGTTTAGCCGTTTAAAACATACTTCAATGCTCTATCTATTCCACGAAAAGATTTCAACCGAGTCTCAGCGCTTGTCTTTGTGACGCAGTGGATAGCACGCTGGACTTCTAATCCAGATTCCGGGTTCGAGTCCTGGCGAAGATGTTTGATGCTACTTGCGATGGTCGCTACCCTTGGGAAAAACGGTATTTCATTTATTGAAATTTCTTTAGTGATTTCACCAAATCTCTTTTTTAAGCCTGGACTTGTGGTTAATAACGAGACGTAGTGCATTGGTGGTTCAGTGGGAGAATTCTCGCCTGCCGCGTCGGAGGCCCGAGTTCGATTCCCGGCCAATGCACTTTCTCCTTGATGTTACCGGTTGAAAATTTGTCTCGCATCAAGTTCACCCCGAAAAGAATTATAACAAAAAAAGGATTCTATTTTTCTTTTTGTGTTTTATATTGGAGGTCGGCGATTAGGTGGCTGCGATGGCCGAGTGGTTAAGGCGTTGGACTTGAAACCCAATGGGATATTCCGGGGCAGGTTCGAACCCTGCTCGCAGCGTCTCTCTTTTTAAAGTCTCAATGTACCAAAATTGTGAAGAGGTGACATTAAAAACACTTGAGAGAAATATCACTGTTCGATGCTGTTTTTTATTTTCTATGTTTAGCCTTGTAAAACATGCTTCAGTGCTCTATACATTCCAAGGAAGGATTTCAACCGATTCTCAGCGCTTATCTTCGTGGCGCAATGGATAGCGCGCTGCACTTCTAATCCAGAGGTTCCGGGTTCGAGTCCCGGCGAAGATGTAACCCCTGCGATGGCTCTCCCTAATTTGGACAAATGATATTGCAATTATGGAAAGTTTTGTAGTGATTTCACCAAATTTCTTTCTTAGGCCTGGACTTGTGGGTAAATAGCGAGACGACGAGTGCATTGGTGGTTCAGTGGTAGAATTCTCTCCTGCCACGCGGTAGGCCCGGGTTCGATTCACGGCCAATGCACTTTCTCATTGATTTTACCGGTTGAAAATATTTCTCGCATCAAGTTCACCCCGAGAAGAATTATAACAAAAAAATTGGATTTATTTTTCCTTTTGTGTTTCAAATTGGAGGCCCAAAATAAGGTGGCTGCGATGGCCTAGTGGTTAAGGCGTTGGACTTGAAATCCAATGGGATATTCCCGCGCAGGTTCGAACCCTGCTCGCAGCTCCTTTTTTTAAATTTGAATGTACCAAAATGTTGAAGAGGTGACATTTAGAACACTTGGGAGAAATATCACCCTTCACTGCCGTTTTAATATTTTCTATGTTTAGCCGTTTATGGCATGCTTCAGTGCTCTATCAATTTCACGGAAGGATTTCAACCGAGTCTCAGCGCTTGTCTTTGTGACGCAGTGGATAGCACGCTGGACTTCTAATCCAGATTCTGGGTTGAGTCCCGGCGAAGATGTTTGATGCTACTTGCGATGGTCGCTAACTTTGGAAAAACGGTATTTCATTTATTGAAATTTCTTCAGTGATTTCACCAAATCTCTTTTTTAAGCCTGGACTTGTGGTAAATAACGAGACGTAGTGCATTGGTTGTTCAGTGGTAGAATTGTCGCCTGCCACGCGGGAGGCCCGTGTTCGATTCCCGGCCAATGCAAATTCTCCTTGATGTTACCGGATGAAAATTTTACTTGCATCAAGTTCACCCCGAAAAGAATTCTAACAAAAAATGGATTCTATTTTTCCTTTTGTGTTTCCTTTTGGAAGCCGAAATTAAGGTGGCTGCGGTGGCCGAGTGGTTAAGGCGTTGGACTTGAAATCCAATGGGATATTGCGCGCATGTTCGAAACCTGCTCGCAGCGCCTCTCTTTCTAAAGCTCAATGTACCGAAATGTTGAAGAGGTGACATTTAGAACACTTGGGAGAAATATCACTGCTCAATGCTGTTTTTTATTTTCTATGTTTAGCCGTTTAAAAACATACTTCAATGCTCTATCTATTCCACGAAAGGATTTCAACCGAGTCTCAGCGCTTGTCTTTGTGACGCAGTGGATAGCACGCTGGACTTCTAATCCAGATTCCGGGTTCGAGTCCTGGCGAAGATGTTTGATGCTACTTGCGATGGTCGCTCGCTAACTTTGGAAAAACGGTATTTCATTTATTGAAATTTCTTTAGTGATTTCACCAAATCTCTTTTTTAAGCCTGGACTTGTGGTAAATAACGAGACGTAGTGCATTGGTGGTTCAGCAGGAGAATTCTCGCCTTCCACGCGGGAGGCCCGGGTTCGATTCCCGGCCAATGCACTTTCTCCTTGATGTTACCGGTTGAAAATATTTCTCGCATCAAGTTAACCCCGAGAAGAATTATAACAAAAAAATTGGATTTAATTTTCCTTTTGAGTTTCAAATTGGAGGCCGAAAACAAGGTGGCTGCGATGGCCGAGTGGTTAAGGCGTTGGACTTGAAATCCAATGGGATATTCCCGCACAGGTTCGAACCCTGCTTGCAGCGCCTCTCTTTTTAAATTTGAATGTACCAAAATGTTGAAGAGGTGACATTTAGAACACTTAAGAGAAATATCACCCTTCACTGCCGTTTTAATATTTTCTATGTTTAGCCGTTTATGGCATGCTTCAGTGCTCTATCAATTTCACGGAAGGATTTCAACTGCTTGTAAGCGCTTGTCTTCGTGGCGCAATGGATAGCGCGCTGGACTTCTAATCCAAAAGTTCCGGGTTCGAGTCCCGGCGAGGATGTTTGATGCTCCTTGCGATTGTCGCTAAATTTAGAAAAACGGTATTTCATTTATTGAAAGTTCTGCAGTGATTTCACCAAATCTCTTTTTTAGGCCTGGACTTGTGGGTAAATAGCGAGACGACCAGTGCATTGGTGGTTCAGTGGTAGAATTCTCGCCTGCCACGCGGGAGGCCCGGGTTCGATTCCCGGCCAATGCAGTTTCTCCTTAATATTACCGGATGAAAATTTTACTTGCATCAAGTTCACCCCGAAAAGAATTATAACAAAACATGGATTCTATTTTTTCTTTTGTGTTTCATTTTGGAAGCCGACAATTAGGTGGCTGCCATGGCCGAGTGATTAAGGCGTTGGACTTGAAATCCAATGGTATATTGCGCGCATGTTCGAAGCCTGCTCGCAGCGCCTCTCTTTTTAAAGCTCAATGTACCGAAATGTTGAAGAGGTGACATTTAGAACACTTGGGAGAAATATCACTACTCAATGATGTTTTTTATTTTCTATGCTTAGCCGTTTAAAACATGCTTTAGTGCTCTATCTATTCCACGAAAGGATTTCAACCGAGTCTCAGCGCTTGTCTTTGTGACGCAGTGGATAGCACGCTGGACTTCCAATCCAGATTCCGGGTTGAGTCCCGGCGAAGATGTTTGATGCTACTTGCGATGGTCGCTAACTTTGGAAAAACGGTATTTCATTTATTGAAATTTCTTTAGTGATTTCACCAAATCTCTTTTTTAAGCCTGGATTTGTGGTAAATAACGGGACGTAGTGCATTGGTGGTTCAGTGGTAGAATTCTCGCCTGCCACGCGGGAGGCCCAGGTTCGATTCCCGGCCAATGCAAATTCTCCTTGATGTTACCGGATGAAAATTTTACTTGCATCAAGTTCACCCCGAAAAGAATTCTAACAAAAAATGGATTCTATTTTTCCTTTTGTGTTTCCTTTTGGAAGCCGAAATTAAGGTGGCTGCGATGGCCGAGTGGTTAAGGCGTTGGACTTGAAATCCAATGGGATATTGCGCGCATGTTCGAAGCCTAATCGCAGCGCCTCTTTTTCTAAAGCTCAATGTACCGAAATGTTGAAGAGGTGACATTTAGAACACTTGGGAGAAATATCACTACTCAATGCTGTTTTTTATTTTCTATGTTTAGCCGTTTAAAACATACTTCAATGCTCTATCTATTCCACGGAAGGATTTCAACCGAGTCTCAGCGCTTGTCTTTGTGACGCAGTGGATAGCACTCTGGACTTCTAGTCCAGATTCCGGGTTCGAGTCCTGGCGTAGATGTCTGATGCTACTTGCGATGGTCGCTAACTTTGGAAAAACGGTATTTCATTTATTGAAATATCTTTAGTGATTTCACAAAATCTCTTTTTTAAGCCTGGACTTGTGGTAAATAACGAGACGTAGTGCATTGGTGGTTCAGTGGGAGAATTCTCGCCTGCCGCGTCGGAGGCCCGAGTTCGATTCCCGGCCAATGCACTTTCTCCTTGATGTTACCGGTTGAATATTTGTCTCGCATCAAGTTCACCCCGAAAAGAATTATAACAAAAAAAGGATTCTATTTTTCTTTTTGTGTTTTATATTGGAGGTCGGCGATTAGGTGGCTGCGATGGCCTAGTGGTTAAGGCGTTGGACTTGAAACCCAATGGGATATTCCGGGGCAGGTTCGAACCCTGCTCGCAGCGTCTCTCTTATTAAAGTCTCAATGTACCAAAATTGTGAAGAGGTGACATTAAAAACACTCGAGAGAAATATCACTGTTCGATGCTGATTTTTATTTTCTATGTTTAGCCTTGTAAAACATGCTTCAGTGCTCTATACATTCCAAGGAAGGATTTCAACAGATTCTCAGCGCTTGTCTTTGTGGCGCAATGGATAGCGCGCTGGACTTCTAATCCAGAGGTTCCGGGTTCGAGTCCCGGCAAAGATGTAACCCCTGCGATGGTTCTCCCTAATTTGGAAAAATGATATTGCAATTATGGAAAGTTTTGTAGTGATTTCACCAAATTTCTTTCTAAGGCCTGGACTTGTGGGTAAATAGCGAGACGACGAGTGCATTGGTGGTTCAGTAGTAGAATTCTCTCCTGCCACGCGGTAGGCCCGGGTTCGATTCACGGCCAATGCACTTTCTCATTGATGTTACCGGTTGAAAATATTTCTCGCATCAAGTTAACCCCGAGAAGAATTATAACAAAAAAATTGGATTTATTTTTCCTTTTGTGTTTCAAATTGGAGGCCGAAAATAAGGTGGCTGCGATGGCCGAGTGGTTAAGGCGTTGGACTTGAAATCCAATGGGATATTCCCGCGCAGGTTCGAACCCTGCTCGCAGCGCCTTTTTTTTAATTTGAATGTACCAAAATGTTGAAGAGGTGACATTTAGAACACTTGGGAGAAATATCACCCTTCACTGCCGTTTTAATATTTTCTATGTTTAGCCGTTTATGGCATGCTTCAGTGCTCTATCAATTTCACGGAAGGATTTCAACCGAGTCTCAGCGCTTGTCTTTGTGACGCAGTGGATAGCACGCTGGACTTCTAATCCAGATTCCGGGTTGAGTCCCGGCGAAGATGTTTGATGCTACTTGCGATGGTCGCTAACTTTGGAAAAACGGTATTTCATTTATTGAAATTTCTTTGGTGATTTCACCAAATCTCTTTTTTAAGCCTGGACTTGTGGTAAATAACCAGACGTAGTGCATTGGTGGTTCAGTGGTAGAATTCTCGCCTGCCACGCGGGAGGCCCGGATTCGATTCCCGGCCAATGCAAATTTTCCTTGATGTTACCGGATGAAAATTTTACTTGCATCAAGTTCACCCCGAAAAGAATTCTAACAAAAAATGGATTCTATTTTTCCTTTTGTGTTTCCTTTTGGAAGCCGTAATTAAGGTGGCTGCGATGGCCGAGTGGTTAAGGCGTTGGACTTGAAATCCAATCGGATATTGCGCGCATGTTCGAAGCCTGCTCGCAGCGCCTCTCTTTCTAAAGCTCAATGTACCGAAATGTTGAAGAGGTGACATTTAGAACACTTGGGAGAAATATCACTGCTGAATACTGTTTTTTATTTTCTATGTTTAGCCGTTTAAAACATACTTCAATGCTCTATCTATTCCACGAAAGGATTTCAACCGAGTCTCAGCGCTTGTCTTTGTGACGCAGTGGATAGCACGCTGGACTTCTAATCCAGATTCCGGGTTCGAGTCCTGGCGAAGATGTTTGATGCTACTTGCGATGGTCGCTCGCTAACTTTGGAAAAACGGTATTTCATTTATTGAAATTTCTTTAGTGATTTCACCAAATCTCTTTTTTAAGCCTGGACTTGTGGTAAATAACGAGACGTAGTGCATTGGTGGTTCAGTGGGAGAATTCTCGCCTGCCGCGTCGGAGGCCCGAGTTCGATTCCCGGCCAATGCACTTTCTCCTTGATGTTACCGGTTGAAAATTTGTCTCGCATCAAGTTCACCCCGAAAAGAATTATAACAAAAAAAGGATTCTATTTTTCCTTTTGTGTTTTATATTGGAGGTCGGCGATTAGGTGGCTGCGATGGCCGAGTAGTTAAGGCGTTGGACTTGAAACCCAATGGGATATTCGGGGGCAGGTTCGAACCCTGCTCGCAACGTCTCTCTTTTTAAAATCTCAATGTACCAAAATTGTGAAGAGGTGACATTAAAAACACTTGAGAGAAATATCACTGTTCGATGCTGTTCTTTATTTTCTATGTTTAGCCTTCTAAAACATGCTTCAGTGCTCTATCCATTCCAAGGAAGGATTTCAACCGATTCTCAGCGCTTGTCTTCGTGGCGCAATGGATAGCGCGCTGGACTTCTAATCCAGAGGTTCCGGGTTCGAGTCCCGGCGAAGATGTAACCCCTGCGATGGTTCCCCCTAATTTGGAAAAATGATATTGCAATTATTGAAAGTTTTGTAGTGATTTCACCAAATTTCTTTCTTAGGCCTGGACTTGTGGGTAAATAGCGAGACGACGAGTGCATTGGTCGTTCAGTGGTAGAATTCTCTCCTGCCACGCGGGAGGCCGGGGTTCGATTCCCGGCCAATGCACTTTCTCCTTGATGTTACCGGTTGAAAATATTTCTCGCATCAAGTTAACCCCGAGAAGAATTATAACAAAAAAATTGGATTTATTTTTCCTTTTGAGTTTCAAATTGGAGGCCAAAAATAAGGTGGCTGCGATGGCCGAGTGGTTAAGGCGTTGGACTTGAAATCCAATGGGATATTCCCGCGCAGGTTCGAACCCTGCTCGCAGCGCCTCTCTTTTTAAATTTGAATGTACCAAAATGTTGAAGAGGTGACATTTAGAACACTAGGGAGAAATATCACCCTTCACTGCCGTTTTAATATTTTCTATGTTTAGCCGTTTATGGCATGCTTCAGTGCTCTATCAATTTTACGGAAGGATTTCAACTGCTTGTAAGCGCCTGTCTTCGTGGCGCAATGGATAGCGCGCTGGACTTCTAATCATGAAGTTCCGGGTTCGAGTCCCGGCGAGGATGTTTGATGCTCCTTGCGATGGTCGCTAAATTTAGAAAAACGATATTTCATTTATTGAAAGTTCTGTAGTGATTTCACCAAATCTCTTTTTTAGGCCTGGACTTGTGGCTAAATAGCGAGACGACCAGTGCATTGGTGGTTCAGTGGTAGAATTCTCGCCTGCCACGCGGGAGGCCCGGGTTCGATTCCCGGCCAATGCAGTTTCTCCTTGATATTGCCGGATGAAAATTTTACTTGCATCAAGTTCACCCCGAAAAGAATTATAACAAAAAATGGATTCTATTTTTTCTTTTGTGTTTCATTTTGGAAGCCGACAATTAGGTGTCTGCCATGGCCGAGTGATTAAGGCGTTGGACTTGAAATCCAATAGTATATTGCGCGCATGTTCGAAGCCTGCTCGCAGCCCCTTTCTTTTTAAAGCTCAATGTACCGAAATGTTGAAGAGGTGACATTTAGAACACTTGGGAGAAATATCACTACTCAATGATGTTTTTTATTTTCTATGTTTAGCCCTTTAAAACATGCTTCAGTGCTCTATCTATTCCATGAAAGGATTTCAACCGAGTCTCAGCGCTTGTCTTTGTGACGCAGTGGATAGCACGCTGGACTTCCAATCCAGATTCCGGGTTGAGTCCCGGCGAAGATGTTTGATGCTACTTGCGATGGTCGCTAACTTGGGAAAAACGGTATTTCATTTGTTGAAATTTCTTTAGTGATTTCACCAAATCTCTTTTTTAAGCCTGGACTTGTGGTAAATAACGAGACGTAGTGCATTGGTGGTTCAGTGGGAGAATTCTCGCCTGCCGCGTCGGAGGCCCGAGTTCGATTCCCGGCCAATGCACTTTCTCCTTGATGTTACCGGTTGAAAATTTGTCTCGCATCAAGTTCACCCCGAAAAGAATTATAACAGAAAAAGGATTCTATATTTCTTTTTGTGTTTTATATTGGAGGTCGGCGATTAGGTGGCTGCGATGGCCGAGTGGTTAAGGCGTTGGACTTGAAACCCAATAGGATATTCCGCGGTAGGTTCGAACCCTGATCGCAGCGTCTCTCTTTTTAAAGTCTCAATGTACCAAAATTGTGAAGAGGTGACATTAAAAACACTTGAGAGAAATATCACTGTTCGATGCAGTTTTTTATTTTCTATGTTTAGTCTTGTAAAACATACTTCAGTGCTCTATACATTCCAAGGAAGGATTTCAACCGATTCTCAGCGCTTGTCTTTGTGGCGCAATGGATAGCGCGCTGGACTTCTAATCCAGAGGTTCCGGGTTCAAGTCCCGGCGAAGATGTAACCCCTGCGATGGTTTTCCCTGATTTGGAAAAATGATATTGCAATTATGGAAAGTTTTGTAGTGATTTCACCAAATTTCTTTCTTAGGCCTGGACTTGTGGGTAAATAGCGAGACGACGAGTGCATTGGTGGTTCAGTGGTAGAATTCTCTCCTGCCACGCGGTAGGCCCGGGTTCGATTCACGGCCAATGCACTTTCTCATTGATGTTACCGGTTGAAAATATTTCTCGCATCAAGTTCACCCCGAGAAGAATTATAGCAAAAAAATTGGATTTATTTTTCCTTTTGTGTTTCAAATTGGAGGCCGAAAGTAAGGTGGCTGCGATGGCCGAGTGGTTAAGGCGTTGGACTTGAAATCTAATGGG
Source organism: Styela plicata (assembly GCA_963675895.2). Lineage (NCBI taxonomy): Eukaryota > Metazoa > Chordata > Ascidiacea > Stolidobranchia > Styelidae > Styela > Styela plicata. The sequence goes on from OZ023138.1 coordinate 26,308,374, forward strand.
ATATTCCCGCGCAGGTTCGAACCCTGCTCGCAGCGCCTTTTTTTTAAATTTGAATGTACCAAAATGTTGAAGAGGTGACTTTAGAACACTTGGGAGAAATATCACCCTTCACTGCCGTTTTAATATTTTCTATGTTTAGCCGTTTATGGCATGCTTCAGTGCTCTATCAATTTCACGGAAGGATTTCAACCGAGTCTCAGCGCTTGTCTTTGTGACGCAGTGGATAGCACGCTGGACTTCTAATCCAGATTCCGGGTTGAGTCCCGGCGAAGATGTTTGATGCTACTTGCGATGGTCGCTAACTTTGGAAAAACGGTATTTCATTTATTGAAATTTCTTTAGTGATTTCACCAAATCTCTTTTTTAAGCCTGGACTTGTGGTAAATAACGAGACGTAGTGCATTGGTTGTTCAGTGGTAGAATTCTCGCCTGCCACGCGGGAGGCCCGGGTTCGATTCCCGGCCAATGCAAATTCTTCTTGATGTTACCGGATGAAAATTTTACTTGCATCAAGTTCACCCCGAAAAGAATTCTAACAAAAAATGGATTCTATTTTTCCTTTTGTGTTTCCTTTTGGAAGCCGAAATTAAGGTGGCTGCGATGGCCGAGTGGTTAAGGCGTTGGACTTGAAATCCAATGGGATGTTGCGCGCATGTTCGAAGCCTGCTCGCAGCGCCTCTCTTTCTAAAGCTCAATGTACCGAAATGTTGAAGAGGTGACATTTAGAACACTTGGGAGAAATATCACTGCTCAATGCTGTTTTTTATTTTCTATGTTTAGCCGTTTAAAACATACTTCAATGCTCTATCTATTCCACGAAAGGATTTCAACCGAGTCTCAGCGCTTGTCTTTGTGACGCAGTGGATAGCACGCTGGACTTCTAATCCAGATTCCGGATTCGAGTCCTGGCGAAGATGTTTGATGCTACTTGCGATGGTCGCTCGCTAACTTTGGAAAAACGGTATTTCATTTATTGAAATTTCTTTAGTGATTTCACCAAATCTCTTTTTTAAGCCTGGACTTGTGGTAAATAACGAGACGTAGTGCATTGGTGGTTCAGTGGGAGAATTCTCGCCTGCCGCGTCGAAGGCCCGAGTTCGAATCCCGGCCAATGCACTTTCTCCTTGATGTTACCGGTTGAAAATTTGTCTCGCATCAAGTTCACCCCGAAAAGAATTATAACAAAAAAAGGATTCTATTTTTCCTTTTGTGATTTATATTGGAGGTCGCCGATTAGGTGTCTGCGATGGCCGAGTGGTTAAGGCGTTGGACTTGAAACCCAATGGGATATTCCGGGGCAGGTTCGAACCCTGCTCGCAACGTCTCTCTTTTTAAAATCTCAATGTACCAAAATTGTGAAGAGGTGACATTAGAAACACTTGAGAGAAATATCACTGTTCGATGCTGTTTTTTATTTTCTGTTTAGCCTTGTAAAACATGCTTCAGTGCTCTATCCATTCCAAGGAAGGATTTCAACCTATTCTCAGCGCTTGTCTTCGTGGCGCAATGGATAGCGCGCTGGACTTCTAATCCAGAGGTTCCGGGTTCGAGTCCCGGCGAAGATGTAACCCCTCCGATGGTTCCCCCTAATTTGGAAAAATGATATTGCAATTATTGAAAGTTTTGTAGTGATTTCACCAAATTTCTTTCTTAGGCCTGGACTTGTGGGTAAATAGCGAGACGACGAGTGAATTGGTCGTTCAGTGGTAGAATTCTCTCCTGCCACGCGGGGGCCCGGGTTCGATTCCCGGCCAATGCACTTTCTCCTTGATGTTACCGGTTGAAAATATTTCTCGCATCAAGTTAACCCCGAGAAGAATTATAACAAAAAAATTGGATTTATTTTTCCTTTTGAGTTTCAAATTGGAAACCGAAAATAAGGTGGCTGCGATGGCCGAGTGGTTAAGGCGTTGGACTTGAAATCCAATGGGATATTCCCGCACAGGTTCGAACCCTGCTCGCAGCGCCTCTCTTTTTAAATTTGAATGTACCAAAATGTTGAAGAGGTGACATTTAGAACACTTGGGAGAAATATCACCCTTCACTGCCGTTTTAATATTTTCTATGTTTAGACGTTTATGGCATGCTTCAGTGCTCTATCAATTTCACGGAAGGATTTCAACCGCTTGCAAGCGCTTGTCTTCGTGGCGCAATGGATAGCGCGCTGGACTTCTAATCCAAAAGTTCCGGGTTCGAGTCCCGGCGAGGATGTTTGATGCTCCTTGCGATTGTCGCTAAATTTAGAAAAACGGTATTTCATTTATTGAAAGTTCTGTAGTGATTTCACCAAATCTCTTTTTTAGGCCTGGACTTGTGGGTAAATAGCGAGACGACCAGTGCATTGGTGGTTCAGTGGTAGAATTCTCGCCTGCCACGCGGGAGGCCCGGGTTCGATTCCCGGCCAATGCAGTTTCTCCTTGATACTACCGGATGAAAATTTTACTTGCATCAAGTTCACCCCGAAAAGAATTATAACAAAAAATGGATTCTATTTTTTCTTTTGTGTTTCATTTTGGAAGCCGACAATTAGGTGCCTGCCATGGCCGAGTGATTAAGGCGTTGGACTTGAAATCCAATGGTATATTGCGCGCATGTTCGAAGCCTGCTCGCAGCCCCTCTCTTTTTAAAGCTCAATGTACCGAAATGTTAAAGAGGTACATTTAGAACACTTGGGAGAAATATCACTACTCAATGATGTTTTTTATTTTCTATGTTTAGCCGTTTAAAACATGCTTCAGTGCTCTATCTATTCCACGAAAGGATTTCAACCGAGTCTCAGCGCTTGTCTTTGTGACGCAGTGGATAGCACGCTGGACTTCTAGTCCAGATTCCGGGTTGAGTCCCGGCGAAGATGTTTGATGCTACTTGCGATGGTCGCTAACTTTGGAAAAACGGTATTTCATTTATTGAAATTTCTTTGGTGATTTCACCAAATCTCTTTTTTAAGCCTGGACTTGTGGTAAATAACGAGACGTAGTGCATTGGTGGTTCAATGGTAGAATTCTCGCCTGCCACGCGGGAGGCCCGGGTTCGATTCCCGGCCAATGCAGTTTCTCCTTGATGTTACCGGATGAAAATTTTACTTGCATCAAGTTCACCCCGAAAAGAATTATAACAAAAAATGGACTCTATTTTTCCTTTTGTGTTTCATTTTTGAAGCCGACAATAAGGTGGCTGCGATGGCCGAGTGGTTAAGGCGTTGGACTTGAAATCCAGTGGGATATTCCCGCACAGGTTCGAACCCTGCACGCAGCGCCTGTCTTTTTAAATTTGAATGTACCAAAATGTTGAAGAGGTGATATTTAGAACACTTGGGAGAACTATCACCCTTCACTGCCGTTTTAATATTTTTTATGTCTAGCCGTTTATGGCATGCTTCAGTGCTCTATCAATTTCACGGAAGGATTTCAACTGCTTGTAAGCGCTTGTCTTCGTGGCGCAATGGATATTGCGCTGGACTTCTAATCCAAAAGTTCCGGGTTCGAGTCCCGGCGAGGATGTTTGATGCTCCTTGCGATTGTCGCTAAATTTAGAAAAACGGTATTTCATTTATTGAAAGTTCTGTAGTGATTTCACCAAATCTCTTTTTTAGGCCTGGACTTGTGGGTAAATAGCGAGACGACCAGTGCATTGGTGGTTCAGTGGTAGAATTCTCGCCTGCCACGCGGGAGGCCCGGGTTCGATTCCCGGCCAATGCAGTTTCTCCTTAATATTACCGGATGAAAATTTTACTTGCATCAAGTTCACCCCGAAAAGAATTATAACAAAAAATGGATTCTATTTTTTCTTTTGTGTTTCATTTTGGAAGCCGACAATAAGGTGGCTGCCATGGCCGAGTGGTTAAGGCGTTGGACTTGAAATCCAATGGTATATTGCGCGCATGTTCGAAGCATGCTCGCAGCGCCTCTCTTTTTAAAGCTCAATGTACCGAAATGTTGAAGAGGTGACATTTAGAACACTTGGGAGAAATATCACTGCTCAATGCTTTTTTTTTATTTTCTATGTTTAGCCGTTTAAAACATACTTCAATGCTCTATCTATTCCACGAAAGGATTTCAACCGAGTCTCACCGCTTGTCTTTGTGACGCAGTGGATAGCACGCTGGACTTCCAATCCAGATTCCGGGTTGAGTTCCGGCGAAGATGTTTGAT
>OZ023138.1:26312624-26322624 GCA_963675895.2 Styela plicata
TGGGTAAATAGCGAGCGACGCTCTATCCATTATTAACCTATTCCTAAAACACACCATCTCTTTTATTCCCTTAAACTAAACTTCCAATCCCAAAACCAATAATAACCCTTTATCCCCAAAAACAACTCCACCATTAAACCCCCCTCTCCCTTCAAAAACACCCCCCCAATTCATACAAAAACCAATATCTAAACAACCAATTTTTCCTCCCCACCTCCTTCATCTCATTCCCCTGCACATAGAGAGAGTCAACACGCGCGCTCCCTCCCCTTCAATCCCACACATTTATAACATATTATGAATCTATTCACACTCGTCGCTTTGATGCCTCCACTTATCAAACTCATCTCTCTTTTCCATCATGTACGCTCTCCGATGTGACAAAAGAAACAACAAAACCTAGTATTGTCGTCATGTCGACACCATCACTACCCAATAATCGATCTTCCTCAACACTCCCTTAACCCTCCTCTCTGTGTATAGCTCAATCAAATCAATAGCACCCCCCCAATCCAGTCCGCCCCCAAGTCATGTGTACCAGATGTGAACCCTACTACTACCAATCTCCCTACACTCCCATAACCTCTATATAACTGATCTCCTGCTGAGTGCTCCCCTCCTGTAGTAAGATTGAAGATCATGATGTGTACAAAAGTAATAATCACACAGAATCGTTACTCTGGCATCGTGTGTCATGTGCACACCACACAACATACAAATTAACATACTACAACTTACCCTCTCAAAAATATATCTTTACACTCAAGCCTCCCCCCCCATACATCTACTACACTTCTTCTACTAATCCCCTATCAATATTACCAGACATACCGGTATCCGCAAAAACATATAACCCATACACATTTTACGACTATTTCCCTCCGGTGTAAGATATCGTGCTGCGCTTCATCTAAATGAGAAGATTAGAGTATAGGCTGATGCGCGAGTCTGATCGCGTTGTCTACGCGCGCGCGCACAGCGGACTTGTTCTTCGAGGTATTTTTGCCTAGAAGTGTGGCCGGTAAAAGTTATGACGACGTGATATGGTTACGTTAGCCACTATGTCTACTCTATTGATCGTCTACTGCGGTTGTGAGTGTGTGCACTCGGTGTGTGTTAGATGGAATGCTTTACTTGCCAAGAGAGGTCTGTCTCGCGTCGCGCGTGTAGTACTTGTTGGAGACTAGATGTGAGCGGCTGTTTTCTTATTGTTTGATTTTTGAGAGAGAAAAGGCGCTGCTCGTTGTGTGCTCAGTGTGTTGTGTACTTTGGTACGACGACACTCTACTTATCTCGGTGTGCTGGTGAGGTGCTTAGTCTAGCCCCTTGAGGCTCCGTGATAGGTAGGTTAATTGAACATGCGGATGTTATTGCAGATAGATGCTCAGAATTAGAATTATGAGATGCGCGTGTCGCGCGGTGTGATGAAATCGGCGTCTGCAATAATACGCCCGCCGACTGCGTCGAAGCACGCACTGCCTAAGTGAATGAACCCGAAAAGGGCCCGAGGTTGTTCTCGTGTTTTTTCTCTGCGTAGACTCAGCACATTGCCTCAGAATAGTTCTCCTGATGTTACCGATGAAAACATTACTTGCATCAAGTTCACCCCGAAAAGAATTATAACAAAAAAAGGATTGCTATTTTTCCTTTTGTGTTTAATTTTGGAAGCCGACAATAAGGTGGCGGCGGAGGGACGAGTGGTTAGGCGTGGGACTAAAATCCAATGGGATATTCCCGCAAGGTTCGAAACCTACACGCCGCGCCTCTCTTGTAAAATCTCAATGTACAAAATTGTGAAAGGAGGTGCATTAAAAAAAACATTGAGAAAAAATATCACCCTTCTGCCATTTGAGAATTTTTTATGTTCAGCCTTCTAAACTGCTTCAGAGCCTATCAATTCCAAGGAAAGGATTGCAACGATTCTAAGCGCTTGTCTTCGTGGCGCAATGATAGCGCGTGGACTTCTAATCGGAGGTTCCGGGTTCGAGTGAAGATTTACGCGGCCGTTAAAGAATGTAAGTGCCCCCTGCGGATTTTTGTAGATTGACTATGTCCTGTGATATATGACTCCTATGTTGTGTGATTGGACTGAATGATATTGCAATTATGGGAAAGTTTTGTTGAGTGATTTCACAAATTCTTGATTAGTTTTGTGTTGAAGTGTACACCTGTGGAATTATGGTTTGATTGAAAAGGATGTGCGGGCGAGGAGTCGTACTCCTGTTTGGCGTGATGAGGTGGAGAAAGTAGCATGGAGGTGTAGAGAACCGATCTGTTGTCGGTATTCTGCGCAACTACGCTGACTTCCTCACGAACGGTCCATCTCGTGCGCGGTCGATACGATGGAGACACCACCGCTTGTACGCCGAGAATTGGCCCTCAAGTTGTCAGTGTGTATGCGCGCGTGAGTCCGAGAGAGAGAGTTGGTAGTGCACAAGGATTGCTATGTGCGACTAGGTGTTGTTATGATGTGTATGCACACATGACACAAGGGTTTCTAATCCTGCGCGTCACTTGAGTGGCCATCTAGATAAGCTAAGAATTAGTGCCGTCAAAGACGCGCAAAAAAGAGATTGTGTGCGTTCACATTGCTGTCCTGTAGTCTTGCTTGTAGCGCAGCACTGCCACACGTTTTGGTAGAGCGCTAGGCACGCAACCTCAAAGATAGCGGGATATAAGCGAGAGTGGCTGTGCGCCGCGATAAAAGAGCACATATGGTGCGTGTGCGATAAGAGACCGGACGTCTGTATTGGAGTCACGTCTGGTGAACCGACGAGCATATTGTTTGTAGGATAGGCTTGATTGCAGCCGGGATTCTGAATGTGTGTCTAAACGTGTGTTAACGGACACAGGACGGCTGTACACGCTTCTCGTTGAATCGTTCACGCTCTCAGGACTATCGCATAAGTGTGTGTATACGGGCGCGTGATCTCTCGCGTAGAAGTGCATCGACGCTGCCCTTCCCGCGCGTGAATGGCGAGTGTCTACTGAGTTGAAGAGGCTCGGATCTCACCACGCGTGTGGTGTGTAGCGTGAAATTACGTGTCACGATCGAATCCCACAAATGTCTAATCCTCAAAATCTTTCGTTGAGCTAATTGGCACATCGGAAGTTAATACCGTACATAGGCAATTCCTACTTGAGGTAATACCGCTTGATGCCAATTCATTCGAGAACGTAATGCCAATCCCGCGTGATGAGCAGTCGCTGTGTGTCCCATGCCAAGCATGGGTTAAATATCTTGAAAAAGGCTATATCGGGCGTAGGCAATTCCCCGTCGGGTTCAATATTTTTTGGCGCATCTGGTATAGTGTTTTTGTTTAAAACCCATCAGCGAAGCACGCGGAACGGAAAATTGTATGTATACAGTGAGTTTGGGATATGATTCGAATTACCTCTAAAATACACCCAAAAAAATCCAATGACACTGTAAAATAAATCGTTGAAATTAGGTCGTCAGGGTTTTGTGACCAGAGTGGGACACAACTTATTTGAAATATGATTCCGTCATAATAAATAGTAAAGATACGCTGAAAATTGAGCCTTCGATGGGGCGATTAAACTTGTGTAAAATTTCACGTTATGATTTAAAATAAAGGTTTGAAAGACCAAACAAAAATATTGCTTGAATTTAAGCGTTTTCAGTGATAAAAATGTAATTTTCAAACTGAAATATCTACAAACGCCCAAGGTTCATAAAAAACTCTTTTCGGACTGTTAAAGTGCAAATTGTCCAAAGAAACGGAATTATTTTAGTGAAGCAATCACACAGGCATGGCGGCAAACCATTGGAGAATCACATGAGAATATTTTGTTGTTCCATTCGTCGCGCTTAACCAACAAAATTATTTAACTTTATTTCTATATTAAAATAATTCGTAGAAAATAAAATATCACGATCGGATTCTTTTAGTCATAGTCGACTACAATAAATAGAGATGCGATTCGGCTTGGGCTACATCTACATGAAAGTCGACTTTGGGACAATTTTACTGTTGAGTCAATTTTTGCTCCCAAAGAATCATTAGGTTTTCACTTGTTTTATCTCAAAAATTCTTAAAAGGGTGCAATATTATTTTGAAAAATGTGCATTTTTCGTTTAGATTCTTAGACAAAAATTATGATTTGACTGATTAAATTGATCGATCTGTAAATCACTAGAGAAATCTGGTTGAAAATTTTATTGGGCACAATGGCTTAGAGGTTATCATGTTGGCATCGCAAGTTCGAAGATTTCGGGTTCGGATCTCGACGAGTACGGACTCGTCAATCCACCGCCCACCACTCAACCCAGGGTGTACATATAAATATATACTGTCTAAGTCTTTACATGACCGAGTAGAAGTGTGGGATGATTTTCGTTTGTTACCCGCCTTGTGATGTCTCTTGTGTCGCTTGCGAAGAATCTGCATCAGAGGACGCGTAGTTCTCCATAGAGAGCACTCACTACACTACTTACATGTTAGGACACGCCGTCAGAAAAGTGTAATTTCATGTCCATGTCTGGGGAGCACCGATCAGTGTGTATCAATAGACAAGTATATGATTCTAGATGTCTGTATGAGGGATGAAATTCGCGATCACATAGCTGTTTTTCTATAACGTCTCGTCAGTAGACGAAAGTGTTACCTAAGAGTGCTCTGCAGCTGTTCCAGGGGCAGTCGAGATGTGTACTTCGGCGTTGAAAGATCGCTATGTTTTTGTGTCGTCTATGACGGACGACCGATTTCTGGTCTCTCACTCTCTCTGTTGCTAGATAGTTAGCGCTGTTGTATTTGTGCACAGTATGAACTAGTAGCTTAGATGATTCGATCTGTGGTGTCAGATGTAGTGAAAACCCGTGTGCATTCTTCATTTTGCAGGCCAGATATTAGAAGATCAGAGTCCGCACAGGTTGCACTGTTAATGCGCATGTAACACATTGTTGGTTTGTAGCTGACTTTGGGATATCTGTTGTTGCTCACCGGAGTGTGTGATGATCGTCGGCGACGCTGATGAGACGTTAAGCGCGCATGTAGACGTTGTGGTGGGTCTTCAGCCTGAAGTGAGTGTTTGCTATCCGCGCTCGACTGTCACGCTCGACCTGATCTGGAGAGATTCTAGGCTCGATCCGTCGTGTCGCTACGGAGTTGTATACCTGTGGCGCTCACGGTGGTAATTCTGCTATCTCGCGCATCAAACCGTTCGCGCGTTTGATGTTGCCGGTGAAAATTTGTCGCGCATCAAGTTCACCCCGACAGAGAATTATAACAAAAAATGGATTCCATTTTTCCTTTTGTGTATATATTGGAGCCGTCAGCGATATTAGGTGGCCTGCGATGGCCGAGTGGGGTTAAGGCGTTGGACTTGAAATCAATGGGATTTCCCGGGCAGGTTCGAACCTGCTCCGCAACGCGCTCTCTTTTTAAAAATCTCAATTTATCCGCTCATAGCGAAATGTTTGATGTGATCCAGACCTGAGTACGACTGTCGACGCCTTAGTACATTGCACCCATAGAAGCAGGTGGGGGGGGGGGGGGGGGGGGGGGGGGGGGGGGGGGGGGGGGGGGGGGGGGGGGGGGGGGGGGGGGGGGGGTGGGTGGGGGGGGGGGGGGGGGGGGGGGTGGGGGGGGGGGGGGATGGGGTCGGGGGGGGGGTGGGGTGTTCGGTGGTGGGGTGTGGTAAGGGTGGGGGGGGTCGGTGGGGTGGTGGGGGGGTGGGGCGGGGGGGTCGTGGGGGGTGGGGGGGTCGGGGGGGGGGTGACGTGGGGGGGGGGGGGTCGTGGGGTGGTGGTGGTCCCGGGGGGGGGGGGGGGGTGGGGTGGGGTGGGGGGTCGGGGGTTCGGGGGGTGGGTGGTTAGAGGCGGGCGGGGGGGGGGGGGGGGGGGCGGGCAGGGGGGGTCGGGGAAGGACGGTGTGGGTCGGGGGGGGCGGGAGGGGTGGTACGAGGGAGGGGGGGGTGGGAGGGGGGTGGGGGGAGAGGGGGGGTTGGTGACTCGGGGAAGGTGCGAGGGGTGGGCGGGTGGGGTGGGGCGGGGAGTGTTGGGGGGCCGGCGGGGTGGGGGGTAGGGGGGTGGGCGGGGTGATGGGCGGGGGGGTGGGGGGGGGAGGGGGGTCGGGGGTGAGGGGGGGCCGGGGGGGGGGGGGGGTGGGGGGGACGGGGGTGGAGGGCGGGGGGGGGGGTGGGGGAGGGGGGGGGGTGGGGGGGGAGTGGAGGGGGCGGGGGGGTGTGGGGGGGGTGGGGGGGGGGGGGGGGGGGGGGGGTGGGTGGGGGGGGTTGGGGCTTGGGGCGGGGAGGTGGAATGGGGGCGGGTGGGGAGTTGGGGGGGCTGGGGGGTGGGGGGGGGGGGGGGGGGGGCGTGTGGGGTTCGAGTTACTAGGGCGGGGGTGGGGGGTTGGTGGGGTTTGGGGGGGGGGGGGTTTTTATTGCGGGGGGGGGAGGGGGGGGGGGGGGTGGGGGCCGGGCGGGGGGGGGAGGGACATGGGAGTGGGGCGGGGTGGGGGGGGTGGGGTGTGGGGGGTAGGGGGGGGGGGGGGGGGTGGGGGGGGGGGGGGGACGGGGGGGGGGTAAGTTTTGGGTGGGGGGGTGGTGGGTGGGGGGGGGGGCTGGGCGCAGTGAGGATTGGGGGGTGAAAGATGCCCCTGTTACGGCCGGTGCCGTGGGATTATTTCAGGGGTGCGGGGGGGGTGGGGGGGGCTGGGGGTGGGGGGGATGGGGGGGGGGGTGGGGGGGGGGTGCGGGGTGGGGGGGGGGTGGTGGGGGCAAGGGGTAGGGGGGGGTGGGGGTGGGGGGGGGGTGGGTGGGGGGGGGGGGGGGGGGGCGGGGGGGTGGGGGCAGCGGGGGCGGGTCGGGTGTGGGGTTTTTGAAGCGGCGGGGAGTCATGTATTGGGGGGAGGTTTCAAGTCGGTGGGTGGGGTCATTTAGGGGGGGTGGGGGGGGTGGGGCCGAGGGGGGGGGGGGGGGGGGGCGGGTGGGGTGGGGGGGGGGGCGAGGGGGGGTGAGTGGTGGGCGGCACTGGGGGCGGGGGGGGGGGGTGGGGGGGGGGGGGGGGGGGGGAGGGGTAGGTCTTGGGGTTACCGCGGTTTGGGGAATAATCTTGGTCAATGGTGGGGGGGGCGGTGACACGGGGAGGGTAACGGCCGGGTGGGGGAGGCGGGGGGGGTTAAGAGCCTTTTGGGTTTTGTGCCGCGGGGGAAAGCCGATGGGGGGGGACGGGCGCTAGGGTGGTGGGCGTTGACTCGGGGGGGCGGAGGGGGTAGATACGTTGGGGGGGGAAAGGGGGGGGGGGGGAGGGGTAGGGGGGGTTGGAGGGGGGAGGGAAGAGCGGGGGTGATGGGGGGGTGGGGGGAGGGTGGGGGGGAGTGGGTTGGAGGGGTTGTGTTGGGTTCGGGGGGTGGGGGTAGGGAAATACTTTTGGGGGGGGGGGGGGTTGGGGAGGGGGGTTGTTTTGGAGGGGTGTGTGGGGGGGAGTTTTTTAAGGGGTAGGATTGGCGGGTTTTTTGGGGGTGGTGGTTTTTTGGGGGGGGGGGGGGGTGGGGGGTGGCGGGGGGTGGGGGGGGGGGAGAGAGGGGGGGGGGGTGGGGGGATAGTTATTTAATCTTTTGGGGGGGGAGGGGGTGTGAGGGGGGGAGGGGTGGGGAATTTTTGGTACTTGATAGGGGGGGAGAGGTGGTTTGCGGTGGGCGTACATGGGAATGGTCTGGGGGTAGGTGTGGTTTTTTGGAGGTGGGGGGGGGTAGGGGGTGGGGGTTCTTGTTTTGGGTGGTTTTTTTGGGGTGGGGCGGGGTGTTTGGTGGAGGGGTAGCGTGGGGTTATTTTTTTTGGTTGGGGGGCGGGGATTCTTATTTGTTTTTGTGGTCGGAGGGCATAGGGGGCGGGGAGAGGGATTTTTGTTTTTTTAGGGTTTTTTTTTTTTTTTAGGCGGGTTTTTTGACGGGTGATTTTGGGGTTGTTTTTTTTTTTTTTTTGGGGTGAGTGTTATTTTTTTTTTTTTGGGGGGGGTGGGTTTTTTTTTGTATAAGGGTGGAGGGGGTGGGGGGGTGGTTTGGGGGATTGGGATTTGGGGTTTGGTAAATGTCATTAATGGGGGAAAGGGGGGACGTGGGGGGGGGGGGGGGGGGGGCGAGTGTCGGTGTGTGGTTTGGTTAGGGGGGGCGTTTTAGGTTGTTTTGGATGGGTGGGGGGGGGGTGGGGGGTTTTGGTGGGGGGGTGTTTTTTGGGTTTGGGGGTGGGGGTTGGGGGGGTATTTGGTGGGGGTTTTTATATGTGATTTTTGGTTGGGTTTTTGGATAGGTGGGTGGGGTATATTGGGGAGTAGGTGGTGTGGGGGGGGTTATTTTTTTTTTTGAGGGTGGGTGGGGTGGGGGGGGGGGGGGTTCATTTTTTATTTTTGGGGGGGGGAGGGTGGGGGGGGGGGGCGGGGGAGGGGTTATTGGGTTAGCGGGATTTTTTTATGGGAGGTAGGGGTGGGAGGGAGTTGGGGGTGGGGTTTTTTTGGGGGTTTGGGGGGGGGGTTTGGGGGGGAGTTTTGGTGTTTGGGAGGGTGGGGTTTTTTTTTGGGGGGGTGTTTTGGTGGCGGGGGTTTGTTATTTGGGATTTTTTTTGGAGGTTTTTTTGGGGGTTTTTTTTTTGTTTTTTTTGGATTGTATTTGTTTTTTTTTTTTTGGTTTTTTTTTTTTTTGGGTGGGTGGGTTTTTGGCGTGGGGGTAGGTGGGGGGGTTTTTTTTTTTTATTTTTTTATTATTTTGGGGGGGTTTTTTTTATTTGTTATTTTTTGGGGGTGGGTAGGTGGGGGGGGTTGGTTTTTTGGGGGTTTTTGGGTGGGGAATTTTTTATTTTTTTTTGGGGATGTTTTTTTTTTTATGTTTTTTTTTTTGTTTTTTTTTTGTTGTGGTTGGGATTTTTTTTTATTTTTTGTTTTTGGAGGTAGGGGGGGGTTTGCTTTGGGTGGGGTGGTTTTGGGGGGTTTTTTTTATTTTGGTTAAGGGAGTGGAGTGTTTTGGTGGGTGGGGGTGGGGGGCGGGTGGGGGTGGGTTGTGTTGGGTTGGGTGGAGTGGTTTAATTTTTTATTTTGTATTTTTTATATTTTGTTTTGGGGGGGTGTTTTTGTTTTTTTGTTTAATTGGGGGTTTTGGGGTATTTGATGATTTTAGGGGTTTTTTTATGGGGATGTTGGATTAGGGGGGGGGTTTTGGTTTTTTATTTTTTTTTGGGGGGGGTGGTTTTTTATTTTTTTTTTTTTTTTTTTTTGTTGGGGGGGCAGTTTTTTTTTTGGGGGGGGGTAGTTGATGGGTGGGGGGGGGGGGAGGGGGGTTTTTAAGTTAAGGTTAGGGGGGTTGAAATAGTTTGAGGGGATAGTTTTTTGTTTAATTTTTAATAAGGGGGGTTATTAGTTAATTTAAGGTAAGGGGGGGGGGTGGGGATTGGGGGGGTGGGGGTTGGTTTTGGGTTTGATTTTTTTATTTATGGGGGGGAGGTTTTGGGGGGTGGGGGGGTTTTTGTTGTTGGGTGAAATTGGTGAATTTTTTTTTTGGTTTGTGGGGATTTTTAGTGTTTTTGGGGGGGATTTTTTGGTAGGGGTAGAGGGGGGGGTTGTTATTGTTTGTTTATGGGGGGGGGGATTTTGGGGGGGGGGTTGGGTTTTTTTTTTTTTTTTGTGTTTTTGATTTAATGGGGGTAGTTTTGCGGTTTTTTTTTATTTGGGATTTGGGGGGGGTGGGGTTTTTGGGTGGGATTTTTTTTTTTTTTGGGGGGGGTGGGTGGTTGGTTATTTTGGTTTTGGTTTTTATGGGGGGGGAGATGGGGGGGGGTGTGGTGGAGGTGGGGGGGGGAGGGGGGGGGGGGGGGGGGGGGGGGGGTGGATTTTTTAATTGGGGAGGGGGGGGGGGGTGGGTGAGTTTTTTTTTTGGGGTTTTGTGGTTTTGGTGGGGGTGGGGGGGGGGGGGGGTTTGGTTGTGGGGGTTTTGGGAGGGTTTTGGGGGGGGTGTGGGGGGGGGTTGGGGGGTGGTGGGGGGGGGGTTTT
>OZ023138.1:26330124-26338351 GCA_963675895.2 Styela plicata
ACACTTGGGAGAAATAACACTGCTCAATGCTGTTTCTTTATTTTCTATGTTTAGCCGTTTAAACCATACTTCAATGCTCTATTATTCACGAAAGGATTTCAACCGAGTGTCAGCGCGTGTCTTTGTGACGGCAGTGGATCGCCGCGTGGACTACTAATCCAGATTCGGTTCGAGTCCTGGCGAGTTGTTTGATGCTATTGCGATGGTCGCTCGCTAACTTTGGAAAAACGGTATTTCATTTATTGAAATTTCTATAGTGATTTCACCAAATCTCCTTTTTAAGCCTGGACTTGTGGTAAATAACGAGACGTAGTGCATTGGGGGTTCAGTGGGAAAATTCTCGCCTGCCGCGTCGGAGGCCCGAGTTCGATTCCCGGCCAATGCACTTTCTCCTTGATGTTACCGGTTGAAAATTTGTCTCGATTCAAGTTCACCCCGAAAAGAATTATAACAAAAAAAGGATTCTATTTTTCCTTTTGTGTTTTATATTGGAGGTCGGCGATTAGGTGGCTGCGATGACCGAGTGGTTAAGGCGTTGGACTTGAAACCCAATGGGATATTCCGGGGCAGGTTCGAACTCTGCTCGCAACGTCTCTCTTTTTAAAATCTCAATGTACCAAAATTGTGAAGAGGTGACATTAAAAACACTTGAGAGAAATATCACTGTTCGATGCTGTTTTTTATTTTCTATGTTTAGCCTTGTAAAACATGCTTCAGTGCTCTATACATTTCAAGGAAGGATTTCAACCGATGCTCAGCGCTTGTCTTCGTGGCGCAATGGATAGCGCGCTGGACTTCTAATCCAGAGGTTCCGGGTTCGAGTCCCGGCGAAGATGTAACCCCTGCGATGGTTCTCCCTAATTTGGAACAAATAGAATTGCAATTATGGAAGTTTTTGTAGTGATTTCACCAAATTTCTTTCTTAGGCCTTGACTTGGTGGGTAAATAGCGAGGAACGACGAGTGCATTGGCTTGTTCAGTGGGTAGAATTCTCTCCTGCCACGCGTGTAAGGCCCGGGTTCGATCACGGCCCAATCACTTTTCATTGATGTTATCGGTTGAAAAATATTTCTCGCATCAAGTTTAACCTCGAGAAGACTGTAAATACTAACATAAAAATGGATTATTTTATTTTTCCTTCTGTGATTTAAGTGTTTGGAGGGCCAGGTGTTAGATTTCTCGCACCGCCCGCTTTCCCCTTTCCCTTGGACACTTCACGCTAGCATATATTTACGGTAAACGGCTATGCGATGGGTATTTCTGGAGTGGTTATGTGCGGTATACTGCACTATATAATGTTTCCTATATGTTACAACCTTTAATGTCATTTAAAAGAGTCTGGTCGGCAATATAAGCACGTAAGGACTGCTCGAATGGATCCCCAGATGATTAAGCCGTCTGTGCATGCTTGAAATCATTGAGTTATTCGCGGGGCAGGATTTCCACCGTAAGCTCGCAGCGGCTCTCTTTGTTACGCAATGGATAGCACAATGTACTTCTAATATACGATTCGCTGATAAGATCCATCTGTGAATTATGTACGACACTTGAGTAAGAAATGATAACATTGGAAAAAACGATATTGTCAATTTATTGAATTCGCTTCTAGTGTATTTTATCAAGCCGTGATAAAACTATGCTTCAGAGTTGGCGCTATCCATTCCCAGGAAGTAGTGCATAAGTGGTACAGAACCGATATCTCATCGCTACTCGGCGTGGCTGCAATGGATTAGCGGCTGATGCACTTGATGACTTGATGTAATCAGAGGTTCCTGGTGTCTGCATCTAGTTCACCGGCGGAAAGCTGTTTTGTTTAAAACCAATGGATTCGATATCACATGATGTGTTTGCATAAATTAGCCGATAGTTTGGTAGCGTCTGATTTATCAAATTTCTTAAGGCGTATGGACTTGAAATGGATGGTATTATAGCGCGCATGTTCGAAGCTCTGCTCGCAGTGCCTCGATTGGTAACGCGCAATGTAGTGGTATTATTCTTACCGGTCACGAGGGAGATAACACCGGGGTTCGATTACCCGGCTCAATGCTGTTTTTTATTTGCTATGTTAGCCGTTTTAAAAAACATGCTTCAGTGCTCTATCTATTCAACGAAAGGATTTCAACCCGGAGTGTACACTGAGCGGCTTGGTCTTTGTGACGCAGTGGGGATGCCACGCATTAGGCGTCTTCTAATCCAGATTCCGGGTTCGAGTCCTAGCGAAGATGTTTGATGCTACTTGGTGGTGGCTCGGCTAACTTGGAAAAACGGTATTATCTTCATTTATTGAAATTTCGTTAATGATTTCACCCAAATCTCTTTTTTTAGCCTGGAATTGTGGTAAATAACGCGACGTAGTGCATTGGTGTGTTCAGTGGGAGAATTCTCGCCTGCCGAGTCGTAGGCCCGAGTTCGATTCCCGGTCAAGCACTTTCTCCTTGATGTTACCAGTTGAAAATTTGTCTCGCATCAAGTTCACCCGAAAAGAATTATAACAAAAAAAGGATTCTATTTTTCCTTTTGATGTTTTATAATTGGAGGTCGGCGATTAGGTGGCTGCGATGACCGAGTGGTTAAGGCGTTGGACTTGAAACCCAATGGGTATTCGGGGCAGGTTCGAACTCTGCTCGCAACGTCTCTCTTTTTAAAAATCTCAATGTACCAAAATTTTGAAGAGGTGACATTAAAACACTTGAGAGAAAATATCACTGTTCGATGCTGTTTTTTATTTTCTATGTTTTGCTTGTAAAACATGCTTCAGTGCTCTATACATTCCAAGGAAGAGATTTCAACGATGATCAGCGCTTGGTCTTCGTGGGCAATGGATAGCGCGCTGGACTTCTAATCCAGAGGTTCCGGGTTCGAGTCCCGGCGAAGATGTAACACCTGCGATGGTTCCCCCTAATTTAGAAAAATGATATTGCAATTATTGAAATTTTGTAGTGAGTGATTTCGCCAAATTTCTTTCTTAGGCCTGGACTTGTGGGTAACTAGCGAGACGACGAGTGCATTGGTGGGTTCAGTGGCAGAATTCTCTCCTGCCACGCGGGAGGCCCGGGTTCGATTCACTTCCCCATCCCAAAACTCCTTTCTTAACTTATTTCAAAAAAAATCATCGCAATCCATTACTCCTCTACCTAAATATACTCCCAAACAACCAAAATATTACTATTTAACCTTATTTTATTAATCACAAATATATACTTGCTCACTCGCAATCGTGAGTGATACTGATATGTAGGACGTACACTCAGTAATAGAGAGCGAACAGAACACGATAGGGCGATACTCTCTTGGTTCGTTGTCGCGCGTGTTGAATCTAGCGTTCCCACTAGGTGTCTAGTCATGTGTATCTGTCACACACACCCGCCACGCACGATGTGCCTCGCACACTCACCTCTTGCCTGTCCGGGCGCTCCATCCGGCGTGTGTCTTTCTAAAAGAAATTGTAACTTAATGTGTATGTCGTACCCTCAGAGTAGATTAAGTTATGAAAGTGATCGGAGAGTCTAGATCTCTAGTGTGTATAGGTGTATAATATCAGTAGTGGCGAGGGAGAGCTAATATTATACTCTATGCCACCAATCGGCTGTCAGTCATGCCGGTGTGTCTCTGAGCCGTTCTTGTTGCTCCTCTCTTCTTAGCACTAGTCTATAATCCGTTCTGTTTCTCTGAAAGAGACGACCATATGTCATGGGCGGCGCACGGCTGTGGTGCTTTGAATAACGCTATTGTCAGCATCATCAGGATATACTGATGCATATATGTGGTCACGCTCCTTGTGATAGCCGCAAGTTTGCATTTGCAGCCCTCTGCTCAATAAGATTGCAGCCCCGTGTTGTGTGGCGGTGGCATGACTGAGTATAGAGGGTTGTACTCTCGTCTCTACGGATGAGTAGATTTTTCTCTATACCCACGCAGTGATTGCATACGCGCGTGTGTGTAAGTATCACCGGACTATGGTAAGTGTTGAGCGTGTCAACCGGCGCTGATTTTGCTGTGACACACACATGGTAACGTGGATCAGCCCTCCTCAAGTACTGTTTCGCATCTATGCTCGTGCATTTCGTTGTGTTCGTACTCCCTGTTCTATGTGTAGATTCAATGTGTCTGACACTTCGTGTGTCTCGCGAGAAATCGTGTGTGGTCACACACGACGCCGATGCATTCGTGTCGCGCCGCTGATCTTTTAAGCTTGGGGAGTTGTCGTGGTGAGTCGAAAAACTTAAAGCGTGAGGTGTGACCTCGTTTGCTAGCCTGAGCAATGTATTTGGTGGTTACGAAGTGGTGATGTAGCAGTGTACGCCGTCACCTTGTGTCTCGGCAGTCGCCACCGGGATGGGCTCACGAATGGTTCGGATTGCTCGCGTGTGCTCAAACGTGAGTATCCAGTTGGTGCTGTACCGCTGTTCGTAGGTCCATAGAAGTAGAAGCGTCCAGATGAATGGTTTAGCTGTATGTCACTCTCACTCAAGCCTCTCTGTGTGTGCCACCCACAGGATAACTAAGATATTTTTACTAAGAGTAGTCATTAGAAGATAGTGCGTTCATTTATAATTGTGTGTTTTCGCACTATGACATTCTTGATGAGGTTCCTTTTGTGAAAGCCAAAATTAAAGGGCGCGACTGGCCCAGATGGTTAAGGGCGTTGGACTTGAAATCCAATGGGAATCTTGCGCGCATGTTCGGAAGCCTGCTCGCAGCGCCTCTCATTCTACAGCTCAAAGTACCCGTAACCTGATGAAGACGTGACATTTAGAAACTTGGGGAGAATAAACACTGGCTCATTGCTGTTTTTTATTTTTTTATGTTTAGCCGTTTAAAACATACTACAATGCTCTATCTATTCTGTCGAAGGAGGAATTGTTTCAGATGAATACTCCTCGCACGTCTGTGTGTGTATACGTTCTCTGTTGTTGTTATGTTGTGTTCGTGTTTTGAAGTGTACGCTGTTCTAGAGCCATGAGCCCTTGTTTAAGAATAGCCGCTACGTCGCCTGGTAGGGAGTCCTAGAACTCTACTGAGAGTGAGTAGATGCTGTGGCTCGCGTATCTCAGGAGGCTGAATGAGTACACCTGTTGACCACGTGTATGGATTAACAAGTCGTTGCTCTCTCTCTTCGGGTATCTATTTAGGAAGAAGAGTGAATAAAGCTCATGATATGAGTGTTACTGTTCTGGTCGGAGACTTGATCCAATATACTTGATTGGCTGATATTGTTCTTGGTCTATCTCAGGGTGTCAAGACTCCCGCGTGCAAGAGCAAGCCGATGTGATAATCACTTGTTTTACTTGGCGATGTTGGTAAATACGAGACGTAAGTGCATTGGGGTTCAGTGGGGAAAATGTATGCTATTGCCCGCTGCTCTGTTGAAAATTCGTGATCTAGAGCAGGGGACGGGGCGAACAAGATATACGTGACGCTGACACTCTACCCTCTGAATGTTGTGTCTTTGATGTACGCACACGCTGATGTTAGCGCGTGAGATGCGACACTGGAATAGATTAGATGCTTAGATTTCTAGGGTTCTTGCTCACTCTCCCAGTGGATCTACGGCATCGTGGTATCAGACGATCATCCTCTCTTCCATAGAATGCCCAATGATAGTCTTTTGGACCTTTTGAAGCAGTGTGTTTTGTAGGAAAAATTGTGGCTCTTTTTAAGAGATAAGAGCTATTCTGCAGGGCGTCAGGCTCGCTGATGTGGTAAATTGTACTTTAGTGGAGAATCCTGCCTCGCGTGTGCCAGATACTCGCGAGTATCTGCGAGTGGTTAAGGCGTAGATCTGGTGTGGATTTGAGTAGTAGGATGATTTCACCGGTAAAGGGTCATATAGGATTTGTCGATATACTGTGATCTGCGGCGAGGACGCGTGTCTGCGTGCACGCGCGATAGTGATAGAGAAAAGTTATCATAGCGCGCAGAATTTATGTGATGTAGACGCACACTCCTGGAAGAAATTGTGTTTACGCTAGGTGACATGTGTCTCTGATATTGACGCATCACCTTGATAGGGAGTGTATGAGAGGTGTCGGTGATGTCGTTTTGTAGCTTTCGCGTGTAGTATCTTAGATAGATTTTTTTTACTTGGGTTTGATGCTTAGCGAGATTCTGAGATACGCTGGCTTTGTTTGCTGGTTGCGACTTGAGTTCTACAGAACTAGGGCAATTGCTTGTTCCGCGAAGAGTGGCGCATGTTTATGTTCTCACGAGGTTTCTCCAGTTGATGAGAGGAAAGGATTTAACCGTATGCTCAGCGCTTGTCTTCGTGGGCGCAATGGATAGCGCGCTTGGACTTCTAATCCAGAGGTTCCGGGTTCGAGTCCCGGGCGATGATGTAACCCCTGCGATGGTTCTCCCTAATTTGGAAATATAATTTGCAAATTATGGAAAAGTTTTGTAGTGATTTCACCAAATTTTCTTTCTTAGGCCTTGACTTGTGGTTTAAATAGCGAGACGACGAGTGCATTGCGTGGGTTCAGTGGGTAGCAATACATCTTTATCCTTTGCCAGCGCTGGTGAGGCTCCGGGTATCGATTCAATCGAGGCCAAGATGCACTGTTCTGCATTGATGTTATCCAGGGTCAGAAAAAATATTTCTCGCATCAAGTTTAACCTCGAGAAGACTGTAATTACTAACAAAAAAATTGGATTTATTTTTTCCTTTTGTGTTTCAAATTGGGAGGCCAAAAAATTAAGATTGCTGAGATGGCCCGCTGTCCCCTAAGGCGTGGACACTTGACGCTAGCATATATTTGGGATATCCCGCTATGCAAGTCGTTACCCTGCTCGGCAGTGGTTACTTTCGGTCTTTTTAAATATATAATGTTACCAAAATGTTGAAGAGGTAATGACATTTAGAGACACTTGGGGGGAAATATCAGCCCTTCACTGACTCGTTCGAATTGTGTGTATCAGTTTGTCGCGCTTTGTGTGTACAGGCGGAGAAAAAGAGTAGAAAGTTAGAGGCAGTGTGACGTGACGTGTGCTACTAAAGTGCTCTATCTATTTCTCACGGAGGATTTTCGAACCGAGCTCTCAGCGGCTCTCTTTTTAAAAATCTGTCAGTGGTAGCGACGCGAACTTTCTAATCAAGATTCCGGGGTGAGTTACGGCGTAAGATGACTTGATGAGAACTGATGCGATGGTCTAGCTAACTTTGGAAAAAAAAAAAAAATGCTGGTATTTCATTTATTTAGGAAAATATTCTTTGATCAGATTTCACCAAATCTTATTTTTAAGCCTGGATTGTGGTAAATAACAAGGACTTAGTCGCATAAGTGGTCGCAGTGGTAGAATTCTCGCCTGCCACGCTCCGTGGCCGCGGGTTCGATTCCCGGTCATGATGCATAAATTCTGACTTGATGTTTAATCAGATGAAAATTTTACTTGCATCAAGTTCACCGGCGAAAGCTGAATTGTAAAAAAAAAATGGAATTCGATTTTTCCTTTTGTCGTTTCTTTTGGAAGCCGAAATTAATGGTGGACTGCGATAGGCCGATTTGGTAAGGCGTTAGGTTTTGAAATCCAATGGGATATTGCGCGATGTTGCGATGCCTGCTCGCAGCGCCTCTTTTTGGTAAAGCTCATTAGATGGTACCGAAATGTTGAAGACCGGTGACGATTTGAGGCACTTGGGTTCGATTACCATGCTCAATGCTGTTTTTTCTATTTTTCCTATGTTTAGCCGTTTCTAAAAACATTACTTCTATGCTCTTTCTGTATTGCCACGAAAGGATTTCAACCGAAGTGTACACTCAGCGCTTGGTCTTTGTGACGCAGTGGATAGCCACGCATTAGGCGACTTCTAATCATTCTGAGATTCCGAGGTTTCGAGTCCTGGCGAAGATGTTTGATGCTACTTTGCGATGGTTCGCTCGCTAACTTTGGAAAAAAAACCGGTATTTCAATTTATTTGAAATTTCCTTTAATTGATTTCACCAAATCTCTTTTTTAAGCTGGACTTTGTGGTAAAATAGAGACGTAGTGCATTGGTGGTTCAGTGGGAGAATTATCTCGCCTGCCGAGTCGTAAGGGCCCGAGTCGTTTCCGTCAATGCCACTTTCTCCTTGATGTTACCAGTTGAAAATTTGGTCCGCATCAAGTTACACCCGAAAAGAATTATAACAAAAAAAAGGATTCTATTTTTTCCTTGTGTGTTTTATATTGGAGGTCGGCGATTAGGTGGCTGCGAATGACCGAGTGGTTAAGGCGTTGGGACTTGAAACCC
>OZ023138.1:26351822-26444577 GCA_963675895.2 Styela plicata
TTCACAATTTTGGTACATTGAGACTTTAAAAAGAGAGAACGCTGCGAGCAGGGTTCGAACCTGCCCCGGAATATCCCATTGGGTTTCGAGTCCAACGCCTTAACCACTCGGCCATCGCAGCCACCTAATCGCCGGCCTCCAATATAAAACACAAAAAGAAAAATAGAATCCTTTTTTTGTTATAATTCTTTTCGGGGTGAACTTGATGCGAGACAAATTTTCAACCGGTAACATCAAGGAGAAAGTGCATTGGCCGGGAATCGAACTCGGGCCTCCGACGCGGCAGGCGAGAATTCTCCCACTGAACCACCAATGCAATACGTCTCGTTATTTACCACAAGTCCAGGCTTAAAAAAGAGATTTGGTGAAATCACTAAAGAAATTTCAATAAATGAAATACCGTTTTTTTTGGGATCCAAAGTTAGCGACCATCGCAAGTAGCATCAAACATCTTCGCCAGGACTCGAACTTGGAATCTGGACTAGAAGTCCAGCGTGCTATCCACTGCGTCACAAAGACAAGCGCTGAGACTCGGTTGTAATCCTTCCGTGGAATAGATAGAGCATTGAAGTATGTTTTAAACGGCTAATCATAGAAAATAAAAAACAGCATTGAGCAGTGATATTTCTCCCAAGTGTTCTAAATGTCACCTCTTCAACATTTCGGTACATTGAGCTTTAGAAAAAGAGGCGCTGTGATTAGGCTTCGAACATGCGCGCAATATTCCATTGGATTTCAAGTCCAACGCCTTAACCACTCGGCCATCGCAGCAACCTTAATTTCGGCTTCCAAAAGGAAACACAAAAGGAAAAATAGAATCCATTTTTTGTTAGAATTCTTTTCGGGGTGAACTTGATGCAAGTAAAATTTTCATCCGGTAACATCAAGGAGAATTTGCATTGGCCGGGAATCGAACCTGGGCCTCCCACGTGGCAGGCGAGAATTCTACCACTGAACCACCAATGCACTACGTCCCGTTATTTACCACAAGTCCAGGCTTAAAAAAGAGATTTGGTGAAATCACTAAAGAAATTTCAATAAATGAAATACCGTTTTTCCAAAGTTAGCGACCATCGCAAGTAGCATCAAACTTCGCCGGGACTCTTCGGATTGGAAGTCCAGCGTGACTCAAAAGACAAGCCGAGACTCGGTTTTTGAATCTGGAATTGGAACTGAAGCATGTTTTAAACGGCTAAACATAGAAAATAAAAAACATCAGCGTGCTCCCAAGTGTTCTAACATTTCGGTACATTGTGCTTTAGAAAAAAGAGGGCGCTGCGAGCAGGCTTCGAACATGCGCGCAATATCCCATTGGATTTCAAAAACCAACGCCTTAACCACTCGGCCATCGCAGCCACCTTAATTTCGGCTTCCAAAAGGAAACACAAAAGGAAAAATAGAATCCATTTTTTGTTAGAATTCTTTTCGGGGTGAACTTGATGCAAGTAAAATTTTCATCCGGTAACATCAAGGAGAATTTGCATTGGCCGGGAATCGAACCCGGGCCTCCCGCGTGGCAGGCGAGAATTCTACCACTGAACCACCAATGCACTAAGTCTTGTTATTTACCACAAGTCCAGGCTTAAAAATAAGATTTGGTGAAATCACTAAAGAAATTTCAATAAATGAAATACCGTTTTTCCAAAGTTAGCGACCATCGCAAGTAGCATCAAACATCTCCGCCGGGACTCAACCCGGAATCTGGATTAGAAGTTCAGCGTGCTATCCACTGCGTCACAAAGACAAGCGCTGAGACTCGGTTGAAATCCTTCCGTGAAATAGATAGAGCACTGAAGCATGCCATAAACGGCTAAACATAGAAAATATTAAAACGGCAGTGAAGGGTGATATTTCCCCCAAGTGTTCTAAATGTCACCTCTTCAACATTTTGGTACATTCATATTTAAAAAGAGAGTCGCTGCGAGCAGGGTTCGAACCTGCGCGGGGATATCCCATTGGATTTCAAGTCCAACGCCTTAACCACTCGGCCATCTCAGCAATCTTATTTTTGGCCTCCAATTTGAAACACAAAAGGAAAAATAAATCCAATTTTTTTGTTATAATTCTTCTCGAGGTTACCTTGATGCGAGAAATATTTTCAACCGGTAACATCAATGAGAAAGTGCATTGGCCGTGAATCGAACCCGGGCCTACCGCGTGGCAGGAGAGAATTCTACCACTGAACCACCAATGCACTCGTCGTCTCGCTATTTACCCACAAGTCAAGGCCTAAGAAAGAAATTTGGTGAAATCACTACAAAACTTTCCATAATTGCAATATTATTTTTCCAAATTAGGGAGAACCATCGCAGGGGTTACATCTTCGCCGGGACTCGAACCCGGAACCTCTGGATTAGAAGTCCAGCGCGCTATCCATTGCGCCACGAAGACAAGCGCTGAGAATCGGTTGAAATCCTTCCTTGGAATGGATAGAGCACTGAAGCATGTTTTAGAAGGCTAAACATAGAAAATAAAGAACAGCATCGAACAGTGATATTTCTCTCAAGTGTTTTTAATGTCACCTCTTCACAATTTTGGTACATTGAGATTTTAAAAAGAGAGACGTTGCGAGCAGAGTTCGAACCTGCCCCGGAATATCCCATTGGGTTTCAAGTCCAACGCCTTAACCACTCGGTCATCGCAGCCACCTAATCGCCGACCTCCAATATAAAACACAAAAGGAAAAATAGAATCCTTTTTTTGTTATAATTCTTTTCGGGGTGAACTTGATGCGAGACAAATTTTCAACCGGTAACATCAAGGAGAAAGTGCATTGACCGGGAATCGAACTCGGGCCTACGACTCGGCAGGCGAGAATTCTCCCACTGAACCACCAATGCACTACGTCTCGTTATTTACCACAAGTCCAGGCTTAAAAAAGAGATTTGGTGAAATCACTAAAGAAATTTCAATAAATGAAATACCGTTTTTCCAAAGTTAGCGACCATCGCAAGTAGCATCAAACATCTTCGCCGGGACTCAACCCGGAATCTGGATTAGAAGTCCAGCGTGCTATCCACTGCGTCACAAAGACAAGCGCTGAGACTCGGTTGAAATCCTTCCGTGAAATTGATAGAGCACTGAAGCATGCCATAAACGGCTAAACATAGAAAATATTAAAACGGCAGTGAAGGGTGATATTTCTCCCAAGTGTTCTAAATGTCACCTCTTCAACATTTTGGTACATTCAAATTTAAAAAGAGAGGCGCTGCGAGCAGGGTTCGAACCTGCGCGGGAATATCCCATTGGATTTCAAGTCCAACGCCTTAACCACTCGGCCATCGCAGCCACCTTATTTTCGGCCTCCAATTTGAAACTCAAAAGGAAAAATAAATCCAATTTTTTTGTTATAATTCTTCTCGGGGTTAACTTGATGCGAGAAATATTTTCAACCGGTAACATCAAGGAGAAAGTGCATTGGCCGTGAATCGAACCCGGGCCTACCGCGTGGCAGGAGAGAATTCTACCACTGAACCACCAATGCACTCGTCGTCTCGCTATTTACCCACAAGTCCAGGCCTAAGAAAGAAATTTGGTGAAATCACTACAAAACATTCAATAATTGCAATATCATTATTCCAAATTAGGGGGAACCATCGCAGGGGTTACATCTTCGCCGGGACTCGAACCCGGAACCTCTGGATTAGAAGTCCAGCGCGCTATCCATTGCGCCACGAAGACAAGCGCTGAGAATCGGTTGAAATCCTTCCTTGGAAT
Source organism: Styela plicata (assembly GCA_963675895.2). Taxonomy (NCBI): domain Eukaryota; kingdom Metazoa; phylum Chordata; class Ascidiacea; order Stolidobranchia; family Styelidae; genus Styela; species Styela plicata. The sequence goes on from OZ023138.1 coordinate 26,355,540, forward strand.
GGATAGAGCACTGAAGCATGTTTTAGAAGGCTAAACATAGAAAATAAAGAACAGCATCGAACAGTGATATTTCTCTCAAGTGTTTTTAATGTCACCTCTTCACAATTTTGGTACATTGAGATTTTAAAAAGAGAGACGTTGCGAGCAGGGTTCGAACCTGCCCCGGAATATCCCATTGGGTTTCAAGTCCAACGCCTTAACCACTCGGTCATCGCAGCCACCTAATCGCCGACCTCCAATATAAAACACAAAAGGAAAAATAGAATCCTTTTTTTGTTATAATTCTTTTCGGGGTGAACTTGATGCGAGACAAATTTTCAACCGGTAACATCAAGGAGAAAGTGCATTGGCCGGGAATCGAACTCGGGCCTCCGACGCGGCAGGCGAGAATTCTCCCACTGAACCACCAATGCACTACGTCTCGTTATTTACCACAAGTCCAGGCTTAAAAAAGAGATTTGGTGAAATCACTAAAGAAATTTCAATAAATGAAATACCGTTTTTCCAAAGTTAGCGACCATCGCAAGTAGCATCAAACATCTTCGCCAGGACTCGAACCCGAAATCTGGACTAGAAGTCCAGCGTGCTATCCACTGCGTCACAAAGACAAGCGCTGAGACTCGGTTGAAATCCTTCCGTGGAATAGATAGAGCATTGAAGTATGTTTTAAACGGCTAAACATAGAAAATAAAAAACAGCATTGAGCAGTGATATTTCTCCCAAGTGTTCTAAATGTCACCTCTTCAACATTTCGGTACATTGAGCTTTAGAAAAAGAGGCGCTGCGATTAGGCTTCGAACATGCGCGCAATATTCCATTGGATTTCAAGTCCAACGCCTTAACCACTCGGCCATCGCAGCCACCTTAATTTCGGCTTCCAAAAGGAAACACAAAAGGAAAAATAGAATTCATTTTTTGTTAGAATTCTTTTCGGGGTGAACTTGATGCAAGTAAAATTTTCATCCGGTAACATCAAGGAGAATTTGCATTGGCCGGGAATCGAACCTGGGCCTCCCACGTGGCAGGCGAGAATTCTACCACTGAACCACCAATGCACTACGTCCCGTTATTTACCACAAGTCCAGGCTTAAAAAAGAGATTTGGTGAAATCACTAAAGAAATTTCAATAAATGAAATACCGTTTTTCCAAAGTTAGCGACCATCGCAAGTAGCATCAAACATCTTCGCCGGGACTCAACCCGGAATCTGGATTGGAAGTCCAGCGTGCTATCCACTGCGTCACAAAGACAAGCGCTGAGACTCGGTTGAAATCCTTTCGTGGAATAGATAGAGCACTGAAGCATGTTTTAAACGGCTAAACATAGAAAATAAAAAACATCATTGAGTAGTGATATTTCTCTCAAGTGTTCTCTTCAACATTTCGGTACATTGAGCTTTAGAAAGAGGGGCGCTGCGAGCAGGCTTCGAACATGCGCGCAATATCCCATTGGATTTCAAGTCCAACGCCTTAACCACTCGGCCATCGCAGCTACCTTAATTTCGGCTTCCAAAAGGAAACACAAAAGGAAAAATAGAATCCATTTTTTGTTAGAATTCTTTTCGGGGTGAACTTGATGCAAGTAAAATTTTCATCCGGTAACATCAAGGAGAATTTGCATTGGCCGGGAATCGAACCCGGGCCTCCCGCGTGGCAGGCGAGAATTCTACCACTGAACCACCAATGCACTACGTCTCGTTATTTACCACAAGTCCAGGCTTAAAAAAAGAGATTTGGTGAAATCACTAAAGAAATTTCAATAAATGAAATACCGTTTTTTCCAAAGTTAGCGACCATCGCAAGTAGCATCAAACATCTTCGCCGGGGACTCAACCCGGAATCTGGATTAGAAGTCCAGCGTGCTATCCACTGCGTCACAAAGACAAGCGCTGAGACTCGGTTGAAATCCTTTCGTGGAATAGATAGAGCACTGAAGCATGTTTTAAACGGCTAAACATAGAAAATAAAAAACATCATTGAGTAGTGATATTTCTCCCAAGTGTTCTAAATGTCACCTCTTCAACATTTCGGTACATTGAGCTTTAGAAAGAGAGGCGCTGCGAGCAGGCTTCGAACATGCGCGCAATATCCCATTGGATTTCAAGTCCAACGCCTTAACCACTCGGCCATCGCAGCCACCTAATTTTCGGCCTCCAATTTGAAACTCAAAAGGAAAAATAAATCCAATTTTTTTGTTATAATTCTTCTCGGGGTTAACTTGATGCGAGAAATATTTTCAACCGGTAACATCAAGGAGAAAGTGCATTGGCCGGGAATCGAACCCGGGCCTCCCGCGTGGCAGGAGAGAATTCTACCACTGAACGACCAATGCACTCGTCGTCTCGCTATTTACCCACAAGTCCAGGCCTAAGAAAGAAATTTGGTGAAATCACTACAAAACATTCAATAATTGCAATATCATTATTCCAAATTAGGGGGAACCATCGCAGGGGTTACATCTTCGCCGGGACTCGAACCCGGAACCTCTGGATTAGAAGTCCAGCGCGCTATCCATTGCGCCACGAAGACAAGCGCTGAGAATCGGTTGAAATCCTTCCTTGGAATGGATAGAGCACTGAAGCATGTTTTACAAGGCTAAACATAGAAAATAAAAAACAGCATCGAACAGTGATATTTCTCTCAAGTGTTTTTAATGTCACCTCTTCACAATTTTGGTACATTGAGATTTTAAAAAGAGAGACGTTGCGAGCAGGGTTCGAACCTGCCCCGGAATATCCCATTGGGTTTCAAGTCCAACGCCTTAACCACTCGGCCATCGCAGCCACCTAATCGCCGACCTCCAATATAAAACACAAAAGGAAAAATAGAATCCTTTTTTTGTTATAATTCTTTTCGGGGTGAACTTGATGCGAGACAAATTTTCAACCGGTAACATCAAGGAGAAAGTGCATTGGCCGGGAATCGAACTCGGGCCTCCGACGCGGCAGGCGAGAATTCTCCCACTGAACCACCAATGCACTACGTCTCGTTATTTACCACAAGTCCAGGCTTGAAAAAGAGATTTGGTGAAATCACTAAGGAAATTTCAATAAATGAAATACCGTTTTTCCAAAGTTAGCGACCATCGCAAGTAGCATCAAACATCTTCGCCGGGACTCAACCCGGAATCTGGATTAGAAGTCCAGCGTGCTATCCACTGCGTCACAAAGACAAGCGCTGAGACTCGGTTGAAATCCTTTCGTGGAATAGATAGAGCATTGAAGTATGTTTTTAAAAAACGCTAAACATAGAAAATAAAAAACAGCATTGAGCAGTGATATTTCTCCCAAGTGTTCTAAATGTCACCTCTTCAACATTTCGGTACATTGAGCTTTAGAAAGAGAGGCGCTGCGAGCAGGCTTCGAACATGCGCGCAATATCCCATTGGATTTCAAGTCCAACGCCTTAACCACTCGGCCATCGCAGCCACCTTAATTTCGGCTTCCAAAAGGAAACACAAAAGAAAAAATAGAATCCATTTTTTGTTAGAATTCTTTTCGGGGTGAACTTGATGCAAGTAAAATTTTCATCCGGTAACATCAAGGAGAATTTGCATTGGCCGGGAATCGAACCCGGGCCTCCCGCGTGGCAGGCGAGAATTCTACCACTGAACCACCAATGCACTACGTCTCGTTATTTACCACAAGTCCAGGCTTAAAAAAGAGATTTGGTGAAATCACTAAAGAAATTTCAATAAATGAAATACCGTTTTTCCAAAGTTAGCGACCATCGCAAGTAGCATCAAACATCTTCGCCGGGACTCAACCCGGAATCTGGATTAGAAGTCCAGCGTGCTATCCACTGCGTCACAAAGACAAGCGCTGAGACTCGGTTGAAATCCTTCCGTGAAATTGATAGAGCACTGAAGCATGCCATAAACGGCTAAACATAGAAAATATTAAAAACGGCAGTGAAGGGTGATATTTCTCCCAAGTGTTCTAAATGTCACCTCTTCAACATTTTGGTACATTCAAATTTAAAAAAAAGAGGCGCTGCGAGCAGGGTTCGAACCTGCGCGGGGAATATCCCATTGGATTTCAAGTCCAACGCCTTAACCACTCGGCCATCGCAGCCACCTTATTTTTCGGCCTCCAATTTGAAACACAAAAGAAAAAATAAATCCATTTTTTTTGTTATAATTCTTCTCGGGGTTAACTTGATGCGAGAAATATTTTCAACCGGTAACATCAATGAGAAAGTGCATTGGCCGTGAATCGAACCCGGGCCTACCGCGTGGCAGGAGAGAATTCTACCACTGAACCACCAATGCACTCGTCGTCTCGCTATTTACCCACAAGTCCAGGCCTAAGAAAGAAATTTGGTGAAATCACTACAAAACTTTCCATAATTGCAATATCATTTTTCCAAATTAGGGAGAACCATCGCAGGGGTTACATCTTCGCCGGGACTCGAACCCGGAACCTCTGGATTAGAAGTCCAGCGCGCTATCCATTGCGCCACGAAGACAAGCGCTGAGAATCGGTTGAAATCCTTCCTTGGAATGGATAGAGCACTGAAGCATGTTTTACAAGGCTAAACATAGAAAATAAAAAACAGCATCGAACAGTGATATTTCTCTCAAGTGTTTTTAATGTCACCTCTTCACAATTTTGGTACATTGAGATTTTAAAAAGAGAGACGTTGCGAGCAGGGTTCGAACCTGCCCCGGAATATCCCATTGGGTTTCAAGTCCAACGCCTTAACCACTCGGCCATCGCAGCCACCTAATCGCCGACCTCCAATATAAACACAAAAGGAAAAAAAGAATCCTTTTTTTGTTATAATTCTTTTCGGGGTGAACTTGATGCGAGACAAATTTTCAACCGGTAACATCAAGGAGAAAGTGCATTGGCCGGGAATCGAACTTGGGCCTCCGACGCGGCAGGCGAGAATTCTCCCACTGAACCACCAATGCACTACGTCTCGTTATTTACCACAAGTCCAGGCTTAAAAAAGAGATTTGGTGAAATCACTAAAGAAATTTCAATAAATGAAATACCGTTTTTCCAAAGTTAGCGACCATCGCAAGTAGCATCAAACATCTTCGCAAGGAGCATCAAACATCTTCGCCGGGACACAAAGACAACCGGAACTCGGATTCCGTGGAATAGAAGTCCAGCGTGCTATCCAAACATGCGTCAGCAAAGATATTTCTGAGAAGTGGTTGAAATCCTTCCGTGGAATAGATAGAGCACTGAAGCATGCCATAAACGGCTAAACATAGAAAATAAATCCATTAAAACGAGCAGTGAAGGGTGATATTTCTCCCAAGTGTTCTAAATGTCACCTCTTCAAAAATTTTGGTACATTGGTTTTTCAAATTTAAAAAAAAGGAAAAACAGAGGCGCTGCGAGCAGGGTTCGAACCTGCGCGGGAATATCCCATTGGATTTCAAGTCCAACGCCTTAACCACTCGGCCATCGCAGCCACCTTATTTTTATCGGCCTCCAATTTGAAACTCGGCCATCGCAACAAAAAGGAAAAATAAATCCAATTTTTTTGTTATAATTCTTCTCGGGGTTAACTTGATGCGAGAAATATTTTCAACCGGTAACATCAAGGAGAAAGTGCATTGGCCGGGAATCGAACCCGGGCCTCCCGCGTGGCAGGAAAGAATTCTACCACTGAACCACCAATGCACTCGTCGTCTCGCTATTTACCCACAAGTCCAGGCCTAAGAAAGAAATTTGGTGAAATCACTACAAAACTTTCCATAATTGCAATATCATTTTTCCAAATTAGGGAGAACCATCGCAGGGGTTACATCTTCGCCGGGACTCGAACCCGGAACCTCTGGATTAGAAGTCCAGCGCGCTATCCATTGCGCCACGAAGACAAGCGCTGAGAATCGGTTGAAATCCTTCCTTGGAATGGATAGAGCACTGAAGCATGTTTTACAAGGCTAAACATAGAAAATAAAAAACAGCATCGAACAGTGATATTTCTCTCAAGTGTTTTTAATGTCACCTCTTCACAATTTTGGTACATTGAGATTTTAAAAAGAGAGACGCTGCGAGCAGGGTTCGAACCTGCCCCGGAATATCCCATTGGGTTTCAAGTCCAACGCCTTAACCACTCGGCCATCGCAGCCACCTAATCGCCGACCTCCAATATAAACACAAAAGGAAAAAAAGAATCCTTTTTTTGTTATAATTCTTTTCGGGGTGAACTTGATGCGAGACAAATTTTCAACCGGTAACATCAAGGAGAAAGTGCATTGGCCGGGAATCGAACTTGGGCCTCCGACGCGGCAGGCGAGAATTCTCCCACTGAACCACCAATGCACTACGTCTCGTTATTTACCACAAGTCCAGGCTTAAAAAAGAGATTTGGTGAAATCACTAAAGAAATTTCAATAAATGAAATACCGTTTTTCCAAAGTTAGCGACCATCGCAAGTAGCATCAAACATCTTCGCCAGGACTCGAACCCGGAATCTGGATTAGAAGTCCAGCGTGCTATCCACTGCGTCACAAAGACAAGCGCTGAGACTCGGTTGAAATCCTTCCGTGAAATTGATAGAGCACTGAAGCATGCCATAAACGGCTAAACATAGAAAATATTAAAACGGCAGTGAAGGGTGATATTTCCCCCAAGTGTTCTAAATGTCACCTCTTCAACATTTTGGTACATTCAAATTTAAAAAAAGAGGCGCTGCGAGCAGGGTTCGAACCTGCGCGGGAATATCCCATTGGATTTCAAGTCCAACGCCTTAACCACTCGGCCATCGCAGCCACCTTATTTTTCGGCCTCCAATTTGAAACACAAAAGGAAAAATAAATCCAATTTTTTTGTTATAATTCTTTCTCGGGGTGAACTTGATGCGAGAAATATTTTCAACCGGTAACATCAAGGAGAAAGTGCATTGGCCGGGAATCGAACCCGGGCCTACCGCGTGGAAGGAGAGAATTCTACCACTGAACCACCAATGCACTCGTCGTCTCGCTATTTACCCACAAGTCCAGGCCTAAAAAAGAAATTTGGTGAAATCACTACAAAACTTTCAATAATTGCAATATCATTTTTCCAAATTAGGGGGAAACATCGCAGGGGTTACATCTTCGCCGGGACTCGAACCCGGAACCTCTGGATTAGAAGTCCAGCGCGCTATCCATTGCGCCACGAAGACAAGCGCTGAGAATCGGTTGAAATCCTTCCTTGGAATGTATAGAGCACTGAAGCATGTTTTACAAGGCTAAACACAGAAAATAAAAAACAGCATCGAACAGTGATATTTCTCTCAAGTGTTTTTAAATGTCACCTCTTCACAATTTTGGTACATTGAGATTTTAAAAAAGAGAGAGACGCTGCGAGCAGGGTTCGAACCTGCCCCGGAATATCCCATTGGGTTTCAAGTCCAACGCCTTAACCACTCGGCCATCGCAGCCACCTAATCGCCGACCTCCAATATAAAACACACAAAAGGAAAATAGAATCCTTTTTTTGTTATAATTCTTTTCGGGGTGAACTTGATGCGAGACAAATTTTCAACCGGTAACATCAAGGAGAAAGTGCATTGGCCGGGAATCGAACTCGGGCCTCCGAAGCGGCAGGCGAGAATTCTCCCACTGAACCACCAATGCACTACGTCTCGTTATTTACCACAAGTCCAGGCTTAAAAAAGAGATTTGGTGAAATCACTAAAGAAAAATTTCAATAAATGAAATACCGTTTTTCCAAAGTTCGCGACCATCGCAAGTAGCATCAAACATCTTCGCCAGGACTCGAACCCGGAATCTGGATTAGAAGACCAGCGTGCTATCCACTGCGTCACAAAGACAAGCGCTGAGACTCGGTTGAAATACTTTCGTGGAATAGATAGAGCATTGAAGTATGTTTTAAACGGCTAAACATAGAAAATAAAAAAAAAAAACAGCATTGAGCAGTGATATTTCTCCCAAGTGTTCTAAATGTCACCTCTTCAACATTTCGGTACATTGAGCTTTAGAAAGAGAGGCCGCTGCGAGCAGGCTTCGAACATGCGCGCAATATCCCATTGGATTTCAAGTCCAACGCCTTAACCACTCGGCCATCGCAGCCACCTTAATTTCGGCTTCCAAAAGGAAACACAAAAGGAAAAATAGAATCCATTTTTTGTTATAAATTCTTTTCGGGGTGAACTTGATGCAAGTAAAATTTTCATCCGGTAACATCAAGGAGAATTTGCATTGGCCGGGAATCGAACCCGGGCCTCCCGCGTGGCAGGCGAGAATTCTACCACTGAACCACCAATGCACTACGTCTCGTTATTTACCACAAGTCCAGGCTTAAAAAAGAGATTTGGTGAAATCACTAAAGAAATTTCAATAAATGAAATACCGTTTTTCCCAAAGTTAGCGACCATCGCAAGTAGCATCAAACGCCGGGACTCAACCCGGGGACTGGATTGAAAGTCCAGCGTGCTAATCTGCGTTACAAGACAAGCGGTGCTATCGGTTGAAATCCTTTCGTGGAATAACTATAGAAAGTGTTCTAAACCTTGTCAACATTTCGGTACATTGAGCATTTCGGCCGGGAATCGAACCCAAGGGCCTACCGCGTGGCAGCCAAGTCCAGCGTGCTATCCAAATTAGGGAGAACTCGCAGCATCTCGCCGGACTCAACCCGAACATTAGCGCGCGCTGAGACAAGCGCTCGGTTGAAAATCCTTCCGTGAAATTGATAGAGCACTGAAGCATGCCATTAAACGGCTAAACATAGAAAATAAAAAAACATCATTGAAGGGTGATATTTCTCCCAAAGTGTTCTAAATGTCACCTCTTCTTCAATTTTTGGTACATTGAGATTTTAAAAAAAGAGGCGCTGCGAGCAGGGTTCGAACCTGCGCGGGAATATCCCATTGGATTTCAAGTCCAACGCCTTAACCACTCGGCCATCGCAGCCACCTAATTTTCGGCCTCCAATTTGAAACACAAAAGGAAAAATAGAATCCATTTTTTTGTTATAATTCTTTTCGGGGTGAACTTGATGCGAGAAAAATTTTCAACCGGTAACATCAAGGAGAAAGTGCATTGGCCGGGAATCGAACCCGGGCCTCCCGCGTGGCAGGAGAGAATTCTACCACTGAACCACCAATGCACTCGTCGTCTCGCTATTTACCCACAAGTCCAGGCTTAAAAAAGAGATTTGGTGAAATCACTACAGAAATTTCAATAAATTGAAATACCGTTTTTCCAAAATTAGGGAGACCATCGCAAGGGCATCAAACATCTTCGCCGGGACTCGAACCCGGAACCTCTGGATTAGAAGTCCAGCGCGCTATCCATTGCGCCACGAAGACAAGCGCTGAGAATCGGTTGAAATCCTTCGTGGAATGGATAGAGCACTGAAGCATGTTTTAAACGGCTAAACATAGAAAATAAAAAACAGCATCGAACAGTGATATTTCTCTCTCAAGTGTTTTTAAATGTCACCTCTTCAACATTTTGGTACATTGAGCTTTAAAAAAGAGAGGCGCTGCGAGCAGGGTTCGAACCTGCCCGGGAATATCCCATTGGATTTCAAGTCCAACGCCTTAACCACTCGGCCATCGCAGCCACCTAATTTCGGCCTCCAAAATAAAACACAAAAAGAAAAAAAATAGAATCCATTTTTTGTTATAATTCTTTTCGGGGTGAACTTGATGCGAGACAAATTTTCAACCGGTAACATCAAGGAGAAAGTGCATTGGCCGGGAATCGAACTCGGGCCTCCGACGCGGCAGGCGAGAATTCTCCCACTGAACCACCAATGCACTACGTCTCGTTATTTTACCACAAGTCCAGGCTTAAAAAAGAGATTTGGTGAAATCACTAAAGAAATTTCAATAAATGAAATACCGTTTTTCCAAAGTTAGCGAGCGACCATCGCAAGTAGCATCAAACATCTTCGCCGGGACTCGAACCCGGAATCTGGATTAGAAGTCCAGCGTGCTATCCACTGCGTCACAAAGACAAGCGCTGAGACTCGGTTGAAATCCTTTCGTGGAATAGATAGAGCAGCATTGAAGTATGTTTTAAAACGGCTAAACATAGAAAATAAAAAAAAACAGCATTGAGCAGTGATATTTCTCCCAAGTGTTCTAAATGTCACCTCTTCAACATTTCGGTACATTGAGCTTTAGAAAAGAGAGGCGCTGCGAGCAGGGTTCGAACATGCGCGCAATATCCCATTGGATTTCAAGTCCAACGCCTTAACCACTCGGCCATCGCAGCCACCTTAATTTCGGCTTCCAAAAGGAAACACAAAAGGAAAAAATAGAATCCATTTTTTTGTTAGAATTCTTTTCGGGGTGAACTTGATGCAAGTAAAATTTTTCATCCGGTAACATCAAGGAGAATTTCATTGGCCGGGAATCGAACCCGGGCCTCCCGCGTGGCAGGCGAGAATTCTACCACTGAACCACCAATGCACTACGTCTCGTTATTTATTTACCACAAGTCCAGGCTTAAAAAAGAGATTTGGTGAAATCACTAAAGAAATTTCAATAAATGAAATACCGTTTTTCCAAAGTTAGCGCGACCATCGCAAGTAGCATCAAACATCTTCGCCGGGACTCAACCCGGAATCTGGATTAGAAGTCCAGCGTGCTATCCACTGCGTCACAAAGACAAGCGCTGAGACTCGGTTTGAAATCCTTCCGTGAAATTGATAGAGCACTGAAGCATGCCATAAACGGCTAAACATAGAAAATATTAAAACGGCAGTGAAGGGTGATATTTCTCCCAAGTGTTCTAAATGTCACCTCTTCAACATTTTGGTACATTCAAATTTAAAAAAGAGGCGCTGCGAGCAGGGTTCGAACCTGCGCGGGAATATCCCATTGGATTTCAAGTCCAACGCCTTAACCACTCGGCCATCGCAGCCACCTTATTTTCGGCCTCCAATTTGAAACACAAAAGGAAAAAATTAATCCAATTTTTTGTGTATAATTTCTTCTCGGGGTGAACTTGATGCGAGAAATATTTTTCAACCGGTAACATCAAGGAGAAAGTGCATTGGCCGGGAATCGAACCCGGGCCTCCCGCGTGGCAGGAGAGAATTCTACCACTGAACCACCAATGCACTCGTCGTCTCGCTATTTACCCACAAGTCCAGGCCTAAGAAAGAAATTTGGTGAAATCACACTACAAAACTTTCAATAATTGCAATATCATTTTTCCAAATTAGGGGGAACCCATCGCAGGGGTTACATCTTCGCCGGGACTCGAACCCGGAACCTCTGGATTAGAAGTCCAGCGCGCTATCCATTGCGCCACGAAGACAAGCGCTGAGAATCGGTTGAAATCCTTCCTTGGAATGGATAGAGCACTGAAGCATATTTTACAAGGCTAAACATAGAAAATAAAAAAACAGCATCGAACAGTGATATTTCTCTCAAGTGTTTTTAATGTCACCTCTTCACAATTTTGGTACATTGAGATTTTAAAAAGAGAGACGCTGCGAGCAGGGTTCGAACCTGCCCCGGAATATACCATTGGGTTTCAAGTCCAACGTCTTAACCACTCGGCCATCGCAGCCACCTAATCGCCGACCTCCAATATAAAACACAAAAGGAAAAATAGAATCCTTTTTTTGTTATAATTCTTTTTGGGGTGAACTTGATGCGAGACAAATTTTCAACCGGTAACATCAAGGAGAAAGTGCATTGGCCGGGAATCGAACTCGGGCCTCCGACGCGGCAGGCGAGAATTCTCCCACTGAACCACCAATGCACTACGTCTCGTTATTTACCACAAGTCCAGGCTTAAAAAAGAGATTTGGTGAAATCACTAAAGAAATTTCAATAAATGAAATACCGTTTTTCCAAAGTTAGCGACCATCGCAAGTAGCATCAAACATCATCTTCGCCAGGACTCGAACCCGGAATCTGGATTAGAAGTCCAGCGTGCTATCCACTGCGTCACAAAGACAAGCGCTGAGACTCGGTTGAAATCCTTTCGTGGAATAGATAGAGCATTGAAGTATGTTTTAAACGGCTAAACATAGAAAATAAAAAAACAGCATTGAGCAGTGATATTTCTCCCAAGTGTTCTAAATGTCACCTCTTCAACATTTCGGTACATTGAGCTTTAGAAAGAGAGGCGCTGCGAGCAGGCTTCGAACATGCGCGCAATATCCCATTGGATTTCAAGTCCAACGCCTTAACCACTCGGCCATCGCAGCCACCTTAATTTCGGCTTCCAAAAGGAAACACAAAAGGAAAAAATAGAATCCATTTTTTTTTATTAGAATTCTTTTCGGGGTGAACTTGATGCAAGTAAAATTTTCATCCGGTAACATCAAGGAGAATTTGCATTGGCCGGGAATCGAACCCGGGCCTCCCGCGTGGCAGGCGAGAATTCTACCACTGAACCACCAATGCACTACGTCTCGTTATTTACCACAAGTCCAGGCTTAAAAAAGAGATTTGGTGAAATCACTAAAGAAATTTCAATAAATGAAATACCGTTTTTCCAAAGTTAGCGACCATCGCAAGTAGCATCAAACATCTTCGCCAGGACTCGAACCCGGAATCTGGATTAGAAGTCCAGCGTGCTATCCACTGCGTCACAAAGACAAGCGCTGAGACTCGGTTGAAATCCTTCCGTGAAATAGATAGAGCACTGAAGCATGCCATTAAACGGCTAAACATAGAAAATATTAAAAACAGCATTGAAGGGTGATATTTCTCCCAAGTGTTTCTAAATGTCACCTCTTCAACATTTTGGTACATTGAAATTTAAAAAGAGAGGCGCTGCGAGCAGGGTTCGAACCTGCGCGGGAATATCCCATTGGATTTCAAGTCCAACGCCTTAACCACTCGGCCATCGCAGCCACCTTATTTTTCGGCCTCCAATTTGAAACACAAAAGGAAAAATAAATAAATCCAATTTTTTTGTTATAATTCTTCTCGGGGTGAACTTGATGCGAGAAATATTTTCAACCGGTAACATCAAGGAGAAAGTGCATTGGCCGGGAATCGAACCCGGGCCTCCCGCGTGGCAGGCGAGAATTCTACCACTGAAATGCACTACGTCGTCTCGCTATTTACCCACAGTCCAGGCCTAAAAAAGATTTGGTGAAAGAAATAGAGAATTTTTCAAGCATGCCTGGTAACAAGTGTTCTAAATGTCACCTCTTCAACATTTTGGTACATTCAAATTTAAGCAGGGTTCGAACCTGCGCAAATATCCCATTGGATTCAAGTCCAACGCCTTAACCACTCGGCCATCGCAGCCACCTTATTTTCGGCCTCCAAAAGCCAAAAGGAAAAATAAATCCAATTTTTTTTGTTATAATTCTTTTCGTGGTTAAACTTGATGCGAGAATTTTCAATTCAAGGAGAAAGTGCATTGGCCGGGATCACGCGTGGCAGGCAAAATTCTACCACTGAACCACCAATGCACTACGTCTCGCTATTTACCCACAAGTCCAGGCCTAAAAAAGAGATTTGGTGAAATCACTAAAGAAACTTTCAATAAATGAAATACCGTTTTTCCAAATTTAGCGACCATCGCAAGGAGCATCAAACATCTTCGCCGGGACTCGAACCCGGAACTTCTGGATTAGAAGTCCAGCGCGCTATCCATTGCGCCACGAAGACAAGCGCTGAGAAAGGTTGAAATCCTTCCGTGAAATGTGATAGAGCACTGAAGCATGTTTTAAAAGGCTAAACATAGAAAATAAAAAAACAGCATCGAAGGGTGATATTTCTCCCAAGTGTTCTAAATGTCACCTCTTCAACATTTTGGTACATTGAGATTTAAAAAGAGAGGCGCTGCGAGCAGGGTTCGAACCTGCGCGGGAATATCCCATTGGATTTCAAGTCCAACGCCTTAACCACTCGGCCATCGCAGCCACCTTAATTTTCGGCTCCAATTTGAAACACAAAAGGAAAAATATAAATCCAATTTTTTTGTGTTATAATTCTTTTCGGGGTTAACTTGATGCGAGAAATATTTTCAACCGGTAACATCAAGGAGAAAGTGCATTGGCCGGGAATCGAACCCGGGGGCTCCCGCGTGGCAGGCGAGAATTCTACCACTGAACCACCAATGCACTCGTCGTCTCGCTATTTTTACCCACAAGTCCAGGCCTAAAAAAGAAATTTGGTGAAATCACTAAAAAAATTTTCAATAATTGCAATATCATTTTTCCAAATTAGGGAGAACCATCGCAAGGGTTACATCTTCGCCGGGACTCGAACCCGGAACCTCTGGATTAGAAGTCCAGCGCGCTATCCATTGCGCCACGAAGACAAGCGCTGAGAATCGGTTGAAATCCTTCCTTGGAATGGATAGAGCACTGAAGCATGTTTTAAAACGGCTAAACATAGAAAATAAAAAACAGCATCGAACAGTGATATTTCTCTCAAGTGTTTTTAAATGTCACCTCTTCACACATTTTGGTACATTGAGATTTTAAAAAGAGAGGCGCTGCGAGCAGGGTTCGAACCTGCCCGGAATATCCCATTGGATTTTCAAGTCCAACGCCTTAACCACTCGGCCATCGCAGCCACCTAATCGCCGGCCTCCAATATAAAACACAAAAAAGAAAAATAGAATCCATTTTTTTGTTATAATTCTTTTCGGGGTGAACTTGATGCGAGACAAATTTTCAACCGGTAACATCAAGGAGAATTTGCATTGGCCGGGAATCGAACCGGGCCTCCCGCGTGGCAGGCGAGAATTCTACCACTGAACCACCAATGCACTACGTCTCGTTATTTACCACAAGTCCAGGCTTAAAAAAGAGATTTGGTGAAATCACTAAAGAAATTTCAATAAATGAAATACCGTTTTTCCAAAGTTAGCGACCATCGCAAGTAGCATCAAACATCTTCGCCAGGACTCGAACCCGGAATCTGGATTAGAAGTCCAGCGTGCTATCCACTGCGTCACAAAGACAAGCGCTGAGACTCGTTGAAATCCTTTCCGTGGAATAGATAGAGCATTGAAGTATGTTTTAAACGGCTAAACATAGAAAATAAAAAACAGCATTGAGCAGTGATATTTCTCCCAAGTGTTCTAAATGTCACCTCTTCAACATTTCGGTACATTGAGCTTTAGAAAGAGAGGCGCTGCGAGCAGGGTTCGAACATGCGCGGAATATCCCATTGGATTTCAAGTCCAACGCCTTAACCACTCGGCCATCGCAGCCACCTTATTTTCGGCTTCCAAAATGAAACACAAAAGGAAAAATAGAATCCATTTTTTGTTATAATTCTTTTCGGGGTGAACTTGATGCGAGTAAAATTTTTCAACCGGTAACATCAAGGAGAAAGTGCATTGGCCGGGAATCGAACCCGGGCCTCCCGCGTGGCAGGCGAGAATTCTACCACTGAACCACCAATGCACTACGTCTCGTTATTTACCCAAAGTCCAGGCTTAAAAAAAGAGATTTGGTGAAATCACTAAAGAAATTTCAATAAATGAAATACCGTTTTTCCAAAAATAGCGACCATCGCAAGTAGCATCAAACATCTTCGCCGGGACTCAACCCGGAATCTGGATTAGAAGTCCAGCGTGCTATCCACTGCGTCACAAAGACAAGCGCTGAGACTCGGTTGAAATCCTTCCGTGAAATTGATAGAGCACTGAAGCATGTTTTAAAACGGCTAAACATAGAAAATAAAAAAAACAGCATTGAGTAGGGTGATATTTCTCCCAAGTGTGTTCTAAATGTCACCTCTTCAACATTTTGGTACATTGAGATTTTAAAAAAAGGCGCTGCGAGCAGGGTTCGAACCTGCGCGGGAATATCCCATTGGATTTCAAGTCCAACGCCTTAACCACTCGGCCATCGCAGCCACCTTATTTTCGGCCTCCAATTTGAAACACAAAAGGAAAAAATAGAATCCAATTTTTTTTTATAATTCTTTTCGGGGTGAACTTGATGCGAGAAAAATTTTCAACCGGTAACATCAAGGAGAAAGTGCATTGGCCGGGAATCGAACCCGGGCCTCCGACGTGGCAGGCGAGAATTCTACCACTGAACCACCAATGCACTACGTCGTCTCGTTATTTACCACA
Organism: Styela plicata; assembly: GCA_963675895.2. NCBI lineage: Eukaryota > Metazoa > Chordata > Ascidiacea > Stolidobranchia > Styelidae > Styela > Styela plicata. The sequence continues at coordinate 26,371,529 of OZ023138.1, forward strand.
AGTCCAGGCTTAAAAAAGAGATTTGGTGAAATCACTAAAGAAATTTCAATAAATGAAATACCGTTTTTCCAAAGTTAGCGACCATCCATCGCAAGTAGCATCAAACATCTTCGCCGGGACTCGAACCCGGAACCTCTGGATTAGAAGTCCAGCGTGCTATCCACTGCGTCACAAAGACAAGCGCTGAGACTCGGTTGAAATCCTTCCGTGGAATAGATAGAGCACTGAAGCATGTTTTAAACGGCTAAACATAGAAAATAAAAAACAGCATTGAGCAGTGATATTTCTCCCAAGTGTTCTAAATGTCACCTCTTCAACATTTTCGGTACATTGAGCTTTAAAAAGAGAGGCGCTGCGAGCAGGCTTCGAACATGCGCGCAATATCCCATTGGATTTCAAGTCCAACGCCTTAACCACTCGGCCATCGCAGCCACCTAATTTTCGGCTTCCAAAAATGAAACACAAAAGGAAAAATAGAATCCATTTTTTTTATTATAATTCTTTTCGGGGTGAACTTGATGCAAGTAAAAATTTTCATCCGGTAACATCAAGGAGAAAAGTGCATTGGCCGGGAATCGAACCCGGGCCTCCCGCGTGGCAGGAGAGAATTCTACCACTGAACCACCAATGCACTGGTCGTCTCGCTATTTACCCACAAGTCCAGGCCTAAAAAAGAGATTTGGTGAAATCACTACAGAAATTTCAATAAATGAAATACCGTTTTTCCAAATTTAGCGACCATCGCAAGGAGCATCAAACATCTTCGCCGGGACTCGAACCCGGAACTCTGGATTAGAAGTCCAGCGCGCTATCCATTGCGCCACAAAGACAAGCGCTGAGACTCGCGTTGAAATCCTTCCGTGAAATTGATAGAGCACTGAAGCATGCCATAAACGGCTAAACATAGAAAATATTAAAACGGCAGTGAAGGGTGATATTTCTCCCAAGTGTTCTAAATGTCACCTCTTCAACATTTTGGTACATTTGAAATTTAAAAAGAGAGGCGCTGCGAGCAGGGTTCGAACCTGCGCGGGAATATCCCATTGGATTTCAAGTCCAACGCCTTAACCACTCGGCCATCGCAGCCACCTTATTTTCGGCCTCCAATTTGAAACACAAAAGGAAAAAAAAAATCCAATTTTTTGTTATAATTCTTTTCGGGGTTAACTTGATGCGAGAAAAATTTTCAACCGGTAACATCAAGGAGAAAGTGCATTGGCCGGGAATCGAACCCGGGCCTCCCGCGTGGCAGGAGAGAATTCTACCACTGAACCACCAATGCACTCGTCGTCTCGCTATTTACCCACAAGTCCAGGCCTAAAAAAGAAATTTGGTGAAATCACTACAAAACTTTCAATAAATGCAATATCATTTTTCCAAATTAGGGGACCATCGCAAGGGGCATTACATCTTCGCCGGGACTCGAACCCGGAACCTCTGGATTAGAAGTCCAGCGCGCTATCCATTGCGCCACAAAGACAAGCGCTGAGAATCGGTTGAAATCCTTCCGTTGGAATGGATAGAGCACTGAAGCATGTTTTAAACGGCTAAACATAGAAAATAAAAAAACAGCATCGAACAGTGATATTTCTCTCAAGTGTTTTTAAATGTCACCTCTTCACAATTTTTTGGTACATTGAGATTTTAAAAAGAGAGACGCTGCGAGCAGGGTTCGAACCTGCCCGGAATATCCCATTGGGTTTCAAAGTCCAACGCCTTAACCACTCGGCCATCGCAGCCACCTAATCGCGGCCGACCTCCAATATAAAACACAAAAGGAAAAATAGAATCCATTTTTTTGTTATAATTCTTTTCGGGGTGAACTTGATGCGAGACAAATTTTCAACCGGTAACATCAAGGAGAAAGTGCATTGGCCGGGAATCGAACCCGGGCCTCCCGCGTGGCAGGCGAGAAATTCTACCCACTGAACCACCAATGCACTACGTCGTCGTCGTTATTTACCACAAGTCCAGGCTTAAAAAAGAGATTTGGTGAAATCACTAAAGAAATTTCAATAAATGAAATACCGTTTTTCCAAAGTTAGCGACCCATCGCAAGTAGCATCAAACATCTTCGCCAGGACTCGAACCCGGAATCTGGATTAGAAGTCCAGCGTGCTATCCACTGCGTCACAAAGACAAGCGCTGAGACTCGGTTGAAATCCTTTCGTGGAATAGATAGAGCATTGAAGTATGTTTTAAACGGCTAAAACATAGAAAATAAAAAACAGCATTGAGCAGTGATATTTCTCCCAAGTGTTCTAAATGTCACCTCTTCAACATTTCGGTACATTGAGCTTTAGAAAAAGAGAGGCGCTGCGAGCAGGCTTCGAACATGCGCGCAATATCCCATTGGATTTCAAGTCCAACGCCTTAACCACTCGGCCATCGCAGCCACACCTTATTTTCGGCTTCCAAAAGGAAACACAAAAGGAAAAATATAGAATCCATTTTTTGTTATAATTCTTTTCGGGGTGAACTTGATGCAAGTAAAATTTTCATCCGGTAACATCAAGGAGAAAGTGCATTGGCCGGGAAATCGAACCCGGGCCTCCCGCGTGGCAGGCGAGAATTCTACCACTGAACCACCAATGCACTACGTCTTGTTATTTACCACAAGTCCAGGCTTAAAAAAGAGATTTGGTGAAATCACTAAAGAAATTTCAATAAATGAAATACCGTTTTTCCAAAGTTAGCGACCATCGCAAGTAGCATCAAACATCTTCGCCGGGACTCAACCCGGAATCTGGATTAGAAGTCCAGCGTGCTATCCACTGCGTCACAAAGACAAGCGCTGAGACTCGGTTGAAATCCTTCCGTGAAATTGATAGAGCACTGAAGCATGCCATAAACGGCTAAACATAGAAAATATTAAAAACGCAGTGAAGGGTGATATTTCTCTCAAGTGTTCTAAATGTCACCTCTTCAACATTTTGGTACATTCAAATTTAAAAAGAGAGGCGCTGCGAGCAGGGTTCGAACCTGCGCGGGAATATCCCATTGGATTTCAAGTCCAACGCCTTAACCACTCGGCCATCGCAGCCACCTTATTTTCGGCCTCCAATTTGAAACACAAAAGGAAAAAAATAAATCCAATTTTTTTGTTATAATTCTTCTCGGGGTTAACTTGATGCGAGAAATATTTTCAACCGGTAACATCAAGGAGAAAGTGCATTGGCCGGGAATCGAACCCGGGCCTACCGCGTGGCAGGAGAGAATTCTACCACTGAACCACCAATGCACTCGTCGTCTCGCTATTTACCCACAAGTCCAGGCCTAAGAAAGAAATTTGGTGAAATCACTACAAAACTTTCAATAATTGCAATATCATTTTTTCCAAATTAGGGGGAACCATCGCAGGGGGCATTACATCTTCGCCGGGACTCGAACCCGGAACCTCTGGATTAGAAGTCCAGCGCGCTATCCATTGCGCCACGAAGACAAGCGCTGAGAATCGGTTGAAATCCTTCCTTGGAATGGATAGAGTACTGAAGCATGTTTTACAAGGCTAAACATAGAAAATAAAAAACAGCATCGAACAGTGATATTTCTCTCAAGTGTTTTTAATGTCACCTCTTCACAATTTTGGTACATTGAGATTTGAAAAAGAGAGAGCGCTGCGAGCAGGGTTCGAACCTGCCCCGGAATATCCCATTGGGTTTCAAGTCCAACGCCTTAACCACTCGGCCATCGCAGCCACCTAATCGCCGACCTCCAATATAAAACACAAAAAAGAAAAATAGAATCCTTTTTTTGTTATAATTCTTTTCGGGGTGAACTTGATGCGAGACAAATTTTCAACCGGTAACATCAAGGAGAAAGTGCATTGGCCGGGAATCGAACTCGGGCCTCCGACGCGGCAGGCGAGAATTCTCCCACTGAACCACCAATGCACTACGTCTCGTTATTTACCCACAAGTCCAGGCTTAAAAAAAGAGATTTGGTGAAATCACTAAAGAAATTTCAATAAATGAAATACCGTTTTTCCCAAGGGTAGCGACCATCGCAAGTAGCATCAAACATCTTCGCCAGGACTCGAACCCGGAATCTGGATTAGAAGTCCAGCGTGCTATCCACTGCGTCACAAAGACAAGCGCTGAGACTCGGTTGAAATCCTTTCGTGGAATAGATAGAGCATTGAAGTATGTTTTAAACGGCTAAACATAGAAAATAAAAAAAAATAGCATTGAGCAGTGATATTTCTCCCAAGTGTTCTAAATGTCACCTCTTCAACATTTCGGTACATTGAGCTTTAGAAAGAGAGGCGCTGCGAGCAGGCTTCGAACATGCGCGCAATATCCCATTGGATTTCAAGTCCAACGCCTTAACCACTCGGCCATCGCAGCCACCTTAATTTCGGCTTCCAAAAGGAAACACAAAAGGAAAAATAGAATCCATTTTTTGTTAGAATTCTTTTCGGGGTGAACTTGATGCAAGTAAAATTTTCATCCGGTAACATCAAGGAGAATTTGCATTGGCCGGGAATCGAACCCGGGCCTCCCGCGTGGCAGGCGAGAATTCTACCACTGAACCACCAATGCACTACGTCTGGTTATTTACCACAAGTCCAGGCTTAAAAAAGAGATTTGGTGAAATCACCAAAGAAATTTCAATAAATGAAATACCGTTTTTCCAAAGTTAGCGACCATCGCAAGTAGCATCAAACATCTTCGCCGGGACTCAACCCGGAATCTGGATTAGAAGTCCAGCGTGCTATCCACTGCGTCACAAAGACAAGCGCTGAGACTCGGTTGAAATCCTTTCGTGGAATAGATAGAGCACTGAAGCATGTTTTAAACGGCTAAACATAGAAAATAAAAAACATCATTGAGTAGTGATATTTCTCCCAAGTGTTCTAAATGTCACCTCTTCAACATTTCGGTACATTGAGCTTTAAAAAGAGAGGCGCTGCGAGCAGGCTTCGAACATGCGCGCAATATCCCATTGGATTTCAAGTCCAACGCCTTAACCACTCGGCCATCGCAGCCACCTTAATTTCGGCTTCCAAAAGGAAACACAAAAGGAAAAATAGAATCCATTTTTTGTTAGAATTCTTTTCGGGGTGAACTTGATGCAAGTAAAATTTTTCATCCGGTAACATCAAGGAGAAACTGCATTGGCCGGGAATCGAACCCGGGCCTCCCGCGTGGCAGGCGAGAATTCTACCACTGAACCACCAATGCACTGGTCGTCTCGCTATTTACCCACAAGTCCAGGCCTAAAAAAGAGATTTGGTGAAATCACTACAGAACTTTCAATAAATGAAATACCGTTTTTTTCAAATTTTAGCGACCATCGCAAGGAGCATCAAACATCTTCGCCGGGACTCGAACCCGGAACTTTTGGATTAGAAGTCCAGCGCGCTATCCATTGCGCCACGAAGACAAGCGCTTTAGAAGCGGTTGAAATCCTTCCGTGAAATTGATAGAGCACTGAAGCATGCCATAAACGGCTAAACATAGAAAATATTAAAAACGGCAGTGAAGGGTGATATTTCTCCCAAGTGTTCTAAATGTCACCTCTTCAACATTTTGGTACATTCAAATTTTAAAAAGAGAGGCGCTGCGAGCAGGGTTCGAACCTGCGCGGGAATATCCCATTGGATTTCAAGTCCAACGCCTTAACCACTCGGCCATCGCAGCCACCTTATTTTCGGCCTCCAATTTGAAACTCAAAAGGAAAAATAAATCCAATTTTTTTGTTATAATTCTTCTCGGGGTTAACTTGATGCGAGAAATATTTTCAACCGGTAACATCAAGGAGAAAGTGCATTGGCCGGGAATCGAACCCGGGCCTCCCGCGTGGCAGGAGAGAATTCTACCACTGAACGACCAATGCACTCGTCGTCTCGCTATTTACCCACAAGTCCAGGCCTAAGAAAGAAATTTGGTGAAATCCACTACAAAACTTTTCAATAATTGCAATATCATTTTTTCCAAATTAGAGGGAACCATCGCAGGGGTTACATCTTCGCCGGGACTCGAACCCGGAACCTCTGGATTAGAAGTCCAGCGCGCTATCCATTGCGCCACGAAGACAAGCGCTGAGAATCGGTTGAAATCCTTCCTTGGAATGGATAGAGCACTGAAGCATGTTTTACAAGGCTAAACATAGAAAATAAAAAACAGCATCGAACAGTGATATTTCACTCAAGTGTTTTTAATGTCACCTCTTCACAATTTTGGTACATTGAGATTTTAAAAAGAGAGACGCTGCGAGCAGGGTTCGAACCTGCCCCGGAATATCCCATTGGGTTTCAAGTCCAACGCCTTAACAACTCGGCTATCGCAGCCACCTAATCGCCGACCTCCAATATAAAACACAAAAGGAAAAATAGAATCCTTTTTTTGTTATAATTTTTTTCGGGGTGAACTTGATGCGAGACAAATTTTCATTGGGCGGGAATCGAACTCGGGCCTCCGACGCGGCAGGCGAGAATTCTCCCACTGAACCACCAATGCACTACGTCTCGTTAATTACCACAAGTCCAGGCTTAAAAAAGAGATTTGTGAAATCACTAAAGAAATTTCAATAAATGAAATACCGTTTTTCCAAAGTTAGCGACCATCGCAAGTAGCATCAAACATCTTCGTCAGGACTCGAACCCGGAATCTGGATTAGAAGTCCAGCGTGCTATCCACTGCGTCACAAAGACAAGCGCTGAGACTCGGTTGAAATCCTTTCGTGGAATAGATAGAGCATTGAAGTATGTTTTTTAACGGCTAAACATAGAAAATAAAAAAACAGCATTGAGCAGTGATATTTCTCCCAAGTGTTCTAAATGTCACCTCTTCAACATTTCGGTACATTGAGCTTTAGAAAGAGAGGCGCTGCGAGCAGGCTTCGAACATGCGCGCAAAATATCCCATTGGATTTCAAGTCCAACGCCTTAACCACTCGGCCATCGCAGCCACCTTAATTTTCGGCTTCCAAAATGAAACACAAAAGAAAAAATAGAATCCATTTTTTGTTAGAATTCTTTTCGGGGTGAACTTCTCGGGGTTAACTTGATGCGAGAAATATTTTCAACCGGTAACATCAATGAGAAAGTGCATTGGCCGTGAATCGAACCCGGGCCTACCGCGTGGCAGGAGAGAATTCTACCACTAAACAACCAATGCACTACGTCTCGTTATTTACCACAAGTCCAGGCTTAAAAAAAGAGATTTGGTGAAATCACTAAAGAAATTTCAATAAATGAAATACCGTTTTTCCAAAGTTAGCGACCATCGCAAGTAGCATCAAACATCTTCGCCGGGACTCAACCCGGAATCTGGATTAGAAGTCCAGCGTGATATCCACTGCGTCACAAAGACAAGCGCTGAGACTCGGTTGAAATCCTTCCGTGAAATTGATAGAGCACTGAAGCATGCCATAAACGGCTAAACATAGAAAATATTAAAACGGCAGTGAAGGGTGATATTTCTCCCAAGTGTTCTAAATGTCACCTCTTCAACATTTCGGTACATTGAGCTTTAGAAAGAGAGGCGCTGCGAGAAGGCTTCGAACATGCGCGCAATATCCCATTGGATTTCAAGTCCAACGCTTTAACCACTCGGCCATCGCAGCCACCTTAGTTTCGGCTTCCAAAAGGAAACACAAAAGGAAAAATAGAATCCATTTTTTGTTAGAATTCTTTTCGGGGTGAACTTGATGCAAGTAAAATTTTCATCCGGTAACATCAAGGAGAAAGTGCATTTGGCCGGGAATCGAACCCGGGCCTCCCGCGTGGCAGGCGAGAATTCTACCACTGAACCACCAATGCACTACGTCCCGTTATTTACCACAAGTCCAGGCTTAAAAAAGAGATTTGGTGAAATCACTAAAGAAATTTCAATAAATGAAACACCGTTTTTCCAAAGTTAGCGACCATCGCAAGTAGCATCAAACATCTTCGCCGGGACTCGAACCCGGAATCTGGATTAGAAGTCCAGCGTGCTATCCACTGCGTCACAAAGACAAGCGCTGAGACTCGGTTGAAAATCCTTTCGTGGAATAGATAGAGCACTGAAGCATGTTTTAAACGGCTAAACATAGAAAATAAAAAAACAGCATTGAGTAGTGATATTTCTCCCAAGTGTTCTAAATGTCACCTCTTCAACATTTTCGGTACATTGAGCTTTTAAAAAAGAGAGGCGCTGCGAGCAGGCTTCGAACATGCGCGCAATATCCCATTGGATTTCAAGTCCAACGCCTTAACCACTCGGCCATCGCAGCCACCTTATTGTTTCGGCTTCCAAAATGAAACACAAAAGGAAAAAATAGAATCCATTTTTTGTTATAATTCTTTTCGGGGTGAACTTGATGCAAGTAAAATTTTCATCCGGTAACATCAAGGAGAAACTGCATTGGCCGGGAATCGAACCCGGGCCTCCCGCGTGGCAGGCGAGAATTCTACCACTGAACCACCAATGCACTGGTCGTCTCGCTATTTACCCACAAGTCCAGGCCTAAAAAAGAGATTTGGTGAAATCACTACAGAACTTTCAATAAATGAAATACCGTTTTTCCAAATTAGAGCGACCATCGCAAGGAGCATCAAACATCTTCGCCGGGACTCGAACCCGGAACTTTTGGATTAGAAGTCCAGCGCGCTATCCATTGCGCCACGAAGACAAGCGCTTACAAGCGGTTGAAATCCTTCCGTGAAATTGATAGAGCACTGAAGCATGCCATAAACGGCTAAACATAGAAAATATTAAAACGGCAGTGAAGGGTGATATTTCTCCCAAGTGTTCTAAATGTCACCTCTTCAACATTTTGGTACATTCAAATTCAAAAAGAGAGGCGCGCTGCGAGCAGGGTTCGAACCTGCGCGGGAATATCCCATTGGATTTCAAGTCCAACGCCTTAACCACTCGGCCATCGCAGCCACCTTATTTTCGGCCTCCAATTTGAAACACAAAAGGAAAAATAAATCCAATTTTTTTGTTATAATTCTTCTCGGGGTTAACTTGATGCGAGAAATATTTTCAACCGGTAACATCAAGGAGAAAGTGCATTGGCCGGGAATCGAACCCGGGCCTCCCGCGTGGCAGGAGAGAATTCTACCACTGAACCACCAATGCACTCGTCGTCTCGCTATTTACCCACAAGTCCAGGCCTAAGAAAGAAATTTGGTGAAATCACTACAAAACTTTCAATAATTGCAATATCATTTTTCCAAATTAGGGGAACCATCGCAGGGGTTACATCTTCGCCGGGACTCGAACCCGGAACCTCTGGATTAGAAGTCCAGCGCGCTATCCATTGCGCCACGAAGACAAGCGCTGAGAATCGGTTGAAATCCTTCCTTGGAATGGATAGAGCACTGAAGCATGTTTTACAAGGCTAAACATAGAAAATAAAAAACAGCATCGAACAGTGATATTTCTCTCAAGTGTTTTTAATGTCACCTCTTCACAATTTTGGTACATTGAGATTTTAAAAAGAGAGACGCTGCGAGCAGGGTTCGAACCTGCCCCGGAATATCCCATTGGGTTTCAAGTCCAACGCCTTAACCACTCGGCCATCGCAGCCACCTAATCGCCGACCTCCAATATAAAAAACACAAAAGGAAAAATAGAATCCTTTTTTTGTTATAATTCTTTTCGGGGGTGAACTTGATGCGAGACAAATTTTTCAACCGGTAACATCAAGGAGAAAGTGCATTGGCCGGGAATCGAACTCGGGCCTCCGACGCGGCAGGCGAGAATTCTCACACTGAACCACCAATGCACTACGTCTCGTTATTTACCACAAGTCCAGGCTTAAAAAAGAGATTTGGTGAAATCACTAAAGAAATTTCAATAAATGAAATACCGTTTTTCCAAAGTTAGCGACCATCGCAAGTAGCATCAAACATCTTCGCCGGGACTCAACCCGGAATCTGGATTAGAAGTCCAGCATGCTATCCACTGCGTCACAAATCAAGCGCTGAGACTCGGTTGAAATCCTTTCGTGGAATAGATAGAGCACTGAAGCATGTTTTAAACGGCTAAACATAGAAAATAAAAAACAGCATTGAGCAGTGATATTTCTCCCAAGTGTTCTAAATGTCACCTCTTCAACATTTCGGTACATTGAGCTTTAGAAAGAGAGGCGCTGCGAGCAGGCTTCGAACATGCGCGCAATATCCCATTGGATTTCAAGTCCAACGCCTTAACCACTCGGCCATCGCAGCCACCTTATTTTCGGCCTCCAATTTGAAACTCAAAAGGAAAAATAAATCCAATTTTTTTGTTATAATTCTTCTCGGGGTTAACTTGATGCGAGAAATATTTTCAACCGGTAACATCAAGGAGAAAGTGCATTGGCCGGGAATCGAACCCGGGCCTCCCGCGTGGCAGGAGAGAATTCTACCACTGAACGACCAATGCACTCGTCGTCTCGCTATTTACCCACAAGTCCAGGCCTAAGAAAGAAATTTGGTGAAATCACTACAAAACTTTCAATAATTGCAATATCATTTTTCCAAATTAGGGGGAACCATCGCAGGGGTTACATCTTCGCCGGGACTCGAACCCGGAACCTCTGGATTAGAAGTCCAGCGCGCTATCCATTGCGCCACGAAGACAAGCGCTGAGAATCGGTTGAAATCCTTCCTTGGAATGGATAGAGCACTGAAGCATGTTTTACAAGGCTAAACATAGAAAATAAAAAACAGCATCGAACAGTGATATTTCTCTCAAGTGTTTTTAATGTCACCTCTTCACAATTTTGGTACATTGAGATTTTAAAAAGAGAGACGTTGCGAGCAGGGTTCGAACCTGCCCCGGAATATCCCATTTGGTTTCAAGTCCAACGCCTTAATCACTCGGCCATCGCAGCCACCTAATCACTGACCTCCAATATGAAAAACACAAAAGGAAAAATAGAATCCTTTTTTTGTTATAATTCTTTTCGGGGTGAACTTGATGCGAGACAAATTTTCAACCGGTAACATCAAGGAGAAAGTGCATTGGCCGGGAATCGAACTCGGGCCTCCGACGCGGCAGGCGAGAATTCTCCCACTGAACCACCAATGCACTACGTCTCGTTATTTACCACAAGTCCAGGCTTAAAAAAGAGATTTGGTGAAATCACTAAAGAAATTTCAATAAATGAAATACCGTTTTTCCAAAGTTAGCGAGCGACCATCGCAAGTAGCATCAAACATCTTCGCCAGGACTCGAACCCGGAATCTGGATTAGAAGTCCAGCGTGCTATCCACTGCGTCACAAAGACAAGCGCTGAGACTCGGTTGAAATCCTTTCGTGGAATAGATAGAGCATTGAAGTATGTTTTAAACGGCTAAACATAGAAAATAAAAAAAAAAAACAGCATTGAGCAGTGATATTTCTCCCAAGTGTTCTAAATGTCACCTCTTCAACATTTCGGTACATTGAGCTTTAGAAAGAGAGGCGCTGCGAGCAGGCTTCGAACATGCGCGCAATATCCCATTGGATTTCAAGTCCAACGCCTTAACCACTCGGCCATCGCAGCCACCTTAATTTCGGCTTCCAAAAGGAAACACAAAAGGAAAAATAGAATCCATTTTTTTGTTAGAATTCTTTTCGGGGTGAACTTGATGCAAGTAAAATTTTTTTCTCCGGTAACATCAAGGAGAATTTGCATTGGCCGGGAATCGAACCCGGGCCTCCCGCGTGGCAGGCGAGAATTCTACCACTGAACCACCAATGCACTACGTCTCGTTATTTACCACAAGTCCAGGCTTAAAAAAGAGATTTGGTGAAATCACTAAAGAAATTTCAATAAATGAAATACCGTTTTTCCAAAGTTAACGACCATCGCAAGTAGCATCAAACATCTTCGCCAGGACTCGAACCCGGAATCTGGATTAGAAGTCCAGCGTGCTATCCACTGCGTCACAAAGACAAGCGCTGAGACTCGGTTGAAATCCTTTCGTGGAATAGATAGAGCATTGAAGTATGTTTTAAACGGCTAAACATAGAAAATAAAAAACAGCATTGAGCAGTGATATTTCTCCCAAGTGTTCTAAATGTCACCTCTTCAACATTTCGGTACATTGAGCTTTAGAAAGAGAGGCGCTGCGAGCAGGCTTCGAACATGCGCGCAATATCCCATTGGATTTCAAGTCCAACGCCTTAACCACTCGGCCATCGCAGCCACCTTATTTTCGGCCTCCAATTTGAAACTCAAAAGGAAAAATAAATCCAATTTTTTTGTTATAATTCTTCTCGGGGTTAACTTGATGCGAGAAATATTTTCAACCGGTAACATCAAGGAGAAAGTGCATTGGCCGGGAATCGAACCCGGGCCTCCCGCGTGGCAGGAGAGAATTCTACCACTGAACGACCAATGCACTCGTCGTCTCGCTATTTACCCACAAGTTCAGGCCTAAGAAAGAAATTTGGTGAAATCACTACAAAACTTTCAATAATTGCAATATCATTTTTCCAAATTAGGGGGAACCATCGCAGGGGTTACATCTTCGCCGGGACTCGAACCCGGAACCTCTGGATTAGAAGTCCAGCGCGCTATCCATTGCGCCACGAAGACAAGCGCTGAGAATCGGTTGAAATCCTTCCTTGGAATGGATAGAGCACTGAAGCATGTTTTACAAGGCTAAACATAGAAAATAAAAAACAGCATCGAACAGTGATATTTCTCTCAAGTGTTTTTAAATGTCACCTCTTCACAATTTTGGTACATTGAGACTTTTAAAAAGAGAGACGCTGCGAGCAGGGTTCGAACCTGCCCCGGAATATCCCATTGGGTTTCAAGTCCAACGCCTTAACCACTCGGCCATCGCAGCCACCTAATCGCCGACCTCCAATATAAAACACAAAAAGAAAAATAGAATCCTTTTTTTGTTATAATTCTTTTCGGGGTGAACTTGATGCGAGACAAATTTTCAACCGGTAACATCAAGGAGAAAGTGCATTGGCCGGGAATCGAACTCGGGCCTCCGACGCGGCAGGCGAGAATTCTCCCACTGAACCACCAATGCACTACGTCTCGTTATTTACCACAAGTCCAGGCTTAAAAAAGAGATTTGGTGAAATCACTAAAGAAATTTCAATAAATGAAATACCGTTTTTCCAAAGTTAGCGACCATCGCAAGTAGCATCAAACATCTTCGCCAGGACTCGAACCCGGAATCTGGATTAGAAGTCCAGCGTGCTATCCACTGCGTCACAAAGACAAGCGCTGAGACTCGGTTGAAATCCTTTCGTGGAATAGATAGAGCATTGAAGTATGTTTTAAACGGCTAAACATAGAAAATAAAAAACAGCATTGAGCAGTGATATTTCTCCCAAGTGTTCTAAATGTCACCTCTTCAACATTTCGGTACATTGAGCTTTAGAAAAGAGAGGCGCTGCGAGCAGGCTTCGAACATGCGCGCAATATCCCATTGGATTTCAAGTCCAACGCCTTAACCACTCGGCCATCGCAGCCACCTTAATTTCGGCTTCCAAAAGGAAACACAAAAGGAAAAATAGAATCCATTTTTTGTTAGAATTCTTTTCGGGGTGAACTTGATGCAAGTAAAATTTTCATCCGGTAACATCAAGGAGAATTGCATTGGCCGGGAATCGAACCTGGGCCTCCCCGCGTGGCAGGCGAGAATTCTACCACTGAACCACCAATGCACTACGTCTCGTTATTTACCACAAGTCCAGGCTTAAAAAAGAGATTTGGTGAAATCACTAAAGAAATTTCAATAAATGAAATACCGTTTTTTTTCCAAAGTTAGCGACCATCGCAAGTAGCATCAAACATCTTCGCCGGGACTCAACCCGGAATCTGGATTAGAAGTCCAGCGTGCTATCCACTGCGTCACAAAGACAAGCGCTGAGACTCGGTTGAAATCCTTTCGTGGAATAGATAGAGCACTGAAGCATGTTTTAAACGGCTAAACATAGAAAATAAAAAAAAACATCATTGAGTAGTGATATTTCTCCCAAGTGTTCTAAATGTCACCTCTTCAACATTTCGGTACATTGAGCTTTAAAAAAGAGGCGCTGCGAGCAGGCTTCGAACATGCGCGCAATATCCCATTGGATTTCAAGTCCAACGCCTTAACCACTCGGCCATCGCAGCCACCTTAAATTGTCGGCTTCCAAAATGAAACACACAAAAGGAAAAATAGAATCCATTTTTTTTTTATAATTCTTTTCGGGGTGAACTTGATGCAAGTAAAATTTTCATCCGGTAACATCAAGGAGAAACTGCATTGGACGGGAATCGAACCCGGGCCTCCCACTGGTCGTCTCGCTATTTACCCACAAGTCCAGGCCTAAAAAAGAGATTTGGTGAAATCACTACAGAACTTTCAATAAATGAAATACCGTTTTTCTAAATTTAGCGACCATCGCAAGGAGCATCAAACATCCTCGCCGGGACTCGAACCCGGAACTTTTGGATTAGAAGTCCAGCGCGCTATCCATTGCGCCACGAAGACAAGCGCTTACAAGCGGTTGAAATCCTTCCGTGAAATTGATAGAGCACTGAAGCATGCCATAAACGGCTAAACATAGAAAATATTAAAACGGCAGTGAAGGGTGATATTTCTCCCAAGTGTTCTAAATGTCACCTCTTCAACATTTTGGTACATTCAAATTTAAAAAGAGAGGCGCTGCGAGCAGGGTTCGAACCTGCGCGGGAATATCCCATTGGATTTCAAGTCCAACGCCTTAACCACTCGGCCATCGCAGCCACCTTATTTTCGGCCTCCAATTTGAAACTCAAAAGGAAAAATAAATCCAATTTTTTTGTTATAATTCTTCTCGGGGTTAACTTGATGCGAGAAATATTTTCAACCGGTAACATCAAGGAGAAAGTGCATTGGCCGGGAATCGAACCCGGGCCTCCCGCGTGGCAGGAGAGAATTCTGCCACTGAACCACCAATGCACTCGTCGTCTCGCTATTTACCCACAAGTCCAGGCCTAAGAAAGAAATTTGGTGAAATCACTACAAAACTTTCAATAATTGCAATATCATTTTTCCAAATTAGGGGGAACCATCGCAGGGGTTACATCTTCGCCGGGACTCGAACCCGGAACCTCTGGATTAGAAGTCCAGCGCGCTATCCATTGCGCCACGAAGACAAGCGCTGAGAATCGGTTGAAATCCTTCCTTGGAATGGATAGAGCACTGAAGCATGTTTTACAAGGCTAAACATAGAAAATAAAAAACAGCATCGAACAGTGATATTTCTCTCAAGTGTTTTTAATGTCACCTCTTCACAATTTTGGTACATTGAGATTTTAAAAAGAGAGACGCTGCGAGCAGGGTTCGAACCTGCCCCGGAATATCCCATTGGGTTTCAAGTCCAACGCCTTAACCACTCGGCCATCGCAGCCACCTAATCGCCGACCTCCAATATAAAACACAAAAGGAAAAATAGAATCCTTTTTTTTGTTATAATTCTTTTCGGGGTGAACTTGATGCGAGACAAATTTTCAACCGGTAACATCAAGGAGAAAGTGCATTGGCCGGGAATCGAACTCGGGCCTCCGACGCGGCAGGCGAGAATTCTCCCACTGAACCACCAATGCACTACGTCTCGTTATTTACCACAAGTCCAGGCTTAAAAAAGAGATTTGGTGAAAAATCACTAAAGAAATTTCAATAAATGAAATACCGTTTTTCCAAAGTTAGCGACCATCGCAAGTAGCATCAAACATCTTCGCCAGGACTCGAACCCGGAATCTGGATTAGAAGTCCAGCGTGCTATCCACTGCGTCACAAAGACAAGCGCTGAGACTCGGTTGAAATCCTTTCGTGGAATAGATAGAGCATTGAAGTATGTTTTAAACGGCTAAACATAGAAAATAAAAAAAAACAGCATTGAGCAGTGATATTTCTCCCAAGTGTTCTAAATGTCACCTCTTCAACATTTCGGTACATTGAGCTTTAGAAAGAGAGGCGCTGCGAGCAGGGCTTCGAACATGCGCGCAATATCCCATTGGATTTCAAGTCCAACGCCTTAACCACTCGGCCATCGCAGCCACCTTAATTTCGGCTTCCAAAAGGAAACACAAAAGGAAAAATAGGAATCCATTTTTTGTTAGAATTCTTTTCGGGGTGAACTTGATGCAAGTAAAATTTTCACCCGGTAACATCAAGGAGAAACTGCATTGGCCGGGAATCGAACCCGGGCCTCCCGCGTGGCAGGCGAGAATTCTACCACTGAACCACCAATGCACTACGTCTCGTTATTTACCACAAGTCCAGGCTTAAAAAAGAGATTTGGTGAAATCACTAAAGAAATTTCAATAAATGAAATACCGTTTTTCCAAAGTTAGCGACCATCGCAAGTAGCATCAAACATCTTCGCCGGGACTCAACCCGGAATCTGGATTAGAAGTCCAGCGTGCTATCCACTGCGTCACAAAGACAAGCGCTGAGACTCGGTTGAAATCCTTCCGTGAAATTGATAGAGCACTGAAGCATGCCATAAACGGCTAAACATAGAAAATATTAAAACGGCAGTGAAGGGTGATATTTCTCCCAAGTGTTCTAAATGTCACCTCTTCAACATTTTGGTACATTCAAATTTAAAAAGAGAGGCGCTGCGATCAGGGTTCGAACCTGCGCGGGAATATCCTATTGGATTTCAAGTCCAACGCCTTAACCACTCGGCCATCGCAGCCACCTTATTTTTCGGCCTCCAATTTGAAACACAAAAGGAAAAATAAAATCCAATTTTTTTGTTATAATTCTTCTCGGGGTTAACTTGATGCGAGAAATATTTTCAACCGGTAACATCAATGAGAAAGTGCATTGGCCGTGAATCGAACCCGGGCCTACCGCGTGGCAGGAGAGAATTCTACCACTGAACAGCACTACGTCTCGCTATTTACCACAAGTCCAGGCTTAAAAAAGAGATTTGGTGAAATCACACTGAACCAAGTGTTCAAACCATCCATTGCGTCACGGCTGACATCGGTTGAAATCCTTTCGTGGAATCCAAATGATATTTCTCTTAAAACAAGACATTGAGCTTTAAAAGAGAGGCGCTGCGAGCAGGGTTCGAACCTGCGCGGGAATATCCCATTGGATTTCAAGTCCAACGCCTTAACCACTCGGCCATCGCAGCCACCTTAATTTCGGCCTTCCAATTTGAAACACAAAAGGAAAAAATAGAATCCAATTTTTTTGTTATAATTCTTTTCGGGGTGTGAACTTGATGCAAGTAAAATTTTCATCCGGTAACATCAAGGAGAAAAGTGCATTGGCCGGGAATCGAACCCGGGCCTCCGCGTGCGTGGCAGGCGAGAATTCTACCACTGAACCACCAATGCACTGGTCGTCTCGCTATTTACCCACAAGTCCAGGCCTAAAAAAGAGAGATTTGGTGAAATCACTACAGAACTTTCAATAAATGAAATACCGTTTTTCCAAATTTAGCGACCATCGCAAGGAGCATCAAACATCTTCGCGCCGGGACTCGAACCCGGAACTTCTGGATTAGAAGTCCAGCGCGCTATCCATTGCGCCACGAAGACAAGCGCTGAGAAGCGGTTGAAATTGAAATCCTTCCGTGAAATTGATAGAGCACTGAAGCATGCCATAAACGGCTAAACATAGAAAATATTAAAAACGGCAGTGAAGGGTGATATTTCTCCCAAGTGTTCTTTAATGTCACCTCTTCAACATTTTGGTACATTCAAATTTAAAAAGAGAGGCGCTGCGAGCAGGGTTCGAACCTGCGCGGGAATATCCCATTGGATTTCAAGTCCAACGCCTTAACCACTCGGCCATCGCAGCCACCTTAATTTCGGGCCTCCCAATTTGAAACACAAAAGGAAAAATAGAATCCAATTTTTTTGTTATAATTCTTTTCGGGGTGAACTTGATGCGAGAAAATTTTTTCAACCGGTAACATCAAGGAGAAAGTGCATTGGCCGGGAATCGAACCCGGGCCTCCCGCGTGGCAGGCGAGAATTCTACCACTGAACCACCAATGCACTCGTCGTCTCGCTATTTACCCACAAGTCCAGGCCTAAAAAAGAAATTTGGTGAAATCACTACAAAACTTTCAATAAATTGAAATATCGTTTTTTCCAAATTAGGGAACCATCGCAAGGGTTAAACATCTTCGCCGGGACTCGAACCCGGAACCTCTGGATTAGAAGTCCAGCGCGCTATCCATTGCGCCACAAAGACAAGCGCTGAGAATCGGTTGAAATCCTTCCTTGGAATGGATAGAGCACTGAAGCATGTTTTAAACGGCTAAACATAGAAAATAAAAAACAGCATCGAACAGTGATATTTCTCTCCCAAGTGTTTTTAAATGTCACCTCTTCAACATTTTTGGTACATTGAGATTTTAAAAAGAGAGACGCTGCGAGCAGGGTTCGAACCTGCCGCGGAATATCCCATTGGGTTTCAAGTCCAACGCCTTAACCACTCGGCCATCGCAGCCACCTAATCGCCGACCTCCAAAATAAAACACAAAAAGAAAAATAGAATCCATTTTTTTGTTATAATTCTTTTCGGGGTGAACTTGATGCAAGTAAAATTTTCATCCGGTAACATCAAGGAGAAAGTGCATTGGCCGGGAATCGAACCCGGGCCTCCCGCGTGGCAGGCGAGAATTCTCCCACTGAACCACCAATGCACTACGTCTCGTTATTTACCCACAAGTCCAGGCTTAAAAAAGAAGGATTTGGTGAAATCACTAAAGAAATTTCAATAAATGAAATACCGTTTTTCCAAAGTTAGCGACGACCATCGCAAGTAGCATCAAACATCTTCGCCGGGGACTCGAACCCGGAATCTGGATTAGAAGTCCAGCGTGCTATCCACTGCGTCACAAAGACAAGCGCTGAGACTCGGTTGAAATCCTTTCGTGGAATAGATAGAGCATTGAAGTATGTTTTAAACGGCTGAACATAGAAAATAAAAAACAGTGTTGAGCAGTGATATTTCTCCCAAGTGTTCTAAATGTCACCTCTTCAACATTTTGGTACATTGAGCTTTAGAAAGAGAGGCGCTGCGAGCAGGGTTTCGAACATGCGCGCAATATCCCATTGGATTTCAAGTCCAACGCCTTAACCACTCGGCCATCGCAGCCACCTTATTTTCGGCTTCCAAAATGAAACACAAAAGGAAAAAATAGAATCCATTTTTTTGTTAGAATTCTTTTCGGGGTGAACTTGATGCGAGTAAAATTTTCAACCGGTAACATCAAGGAGAAAGTGCATTGGCCGGGAATCGAACCCGGGCCTCCCGCGTGGCAGGCGAGAATTCTACCACTGAACCACCAATGCACTACGTCTCGTTATTTACCCACAAGTCCAGGCTTAAAAAAGAGATTTGGTGAAATCACTAAAGAAATTTCAATAAATGAAATACCGTTTTTCCAAAGTTAGCGACCATCGCAAGTAGCATCAAACATCTTCGCCGGGACTCAAACCGGAATCTGGATTAGAAGTCCAGCGTGCTATCCACTGCGTCACAAAGACAAGCGCTGAGACTCGGTTGAAATCCTTCCGTGAAATTGATAGAGCACTGAAGCATGCCATAAACGGCTAAACATAGAAAATATTAAAACGGCAGTGAAGGGTGATATTTCTCCCAAGTGTTCTAAATGTCACCTCTTCAACATTTTGGTACATTCAAATTTAAAAAAAGAGAGGCGCTGCGAGCAGGGTTCGAACCTGCGCGGGAATATCCCATTGGATTTCAAGTCCAACGCCTTAACCACTCGGCCATCGCAGCCACCTTATTTTTCGGCCTCCAATTTGAAACACAAAAGAAAAAATAGAATCCAATTTTTTTTGTTATAATTCTTTTCGGGGTGAAACTGATGCGAGAAAAATTTTCAACCGGTAACATCAAGGAGAAAGTGCATTGGCCGGGAATCGAACCCGGGCCTCCCGCGTGGCAGGCGAGAATTCTACCACTGAACCACCAATGCACTACGTCTCGCTATTTACCCACAAGTCCAGGCTTAAAAAAGAGAATTTGGTGAAATCACTACAAAAGAAATTTCAATAAATTGCAATACCGTTTTTCCAAAGTTAGCGAGCGACCATCGCAAGTAGCATCAAATCATCTTCGCCGGGACTCGAACCCGGAACCTCTGGATTAGAAGTCCAGCGCGCTATCCATTGCGCCACGAAGACAAGCGCTGAGAATCGGTTGAAATCCTTTCGTGGAATAGATAGAGCACTGAAGCATGTTTTAAAACGGCTAAACATAGAAAATAAAAAAAACAGCATTGAGCAGTGATATTTCTCCCAAGTGTTTTAAATGTCACCTCTTCACAATTTTGGTACATTGAGATTTTAAAAAGAGAGGCGCGCTGCGAGCAGGGTTCGAACATGCGCGGAATATCCCATTGGATTTCAAGTCCAACGCCTTAACCACTCGGCCATCGCAGCCACCTAATTTCGCCGACCTCCAATATAAAACACAAAAGGAAAAATAGAATCCATTTTTTTGTTATAATTCTTTTCGGGGTGAACTTGATGCAAGTAAAATTTTCAATCCGGTAACATCAAGGAGAAAGTGCATTGGCCGGGAATCGAACCCGGGCCTCCCGCGTGGCAGGCGAGAATTCTACCACTGAACCACCAATGCACTACGTCTCGTTATTTACCACAAGTCCAGGCTTAAAAAAGAGATTTGGTGAAATCACTAAAGAAATTTCAATAAATGAAATACCGTTTTTCCAAAGTTAGCGACCATCGCAAGTAGCATCAAACATCTTCGCCGGGACTCGAACCCGGAATCTGGATTAGAAGTCCAGCGTGCTATCCACTGCGTCACAAAGACAAGCGCTGAGACTCGGTTGAAATCCTTCCGTGAAATTAGATAGAGCACTGAAGCATGTTTTAAACGGCTAAAAATAGAAAATAAAAAACAGCATTGACCAGTGGTATTTCTCCCAAGTGTTCTAAATGTCACCTCTTCAACATTTTGGTACATTCAAATTAAAAAAAAAGAGGCGCTGCAAGCGGGGTTCGAACCTGCGCAGGAATATCCCATTGGATTTCAAGTCCAACGCCTTAACCACTCGGCCATCGCAGCCACCTTAATTTTCGGCTTCCCAATTTGAAAACACAAAAGGAAAAATAAATCCAATTTTTTTGTTATAATTCTTTCTCGGGGTGAACTTGATGCGAGAAAAATTTTCAACCGGTAACATCAAGGAGAAAGTGCATTGGCCGTTGGAATCGAACCCGGGCCTACCGCGTGGCAGGAGAGAATTCTACCACTGAACCACCAATGCACTCGTCGTCTCGCTATTTACCCACAAGTCCAGGCCTAAGAAAGAAATTTGGTGAAATCACTACAAAACTTTCCATAATTGCAATATCATTTTTCCAAATTTAGGGAAACCATCGCAGGGGCATCAACATCTTCGCCGGGACTCGAACCCGGAACCTCTGGATTAGAAGTCCAGCGCGCTATCCATTGCGCCACAAAGACAAGCGCTGAGAATCGGTTGAAATCCTTCCTTGGAATGTATAGAGCACTGAAGCATGTTTTACAAGGCTAAACATAGAAAATAAAAAACAGCATCGAACAGTGATATTTCTCTCAAGTGTTTTTAATGTCACCTCTTCACAATTTTGGTACATTGAGACTTTAAAAAGAGAGACGCTGCGAGCAGGGTTCGAACCTGCCCGGAATATCCTATTGGGTTTCAAGTCCAACGCCTTAACCACTCGGCCATCGCAGCCACCTAATCGCCGACCTCCAATATAAAACACAAAAAGAAAAATAGAATCCTTTTTTTGTTATAATTCTTTTCGGGGTGAACTTGATGCGAGACAAATTTTCAACCGGTAACATCAAGGAGAAAGTGCATTGGCCGGGAATCGAACTCGGGCCTCCGACGCGGCAGGCGAGAATTCTCCCACTGAACCACCAATGCACTACGTCTCGTTATTTACCACAAGTCCAGGCTTAAAAAAGAGATTTGGTGAAATCACTAAAGAAATTTCAATAAATGAAATACCGTTTTTTCCAAAGTTAGCGACCATCGCAAGTAGCATCAAACATCTTCGCCAGGACTCGAACCCGGAATCTGGATTAGAAGTCCAGCGTGCTATCCACTGCGTCACAAAGACAAGCGCTGAGACTCGGTTGAAATCCTTTCGTGGAATAGATAGAGCATTGAAGTATGTTTTAAACGGCTAAACATAGAAAATAAAAAACAGCAGCATTGAGCAGTGATATTTCTCCCAAGTGTTCTAAATGTCACCTCTTCAACATTTCGGTACATTGAGCTTTAGAAAAAGAGGCGCTGCGAGCAGGCTTCGAACATGCGCGCAATATCCCATTGGATTTCAAGTCCAACGCCTTAACCACTCGGCCATCGCAGCCACCTTAATTTCGGCTTCCAAAAGGAAACACAAAAGGAAAAATAGAATCCATTTTTTGTTATAATTCTTTTCGGGGTGAACTTGATGCAAGTAAAATTTTCATCCGGTAACATCAAGGAGAATTTGCATTGGCCGGGAATCGAACCCGGGCCTCCCGCGTGGCAGGCGAGAATTCTACCACTGAACCACCAATGCACTACGTCTCGTTATTTACCACAAGTCCAGGCTTAAAAAAGAGATTTGGTGAAATCACTAAAGAAATTTCAATAAATGAAATACCGTTTTTCCAAAGTTAGCGACCATCGCAAGTAGCATCAAACATCTTCGCCGGGACTCAACCCGGAATCTGGATTGGAAGTCCAGCGTGCTATCCACTGCGTCACAAAGACAAGCGCTGAGACTCGGTTGAAATCCTTTCGTGGAATAGATAGAGCACTGAAGCATGTTTTAAACGGCTAAACATAGAAAATAAAAAACATCATTGAGTAGTGATATTTCTCCCAAGTGTTCTAAATGTCACCTCTTCAACATTTCGGTACATTGAGCTTTAAAAAGAGAGGCGCTGCGAGCAGGCTTCGAACATGCGCGCAATATACCATTGGATTTCAAGTCCAACGCCTTAACCACTCGGCCATCGCAGCCACCTAATTGTCGGCTTCCAAAAGGAAACACAAAAGGAAAAATAGAATCCATTTTTTGTTAGAATTCTTTTCGGGGTGAACTTGATGCAAGTAAAATTTTCATCCGGTAACATCAAGGAGAAACTGCATTGGCCGGGAATCGAACCCGGGCCTCCCGCGTGGCAGGCGAGAATTCTACCACTGAACCACCAATGCACTGGTCGTCTCGCTATTTACCCACAAGTCCAGGCCTAAAAAAGAGATTTGGTGAAATCACTACAGAAATTTCAATAAATGAAATACCGTTTTTCTAAATTTAGCGACCATCGCAAGGAGCATCAAACATCCTCGCCGGGACTCGAACCCGGAACTTCTGGATTAGAAGTCCAGCGCGCTATCCATTGCGCCACGAAGACAAGCGCTTACAAGCAGGTTGAAATCCTTTCCGTGAAATTGATAGAGCACTGAAGCATGCCATAAACGGCTAAACATAGAAAATATTAAAACGGCAGTGAAGGGTGATATTTCTCCCAAGTGTTCTAAATGTCACCTCTTCAACATTTTGGTACATTCAAATTTAAAAAGAGAGGCGCTGCGAGCAGGGTTCGAACCTGCGCGGGAATATCCCATTGGATTTCAAGTCCAACGCCTTAACCACTCGGCCATCGCAGCCACCTTATTTTCGGCCTCCAATTTGAAACTCAAAAGGAAAAATAAATCCAATTTTTTTGTTATAATTCTTTTTCTCGGGGTTAACTTGATGCGAGAAATATTTTCAACCGGTAACATCAAGGAGAAAGTGCATTGGCCGGGAATCGAACCCGGGCCTCCCGCGTGGCAGGAGAGAATTCTACCACTGAACGACCAATGCACTCGTCGTCTCGCTATTTACCCACAAGTCCAGGCCTAAGAAAGAAATTTGGTGAAATCACTACAAAACTTTCAATAATTGCAATATCATTTTTCCAAATTAGGGGGAACCATCGCAGGGGTTACATCTTCGCGCCGGGACTCGAACCCGGAACCTCTGGATTAGAAGTCCAGCGCGCTATCCATTGCGCCACGAAGACAAGCGCTGAGAATCGGTTGAAATCCTTCCTTGGAATGGATAGAGCACTGAAGCATGTTTTACAAGGCTAAACATAGAAAATAAAAAAACAGCATCGAACAGTGATATTTTCTCTCAAGTGTTTTTAATGTCACCTCTTCACAATTTTTTGGTACATTGAGATTTTAAAAAGAGAGAGACGTTGCGAGCAGGGTTCGAACCTGCCCCGGAATATCCCATTGGGTTTCAAGTCCAACGCCTTAACCACTCGGCCATCGCAGCCACCTAATCGCCGACCTCCAATATAAAACACAAAAGGAAAAATAGAATCCTTTTTTTTTTTTATAATTCTTTTCGGGGTGAACTTGATGCGAGACAAATTTTCAACCGGTAACATCAAGGAGAAAGTGCATTGGCCGGGAATCGAACTCGGGCCTCCGACGCGGCAGGCGAGAATTCTCCCACTGAACCACCAATGCACTACGTCTCGTTATTTACCACAAGTCCAGGCTTAAAAAAGAGATTTGGTGAAATCACTAAAGAAATTTCAATAAATGAAATACCGTTTTTCCAAAGTTATCGACCATCGCAAGTAGCATCAAACATCTTCGCCGGGACTCAACCCGGAATCTGGATTAGAAGTCCAGCGTGCTATCCACTGCGTCACAAAGACAAGCGCTGAGACTCGGTTGAAATCCTTCCGTGAAATAGATAGAGCACTGAAGCATGCCATAAACGGCTAAACATAGAAAATATTAAAACGGCAGTGAAGGGTGATATTTCCCCCAAGTGTTCTAAATGTCACCTCTTCAACATTTTGGTACATTCAAATTTAAAAAGAGAGGCGCTGCGAGCAGGGTTCGAACCTGCGCGGGAATATCCCATTGGATTTCAAGTCCAACGCCTTAACCACTCGGCCATCGCAGCCATCTTATTTTCGGCCTCCAATTTGAAACACAAAAGGAAAAATAAATCCAATTTTTTTGTTATAATTCTTCTCGAGGTTAACTTGATGCGAGAAATAATTTCAACCGGTAACATCAATGAGAAATGTGCATTGGCCGTGAATCGAACCCGGGCCTACCGCGTGGCAGGAGAGAATTCTACCACTGAACGACCAATGCACTCGTCGTCTCGCTATTTACCCACAAGTCCAGGCCTAAAAAAGAAATTTGGTGAAATCACTACAAAAACTTTCAATAATTGCAATATCATTTTTCCAAATTTAGGAGAACCATCGCAGGGGTCAAACATCTTCGCCGGGACTCGAACCCGGAACCTCTGGATTAGAAGTCCAGCGCGCTATCCATTGCGCCACGAAGACAAGCGCTGAGAATCGGTTGAAATCCTTCCTTGGAATGTATAGAGCACTGAAGCATGTTTTACAAGGCTAAACATAGAAAATAAAAAAACAGCATCGAACAGTGATATTTCTCTCAAGTGTTTTTAATGTCACCTCTTCACAATTTTGGTACATTGAGACTTTAAAAAGAGAGACGCTGCGAGCAGGGTTCGAACCTGCCCCGAATATCCCATTGGGTTTCAAGTCCAACGCCTTAACCACTCGGCCATCGCAGCCACCTAATCGCCGACCTCCAATATGAAAACACAAAAGGAAAAATAGAGAATCCATTTTTTTGTTATAATTCTTTTCGGGGTGAAACTTGATGCGAGACAAATTTTCAACCGGTAACATCAAGGAGAAAGTGCATTGGCCGGGAATCGAACTCGGGGCCTCCCGCGCGGCAGGCGAGAGAATTCTACCACTGAACCACCAATGCACTACGTCTCGTTATTTACCACAAGTCCAGGCTTAAAAAAGAGATTTGGTGAAATCACTAAAGAAATTTCAATAAATGAAATACCGTTTTTTTCCCAAAGTTAGCGAGCGACCATCGCAAGTAGCATCAAACATCTTCGCCGGGACTCGAACCCGGAATCTGGATTAGAAGTCCAGCGTGCTATCCACTGCGTCACAAAGACAAGCGCTGAGACTCGGTTGAAATCCTTTCGTGAAATAGATAGAGCACTGGAAGCATGTTTTAAACGGCTAAACATAGAAAATAAAAAAAACGGCATTGAAGGGTGATATTTCTCCCAAGTGTTCTAAATGTCACCTCTTCAACATTTTGGTACATTGAAATTTTAAAAAGAGAGGCGCTGCGAGCAGGGTTCGAACCTGCGCGGGAATATCCCATTGGATTTCAAGTCCAACGCCTTAACCACTCGGCCATCGCAGCCACCTTATTTTCGGCTTCCAATTTGAAAACACAAAAGGAAAAATAAATCCAATTTTTTTTGTTATAATTCTTTTCGGGGTGAACTTGATGCGAGAAAAATTTTCAACCGGTAACATCAAGGAGAAAGTGCATTGGCCGGGAATCGAACCCGGGCCTCCCGCGTGGCAGGCGAGAATTCTACCACTGAACCACCAATGCACTCGTACGTCTCGCTATTTACCCACAAGTCCAGGCCTAAAAAAGAGATTTGGTGAAATCACTAAAAAAATTTTCAATAAATGAAATACCGTTTTTTTCCAAAGTTAGGGACCCATCGCAAGGGCATCAAACATCTTCGCCGGGACTCGAACCCGGAACCTCTGGATTAGAAAGTCCAGCGTGCTATCCATTGCGCCACAAAGACAAGCGCTGAGAATCGGTTGAAATCCTTCCGTGGAATGGATAGAGCACTGAAGCATGTTTTACAACGGCTAAACATAGAAAATAAAAAAACAGCATCGAACAGTGATATTTCTCCCAAGTGTTTTAAATGTCACCTCTTCAACATTTTTGGTACATTGAGATTTTAAAAAGAGAGACGCTGCGAGCAGGGTTCGAACCTGCCCGGAATATCCCATTGGATTTCAAGTCCAACGCCTTAACCACTCGGCCATCGCAGCCACCTAATTTCGACCTCCAATATAAAACACAAAAGGAAAAATAGAATCCTTTTTTTGTTATAATTCTTTTCGGGGTGAACTTGATGCGAGACAAATTTTTCAACCGGTAACATCAAGGAGAAAGTGCATTGGCCGGGAATCGAACCCGGGCCTCCCGCGCGGCAGGCGAGAATTCTCCCACTGAACCACCAATGCACTACGTCTCGTTATATTTACCACAAGTCCAGGCTTAAAAAAGAGATTTGGTGAAATCACTAAAGAAATTTCAATAAATGAAATACCGTTTTTTCCAAAATTTAGCGAGCGACCATCGCAAGTAGCATCAAACATCTTCGCCGGGACTCGAACCCGGAATCTGGATTAGAAGTCCAGCGTGCTATCCACTGCGTCACAAAGACAAGCGCTGAGACTCGGTTGAAATCCTTTCGTGGAATAGATAGAGCATTGAAGTATGTTTTAAACGGCTAAACATAGAAAATAAAAAAAAGCATTGAGAAGTGATATTTCTCCCAAGTGTTCTAAATGTCACCTCTTCAACATTTTGGTACATTGAGCTTTAGAAAGAGAGGCGCTGCGAGCAGGCTTCGAACATGCGCGCAAATATCCCATTGGATTTCAAGTCCAACGCCTTAACCACTCGGCCATCGCAGCCACCTTAATTTCGGCTTCCAAAAGGAAACACAAAAGGAAAAAATAGAATCCATTTTTTGTTATAATTCTTTTCGGGGTGAACTTGATGCAAGTAAAATTTTCATCCGGTAACATCAAGGAGAATTTGCATTGGCCGGGAATCGAACCCGGGCCTCCCGCGTGGCAGGCGAGAATTCTACCACTGAACCACCCAATGCACTACGTCTCGTTATTTACCACAAGTCCAGGCTTAAAAAAGAGATTTGGTGAAATCACTAAAGAAATTTCAATAAATGAAATACCGTTTTTCCCAAAGTTAGCGACCATCGCAAGTAGCATCAAACATCTTCGCCGGGACTCAACCCGGAATCTGGATTAGAAGTCCAGCGTGCTATCCACTGCGTCACAAAGACAAGCGCTGAGACTCGGTTGAAATCCTTCCGTGAAATTGATAGAGCACTGAAGCATGCCATAAACGGCTAAACATAGAAAATAAAAAACGGCAGTGAGGGTGATATTTCTCCCAAGTGTTCTAAATGTCACCTCTTCAACATTTTGGTACATTCAAATTTAAAAAAGAGAGGCGCTGCGAGCAGGGTTCGAACCTGCGCGGGAATATCCCATTGGATTTCAAGTCCAACGCCTTAACCACTCGGCCATCACAGCCACCTTTTTTGCGGCCTCCAATTTGAAACACAAAAGGAAAAATAAATCCAATTTTTTTGTTATAATTCTTTTCGGGGTGAACTTGATGCGAGAAAAATTTTCAACCGGTAACATCAAGGAGAAAGTGCATTGGCCGGGAATCGAACCCGGGCCTCCCGCGTGGCAGGAGAGAATTCTACCACTGAACCACCAATGCACTCGTAGTCTCGCTATTTACCCACAAGTCCAGGCTTAAAAAAGAGATTTGGTGAAATCACTAAAAAACTTTCCAATACCATTTTTCCAAATTAGGGAGAACCATCGCAGGGGTTACATCTTCGCCGGGACTCGAACCTGGAACCTCTGGATTAGAAGTCCAGCGCGCTATCCATTGCGCCACGAAGACAAGCGCTGAGAATCGGTTGAAATCCTTCCTTGAAATGGATAGAGCACTGAAGCATGTTATAAAAGGCTAAACATAGAAAATAAAAAAACAGCAGCGAACAGTGATATTTCTCTCAAGTGTTTTTAATGTCACCTCTTCACAATTTTAGTACATTGAGATTTTAAAAACAGAGACGCTGCGAGCAGGGTTCGAACCTGCCCCGGAATATCCCATTGGGTTTTAAGTCCAACGCCTTAACCACTCGGCCATCGCAGCCACCTAGTCGCCGACCTCCAATATAAAACACAAAAGGAAAAATAGAATCCTTTTTTTGTTATAATTCTTTTCGGGGTGAACTTGATGCGAGACAAATTTTCAACCGGTAACATCAAGGAGAAAGTGCATTGGCCGGGAAACGAACTCGGGCCTCCGACGCGGCAGGCGAGAATTCTCCCACTGAACCACCAATGCACTACGTCTCGTTATTTACCACAAGTCCAGGCTTAAAAAAGAGATTTGGTGAAATCACTAAAGAAATTTCAATAAATGAAATACCGTTTTTCCAAAGTTAGCGACCATCGCAAGTAGCATCAAACATCTTCGCCAGGACTCGAACCCGGAATCTGGATTAGAAGTCCAGCGTGCTATCCACTGCGTCACAAAGACAAGCGCTGAGACTCGGTTGAAATCCTTCCGTGAAATTGATAGAGCACTGAAGCATGCCATAAACGGCTAAACATAGAAAATATTAAAACGGCAGTGAAGGGTGATATTTCTCCCAAGTGTTCTGAATGTCACCTCTTCAACATTTTCGTACATTCAAATTTAAAAAAAGAGGCACTGCGAGCAGGGTTCGAACCTGCGCGGGAATATATCCCATTGGATTTCAAGTCCAACGCCTTAACCACTCGGCCATCGCAGCCACCTAATTTTCGGCCTCCAATTTGAAACACAAAAGGAAAAATAAATCCAATTTTTTTGTTATAATTCTTCTCGGGGTTAACTTGATGCGAGAAATATTTTCAACCGGTAACATCAAGGAGAAAGTGCATTGGCCGGAAATCGAACCCGGGCCTACCGCGTGGCAGGAGAGAATTCTACCCACTGAACCACCAATGCACTCGTCGTCTCGCTATTTACCCACAAGTCCAGGCCTAAGAAAGAAATTTGGTGAAATCACTACAAAACTTTCAATAATTGCAAATATCATTTTTCCCAATTAGGGAGAACCATCGCAAGGGTTAAACATCTTCGCCGGGACTCGAACCCGGAACCTCTGGATTAGAAGTCCAGCGCGCTATCCATTGCGCCACGAAGACAAGCGCTGAGAATCGGTTGAAATCCTTCCTTGGAATGGATAGAGCACTGAAGCATGTTTTACAAGGCTAAACATAGAAAATAAAAAACAGCATCGAACAGTGATATTTCTCTCAAGTGTTTTTAATGTCACCTCTTCACAATTTTGGTACATTGAGATTTTAAAAAGAGAGACGTTGCGAGCAGGGTTCGAACCTGCCCCGGAATATCCCATTGGGTTTCAAGTCCAACGCCTTAACCACTCGGCCATCGCAGCCACCTAATCGCCGACCTCCAATATAAAACACAAAAAGGAAAAATAGAATCGTTTTTTTTGTTATAATTCTTTTCGGGGTGAACTTGATGCGAGACAAATTTTCAACCGGTAACATCAAGGAGAAAGTGCATTGGCCGGGAATCGAACTCGGGCCTCCGACGCGGCAGGCGAGAATTCTCCCACTGAACCACCAATGCACTACGTCTCGTTATTTACCACAAGTCCAGGCTTAAAAAAGAGATTTGGTGAAATCACTAAAGAAATTTCAATAAATGAAATACCGTTTTTCCAAAGTTAGCGACCATCGCAAGTAGCATCAAACATCTTCGCCGGGACTCAACCCGGAATCTGGATTAGAAGTCCAGCGTGCTATCCACTGCGTCACAAAGACAAGCGCTGAGACTCGGTTGAAATCCTTTCGTGGAATAGATAGAGCATTGAAGTATGTTTTAAACGGCTAAACATAGAAAATAAAAAACAGCATTGAGCAGTGATATTTCTCCCAAGTGTTCTAAATGTCACCTCTTCAACATTTCGGTACATTGAGCTTTAAAAACAGAGGCGCTGCGAGCAGGCTTCGAACATGCGCGCAATATCCCATTGGATTTCAAGTCCAACGCCTTAACCACTCGGCCATCGCAGCCACCTTAATTTCGGCTTCCAAAAGGAAACACAAAAGGAAAAATAGAATCCATTTTTTGTTAGAATTCTTTTCGGGGTGAACTTGATGCAAGTAAAATTTTCATCCGGTAACATCAAGGAGAATTTGCATTGGCCGGGAATCGAACCCGGGCCTCCCGCGTGGCAGGCGAGAATTCTACCACTGAACCACCAATGCACTACGTCTCGTTATTTACCACAAGTCCAGGCTTAAAAAAGAGATTTGGTGAAATCACTAAAGAAATTTCAATAAATGAAATACCGTTTTTCCAAAGTTAGCGACCATCGCAAGTAGCATCAAACATCTTCGCCAGGACTCGAACCCGGAATCTGGATTAGAAGTCCAGCGTGCTATCCACTGCGTCACAAAGACAAGCGGTGAGACTCGGTTGAAATCCTTTCGTGGAATAGATAGAGCATTGAAGTATGTTTTAAACGGCTAAACATAGAAAATAAAAAACATCATTGAGTAGTGATATTTCTCCCAAGTGTTCTAAATGTCACCTCTTCAACATTTCGGTACATTGAGCTTTAAAAAGAGAGGCGCTGCGAGCATGCTTCGAACATGCGCGCAATATACCATTGGATTTCAAGTCCAACGCCTTAACCACTCGGCCATGGCAGCCACCTTATTGTCGGCTTCCAAAATGAAACACAAAAGAAAAAATAGAATCCATTTTTTGTTATAATTCTTTTCGGGGTGAACTTGATGCAAGTAAAATTTTCATCCGGTAATATTAAGGAGAAACTGCATTGGCCGGGAATCGAACCCGGGCCTCCCGCGTGGCAGGCGAGAATTCTACCACTGAACCACCAATGCACTGGTCGTCTCGCTATTTACCCACAAGTCCAGGCCTAAAAAAGAGATTTGGTGAAATCACTAAAGAACTTTCAATAAATGAAATACCGTTTTTCTAAATTTAGCGACCATCGCAAGGAGCATCAAACATCTTCGCCGGGACTCGAACCCGGAATCTGGATTAGAAGTCCAGCGCGCTATCCATTGCGCCACGAAAGACAAGCGCTTAGAAGCGGTTGAAATCCTTCCGTGAAATTGATAGAGCACTGAAGCATGCCATAAACGGCTAAACATAGAAAATATTAAAACGGCAGTGAAGGGTGATATTTCTCCCAAGTGTTCTAAATGTCACCTCTTCAACATTTTGGTACATTCAAATTTAAAAAAAGAGGCGCTGCGAGCAGGGTTCGAACCTGCGCGGGAATATCCCATTGGATTTTTCAAGTCCAACGCCTTAACCACTCGGCCATCGCAGCCACCTTATTTTCGGCCTCCAATTTGAAACACAAAAGGAAAAATAAATCCAATTTTTTTGTGTTATAATTCTTCTCGGGGTTAACTTGATGCGAGAAATATTTTCAACCGGTAACATCAAGGAGAAAGTGCATTGGCCGGGAATCGAACCCGGGCCTCCCGCGTGGCAGGAGAGAATTCTACCACTGAACCACCAATGCACTCGTCGTCTCGCTATTTACCCACAAGTCCAGGCCTAAGAAAGAAATTTGGTGAAATCACTACAAAACTTTCAATAATTGCAATATCATTTTTCCAAATTAGGGGGAACCATCGCAGGGGTTACATCTTCGCCGGGACTCGAACCCGGAACCTCTGGATTAGAAGTCCAGCGCGCTATCCATTGCGCCACGAAGACAAGCGCTGAGAATCGGTTGAAATCCTTCCTTGGAATGGATAGAGCACTGAAGCATGTTTTACAAGGCTAAACATAGAAAATAAAAAACAGCATCGAACAGTGATATTTCTCTCAAGTGTTTTTAATGTCACCTCTTCACAATTTTGGTACATTGAGATTTTAAAAAGAGAGACGTTGCGAGCAGGGTTCGAACCTGCCCCGGAATATCCCATTGGGTTTCAAGTCCAACGCCTTAACCACTCGGCCATCGCAGCCACCTAATCGCCGACCTCCAATATAAAACACAAAAGGAAAAATAGAATCCTTTTTTTGTTATAATTTTTTTCGGGGTGAACTTGATGCGAGACAAATTTTCAACCGGTAACATCAAGGCAAAAGTGCATTGGCCGGGAATCGAACTCGGGCCTCCGACGCGGCAGGCGAGAATTCTCCCACTGAACCACCAATGCACTACGTCTCGTTATTTACCACAAGTCCAGGCTTGAAAAAGAGATTTGGTGAAATCACTAAGGAAATTTCAATAAATGAAATGCCGTTTTTTCCAAAGTTAGCGAGCGACCATCGCAAGTAGCATCAAACATCTTCGCCAGGACTCGAACCCGGAATCTGGATTAGAAGTCCAGCGTGCTATCCACTGCGTCACAAAGACAAGCGCTGAGACTCGGTTGAAATCCTTTCGTGGAATAGATAGAGCATTGAAGTATGTTTTAAACGGCTAAACATAGAAAATAAAAAAACAGCATTGAGCAGTGATATTTCTCCCAAGTGTTCTAAATGTCACCTCCTTTAACATTTCGGTACATTGAGCTTCAGAAAGAGAGGCGCTGCGAGCAGGCTTCGAACATGCGCGCAATATCCCATTGGATTTCAAGTCCAACGCCTTAACCACTCGGCCATCGCAGCCACCTTAATTTCGGCTTCCAAAAAACAAACACAAAAGGAAAAATAGAATCCATTTTTTGTTAGAATTCTTTTCGGGGTGAACTTGATGCAAGTAAAATTTTCATCCGGTAACATCAAGGAGAATTTGCATTGGCCGGGAATCGAACCCGGGCCTCCCGCGTGGCAGGCGAGAATTCTACCACTGAACCACCAATGCACTACGTCTCGTTATTTACCACAAGTCCAGGCTTAAAAAAGAGATTTGGTGAAATCACTAAAGAAATTTCAATAAATGAAATACCGTTTTTCCAAAGTTAGCGACCATCGCAAGTAGCATCAAACATCTTCGCCGGGACTCAACCCGGAATCTGGATTAGAAGTCCAGCGTGCTATCCACTGCGTCACAAAGACAAGCGCTGAGACTCGGTTGAAATCCTTTCGTGTGAAATTGATAGAGCACTGAAGCATGCCATAAACGGCTAAACATAGAAAATATTAAAAACGGCAGTGAAGGGTGATATTTCTCCCAAGTGTTCTAAATGTCACCTCTTCAACATTTTGGTACATTCAAATTTAAAAAAAAGGCGCTGCGAGCAGGGTTCGAACCTGCGCGGGAATATCCCATTGGATTTCAAGTCCAACGCCTTAACCACTCGGCCATCGCAGCCACCTTATTTTCGGCTTCCAATTTGAAAACACAAAAGAAAAAATAGAATCCATTTTTTTGTTATAATTCTTTTCGGGGTGAACTTGATGCAATTAAAATTTTCATCCGGTAATATCAAGGAGAAACTGCATTGGCCGGGAATCGAACCCGGGCCTCCCGCGTGGCAGGCGAGAATTCTACCACTGAACCACCAATGCACTCGTCGTCTCGCTATTTACCCACAAGTCCAGGCCTAAGAAAGAGATTTTGGTGAAATCACTACAAAAATTTCCATAAATGCAATACCATTTTTCCAAATTAGGGAGAACCATCGCAGGGGTTACATCTTCGCCGGGACTCGAACCCGGAACCTCTGGATTAGAGGTCCAGCGCGCTATCCATTGCGCCACGAAGACAAGCGCTTAAAAGCGGTTGAAATCCTTCCGTGAAATTGATAGAGCACTGAAGCATGCCATAAACGGCTAAACATAGAAAATATTAAAACGGCAGTGAAGGGTGATATTTCTCCCAAGTGTTCTAAATGTCACCTCTTCAACATTTTGGTACATTCAAATTTAAAAAAAAGAGAGGCGCTGCGAGCAGGGTTCGAACCTGCGCGGGAATATCCCATTGGATTTCAAGTCCAACGCCTTAACCACTCGGCCATCGCAGCCACCTTATTTTCCGGCCTCCAATTTAAAACACAAAAGGAAAAATAAATCCAATTTTTTTTGTTATAATTCTTCTCGGGGTTAACTTGATGCGAGAAATATTTTCAACCGGTAACATCAAGGAGAAAGTGCATTGGCCGGGAATCGAACCCGGGCCTACCGCGTGGCAGGCGAGAATTCTACCACTGAACCACCAATGCACTCTTCGTCTCGCTATTTACCCACAAGTCCAGGCCTAAAAAAGAAATTTGGTGAAATCACTACAAAAATTTTCCATAAATGCAATATCATTTTTCCCAAATTAGGGACCATCGCAGGGGCATCAATCTCTTCGCCGGGACTCGAACCCGGAACCTCTGGATTAGAAGTCCAGCGCGCTATCCATTGCGCCACGAAGACAAGCGCTGAGAATCGGTTGAAAAATCCTTCCGTGGAATTGATAGAGCACTGAAGCATGTTTTAAACGGCTAAACATAGAAAATATTAAAACAGCATTGAAGGGTGATATTTCTCCCAAGTGTTCTAAATGTCACCTCTTCAACATTTTCGGTACATTCAGATTTAAAAAAAGAGGCGCTGCGAGCAGGGTTCGAACCTGCGCGGGAATATCCCATTGGATTTCAAGTCCAACGCCTTAACCACTCGGCCATCGCAGCCACCTTATTTTCGGCCTCCAATTTGAAACACAAAAGGAAAAATAAATCCATTTTTTTGTTATAATTCTTTTCGGGGTGAACTTGATGCGAGAAATATTTTTCAACGGTAACATCAAGGAGAAAGTGCATTGGCCGGGAATCGAACCCGGGCCTCCCGCGTGGCAGGCGAGAATTCTACCACTGAACCACCAATGCACTACGTCGTCTCGCTATTTACCACAAGTCCAGGCTTAAAAAAGAGATTTGGTGAAATCACTAAAGAAATTTCAATAAATGAAATACCGTTTTTCCAAAGTTAGCGACCATCGCAAGGAGCATCAAACATCTTCGCCGGGACTCGAACCCGGAATCTGGATTAGAAGTCCAGCGCGCTATCCATTGCGTCACAAAGACAAGCGCTGAGAAAGGGTTGAAATCCTTCCGTGGAATAGATAGAGCACTGAAGCATGTTTTAAACGGCTAAACATAGAAAATAAAAAACGGCATTGAAGAGTGATATTTCTCCCAAGTGTTTTTAAATGTCACCTCTTCAACATTTTGGTACATTGAGATTTAAAAAGAGAGGCGCTGCGAGCAGGGTTCGAACCTGCGCGGGAATATCCCATTGGATTTCAAGTCCAACGCCTTAACCACTCGGCCATCGCAGCCACCTAATTGTCGGCCTCCAATATGAAACACAAAAGGAAAAATAGAATCCATTTTTTTTGTTATAATTCTTTTCGGGGTGAACTTGATGCAAGACAAAATTTTCAACCGGTAACATCAAGGAGAAAGCGCATTGGCCGGGAATCGAACCCGGGCCTCCCGCGTGGCAGGCGAGAATTCTACCACTGAACCACCAATGCACTACGTCGTCTCGCTATTTACCACAAGTCCAGGCCTAAAAAAAGAGATTTGGTGAAATCACTACAAATAACTTTCAATAAATGAAATACCGAGATTTTTCCAAAAGAAGCGACCATCGCAAGGGCATCGAAACATCTTCGCCCGGAATATCGAAACCCGGAACTCAAGTCCAACGATTAGAACTCGGCAGCGCGCTATCCATATGCGTCACAAAAGAAAAGCGCTGAATCCGGTTTATTTGTTCCTAATTCTTTTCGGGGTGAACTTGATAGAGACAAATTTTCAACCGTTTTAACATCAAGGAGAAAGTGCATCGGCCGGGAATCGAACTCGGGCCTCCGACGTGGCAGGCGATAATTCTCCCACTGTACCAACAATGCACTACGTCTCGTTATTTACCACAAGTCCAGGCTTAAAAAAGAGATTTGGTGAAATCACTAAAAAAATTTTCAATAAATGAAATACCGTTTTTCCAAAGTAAGCGACCATCCAAAGTAGGGTTCAAACATCTTCGCCAGGAATAACCCGGAATCTGGATTAGAAGTCCAACGCCTATAATTCTTCGGCGCATAACTTGATGCGAGCCAACCGGTAACATCAAGGAGAAAGTGCATTGGCCGTGAATAGAACCCGGGCCTACCGCGTGGCAAAAGAGAAAATTCTACAACTGAATCCAATTTTTTTGTTATATTTACCCACAAGTCCAGGCCTAGGAAAACTTGATGCGAAATCACTATTTTCCATAATTGCAATAACATTTTTCCAAATTAGGAGAAATCGCAGGGGCATTTTCGCCGGGAATCGAACCCGGGCCTCTCGCGTGGCAGGCGTTCAGCGCGCTATCCACTGAACGCCACGAATGCACGCTGAGAATCGTCTGAAATCCTTCCTTTACCACAAGTCCTGGCTTAAAAAAGAGATTTGGTGAAATCACTAAAGAAAAATTTTCAATAAATGAAATATCATTTTTCCAAAATTAGCGACCATCGCAAGGGGTTCAAACATCTTCGCCGGGACTCGAACCCGGAACCTCTGGATTAGAAGTCCAGCGCGCTATCCATTGCGCCACGAAGACAAGCGCTGAGAATCGGTTGAAATCCTTCCTTGGAATGATAGAGCACTGAAGCATGTTTTAAAAGGCTAAACATAGAAAATATTAAAAACAGCATCGAACAGTGATATTTCTCCCAAGTGTTTTAAATGTCACCTCTTCAACATTTTGGTACATTGAGATTTTAAAAAGAGAGGCGCTGCGAGCAGGGTTCGAACCTGCCCCGGAATATCCCATTGGATTTCAAGTCCAACGCCTTAACCACTCGGCCATCGCAGCCACCTAATCGCCGGCCTCCAATATAAAACACAAAAGGAAAAATAGAATCCTTTTTTTTTGTTATAATTCTTTTCGGGGTGAACTTGATGCGAGACAAATTTTCAACCGGTAACATCAAGGAGAAAGTGCATTGGCCGGGAATCGAACCCGGGCCTCCCGCGTGGCAGGCGAGAATTCTACCACTGAACCACCAATGCACTCGTCGTCTCGCTATTTACCACAAGTCCAGGCTTAGAAAGAAATTTGGTGAAATCACTACAAAAAATTTCAATAATTGCAATATCATTTTTCCAAATTAGGGACCATCGCATCGCAGGGGTTACATCTTCGCCGGGACTCGAACCCGGAACCTCTGGATTAGAAGTCCAGCGTGCTATCCATTGCGCCACGAAGACAAGCGCTGAGAATCGGTTGAAATCCTTCCGTGGAATGGATAGAGCACTGAAGCATGTTTTAAAAGGCTAAACATAGAAAATAAAAAACAGCATTGAAATAAGTGATATTTCTCCCAAGTGTTCTAAATGTCACCTCTTCACATTTTCGTACATTGAGATTTTAAAAAAGAGAGGCGCTGCGAGCAGGGTTTCGAACCAGCGCGCTATCCCATTGGATTTCAAGTCCAACGCCTTAACCACTCGGCCATCGCAGCCACCTAATTTTCGGCTTCCAAATGTTTTACAAACACAAAAGGAAAAATAGAATCCATTTTTTTGTTATAATTCTTTTCGGGGTGAACTTGATGCAAGTTCAAATTTTGCTACATTGGTAACATCAAGGAGAAACGTTGCATTGGCCGGGAATCGAACCCGGGCCTCCCGCGTGGCAGGCGAGAATTCTACCACTGAACCACCAATGCACTACGTCGTCGTTATTTTACCACAAGTCCAGGCTTAAAAAAGAGATTTGGTGAAATCACTAAAGAAATTTCAATAAATGAAATACCGTTTTTCCAAAGTTAGCGACCCATCGCAAGTAGCATCAAACATCTCTTCGCCGGGACTCGAACCCGGAATCTGGATTAGAAGTCCAGCGTGCTATCCACTGCGTCACAAAGACAAGCGCTGAGACTCGGTTGAAATCCTTTCGTGGAATAGATAGAGCACTGAAGCATGTTTTAAACGGCTAAACATAGAAAATAAAAAACAGCATTGAGCAGTGATATTTCTCCCCAAGTGTTCTAAATGTCACCTCTTCAACATTTCGGTACATTGAGCTTTAAAAAAGAGAGGCGCTGCGAGCAGGCTTCGAACATGCGCGGGAATATCCCATTGGATTTTCAAGTCCAACGCCTTAACCACTCGGCCATCGCAGCCACCTTAATTCGGCTTCCAAAACTGAAACACAAAAGGAAAAATTAGAATCCATTTTTTTGTTATAATTTCTTTTCGGGGTGAACTTGATGCAAGTAAAATTTTCAACCGGTAACATCAAGGAGAAAGTGCATTGGCCGGGAATCGAACCCGGGCCTCCCGCGTGGCAGGCGAGAATTCTACCACTGAACCACCAATGCACTACGTCTCGTTATTTACCCACAAAGTCCAGGCTTAAAAAAAAGATTTGGTGAAATCACTAAAGAAATTTCAATAAATGAAATACCGTTTTTTCCAAAGTTAGCGACCATCGCAAGTAGCATCAAACATCTTCGCCGGGACTCAACCCGGAATCTGGATTAGAAGTCCAGCGTGCTATCCACTGCGTCACAAAGACAAGCGCTGAGACTCGGTTGAAATCCTTCCGTGAAATTGATAGAGCACTGAAGCATGCCATAAACGGCTAAACATAGAAAATATTAAAACGGCAGTGAAGGGTGATATTTCTCCCAAGTGTTCTAAATGTCACCTCTTCAACATTTTGGTACATTCAAATTTAAAAAAAAAGGCGCTGCGAGCAGGGTTCGAACCTGCGCGGGAATATCCCATTGGATTTCAAGTCCAACGCCTTAACCACTCGGCCATCGCAGCCACCTTATTTTCGGCCTCCAATTTGAAACACAAAAGGAAAAATAAATCCAATTTTTTTGTTATAATTCTTCTCGGGGTTAACTTGATGCGAGAAATATTTTCAACCGGTAACATCAACGAGAAAGTGCATTGGCCGTGAATCGAACCCGGGCCTACCGCGTGGCAGGAGAGAATTCTACCACTGAACCACCAATGCACTCGTCGTCTCGCTATTTACCCACAAGTCCAGGCCTAAGAAAGAAATTTGGTGAAATCACTACAAAACTTTCCATAATTGCAATATCATTTTTCCAAATTAAGGAGAACCATCGCAGGGGTTACATCTTCGCCGGGACTCGAACCCGGAACCTCTGGATTAGAAGTCCAGCGCGCTATCCATTGCGCCACAAAGACAAGCGCTGAGAATCGGTTGAAATCCTTCCTTGGAATGTATAGAGCACTGAAGCATGTTTTACAAGGCTAAACATAGAAAATAAAAAAACAGCATCGAACAGTGATATTTCTCTCAAGTGTTTTTAATGTCACCTCTTCACAATTTTTGGTACATTGAGATTTTAAAAAAGAGAGACGCTTGCGAGCAGGGTTCGAACCTGCCCCGGAATATCCCATTGGGTTTCAAGTCCAACGCCTTAACCACTCGGCCATCGCAGCCACCTAATCGCCGACCTCCAATATAAAACACAAAAAGAAAAATAGAATCCTTTTTTTGTTATAATTCTTTTCGGGGTGAACTTGATGCGAGACAAATTTTCAACCGGTAACATCAAGGAGAAAGTGCATTGGCCGGGAATCGAATTCGGGCCTCCGACGCGGCAGGCGAGAATTCTCCCACTGAACCACCAATGCACTACGTCTCGTTATTTACCACAAGTCCATGCTTAAAAAAGAGATTTGGTGAAATCACTAAAGAAATTTCAATAAATGAAATACCGTTTTTTCCAAAGTTAGCGGCCATCGCAAGTAGCATCAAACATCTTCGCCAGGACTCGAACCCGGAATCTAGACTCGAAGTCCAGCGTGCTATCCACTGCGTCACAAAGACAAGCACTGAGACTCGGTTGAAATCCTTCCGTGGAATAGATAGATCATTGAAGTATGTTTTAAACGGCTAAACATAGAAAATAAAAAAACAGCATTGAGCAGTGATATTTCTCCCAAGTGTTCTAAATGTCACCTCTTCAACATCTCGGTACATTGAGCTTTAGAAAGAGAGAAGCTGCGAGCAGGCTTCGAACATGCGCGCAATATCCCATTGGATTTCACGTCCAACGCCTTAACCACTCGGCCATCGCAGCCACCTTAATTTCGGCTTCCAAAGGGAAACACAAAAGGAAAAATAGAATCCATTTTTTGTTAGAATTCTTTTCGGGGTGAACTTGATGCAAGTAAAATTTTCATCCGGTAACATCAAGGAGAATTTGCATTGGCCGGGAATCGAACCCGGGCCTCCCGCGTGGCAGGCGAGAATTCTACCACTGAACCACCAATGCACTACGTCTCGCTATTTATCACAAGTCCAGGCTTAAAAAAGAGATTTGGTGAAATCACTGAAGAAATTTCAATAAATGAAATACCGTTTTTCCAAAGTTAGCGACCATCGCAAGTAGCATCAAACATCTTCGCCGGGACTCAACCCGGAATCTGGATTAGAAGTCCAGCGTGCTATCCACTGCGTCACAAAGACAAGCGCTGAGACTCGGTTGAAATCCTTCCGTGAAATTGATAGAGCACTGAAGCATGCCATAAACGGCTAAACATAGAAAATATTAAAACGGCAGTGAAGGGTGATATTTCTCCCAAGTGTTCTAAATGTCACCTCTTCAACATTTTGGTACATTCAAATTTTAAAAAAAGAGGCGCTGCGAGCAGGGTTCGAACCTGCGCGGGAATATCCCATTGGATTTCAAGTCCAACGCCTTAACCACTCGGCCATCGCAGCCACCTTATTTTCGGCTTCCAATTTGAAACACAAAAGAAAAAATAGAATCCATTTTTTGTTATAATTCTTTTCGGGGTGAACTTGATGCAATTAAAATTTTCATCCGGTAATATCAAGGAGAAACTGCATTGGCCGGGAATCGAACCCGGGCCTCCCGCGTGGCAGGCGAGAATTCTACCACTGAACCACCAATGCACTCGTCGTCTCGCTATTTACCCACAAGTCCAGGCCTAAGAAAGAGATTTGGTGAAATCACTACAAAAATTTCAATAAATGAAATATCCGTTTTTCCAAATTTAGCGACCATCGCAGGGGTTCAAACATCTTCGCCGGGACTCGAACCCGGAACCTCTGGATTAGAAGTCCAGCGCGCTATCCATTGCGCCACGAAGACAAGCGCTTAAAAGCGGTTGAAATCCTTCCGTGAAATTGATAGAGCACTGAAGCATGCCATAAACGGGCTAAACATAGAAAATATTAAAACGGCAGTGAAGGGTGATATTTCTCCCAAGTGTTCTAAATGTCACCTCTTCAACATTTTGGTACATTCAAATTTAAAAAAAAGAGGCGCTGCGAGCAGGGTTCGAACCTGCGCGGGAATATCCCATTGGATTTCAAGTCCAACGCCTTAACCACTCGGCCATCGCAGCCACCTTATTTTCGGCCTCCAATTTGAAACACAAAAGGAAAAATAAATCCAATTTTTTTGTTATAATTCTTCTCGGGGTTAACTTGATGCGAGAAATATTTTCAACCGGTAACATCAACGAGAAAGTGCATTGGCCGTGAATCGAACCCGGGCATACCGCGTGGCAGGAGAGAATTCTACCACTGAACCACCAATGCACTCGTCGTCTCGCTATTTACCCACAAGTCCAGGCCTGAGAAAGAAATTTGGTGAAATCACTATAAAACTTTCCATAATTGCAATATCATTTTTCCAAATTAAGGAGAACCATCGCAGGGGTTACATCTTCGCCGGGACTCGAACCCGGAACCTCTGGATTAGAAGTCCAGCGCGCTATCCATTGCGCCACAGAGAAAAGCGCTGAGAATCGGTTGAAATCCTTCCTTGGAATGTATAGAGCACTGAAGCATGTTTTACAAGGCTAAACATGGAAAATAAAAGACAGCATCGAACAGTGATATTTCTCTCAAGTGTTTTTAATGTCACTTCTTCACAATTTTGGTACATTGAGATTTTAAAAAGAGAGACGCTTCGAGCAGGTTTCGAACCTGCCCCGGAATATCCCATTGGGTTTCAAGTCCAACGCCTTAACCACTCGGCCATCGCAGCCACCTAATCGCCGACCTCCAATATAGAACACAAAAAGAAAAATAGAATCCTTTTTTTGTTATAATTCGTTTCGGAGTGAACTTGATGCGAGACAAATTTTCAACCGGTAACATCAAGGAGAAAGTGCATTGGCCGGGAATCGAATTCGGGCCTCCGACGCGGCAGGCGAGAATTCTCCCACTGAACCACCAATGCACTACGTCTCGTTATTTACCACAAGTCCATGCTTAAAAAAGAGATTTGGTGAAATCACTAAAGAAATTTCAATAAATGAAATACCGTTTTTTCCAAAGTTAGCGGCCATCGCAAGTAGCATCAAACATCTTCGCCAGGACTCGAACCCGGAATCTAGACTCGAAGTCCAGCGTGCTATCCACTGCGTCACAAAGACAAGCACTGAGACTCGGTTGAAATCCTTCCGTGGAATAGATAGATCATTGAAGTATGTTTTAAACGGCTAAACATAGAAAATAAAAAAACAGCATTGAGCAGTGATATTTCTCCCAAGTGTTCTGAATGTCACCTCTTCAACATTTTCGTACATTCAAATTTAAAAAAAGAGGCACTGCGAGCAGGGTTCGAACCTGCGCGGGAATATTCCATTGGATTTCAATTTCAACGCCTTAACCACTCGGCCATCGCAGCCACCTTATTTTCGGCCTCCAATTTGAAACACAAAAGGAAAAATAAATCCAATTTTTTTGTTATAATTCTTCTCGGGGTTAACTTGATGCGAGAAATATTTTCAACCGGTAACATCAAGGAGAAAGTGCATTGGCCGGAAATCGAACCCGGGCCTATCGCGTGGCAGGAGAGAATTCTACCACTGAACGACCAATGCACTCGTCGTCTCGCTATTTACCACAAGTCCAGGCCTAAAAAAGCGATTTGGTGAAATAACTAAAGAACTTTCAATTAATGAAATACCGTTTTTCCAAAGTTAGCGACC
This sequence comes from Styela plicata, assembly GCA_963675895.2. Lineage (NCBI taxonomy): Eukaryota > Metazoa > Chordata > Ascidiacea > Stolidobranchia > Styelidae > Styela > Styela plicata. The sequence continues at coordinate 26,415,126 of OZ023138.1, forward strand.
ATCGCAAGGGGCATCAAACATCTTCGCCGGGACTCGAAACCGGAATCTCTGGATTAGAAGTCCAGCGCGCTATCCATTGCGCCACGAAGACAAGCGCTGAGAAAGGGTTGAAATCCTTCCGTAAAATAGATAGAGCACTGAAGCATGTCTTAAATGGCTAAACATAGAAAATAAAAAACGGCATGAAGAGTGATATTTCTCCCAAGTGTTTTTAAATGTCACCTATTCAACATTTTGGTACATTGAGATTTAAAAAGAGAGGCGCTGCGAGCAGGGTTCGAACCTGCGAAGGAATATCCCATTAAATTTTCAAGTCCAACGCCTTAAACCATTCGGCCATCGCAGCCACCTAATTGTTAGGCCTCCAATATGAAACACAAAAGGAAAAATAGAATCCATTTTTTTGTTTTTTATAATTCTTTTCGGGGTGAACTTGATGCGAGACAAATTTTCAACCGGTAACATCAAGGAGAAAGCGCATTGGCCGGGAATCGAACCCGGGCCTCCTACGTGGCAGGCGAGAATTCTACCACTGAATTCTCCTACTGAACTCGTTATTTACAATGCACTACGTTTCGCTATTTACCACAAGTGAAATACAGGCCTTCCAAAGAGATTTGGTGAAAAACACTACGAACTTTCAGTAAATGAAGAAACCGAGATTTTAAAAAAGCGCTGAGACTCGGCGCTGCGAGCTGGGTTCGAACCTGCCCGGGAATATCTCATTGGATTTCAAGTCCAACGCCTTAAAAGAGACTCGGCCATCGCAGCCACCTAATCGCCGAACCTCCAATATAAAACACAAAAGGAAAATTGGAATCCATTTATTTGTTATAATTCTTTTCGGGGTGAACTTGATGCGAGACAAATTTTCAACCGGTAACATCAAGGAGAAAGTGCATCGGCCGGGAATCGAACTCGGGCCTCCGACGTGGCAGGCGAGAATTCTCCCACTGTACCAACAATGCACTACGTCTCGTTATTTACCACAAGTCCAGGCTTAAAAAAGAGATTTGGTGAAATCACTAAAAAAATTTCAATAAATGAAATACCGTTTTTCCAAAGTAAGCGACCATCCAAAGTAGCATCAAACATCTTCGCCAGGATTCGAACCCGGAATCTGGATTAGAAGTCCAGCGTGCTATCCACTTCGTCACAAAGACAAGCGCTGAGACTCGGTTGAAATCCTTTTCAACCGGTAACATCAAGGAGAAAGCACTGAAGCCGTGTTTAGAAACCGGGCTAAACATAGAAAATAAAAAACATCATTGGCAGTGATATTTCTCCCAAGTGTTCTAAATGTCACCTCTTCAACATTTCGGTACATTGAGCTTTAAAAGAGAGGCGCTGCGAGCAGGCTTCGAACATGGTGCGCAATATCCCATTGGATTTCAAGTCCAACGCCTTAACCACTCGGCCATGCAGCCACCTTAATTTTCGGCTTCCAAAAGGAAACACAAAAGGAAAAATAGAATCCATTTTTTGTTATAATTCTTTTCGGGGTGAACTTGATGCAAGTAAAATTTTCATCCGGAACATCAAGGAGAAACTGCATTGGCCGGGAATCGAACCCGGGCCTCCCGCGTGGCAGGCGAGAATTCTACCACTGAACCACCAATGCACTGGTCGTGGATATTTACCACAAGTCCAGCAAAAAAGAGATTTTTTGAAATCACTACAAAAAATTTTCAATAAATTGAAATATCATTTTTCCAAATTAGGGACCATCCATCGCAGGGGTTGCATCTTCGCCGGGACTCGAACCCGGAACCTCTGGATTAGAAGTCCAGCGCGCTATCCATTGCGCCACGAAGACAAGCGCTGAGAATCGGTTGAAATCCTTCCGTGGAATGTATAGAGCACTGAAGCATGTTTTACAAGGCTAAACATAGAAAATATTAAACAGCATCGAACCGTGATATTTCTCTCAAGTGTTTTTAAATGTCACCTCTTCACAATTTTGGTACATTGAGATTTTAAAAAGAGAGACGCTGCGAGCAGGGTTCGAACCTGCCCGGGAATATCCCATTGGGTTTCAAGTCCAACGCCTTAACCACTCGGCCATCGCAGCCACCTAATCGCCGACCTCCAATATAAAACACAAAAGGAAAAATAGAATCCTTTTTTTGTTATAATTCTTTTCGGGGTGAACTTGATGCGAGACAAATTTTCAACCGGTAACATCAAGGAGAAAGTGCATTGGCCGGGAATCGAACCCGGGCCTCCCGCGTGGCAGGCGAGAATTCTACCACTGAACCACCAATGCACTCGTCGTCTCGCTATTTACCCACAAGTCCAGGCCTAAGAAAGAAATTTGGTGAAATCACTACAAAAATTTCCATAATTGCAATATCATTTTTCCAAATTAGGGAGAACCATCGCAGGGGTTACATCTTCGCCGGGACTCGAACCCGGAACCTCTGGATTAGAAGTCCAGCGCGCTATCCATTGCGCCACGAAGACAAGCGCTGAGAATCGGTTGAAATCCTTCCTTGGAATGGATAGAGCACTGAAGCATGTTTTAAAAGGCTAAACATAGAAAATAAAAAACAGCATCGAAAGTGATATTTTCTCCCAAGTGTTTTAAATGTCACCTCTTCACAATTTTGGTACATTGAGATTTTAAAAAGAGAGACGCTTCGAGCAGGGTTCGAACCTGCCCGGGAATATCCCATTGGATTTCAAGTCCAACGCCTTAACCACTCGGCCATCGCAGCCACCTAATCGGGCCTTCCAAAATAAAACACAAAAGGAAAAATAGAATCCTTTTTTTGTTATAATTCTTTTCGGGGTGAACTTGATGCGAGACAAATTTTCAACCGGTAACATCAAGGAGAAAGTGCATTGGCCGGGAATCGAACTCGGGCCTCCGACGCGGCAGGCGAGAATTCTCCCACTGAACCACCAATGCACTACGTCTCGTTATTTACCACAAGTCCAGGCTTAAAAAAGAGATTTGGTGAAATCACTAAAGAAATTTCAATAAATGAAATACCGTTTTTCCAAAGCAGCCAGCGACCATCGCAAGTAGCATCAAACATCTTCGCCAGGACTCGAACCCGGAATCTGGATTAGAAGTCCAGCGTGCTATCCACTGCGTCACAAAGACAAGCGCTGAGACATCGGTTGAAATCCTTTCCGTGGAATCGATAGAGCATCCCGCGTGTTTTAAAATTCTAAACATAGAAAATAAAAAAACACATTGAGCAGTGATATTTCTCCCAAGTGTTCTAAATGCACCTCTTCAAAATTTCGGTACATTGAGCTTTAGAAAGAGAGGCGCTGCGAGCAGGCTTCGAACATGCGCGCAATATCCCATTGGATTTCAAAAGTCCAACGCCTTAACCACTCGGCCATCGCAGCCACCTTAATTTCGGCTTCCAAAAGGAAACACAAAAGGAAAAATAGAATCCATTTTTTTTTTGCTATAATTCTTTTCGGGGTTAACTTGATGCAAGAAAAATTTTCAACCGGTAACATCAAGGAGAAAGTGCATTGGCCGGGAATCGAACTCGGGCCTCCCGCGTGGCAGGCGAGAATTCTACCACTGAACCACCAATGCACTACGTCTCGTTATTTACCACAAGTCCAGGCTTAAAAAAGAGATTTGGTGAAATCACTAAAGAAATTTCAATAAATGAAATACCGTTTTTCCAAAGTTAGCGACCATCGCAAGTAGCATCAAACATCTTCGCCGGGACTCAACCCGGAATCTGGATTAGAAGTCCAGCGTGCTATCCACTGCGTCACAAAGACAAGCGCTGAGACTCGGTTGAAATCCTTCCGTGAAATTGATAGAGCACTGAAGCATGCCATAAACGGCTAAACATAGAAAATATTAAAACGGCAGTGAAGGGTGATATTTCTCCCAAGTGTTCTAAATGTCACCTCTTCAACATTTTGGTACATTCAAATTTAAAAAAAAAGGCGCTGCGAGCAGGGTTCGAACCTGCGCGGGAATATCCCATTGGATTTCAAGTCCAACGCCTTAACCACTCGGCCATCGCAGCCACCTTATTTTCGGCTTCCAAAAATGAAACACAAAAGAAAAAATAGAATCCATTTTTTTGTTATAATTCTTTTCGGGGTGAACTTGATGCAAGTAAAATTTTCATCCGGTAATATCAAGGAGAAACTGCATTGGCCGGGAATCGAACCCGGGCCTCCCGCGTGGCAGGCGAGAATTCTACCACTGAACCACCAATGCACTCGTCGTCTCGCTATTTACCCACAAGTCCAGGCCTAAAAAAGAGATTTTGGTGAAATCACTACAAAAACTTTCAATAAATGAAATACCGTTTTTTCCAAATTTAGGGAGAACCATCGCAGGGGCATCAAACATCTTCGCCGGGACTCGAACCCGGAACTTCTGGATTAGAAGTCCAGCGCGCTATCCATTGCGCCACGAAGACAAGCGCTTAAAAGCGGTTGAAATCCTTCCGTGAAATTGATAGAGCACTGAAGCATGCCATAAACGGCTAAACATAGAAAATATTAAAACGGCAGTGAAGGGTGATATTTCTCCCAAGTGTTCTGAATGTCACCTCTTCAACATTTTGGTACATTCAAATTTAAAAAAAAAGAGGCGCTGCGAGCAGGGTTCGAACCTGCGCGGGAATATCCCATTGGATTTCAAGTCCAACGCCTTAACCACTCGGCCATCGCAGCCACCTTATTTTCGGCCTCCAATTTGAAACACAAAAAGGAAAAATAAATCCAATTTTTTTGTTATAATTCTTCTCGGGGTTAACTTGATGCGAGAAATATTTTCAACCGGTAACATCAAGGAGAAAGTGCATTGGCCGGGAATCGAACCCGGGCCTCCCGCGTGGCAGGAGAGAATTCTACCACTGGACCACCAATGCACTCGTCGTCTCGCTATTTTCCCACAAGTCCAGGCCTAAGAAAGAAATTTGGTGAAATCACTACAAAAATTTCAATAATTGCAATATCATTTTTCCAAATTAGGGGGAACCATCGCAGGGGTTACATCTTCGCCGGGACTCGAACCCGGAACCTCTGGATTAGAAGTCCAGCGCGCTATCCATTGCGCCACGAAGACAAGCGCTGAGAATCGGTTGAAATCCTTCCTTGGAATGGATAGAGCACTGAAGCATGTTTTACAAGGCTAAACATAGAAAATATAAAACAGCATCGAACAGTGATATTTCTCTCAAGTGTTTTTAAATGTCACCTCTTCACAATTTTGGTACATTGAGATTTTAAAAAGAGAGACGCTTCGAGCAGGTTTCGAACCTGCCCCGGAATATCCCATTGGGTTTCAAGTCCAACGCCTTAACCACTCGGCCATCGCAGCCACCTAATCGCCGACCTCCAATATAGAACACAAAAAGAAAAATAGAATCCTTTTTTTGTTATAATTCGTTTCGGAGTGAACTTGATGCGAGACAAATTTTCAACCGGTAACATCAAGGAGAAAGTGCATTGGCCGGGAATCGAATTCGGGCCTCCGACGCGGCAGGCGAGAATTCTCCCACTGAACCACCAATGCACTACGTCTCGTTATTTACCACAAGTCCATGCTTAAAAAAGAGATTTGGTGAAATCACTAAAGAAATTTCAATAAATGAAATACCGTTTTTTCCAAAGTTAGCGGCCATCGCAAGTAGCATCAAACATCTTCGCCAGGACTCGAACCCGGAATCTAGACTCGAAGTCCAGCGTGCTATCCACTGCGTCACAAAGACAAGCACTGAGACTCGGTTGAAATCCTTCCGTGGAATAGATAGATCATTGAAGTATGTTTTAAACGGCTAAACATAGAAAATAAAAAAACAGCATTGAGCAGTGATATTTCTCCCAAGTGTTCTGAATGTCACCTCTTCAACATTTTCGTACATTCAAATTTAAAAAAAAGAGGCGCTGCGAGCAGGGTTTCGAAACATGCGCGGGAATATCCCATTGGATTTCAAGTCCAACGCCTTAACCACTCGGCCATCGCAGCCACCTTATTTTCGGCTTCCAAAAGGAAACACAAAAGGAAAAATAGAATCCATTTTTTTTATTATAATTCTTTTCGGGGTGAACTTGATGCGAGAAAAATTTTCAACCGGTAACATCAAGGAGAAAGTGCATTGGCCGGGAATCGAACCCGGGCCTCCCGCGTGGCAGGAGAGAATTCTACCACTGAACGACCAATGCACTACGTCTCGCTATTTTACCCACAAGTCCAGGCTTAAAAAAGAGATTTGGTGAAATCACTAAAGAAATTTCAATAAATGAAATACCGTTTTTCCAAAGTTAGCGACCATCGCAAGTAGCATCAAAACATCTTCGCCGGGACTCTCGAACCCGGAATCTCTGGATTAGAAGTCCAGCGTGCTATCCACTTGCGTCACGAAGACAAGCGCTGAGAGAAAGGGTTGAAATCCCTCCGTGAAATAGATAGAGCACTGAAGCATGTTTTAAATGGCTAAACATAGAAAATAAAAAACGGCATTGAAGAGTGATATTTCTCCCAAGTGTTTTAAATGTCACCTCTTCAACATTTTGGTACATTGAGATTTAAAAAGAAGAGGCGCTGCGAGCAGGGTTCGAACCTGCGCGGAATATCCCATTGGATTTCAAGTCCAACGCCTTAACCACTCGGCCATCGCAGCCACCTAATTGTCGGCCTCCAATATGAAACACAAAAAGAAAAATAGAATCCATTTTTTTGTTATAATTCTTTTCGGGGTGAACTTGATGCAAGACAAATTTTCAACCGGTAACATCAAGGAGAAAGTGCATTGGCCGGGAATCGAACCCGGGCCTCCCGCGTGGCAGGCGAGAATTCTACCACTGAACCACCAATGCACTACGTCTCGCTATTTACCCACAAGTCCAGGCCTAAAAAAAGAGATTTGGTGAAATCACTACAGAAATTTCAATAAATGAAATACCGAGATTTTTCCAAAGTTTAGCGACCCATCGCAAGGTTCGCATCTGCCCGGGAATCTTCGCCGGGACTTCAAACCCCTTAACCACTGGATTAGAAGTCCAGCGCTCCAATCCAAACGTCAAAAAGACAAGCGCTGAGATTTATTTGAAATTCTTTTCGGGGTGAAATTGATGCGAGCAAAAGCATGGTAACATCAAGGGCTAAACATAGAAAATAATCGAACAGCATCCGACGTGGCAGGCGATATTTCTCCCACTGTTTCAAAATGTCACTACTTCAACATTTTGGTACATTCCAGGCTTTAAAAAAGAGATTTGCTGCGAATCACTAAAAAAATTTCGATAAATGAAATACCGTTTTCCCAAGTAAGGACCATCAAGTCCATCAAACATCTTCGCCACTCGGCCATCTGGATTAGCCACCTATAATTTTCGGCGTTCCAATGCGAGAAATATTTTTAAACCGGTAAAAATAAATCCATTGGCCGTGAATTTTGTTATAATTCTTTTCGGGGTCGTCTCGCTAACTTGATGCCCAGGGAAAGATTTTCAAATCCGGTAAAACATCAAGGAGAATATCATTTTTCATTGGCCGGGAATCGAACATTTTCGCCGGGCCTCGAACCCGCGTAGAAGTTCAGCAGCGCGATATCCATTCTACCACTGAAGACCACCAATGCACTCGGTTGTCTCGTTATTTACCCACAAGTCCAGAAGCTTAAAAAAGAAATTTTGGTGAAATCACTACAAAAATTTCAATAAATTGCAATATCATTTTTCCAAATTAGGGGGAACCATCGCAGGGGTTGCATCTTCGCCGGGACTCGAACCCGGAACCTCTGGATTAGAAGTCCAGCGCGCTATCCATTGCGCCACGAAGACAAGCGCTAAGAATCGGTTGAAATCCTTCCTTGGAATGTATAGAGCACTGAAGCATGTTTTACAAGACTAAACATAGAAAATGAAAAACAGCATCGAACCGTGATATTTCTCTCAAGTGTTTTTAATGTCACCTCTTCACAATTTTGGTACATTGAGATTTTAAAAAGAGAGACGTTGCGAGCAGGGTTCGAACCTGCCCCGGAATATCCCATTGGGTTTCAAGTCTAACGCCTTAACCACTCGGCCATCGCAGCCACCTAATCGCCGACCTCCAATATAAAACACAAAAGGAAAAATAGAATCCTTTATTTGTTATAATTCTTTTCGGGGTGAACTTGATGCGAGACAAATTTTCAACCGGTAACATCAAGGAGAAAGTGCATTGGCCGGGAATCGAACCCGGGCCTCCCGCGTGGCAGGCGAGAATTCTACCACTAAACCACCAATGCACTCGTCGTCTCGCTATTTACCCACAAGTCCAGGCCTAAGAAAGAAATTTGGTGAAATCACTACAAAAATTTCCATAATTGCAATATCATTTTTCCAAATTAGGGAGAACCATCGCAGGGGTTACATCTTCGCCGGGACTCGAACCCGGAACCTCTGGATTAGAAGTCCAGCGGGCTATCCATTGCGCCACGAAGACAAGCGCTGAGAATCGGTTGAAATCCTTCCTTGGAATGGATAGAGCACTGAAGCATGTTTTAAAGGCTAAACATAGAAAATAAAAAAAACATAAAAAGTGATATTTCTCTCCCAAATGTTCTAATGTCACCTCTTCAAATTTTTGGTACATTGAGATTTTAAAAAAGAGAGGCGCTGCGAGCAGGGTTCGAACCTGCCGGGAATATCCCATTGGATTTCAAGTCCAACGCCTTAACCACTCGGCCATCGCAGCCACCTTAATTTCGGCTTCCAATATGAAAACACAAAAGGAAAAATAGAATCCATTTTTTTGTTATAATTCTTTTCGGGGTGAACTTGATGCGAATGAAAATTTTCAACCGGTAACATCAAGGAGAAAGTGCATTGGCCGGGAATCGAACTTCGGGCCTCCCGCGTGGCAGGAGAGAATTCTACCACTGAACCACCAATGCACTACGTCTCGTTATTTACCACAAGTCCAGGCTTAAAAAAGAGATTTGGTGAAATCACTAAAGAAATTTCAATAAATGAAATACCGTTTTTCCAAAGTTAGCCGACCATCGCAAGTAGCATCAAACATCTTCGCCGGGACTCGAATCCCGGAATCTTGATTAGAAGTCCAGCGTGCTATCCACTGCGTCACAAAGACAAGCGCTGAGACTCGGTTGAAAATTTTCCGTGGAATAGATAGAGCACTGAAGCATGTTTTAAACGGCTAAACATAGAAAATAAAAAACAGCATCGAGTTAGTGATATTTTCTCCAAGTGTTCTAAAATGTCACCTCTTTATTTTTTGGTACATTGAGCTTTAAAAAAGAGACGCTGCGAGCAGGGTTTCGAACCTGCGCGAAATATCCCATTGGATTTCAAAATACCAACGCCTTAACCACTCGGCCATCGCAGCCACCTAATTGTCGGCTTCCAAAATCGAAACACAAAAGGAAAAATAGAATCCAGCGTTTGTTATAATTCTTCTCGGCGTTAACTTGATGCGAGAAATATTTTCAACCGGTAACATCAAGGAGAAAGTGCATTGGCCGGGAATCGAACTCGGGCCTCCGACGCGGCAGGCGAGAATTCTCCCACTGAACCACCAATGCACTACGTCTCGTTATTTTCCACAAGTCCAGGCTTAAAAAAAAGATTTGGTGAAATCACTAAAGAAATTTCAATAAATGAAATACCGTTTTTCCAAAGTTAGCGACCATCGCAAGTAGCATCAAACATCTTCGCCGGGACTCAACCCGGAATCTGGATTAGAAGTCCAGCGTGCTATCCACTGCGTCACAAAGACAAGCGCTGAGACTCGGTTGAAATCCTTCCGTGAAATTGATAGAGCACTGAAGCATGCCATAAACGGCTAAACATAGAAAATATTAAAACGGCAGTGAAGGGTGATATTTCTCCCAAGTGTTCTAAATGTCACCTCTTCAACATTTTGGTACATTCAAATTTAAAAAAAAGGCGCTGCGAGCAGGGTTCGAACCTGCGCGGGAATATCCCATTGGATTTCAAGTCCAACGCCTTAACCACTCGGCCATCGCAGCCACCTTATTTTCGGCCTCCAATTTGAAACACAAAAGGAAAAATAAATCCAATTTTTTTGTTATAATTCTTCTCGGGGTTAACTTGATGCGAGAAATATTTTCAACCGGTAACATCAAGGAGAAAGTGCATTGGCCGTGAATCGAACCCGGGCCTACCGCGTGGCAGGAGAGAATTCTACCACTGAACCACCAATGCACTCGTCGTCTCGCTATTTACCCACAAGTCCAGGCCTAAGAAAGAAATTTGGTGAAATCACTACAAAACTTTCAATAATTGCAATATCATTTTTCCAAATTAGGGAGAACCATCGCAGGGGTTACATCTTCGCCGGGACTCGAACCCGGAACCTCTGGATTAGAAGTCCAGCGCGCTATCCATTGCGCCACGAAGACAAGCGCTGAGAATCGGTTGAAATCCTTCCTTGGAATGGATAGAGCACTGAAGCATGTTTTACAAGGCTAAACATAGAAAATAAAAAACAGCATCGAACAGTGATATTTCTCTCAAGTGTTTTTAATGTCACCTCTTCACAATTTTGGTACATTGAGATTTTAAAAAGAGAGACGCTTGCGAGCAGGGTTCGAACCTGCCCCGGAATATCCCATTGGGTTTTCAAGTCCAACGCCTTAACCACTCGGCCATCGCAGCCACCTAATCGCCGACCTCCAATATAAAACACAAAAGGAAAAATAGAATCCTTTTTTTGTTATAATTCTTTTTCGGGTGAACTTGATGCGAGACAAATTTTCAACCGGTAACATCAAGGAGAAAGTGCATTGGCCGGGAATCGAACTCGGGCCTCCGACGCGGCAGGCGAGAATTCTCCCACTGAACCACCAATGCACTACGTCTCGTTATTTACCACAAGTCCAGGCTTAAAAAAGAGATTTGGTGAAATCACTAAAGAAATTTCAATAAATGAAATACCGTTTTTTTCCAAAGTTAGCGCGACCATCGCAAGTAGCATCAAACATCTTCGCCAGGACTCGAACCCGGAATCTGGACTAGAAGTCCAGCGTGCTATCCACTGCGTCACAAAGACAAGCAAGCTGAGACTCGGTTGAAATCCTTTCCGTGGAATAGATAGAGCATTGAAGTATGTTTTAAACGGCTAAACATAGAAAATAAAAAAACAGCATTGAGAAGTGATATTTCTCCCAAGTGTTCTAAATGTCACCTCCTTTAACATTTCGGTACATTGAGCTTCAGAAAGAGAGGCGCTGCGAGCAGGCTTCGAACATGCGCGCAATATCCCATTGGATTTCAAGTCCAACGCCTTAACCACTCGGCCATCGCAGCCACCTTAATTTCGGCTTCCAAAAGGAAACACAAAAGGAAAAATAGAATCCATTTTTTGTTAGAATTCTTTTCGGGGTGAACTTGATGCAAGTAAAATTTTCATCCGGTAACATCAAGGAGAATTTGCATTGGCCGGGAATCGAACCCCGGCCTCCTGCGTGGCAGGCGAGAATTCTACCACTGAACAACCAATGCACTACGTCTCGTTATTTACCACAAGTCCAGGCTTAAAAAAGAGATTTGGTGAAATCACTAAAGAAATTTCAATAAATGAAATACCGTTTTTCCCAAAGTTAGCGACCATCGCAAGTAGCATCAAACATCTTCGCCGGGACTCAACCCGGAATCTGGATTAGAAGTCCAGCGTGCTATCCACTGCGTCACGAAGACAAGCGCTGAGACTCGGTTGAAATCCTTTCGTGAAATTGATAGAGCACTGAAGCATGCCATAAACGGCTAAACATAGAAAATAAAAAAACGGCAGTGAAGGGTGATATTTCTGCCAAGTGTTCTAAATGTCACCTGTTCAACATTTTGGTACATTCAAATTTAAAAAAAGGCGCTGCGAGCAGGGTTCGAACTTGCGCGGGAATATCCCATTGGATTTCAAGTCCAACGCCTTAACCACTCGGCCATCGCAGCCACCTTATTTTCGGCTTCCAAAATGAAACACAAAAGAAAAAATAGAATCCATTTTTTGTTATAATTCTTTTCGGGGTGAACTTGATGCAATTAAAATTTTCATCCGGTAATATCAAGGAGAAACTGCATTGGCCGGGAATCGAACCCGGGCCTCCCGCGTGGCAGGCGAGAATTCTACCACTGAACCACCAATGCACTCGTCGTCTCGCTATTTACCCACAAGTCCAGGCCTAAGAAAGAAATTTGGTGAAATCACTACAGAAATTTCAATAAATGAAATATCCGTTTTTCCAAATTTAGCGAGACCATCGCAAGGGGCATCAAACATCTTCGCCGGGACTCGAACCCGGAACCTCTGGATTAGAGGTCCAGCGCGCTATCCATTGCGCCACGAAGACAAGCGCTTAAAAGCGGTTGAAATCCTTCCGTGAAATTGATAGAGCACTGAAGCATGCCATAAAACGGCTAAACATAGAAAATATTAAAACGGCAGTGAAGGGTGATATTTCTCCCAAGTGTTCTAAATGTCACCTCTTCAACATTTTGGTACATTCAAATTTAAAAAAGAGGCGCTGCGAGCAGGGTTCGAACCTTGCGCGGGAATATCCCATTGGATTTCAAGTCCAACGCCTTAACCACTCGGCCATCGCAGCCACCTTATTTTCGGCCTCCAATTTGAAACACAAAAGGAAAAATAAATCCAATTTTTTTGTTATAATTCTTCTCGGGGTTAACTTGATGCGAGAAATATTTTCAACCGGTAACATCAAGGAGAAAGTGCATTGGCCGGGAATCGAACCCGGGCCTACCGCGTGGCAGGAGAGAATTCTACCACTGAACCACCAATGCACTCGTCGTCTCGCTATTTACCCACAAGTCCAGGCCTAAGAAAGAAATTTGGTGAAATCACTACAAAACTTTCCATAATTGCAATATCATTTTTCCAAATTAGGGGGAACCATCGCAGGGGTTACATCTTCGCCGGGACTCGAACCCGGAACCTCTGGATTAGAAGTCCAGCGCGCTATCCATTGCGCCACGAAGACAAGCGCTGAGAATCGGTTGAAATCCTTCCTTGGAATGTATAGAGCACTGAAGCATGTTTTACAAGGCTAAACATAGAAAATAAAAAACAGCATCGAACAGTGATATTTCTCTCAAGTGTTTTTAATGTCACCTCTTCACAATTTTGGTACATTGAGATTTTAAAAAGAGAGACGCTGCGAGCAGGGTTCGAACCTGCCCCGGAATATCCCATTGGGTTTCAAGTCCAACGCCTTAACCACTCGGCCATCGCAGCCACCTAATCGCCGACCTCCAATATAAAACACAAAAAGAAAAATAGAATCCTTTTTTTGTTATAATTCTTTTCGGGGTGAACTTGATGCGAGACAAATTTTCAACCGGTAACATCAAGGAGAAAGTGCATTGGCCGGGAATCGAACTCGGGCCTCCGACGCGGCAGGCGAGAATTCTCCCACTGAACCACCAATGCACTACGTCTCGTTATTTACCACAAGTCCAGGCTTAAAAAAGAGATTTGGTGAAATCACTAAAGAAATTTCAATAAATGAAATACCGTTTTTCCAAAGTTAGCGACCATCGCAAGTAGCATCAAACATCTTCGCCAGGACTCGAACCCGGAATCTGGATTAGAAGTCCAGCGTGCTATCCACTGCGTCACAAAGACAAGCGCTGAGACTCGGTTGAAATCCTTTCGTGGAATAGATAGAGCATTGAAGTATGTTTTAAACGGCTAAACATAGAAAATAAAAAACAGCATTGAGCAGTGATATTTCTCCCAAGTGTTCTAAATGTCACCTCTTCAACATTTTGGTACATTAAAATTTAAAAAAAGGCGTTGCGAGCAGGGTTCGAACCTTCGCGGGAATATCCCATTGGATTTCAAGTCCAACGCCTTAACCACTCGGCCATCGCAGCCACCTTATTTTCGGCCTCCAATTTGAAACACAAAAGGAAAAATAAATCCAATTTTTTTGTTATAATTCTTCTCGGGGTTAACTTGATGCGAGAAATATTTTCAACCGGTAACATCAATGAGAAAGTGCATTGGCCGTGAATCGAACCCGGGCCTACCGCGTGGCAGGAGAGAATTCTACCACTGAACCACCAATGCACTCGTCGTCTCGCTATTTACCCACAAGTCCAGGCCTAAGAAAGAAATTTGGTGAAATCACTACAAAAATTTCCATAATTGCAATATCATTTTTCCAAATTAGGGAGCGAACCATCGCAGGGGCATACATCTTCGCCGGGACTCGAACCCGGAACCTCTGGATTAGAAGTCCAGCGCGCTATCCATTGCGCCACGAAGACAAGCGCTTAAAAGCGGTTGAAATCCTTCCGTGAAATTGATAGAGCACTGAAGCATGCCATAAACGGCTAAACATAGAAAATATTAAAACGGCAGTGAAGGGTGATATTTCTCCCAAGTGTTCTGAATGTCACCTCTTCAACATTTTGGTACATTGAAATTTTTAAAAAGAGAGGCGCTGCGAGCAGGGTTCGAACCTGCGCGGGAATATCCCATTGGATTTCAAGTCCAACGCCTTAACCACTCGGCCATCGCAGCCACCTTATTTTCCGGCCTCCAATTTAAAACACAAAAGGAAAAATAAATCCAAATTTTTTTGTTATAATTCTTTTCGGGGTTAACTTGATGCGAGAAATATTTTCAACCGGTAACATCAAGGAGAAAGTGCATTGGCCGGGAATCGAACCCGGGCCTCCCGCGTGGCAGGAGAGAATTCTACCACTGAACCACCAATGCACTCGTCGTCTCGCTATTTACCCACAAGTCCAGGCCTAAGAAAGAAATTTGGTGAAATCACTACAAAACTTTCAATAATTGCAATATCATTTTTTCAAAATTAGGGGAAACCATCGCAGGGGTTACATCTTCGCCGGGACTCGAACCCGGAACCTCTGGATTAGAAGTCCAGCGCGCTATCCATTGCGCCACGAAGACAAGCGCTGAGAATCGGTTGAAATCCTTCCGTGAAATGGATAGAGCACTGAAGCATGCCATAAACGGCTAAACATAGAAAATATTAAAACGGCAGTGAAGGGTGATATTTCTCCCAAGTGTTCTTAAATGTCACCTCTTCACAATTTTGGTACATTCAAATTTAAAAAAAGAGAGGCGCTGCGAGCAGGGTTCGAACCTGCGCGGGAATATCCCATTGGATTTCAAGTCCAACGCCTTAACCACTCGGCCATCGCAGCCACCTTAATTTCGGCCTCCAATTTGAAACACAAAAGGAAAAATAAATCCAATTTTTTTGTTATAATTCTTTTCGGGGTTAACTTGATGCGAGAAAAATTTTCAACCGGTAACATCAAGGAGAAAGTGCATTGGCCGGGAAATCGAACCCGGGCCTCCCGCGTGGCAGGAGAGAATTCTACCACTGAACCACCAATGCACTCGTCGTCTCGCTATTTACCACAAGTCCAGGCCTAAAAAAAGAGATTTGGTGAAATCACTAAAGAAATTTCAATAAATGAAATACCGTTTTTCCAAAGTTAGCGACCATCGCAAGGAGCATCAAACATCTTCGCCGGGACTCGAACCCGGAATCTGGATTAGAAGTCCAGCGCGCTATCCACTGCGCTCACAAAGACAAGCGCTGAGAAAGGGTTGAAATCCTTCCGTGGAATAGATAGAGCACTGAAACATGTTTTAAACGGCTAAACATAGAAAATAAAAAACAGCATTGAAGAGTGATATTTCTCCCCAAGTGTTTTTAAATGTCACCTCTTCAACATTTTGGTACATTGAGATTTAAAAAGGAGAGGCGCTGCGAGCAGGGTTCGAACCTGCGAAGGAATATCCCATTGGATTTCAAGTCCAACGCCTTAACCACTCGGCCATCGCAGCCACCTAATTGTTAGCCTCCAATATGAAACACAAAAGGAAAAATAGAATCCATTTTTTGTTATAATTCTTTTCGGGGTGAACTTGATGCGAGACAAATTTTCAACCGGTAACATCAAGGAGAAAGTGCATTGGCCGGGAATCGAACCCGGGCCTCCTACGTGGCAGGCGAGAATTCTCCCACTGAACCACCAATGCACTACGTCTCGTTATTTACCACAAGTCCAGGCCTAAAAAAGAGATTTGGTGAAATCACTAAAGAAATTTCAATAAATGAAATAACCGAGATTTTAAAAAGTTAGGACGACCATCGAGCTGGGTAGCATCAAACATCTATCGCCGGGACTTCAACCCGGAATCGCCTTAACCACTCCAGCGCAGCTATCCATCGCCGACACTCCAAGATAAAACGCTGAGACTCGGTTGAAATCCTTTATTTGTTAAATTCTTTTCGGGGTGAACTTGATGCGAGACAAATTTTAAACCGGTAACATCAAGGAGAAAGAAAATAAAAAATCGAACTCGGGCCTCCGACGTGGCAGGCGATAATTCTCCCACTGTACCAACAATGCACTACGTCTCGTTATTTACCACAAGTCCAGGCTTAAAAAAGAGATTTGGTGAAATCACTAAAAAAATTTCAATAAATGAAATACCGTTTTTTTTCCAAAGTAAGCGACGATCAGTAGCATCAAACATCTTCGCCAGGATTCGAACCCGGAATTGGATTAGAAGTCCAGCGTGCTATAATTCTTCTCGGCGTTAACTTGATGCGAGAAAATATTTTCACTCGGCATCATCGAGAAAGTGCATTGGCCGTGAATAGAACCCGGGCCTACCGCGTGGCAAAGGAAATTCACAAAGGAAAAACCAATGCACTTTCTCGCTTTTTATACAAGTCAAGGCCTTTTCGGGGAAAACTGGTGAAATCACTACAAAAATTTTTCATAATTGCAATATCATTTTTTCCAAATTAGGGAAACCATCGCATTGGCCGGGAATCGAACCCGGGCCTCTGGCGTAGAAGTTCGAGAATTCTATCCACTGAACCACCAATGCAAACGCGAGAATCGGTTGAAATACCCACAAGTCCAGGATAGAGCACTGAAGCAAAAAAGAAATTTGGTGAAATCACTACAAAAATTTTCAATAAATGCAATATCATTTTTCCAAATTAGGGGGACCATCGCAGGGGCATTGCATCTTCGCCGGGACTCGAACCCGGAACTCTGGATTAGAAGTCCAGCGCGCTATCCATTGCGCCACGAAGACAAGCGCTGAGAATCGGTTGAAATCCTTCCTTGAAATGTATAGAGCACTGAAGCATGTTTTACACGGCTAAACATAGAAAATATTAAAACAGCATCGAACCGTGATATTTCTCTCAAGTGTTTTTAATGTCACCTCTTCAACAATTTTGGTACATTGAGATTTTAAAAAGAGAGACGTTGCGAGCAGGGTTCGAAACCTGCCCCGGAATATCCCATTGGGTTTCAAGTCCAACGCCTTAACCACTCGGCCATCGCAGCCACCTAATCGCCGACCTCCAATATAAAAACACAAAAGGAAAAATAAATCCATCCTTTTTTTGTTATAATTCTTTTCGGGGTGAACTTGATGCGAGACAAATTTTTCAACCGGTAACATCAAGGAGAAAGTGCATTGGCCGGGAATCGAACCCGGGCCTCCCGCGTGGCAGGCGAGAATTCTACCACTGAACCACCAATGCACTCGTCGTCTCGCTATTTACCCACAAGTCCAGGCCTAAGAAAGAAATTTGGTGAAATCACTACAAAAAATTTCCATAATTGCAATATCATTTTTCAATAGGGAGAAATCGCAGGGGTTACATCTTCGCCGGGACTCGAACCCGGAACCTCTGGATTAGAAGTCCAGCGGGCTATCCATTGCGCACGAAGACAAGCGCTGAGAATCGGTTGAAATCCTTCCTTGGAATGGGACACGAACCCGGAAATTTGGTGAAATCACTATAAAAAATGTTCAGCGCGCAATATCATTTTTCCAAATTAGGGGGAACCATCGCAGGGGTTACATCAAGCCGGGACTCGAACCCGGAACCTCTGGATTGAAGTCCAGCCGCTATCCATTGCGCCACGAAAGACAAGCGCTAGAGAATCGGTTGAAATCCTTCCTTGGAATGTAAAGAGCACTGAAGCATGTTTTACAAGAAACATAGAAAATAAAAAAAAACAGCATCGAACCGTGATATTTCTCTCAAGTGTTTTTAATGTCACCTCTTCACAATTTTGGTACATTGAGATTTTAAAAAAGAGAGACGTTGCGAGCAGGGTTCGAACCTGCCCCGGAATATCCCATTGGGTTTCAAGTCCAACGCCTTAACCACTCGGCCATCGCAGCCACCTAATCGCCGACCTCCAATATAAAACACAAAAGGAAAAATAGAATCCTTTTTTTGTTATAATTCTTTTCGGGGTGAACTTGATGCGAGACAAATTTTCAACCGGTAACATCAAGGAGAAAGTGCATTGGCCGGGAATCGAACCACGGGCCTCCGACGTCGGCAGGCGAGAATTCTACACCACTGAACCACCAATGCACTACGTCTCGTTATTTACCACAAGTCCAGGCTATAATTGCGCCACGAAGAGAGATTTGGTGAAATCACTAAAGAAACTTTCAATAAGAAATGAAATCACTATTTTTCAAAATTAGCGATATCATTTTTCCAAATTAGGGGGAACCATCGCAAACATCTTCGCCGGGACTCGAACCCGGAACCTCTGGATTAGAAGTCCAGCGCGCTATCCATTGCGCCACGAAGACAAGCGCTGAGAATCGGTTGAAATCCTTCCGTTGGAATGTATAGAGCACTGAAGCATGTTTTAACAAGGCTAAACATAGAAAATAAAAAAAACAGCATCGAACAGTGATATTTCTCTCAAGTGTTTTTAATGTCACCTCTTCACACATTTTGGTACATTGAGATTTTAAAAAGAGAGACGCTGCGAGCAGGGTTCGAACCTGCCCGGAATATCCCATTGGGTTTTTCAAGTCCAACGCCTTAACCACTCGGCCATCGCAGCCACCTAATCGCCGACCTCCAATATAAAACACAAAAGGAAAAATAGAATCCTTTTTTTGTTATAATTCTTTTCGGGGTGAACTTGATGCGAGACAAATTTTCAACCGGTAACATCAAGGAGAATTTGCATTGGCCGGGAATCGAACCCGGGCCTCCCGCGTGGCAGGCGAGAATTCTACCACTGAACCACCAATGCACTGGTCGTCTCGCTATTTACCCACAAGTCCAGGAATAAAAAGGAGATTTGATGAAATCACTACAGAACTTTCAATAAATGAAATACCGTTTTTCTAAATTTAGCGACAATCGCAAGGAGCATCAAACATCCTCGCCGGGACTCGAACCCGGAACTTTTTGATTAGAAGTCCAGCGCGCTATCCATTGCGCCACGAAGACAAGCGCTTACAAGCGGTTGAAATCCTTCCGTGAAATTGATAGAGCACTGAAGCATGCCATAAACGGCTAAACATAGAAAATATTAAAACGGCAGTGAAGGGTGATATTTCTCCCAAGTGTTCTAAGTGTCACCTCTTCAACATTTTGGTACATTCAAATTTAAAAAAAAGGCGCTGCGAGCAGGGTTCGAACCTGCGCGGGAATATCCCATTGGATTTCAAGTCCAACGCCTTAACCACTCGGCCATCGCAGCCACCTTATTTTCGGCCTCCAATTTGAAACACAAAAGGAAAAATAAATCCAATTTTTTTGTTATAATTTTTCTCGGGGTTAACTTGATGCGAGAAATATTTTCAACCGGTAACATCAATGAGAAAGTGCATTGGCCGTGAATCGAACCCGGGCCTACCGCGTGGCAGGAGAGAATTCTACCACTGAACCACCAATGCACTCGTCGTCTCGCTATTTACCCACAAGTCCAGGCCTAAGAAAGAAATTTGGTGAAATCACTACAAAACTTTCCATAATTGCAATATTATTTTTCCAAATTAGGGAGAACCATCGCAGGGGTTACATCTTCGCCGGGACTCGAACCCGGAACCTCTGGATTAGAAGTCCAGCGCGCTATCCATTGCGCCACGAAAGACAAGCGCTGAGAATCGGTTGAAATCCTTCCTTGGAATGGATAGAGCACTGAAGCATGTTTTACAAGGCTAAACATAGAAAATAAAAAACAGCATCGAACAGTGATATTTCTCTCAAGTGTTTTTAATGTCACCTCTTCACAATTTTGGTACATTGAGATTTTAAAAAGAGAGACGTTGCGAGCAGGGTTCGAACCTGCCCCGGAATATCCCATTGGGTTTCAAGTCCAACGCCTTAACCACTCGGCCATCGCAGCCACCTAATCGCCGACCTCCAATATAAAACACAAAAGGAAAAATAGAATCCTTTTTTTGTTATAATTTTTTTCGGGGTGAACTTGATGCGAGACAAATTTTTCAACCGGTAACATCAAGGAGAAAGTGCATTGGCCGGGAATCGAACTCGGGCCTCCGACGCGGCAGGCGAGAATTCTCCCACTGAACCACCAATGCACTACGTCTCGTTATTTACCACAAGTCCAGGCTTAAAAAAGAGATTTGGTGAAATCACTAAAGAAATTTCAATAAATGAAATACCGTTTTTCCAAAGTTAGCGACCATCGCAAGTAGCATCAAACATCTTCGCCAGGACTCGAACCCGGAATCTGGACTAGAAGTCCAGCGTGCTATCCACTGCGTCACAAAGACAAGCGCTGAGACTCGGTTGAAATCCTTCCGTGGAATAGATAGAGCATTGAAGTATGTTTTAAACGGCTAAACATAGAAAATAAAAAACAGCATTGAGCAGTGATATTTCTCCCAAGTGTTCTAAATGTCACCTCTTCAACATTTCGGTACATTGAGCTTTAGAAAAAGAGGCGCTGCGAGCAGGCTTCGAACATGCGCGCAATATCCCATTGGATTTCAAGTCCAACGCCTTAACCACTCGGCCATCGCAGCCACCTTAATTTCGGCTTCCAAAAGGAAACACAAAAGGAAAAATAGAATCCTTTTTTTGTTAGAATTCTTTTCGGGGTGAACTTGATGCAAGTAAAATTTTCATCCGGTAACATCAAGGAGAATTTGCATTGGCCGGGAATCGAACCCGGGCCTCCCGCGTGGCAGGCGAGAATTCTACCACTGAACCACCAATGCACTACGTCCCGTTATTTACCACAAGTCCAGGCTTAAAAAAGAGATTTGGTGAAATCACTAAAGAAATTTCAATAAATGAAATACCGTTTTTCCAAAGTTAGCGACCATCGCAAGTAGCATCAAACATCTTCGCCGGGACTCAACCCGGAATCTGGATTGGAAGTCCAGCGTGCTATCCACTGCGTCACAAAGACAAGCGCTGAGACTCGGTTGAAATCCTTTCGTGGAATAGATAGAGCACTGAAGCATGTTTTAAACGGCTAAACATAGAAAATAAAAAACATCATTGAGTAGTGATATTTCTCCCAAGTGTTCTAAATGTCACCTCTTCAACATTTCGGTACATTGAGCTTTAAAAAGAGAGGGGCTGCGAGCAGGCTTCGAACATGCGCGCAATATACCATTGGATTTCAAGTCCAACGCCTTAATCACTCGGCCATGGCAGCCACCTAATTGTCGGCTTCCAAAATGAAACACAAAAGAAAAAATAGAATCCATTTTTTGTTATAATTCTTTTCGGGGTGAACTTGATGCAAGTAAAATTTTCATCCGGTAATATCAAGGAGAAACTGCATTGGCCGGGAATCGAACCCGGGCCTCCCGCGTGGCAGGCGAGAATTCTACCACTGAACCACCAATGCACTGGTCGTCTCGCTATTTACCCACAAGTCCAGGCCTAAAAAAGAGATTTGGTGAAATCACTACAGAACTTTCAATAAATGAAATACCGTTTTTCTAAATTTAGCGACAATCGCAAGGAGCATCAAACATCCTCGCCGGGACTCGAACCCGGAACTTTTGGATTAGAAGTCCAGCGCGCTATCCATTGCGCCACGAAGACAAGCGCTTACAAGCGGTTGAAATCCTTCCGTGAAATTGATAGAGCACTGAAGCATGCCATAAACGGCTAAACATAGAAAATATTAAAACGGCAGTGAAGGGTGATATTTCTCCCAAGTGTTCTAAATGTCACCTCTTCAACATTTTGGTACATTCAAATTTAAAAAGAGAGGCGCTGCGAGCAGGGTTCGAACCTGCGCGGGAATATCCCATTGGATTTCAAGTCCAACGCCTTAACCACTCGGCCATCGCAGCCACCTTATTTTCGGCCTCCAATTTGAAACTCAAAAGGAAAAATAAATCCAATTTTTTTTGTTATAATTCTTCTCGGGGTTAACTTGATGCGAGAAATATTTTCAACCGGTAACATCAAGGAGAAAGTGCATTGGCCGGGAATCGAACCCGGGCCTCCCGCGTGGCAGGAGAGAATTCTACCACTGAACGACCAATGCACTCGTCGTCTCGCTATTTACCCACAAGTCCAGGCCTAAGAAAGAAATTTGGTGAAATCACTACAAAACTTTCAATAATTGCAATATCATTTTTCCAAATTAGGGGGAACCATCGGAGGGGTTACATCTTCGCCGGGACTCGAACCCGGAACCTCTGGATTAGAAGTCCAGCGCGCTATCCATTGCGCCACGAAGACAAGCGCTGAGAATCGGTTGAAATCCTTCCTTGGAATGGATATAGCACTGAAGCATGTTTTACAAGGCTAAACAGAAAATAAAAAACAGCATCGAACAGTGATATTTCTCTCAAGTGTTTTTAATGTCACCTCTTCACAATTTTGGTACATTGAGATTTTAAAAAGAGAGACGTTGCGAGCAGGGTTCGAACCTGCCCCGGAATATCCCATTGGGTTTCAAGTCCAACGCCTTAACCACTCGGCCATCGCAGACACCTAATCGGCGACCTCCAATATAAATCACAAAAGGAAAAATAGAATCCTTTTTTTGTTATAATTCTTTTCGGGGTGAACTTGATGCGAGACAAATTTTCAACCGGTAACATCAAGGAGAAAGTGCATTGGCCGGGAATCGAACTCGGGCCTTCGACGCGGCAGGCGAGAATTCTCCCACTGAACCACCAATGCACTACGTCTCGTTATTTACCACAAGTCCAGGCTTAAAAAAGAGATTTGGTGAAATCACTAAAGAAATTTCAATAAATGAAATACCGTTTTTCCAAAGTTAGCGAGCGACCATCGCAAGTAGCATCAAACATCTTCGCCAGGACTCGAACCCGGAATCTGGATTAGAAGTCCAGCGTGCTATCCACTGCGTCACAAAGACAAGCGCTGAGACTCGGTTGAAATCCTTTCGTGGAATAGATAGAGCATTGAAGTATGTTTTAAACGGCTAAACATAGAAAATAAAAAACAGCATTGAGCAGTGATATTTCTCCCAAGTGTTCTAAATGTCACCTCTTCAACATTTCGGTACATTGAGCTTTAGAAAGAGAGGCGCTGCGAGCAGGCTTCGAACATGCGCGCAATATCCCATTGGATTTCAAGTCCAACGCCTTAACCACTCGGCCATCGCAGCCACCTTAATTTCGGCTTCCAAAAGGAAACACAAAAGGAAAAATA
Organism: Styela plicata; assembly: GCA_963675895.2. NCBI lineage: Eukaryota > Metazoa > Chordata > Ascidiacea > Stolidobranchia > Styelidae > Styela > Styela plicata. The sequence goes on from OZ023138.1 coordinate 26,438,567, forward strand.
GAATCCATTTTTTGTTAGAATTCTTTTCGGGGTGAACTTGATGCAAGTAAAATTTTCATCCGGTAACATCAAGGAGAATTTGCATTGGCCGGGAATCGAACCCGGGCCTCCCGCGTGGCAGGCGAGAATTCTACCACTGAACAACCAATGCACTACGTCTCGTTATTTACCACAAGTCCAGGCTTAAAAAAGAGATTTGGTGAAATCACTAAAGAAATTTCAATAAATGAAATACCGTTTTTCCAAAGTTAGCGACCATCGCAAGTAGCATCAAACATCTTCGCCGGGACTCAACCCGGAATCTGGATTAGAAGTCCAGCGTGCTATCCACTGCGTCACAAAGACAAGCGCTGAGACTCGGTTGAAATCCTTCCGTGAAATTGATAGAGCACTGAAGCATGCCATAAACGGCTAAACATAGAAAATATTAAAACGGCAGTGAAGGGTGATATTTCTCCCAAGTGTTCTAAATGTCACCTCTTCAACATTTTGGTACATTCAAATTTAAAAAAAAGGCGCTGCGAGCAGGGTTCGAACCTGCGCGGGAATATCCCATTGGATTTCAAGTCCAACGCCTTAATCACTCGGCCATGGCAGCCACCTAATTGTCGGCTTCCAAAATGAAACACAAAAGAAAAAATAGAATCCATTTTTTGTTATAATTCTTTTCGGGGTGAACTTGATGCAAGTAAAATTTTCATCCGGTAATATCAAGGAGAAACTGCATTGGCCGGGAATCGAACCCGGGCCTCCCGCGTGGCAGGCGAGAATTCTACCACTGAACCACCAATGCACTGGTCGTCTCGCTATTTACCCACAAGTCCAGGCCTAAAAAAGAGATTTGGTGAAATCACTACAGAACTTTCAATAAATGAAATACCGTTTTTCTAAATTTAGCGACCATCGCAAGGAGCATCAAACATCTTCGCCGGGACTCGAACCCGGAACCTCTGGATTAGAAGTCCAGCGCGCTATCCATTGCGCCACGAAGACAAGCGCTTACAAGCGGTTGAAATCCTTCCGTGAAATTGATAGAGCACTGAAGCATGCCATAAACGGCTAAACATAGAAAATATTAAAACGGCAGTGAAGGGTGATATTTCTCCCTAGTGTTCTAAATGTCACCTCTTCAACATTTTGGTACATGCAAATTTAAAAAGAGAGGCGCTGCGAGCAGGGTTCGAACCTGCGCGGGAATATCCCATTGGATTTCAAGTCCAACGCCTTAACCACTCGGCCATCGCAGCCACCTTATTTCTCGCCTCCAATTTGAAGCTCAAAAGAAAAAATAAAATCCAATTTTTTTGTTATAATTCTTCTCGGGGTTAACTTGATGCGAGAAATATTTTCAACCGGTAACATCAAGGAGAAAGTGCATTGGCCGGGAATCGAACCCGGGCCTCCCGCGTGGCAGGAGAGAATTCTACCACTGAACGACCAATGCACTCGTCGTCTCGCTATTTACCCACAAGTCCAGGCCTAAGAAAGAAATTTGGTGAAATCACTACAAAACTTTCAATAATTGCAATATCATTTTTCCAAATTAGGGGAACCATCGCAGGGGTTACATCTTCGCCGGGACTCGAACCCGGAACCTCTGGATTAGAAGTCCAGCGCGCTATCCATTGCGCCACGAAGACAAGCGCTGAGAATCGGTTGAAATCCTTCCTTGGAATGGATAGAGCACTGAAGCATGTTTTACACAGGCTAAACATAGAAAATAAAAAACAGCATCGAACAGTGATATTTCTCTCAAGTGTTTTTAATGTCACCTCTTCACAATTTTGGTACATTGAGATTTTAAAAAGAGAGACGTTGCGAGCAGGGTTCGAACCTGCCCCGGAATATCCCATTGGGTTTCAAGTCCAACGCCTTAACCACTCGGCCATCGCAGCCACCTAATCGCCGACCTCCAATATAAAACACAAAAGGAAAAAATAGAATCCTTTTTTTGTTATAATTCTTTTCGGGGTGAACTTGATGCGAGACAAATTTTCAACCGGTAACATCAAGGAGAAAGTGCATTGGCCGGGAATCGAACTCGGGCCTCCGACGCGGCAGGCGAGAATTCTCCCACTGAACCACCAATGCACTACGTCTCGTTATTTACCACAAGTCCAGGCTTAAAAAAGAGATTTGGTGAAATCACTAAAGAAATTTTCAATAAATGAAATACCGTTTTTCCAAAGTTAGCGACGACCATCGCAAGTAGCATCAAACATCTTCGCCAGGACTCGAACCCGGAATCTGGATTAGAAGTCCAGCGTGCTATCCACTGCGTCACAAAGACAAGCGCTGAGACTCGGTTGAAATCCTTTCGTGGAATAGATAGAGCACTGAAGCATGTTTTTAAACGGCTAAACATAGAAAATAAAAAAACAGCATTGAGCAGTGATATTTCTCCCAAGTGTTCTAAATGTCACCTCTTCAACATTTCGGTACATTGAGCTTTAAAAAGAGAGGCGCTGCGAGCAGGCTTCGAACATGCGCGCAATATCCCATTGGATTTCAAGTCCAACGCCTTAACCACTCGGCCATCGCAGCACACCTAATTTCGGCTTCCAAAAGGAAACACAAAAGGAAAAATAGAATCCATTTTTTGTTATAATTCTTTTTCGGGGTGAACTTGATGCAAGTAAAATTTTCATCCGGTAACATCAAGGAGAAACTGCATTGGCCGGGATCGAACCCGGGCCTCCCGCGTGGCAGGCGAGAATTCTACCACTGAACCACCAATGCACTACGTCGTCTCGCTATTTACCCCACAAGTCCAGGCTTAAAAAAGAGATTTGGTGAAATCACTAAAGAACTTTCAATAAATGAAATATCGTTTTTTCCAAATTTAGCGACCACCATCGCAAGTAGCATCAAACATCTTCGCCGGGACTCGAACCCGGAATCTGGATTAGAAGTCCAGCGTGCTATCCATTGCGTCACAAAGACAAGCGCTGAGACTCGGTTGAAATCCTTCCGTGTAATGGATAGAGCACTGAAGCATGTTTTAACAAGGCTAAACATAGAAAATAAAAAACAGCATTGAACAGTGATATTTCTCCCAAGTGTTCTAAATGTCACCTCTTCAACATTTTGGTACATTGAGATTTAAAAAAGAGAGGCGCTGCGAGCAGGGTTCGAACCTGCGCGGGAATATCCCATTGGATTTCAAGTCCAACGCCTTAACCACTCGGCCATCGCAGCACCTAATTGGCGACTTCCAAAATGAAACACAAAAGGAAAAATAGAATCCATTTTTTGTTATATAATTCTTTTCGGGGTGAACTTGATGCAAGTAAAATTTTCAACCGGTAACATCAAGGAGAAAGTGCATTGGCCGGGAATCGAACCCGGGCCTCCCGCGTGGCAGGCGAGAATTCTACCACTGAACCACCAATGCACTACGTCTCGTTATTTACCCACAAGTCCAGGCTTAAAAAAGAGATTTGGTGAAATCACTAAAGAAATTTCAATAAATGAAATACCCGTTTTTTTCCAAAGTTAGCGAGCGACCATCGCAAGTAGCATCAAACATCTTCGCCAGGACTCGAACCCGGAATCTGGATTAGAAGTCCAGCGTGCTATCCACTGCGTCACAAAGACAAGCGCTGAGACTCGGTTGAAATCCTTCCGTGAAATTGATAGAGCACTGAAGCATGCCATAAAAACGCTAAACATAGAAAATATTAAAAACGGCAGTGAAGGGTGATATTTCTCCCAAGTGTTTCTAAATGTCACCTCTTCAACATTTTGGTACATTGCAAATTTAAAAAAAGAGGCGCTGCGAGCAGGGTTCGAACCTGCGCGGGGAATATCCCATTGGATTTCAAGTCCAACGCCTTAATCGCTCGGCCATGGCAGCCACCTAATTGTCGGCTTCCAAAATGAAACACAAAAGGAAAAATAGAATCTATTTTTTGTTATAATTCTTTTCGGGGTGAAATTGATGCAAGTAAATTTTTCATCCGGTAACATCAAGGAGAAACTGCATTGGCCGGGAATCGAACCCGGGCCTCCCGCGTGGCAGGCGAGAATTCTACCACTGAACCACCAATGCACTGGTCGTCGCGCTATTTACCCACAAGTCCAGGCCTAAGAAAGAAATTTGGTGAAATCACTACAAAACTTTCAATAATTGCAATATCATTTTTCCAAATTAGGGGGGAACCATCGCAGGGGTTACATCAAACATCGCGCGGGACTCGAACCCGGAACCTCTGGATTAGAAGTCCAGCGCGCTATCCATTGCGCCACGAAAGACAAGCGCTGAGAATCGGTTGAAATCCTTCCTTGGAATGGATAGAGCACTGAAGCATGTTTTAGAAGGCTAAACATAGAAAATAAAAAACAGCATCGAACAGTGATATTTCTCCAAAGTGTTTTTAATGTCACCTCTTCAACAATTTTGGTACATTGAGATTTTAAAAAGAGAGACGTTGCGAGCAGGGTTCGAACCTGCCCCGGAATATCCCATTGGGTTTCAAGTCCAACGCCTTAACTACTCGGCCCATCGCAGCCACCTAATCGCCGACCCTCCAATATAAAACACAAAAGGAAAAAATAGAATCCATTTTTTTGTTATAATTCTTTTCGGGGTGAACTTGATGCGAGACAAATTTTTCAACCGGTAACATCAAGGAGAAAGTGCATTGGCCGGGAATCGAACTCGGGCCTCCGACGCGGCAGGCGAGAATTCTCCCACTGAACCACCAATGCACTACGTCTCGTTATTTACCACAAGTCCAGGCTTAAAAAAGAGATTTGGTGAAATCACTAAAGAAATTTCAATAAATGAAATACCGTTTTTCCAAAGTTAGCGAGCGACCATCGCAAGTAGCATCAAACATCTTCGCCAGGACTCGAACCCGGAATCTGGATTAGAAGTCCAGCGTGCTATCCACTGCGTCACAAAGACAAGCGCTGAGACTCGGTTGAAATCCTTTCGTGGAATAGATAGAGCATTGAATTATGTTTTAAACGGCTAAACATAGAAAATAAAAAACAGCATTGAGCAGTGATATTTCACCCAAGTGTTCTAAATGTCACCTCTTCAACATTTCGGTACATTGAGCTTTAGAAAGAGAGGCGCTGCGAGCAGGCTTTAAACATGCGCGCAATATCCCATTGGATTTCAAGTCCAACGCCTTAACCACTCGGCCATCGCAGCCACCTTAATTTCGGCTTCCAAAAGGGAATCGGTAGAAATCCTTCCTTGGAATGGATAGAGCACTGAAGCATGTTTTAGAAGGCTAAACATAGAAAATAAAGAACAGCATCGAACAGTGATATTTCTCTCAAGTGTTTTTAATGTCACCTCTTCACAATTTTGGTACATTGAGATTTTAAAAAGAGAGACGTTGCGAGCAGGGTTCGAACCTGCCCCGGAATATCCCATTGGGTTTCAAGTCCAACGCCTTAACTACTCGGCCATCGCAGCCACCTAATCGCCGACCTCCAATATAAAACACAAAAGGAAAAATAGAATCCTTTTTTTGTTATAATTCTTTTCGGGGTGAACTTGATGCGAGACAAATTTTCAACCGGTAACATCAAGGAGAAAGTGCATTGGCCGGGAATCGAACTCGGGCCTCCGACGCGGCAGGCGAGAATTCTCCCACTGAACCACCAATGCACTACGTCTCGTTATTTACCACAAGTCCAGGCTTAAAAAAGAGATTTGGTGAAATCACTAAAGAAATTTCAATAAATGAAATACCGTTTTTCCAAAGTTAGCGAGCGACCATCGCAAGTAGCATCAAACATCTTCGCCAGGACTCGAACCCGGAATCTGGATTAGAAGTCCAGCGTGCTATCCACTGCGTCACAAAGACAAGCGCTGAGACTCGGTTGAAATCCTTCCGTGGAATAGATAGAGCATTGAATTATGTTTTAAACGGCTAAACATAGAAAATAAAAAACAGCATTGAGCAGTGATATTTCACCCAAGTGTTCTAAATGTCACCTCTTCAACATTTCGGTACATTGAGCTTTAGAAAGAGAGGCGCTGCGAGCAGGCT